>JAAGEH010000012.1:39213574-39525915 GCA_011751065.1 Lasiurus cinereus | reverse complement strand
ATATATATATATATATATATATATATATATATATATATGAAGCTAAATGACCAAATGACTGAACAAACAGTCTACTGGTCATTATGACATACATGCACTCACTATCAGGGAGCAGGTGCTCAATGGTGGTCAATGTGCTCCCATAGCCAACCTCCCACAATCCCTCCACCCCAGCCAGCTGGCCAACTATCTGCGGTTTCTCCCCGGCCAGCTGTCCTGTTTGGCCCTGATAGGCCCCAATTAGCCCCAATCACCAACCAGGCCAAGGACTCCACCCAAGTATAAATTCATGCTCGGGGCCTCTAGTATATATATAATATTAGTATAAATATGTACCATGCAATATATGGGACAAATTTGATAAATCTGGCAATCCTAGCTCTAAGTTAATTTCTGACTTGGTCTTTCCCTTAACTAGTCCTCAAGTAAGAGGATTTGACAAAAACCGTAGTTCATGCTAGTCTCATCTGGCAATGGAGGTGAGCATCTGTGTTAATTTATTATCTTTATCCAGTGAAAAAGCAAACTTTTTATGTCTTCATCAGAGGAGGCAGTTTCCCATGTAGATCAAGGAGTCCACTAAAGGTAGGCTCTTACCTTCTCCTAGAAACTGGGAAATGAATGTCCTATCTTCCTTGACATTTGCTTTTCAAAGAGAAGGCTCCCAGGTTCTTGGAAAAGACATTCTTGGGTCATAAAAGTGACAAAATGCCAGTGGAGGAAAAAAGGGCCTTTGTAGTCTTAAAAATAAATTATATGCATTTTAAAGTGATGTGAAAGTGCTTACAATTACACGTTTTCTAAAAAAAAATGCTTGAAGATAAAGGGAGGAAAATATCTTCCTTATTTTTAACAGAGAAAATTAAGCCTCTTATTTAAAAAAAAAATAATAATAATTTTTTTTTTCCAGAGAGGAAGGGGGAAAGAGGGAGAGATAACGTTGAGAGAGAATCATGGATCGGCTGTCTCCTGCTTACCTGGTACTGGGGATCAAGCCTGCAACCCAGGCATGTGCCCTGACTGAGAATTGAACTTTGACCTCCTTGTTCATAGGCTAAAACTCAACCACTGAGCCACACCAGCTGGGTAAGCTGCTTCTTTTTAATTTGTATCTGATTTTATAGTTGTCAGATAAAGTGGGAAATGGACAAATAAATTTGAGTAGTAGTTAACTATTTTTAGTGTAAGTTTGTCTTATGATCTGTGTCGAACTAACTTAGTAAATCTATTGATTCTGTTTTCAGTTTAATTATTGGCAGGGTATAGAGGAGAATATTTCTACCAAGACTACTCCAAACTCACTCAACTGTATAAGGCAGAAGATCTCAAAGCCACATTCAGAAAATTCCAGAGATTTAGATAGAAAGCACTGAAGCTCTACATGCCCATTCAAGCTTCACAGGTAAGTGCTTTGCTACATAATAATTCTTAAGTGGAGAAGGCAGGTAAGGATAGCTAGGACCTGGATCAGACTGCAAGGTACTCCGCACAGCTCATGCAATAGTAAATAAATGTATAAATCTTTTTAGATGGAGATTTTAGTAGGTTAAGGGAGAAGCTTGAGCCCAACCCAAAATAAAAACAACACTTAAATTAAGCAATTATTACAAAATACTTTTAAATGTGCATATCTATTTTATGCATTTCAATATTCAAATACAACTAGAATAATTAAAATGAAGATCATTATATCTGTGAGGATGAAAACAGCTAATAAATTACTAATAACCCCATCTCAGGCTGAGCATAGTTTGTACTTGTTATCCTGATGCAACTAGAGTTGCTGTTTATGGAGCCTAATCACTTAAACTCACAATTATTCTGAAACTATATGGAAACACACTTGTTCCATTTGTAATTATAATGCTTTACTTCACTTAGAAATTGATATTATTTCTCTAAGTTAAAATTCCCTGATGCTTATACTCCTTTTATGAATATTCAACAGAGGGGCTTGTGAATAATTCTCTTGTTTGGTTTTCATTGTAACTTTGCCTCTAAGATTCATATTGTTCACTTGCTGAGAAATTGAATGGTGGTGCTTTTGAGATTTGTACTTTTTTGTTAAAAAAAGAAAAGAGGCTATTGTTACCATAAAATATTTTCTAGACTAACAAACACAAACTTTGGGCTTTCTGATCCTCTTCAATAGACCATGGAAAGAGTAGATTATAGGGCCATCCCTACATCTCCCAAGGGAAAAGCTTCAGAAATCTCAGTAGGATAGTAGTTGAATTAAGCTGCCATTCAAAGAAAAAAATGATATATAAATCATCAAATCATATTTCTCAGTGAAGGTTATATACATGCAATATATACATCCAAATCTTGCCAGGAAAGCTACATTTGGTTGAAATGTTTTCATGCCTCAACAACTTACCCATTAAATTGATTGATCACTTAAACCATCTCTTACTTCCTTTGATCTCCCATCATTTGCTAGAGTGACTGATGACTGACATCACAAGCAGGAGTAGATCACTAGACAGAGCGCTAGCTAGAGAAACAGGAAAAAGAAACAAAAACCTGTCTGTCAAATAGACGGGATCAAAAAATGATATTTTACAGGTATATTATCATTGTCAGCTAAATGAATAGATAAGTGAAATGAATAAAATCTGAAATTAAAGATGAAAAGAGATTCTACAACTTATATTTTCAAAGACAGCAATGTTGAGGGTAAAATTATTTATGAATGCCACATTGTTTTACAGTCTAATACATAGAAACAATTTCCAGATAATTTATATCTTCACTTGTCTGTAATATTTATGCAGTTTGGGAATTGAGATGTTTGTTGTTAGTGATTTAACACTCTTGATTTTTTTTTCTCTGACTGTAAAACAACAAACAAAAGCTATGGTAAAATCAGAGCATTTTGGATCAGCATATCTGAATATGCCCATTAATCATTCATGTTTTCCAATCAGTTATACCAATTGTTTTCCACTGTATATGAAGGAAAATAAATTACACTATCTGGATTTCTCTGAACAGAACAAACTGAAAGATTATTTTAAAATATAGTTTATAATTTAATGCTTTCCATAGCAATGATCTGAGATAGCGCCACACTGCTATATTTAATTGCAAGTCTGGCAGAGCAGGATTAAGCATCATTATCAAAGATACAGTGTAAATAAGTCAGCATTTTCTCCATGGGTCCTTACACCATGATGTCACTTACTAGTCCTGCTATCTTGTCCTAAAGTCCTCAAACACTTGCCCAGCCTCTTTCCTTATAGAAGAGCCCTATGCCCTAATACCTCAGTTTAAAAACAAATCTAAAAGAAAAAAAAAGGTATTGTAGTACCTCCTCAATCTTATTATAGAAAACAATAGTTCCATATGTTCCATTTCTATGTTAATTTATAGAATCTTATATGATATGTGAGAATCATTTCTATCTTGCATTAGAGTGATAAGCACTATGACCTAACAGGTCTGCTGCCCCTCCAATTTCTAAAATTAAACCAAATTGTCATGAGAAGTTATTTGTGAAGAAACACTTAGACTAATGAAAGAAGCTTGTATCAAACCTTTAGAGTGCAGTTCTTAAGGGAGTTGTGGCCAACCTTTTATCCCCAGTGCCTTCTCACTAACTAACTCTTCTGGCTACTCAGCTTTTCTTCTGTCAAGCATGTGAGTTTCCCCCACTTTCTGTGCCCTCCAGGAGTCCTCATCACCATAATTGTGGTGAGTAACTTGAAATACTCTACTCAGAAAAGTAAGTCTCCTTTTCTCTCCTTCTGTTGTTTTCATGCTAAATTCTAGCCTGGATTCAGAACATTTTAAAGTAAACTGATTAAAACTCAATGACACTGAACACAAGGGAGAGAATAGAATATAAAAAAATATCAGATAACCTGAGGAAGTCCATTTAAATCTGGTTTTAAACTTATTAATAATGCCAGGTCTGCTTTCTCCCATGTTAATGCACCTTCTGGGATATGCTGCATTGGCCAGCAGGAATGTTTCACTTTTATAGTTTCTGTCTTTGGGCACCTTGATTCCCCATCTGGAACACCTCAAACCTTCAGGAGCTATTGTATTTCTTCCTTTAATTCTCTTCAGTTTTCCTGCACCTCCCTGAATGCTTGTTTCTTATTTCTTAGAAATCCAATATTAACTTGGCTTAAAAAACTTCCCATCACATTTAGGACATAATTCTCAACTTGGTAACTAAAAGTTCTCAAATCTAGTTAATTTAAATCATTTGTATTCTTTACCCTGCCTACACTTGTTCTGATTTTTTCCATTAAAATAACAAAATGACCCTGCCCCTGTTGTGCAGTGGTTGAGCATCAAACAATGGACCAGCAGGTCATGTTTCAATTCCCAGTCAGAGCACATACCCAGGTTGCAGGTTCAATCCCCAGTTGGGGGCATGCAGAAGACAGTCAATTGCTAATTCTATCTCACTTCCATGTTACTATCTCTTTCTCCTTCTGCCTTCCTCTCTGAAATCAATAAAAAATATTTAAAAAAAGAAAAAAATAAATCTGCTGCAAACAAAAAAATGTTTTCCCCATTTTCTCTTAACCCCTTAGCATCAAGGACATAATTTTTCCTTAATTAAAATAAATTGCCTTCTATCTGACACATTCACTATAAAAACATTAACACACTATAAAGCAAAAATATGCCAACAAAGAAATAATTCTCAGCAAAATAAAATTAATAAAATTCTTACAAAGAAGACAGCACACACAACTGTGCAATTTATAAATATACTAGAGACCTAGAGCAAGAAATTCTGCAACAATGCCAGTGTCCCACACCCCGCCGGGCCTCTCACCAGAGACCCGCCCTCCCTCCATCTGTGGGCCAGGGTGCTCGGGATGCTGGGGCCAGTCACCAGGGTGATGCTGCGCGAGGGTCCAGAGCACCCAGCCAGCCTCTAGCCAAAGGCTGGTCCACCTGCCCTTCCTGCCTCCATGAGCCAGGGCATGCAGGATGCTGGGGCCATCACCAGGTTATACCACCAGCATCCAGCTACCTGGCCGCTATCTGGGCCGCCATTTTTGTGATGGAAGTGATGGTTAATTTGCATATTACCCTTTTATTAGATAGGATCTAAATATATTTTGGATCACACTATTGTTTTAGATCACCCTAAGCATTTTTTAAATTAAGAAAGATGTCCAATGATCTCATCAAACATATTTTTATTTATTTTAAATTTTATCTTTGTGTTGTTTATATAGGATGATTCTTGGGGCTGGGTTCAAAATAGTACCAGTGACATAATACATAATACCAAGGTCTGAACAACGAACCCATGATCCTGCTGAATGAGCTTTGAAGAAGCAGTAACAGGGACATAATGTGAAAAATCTTTGTTCTTATTTATTTATTTCAAAGTAGTTTAAATACTCTTACTAAAACAATTGATTATGGATACTATTCTTCTTCTTCATATATATATATATATTTTTTTTTAAATCAGGCAAAGTTACATACAGGATTCCCCTTATGTAGTATAAAAAGGTGTTATGACAGATGGTATTTATTAAAAATGTTTCACCAAGTTTGAACAAATCTTAACCCTAATACAGTGTTTATTAGATTAGTAGTATTAGTGTAAATCTTTTACATTTACTTTCTCACCTAAAAATTAATTTTTGTTTTATAAGATAATAATGCTTTACAGAGTTATCTCACACATTGCACCAAATGTAAACATAAATGTTAATTCAGTAAACAAAAAAATTACAAAAGAAGTTTAACAAATTCTATTAATAATTTTCTATAGAGCTTTGATTTAGGTATCAGGTATCATTATTTGATAGTTAAAATATTAGTTGTTTGATTTCTTGGAATGTCTGTTTACATAATCTTTCTTCTACTTTGAATTAGAATAATTTTGACAATTTAATATGCACAAAATTGTGCTACATGCCATTTATAAAATTTTTTGATGGCAGAGCCTACAAAAATTGAAAACAATAATTTTAGAGGAAAAAAAAAAGAGTACTCCTTGGTACTATTAGTAATACTTCTCAATTTTACTACTAAAATGAAAATTCCAACATACTAAAGAAATTTTCCTTCAAGTTGCTCTTCATTGTCACAGATTGATACTCTATTTGGTCATTTCTAAGTGAAATATCAATTTATTTCCCAAAAGGAATAGAATGCTGACAATATAGAAAGCACACAAGTCAAATTCTTATGAATTGAACACTCACTATAAAGTGGAATGAAGGTGCTCATTTGGAATTTTCACCTAACACATCAAAAGCTCTGTTTGAGATTTTGTGTGTGTCTGTGTGTGATATTTAGATGTAGGTATAAGCAGAGTGGGCCATGCTTACAAACTTGAAAGCAAAGGACCAAACATGTCTAGGGTTTAGCTAGATGATGTAGTCAACTGTGTAATCATATGATAACTAGTGGCCCAGAACACAAAATCCGTGCACTGGTAGAGTCCCTAGAGGCTGCCGGCTGTTGGCCAACTACTCCCTCCCTTCCTCTGATCACCTGCCACTGTTGGGACTTCCCTCCTTTCTCCCAGTCACCTGCCTCTGCCTATACCACTGCCACTGGCCAGGGCCTTCCTCACTTCCCCCAGCTGGCTTCGTTCCCTGGTTGAATTCCCAGCTCAACTCCTGGTCGAGGGAACAATTTGCATACTACACTTTTACTATATAGGACTAGGGGTCCAGTGCATGGATTTGTGCACTTTGTAAGGAACTATGGACTTCAAGCCTGTGGTGGGCATAAGGATGGGTCTCAGCCCATCCTCCACACAACCACCTGGCCCCTCCTGCTGTGGCCCTGCTCCCACCACTCACTGCACTGAAAGTACTGGTCCTGCTTGCACCTGCTAACAGCACTCAGCAATTGGGGCTAGTACCACACACAAGCAACAGATGCAAGTGGTGGGTGTGAACAGAGCCGGCACTGACATTTATGTGCAAGTGTCAGTCAGGACTGAGGTACATGGGAGCAAAGAATTTTCAGTAACCATCACCTCATCAGCCCCTACCACCTAATCATCCTAAAGACCCTCCCCCTAGCCTGCTCTACCTCCAATCAGCCCCCTCACACCAATCAGGGGTGGGGCTGGCTGTTCAACTGCACACAGCCCCTCCCCTGGCCCATTCCAGGGCAGGGTTGGCTGGCCAACTGCCCACAGCCCTGCCCCATAGCTGGCCCCACTCCCAATTGTCCCCCTTCAGCCCCAATTGAGGGCAGAATCTGCCTGCCAATCACCCATGGCCCCTCCCTCCAGCCTGCCTGGCCTGGATTGACCCCAATCCAGGCCAGGCCAACTGGCCAACCTCCTGCCATCTCCTCTTCCTGACAGGCACAGACCTAATTGACAGATCAGAGCCAAGCTGGCCGGACCCCACCGATGCATGAATTCGTGCACTGGGCCTCTAGTATTGAAATAACTTAAGCTATACTACATTGTCATTTTAAATATATCTATTTTTTCTATCCATATCTGTCTATCTGTCACTTATCTATCTCTATTGTAAGACTTTTTTTTTTTTCGTTTGACTATCTTAATAATAATTAAGAAACATCTCTAGCCTGGTTGATGTTTTTAAGTGGTTGAGCATGGATCCATGAACCAAGAGGTCACAGTTTGATTTCTGATCAGGGAAATAAGGGTCATGTAGGAGGCAGCTGATCAATGATTCTTCCCATCATTAATATTTATCTCTCTCCCTTGCCTTCCCCTCTCTGAAATCAATAAAAAACTATTAAAAATAAAAAATGCCTTTAAACTATTTTACTTATGTCTATATTTTAGTAAGTTCAAAAAATATATTGCTAAAGTAAGAGGAGCTGAGTTGTGATAAAAACAAGAGAAAACAGAAACAAACAATGTTAATTCAGCATGTGTTCATTTTCTTCTCCTTTTTAAAAATATGCCTATTCATTTTAAACTAAGTAATTTAATTAAAAAATTATAAAGCAACAGAAAACACAAATTACTAAATAAAGGATGCCAAAAACATGAAAATCAGTTTGTGTACAAGTCTATTTTTCAAAGATCCATAATTTGAAGACAAATGTAAACACATAACTAAGCATCCCATGCATTTGGCTCTGTTATTAGAAATGAATTTTGTTTTTTATTATTTCAGAAATATGCTAAAATATAAATATAAAAACCATCCTGAAAGTAATTTAACTTTCCTATGAATACTGCTTCACCAATCTAGTCTTTCTTCCACAGATTTGGTATAAGTTTACCTTAGTTGATTAGATTTTATTTAGATTATGACATTCTGTTATAGAAATTTAGTCCTTTCATCTGTCAACATCATTGCTCTGAAGTTGAAAATATTCATGTTGATACGATTACCCTTAGTCTTTTTGCTACAACATTTAGTTTTTCTGAATAGATAGTACTTTACAAAGATGGGTAAATATTGTATTTGTCAAACTAAATATATCATTAATATTCCAAAAGAACACTTGATTTGTTTACAATGCATAGAATATTATCAATATTAACTATCATGAAAGCAATTAAGATAAATGTCACAATTGTATTGTGAGATTACTTATTTTTTTATTTTTTCTAATCACTATAAGTCATAAAGCAAGCTATATAGTATGATTAAATTAAAAGCTGTGTGTTGTTGTTTTTTTTCCATTAAAATGTTACTGATCACTTAAAAACAATTATATTCTCGCAGAGACCGGTTTGGATCAGTGGATAGAGCGTCGGCTTGGGGACTGAAAGGTCCCAAGTTTGATTCCGGTCAAGGGCATGTACATTGGTTGTGGGCACATCCTCAGTAGGGGGCGTGCAAGAGGCGGCTGATCGATGTCTCTTTCTCATCAATGTTTCTGGCTTTCTATCCCTTTCCCTTCTTCTCTGTGAAAACTCAATAAAATATATTTTTTTAAAAATAATTAGATTCTTTATTTACTTATTAAAATTATTTTACTTGCTATTGCTAATTAAATTTACTTACTAATCTACAGTATCAATAGATTGGAATCATTAGTTAATCATTTTAAAAATAAAGATCTTTTTGATCACCCATGATACAATTAGGTTATTTTTCTACTTTTAAAATTAGGGTTATAGAACCATGAGAATGTTCACAATATCTTGTTTTTTGTAATGACAAATGCAGTAACATAAGGCATGTTGAACATATAATCTCTAAATACCACCAATCTGTTACAAAGCTTAATACGGATCTGAAATTCACTTATGAACACACCTACTCATTCCTTCATTGAATAACCAAAGATCATATATGATGCAATTGCTAAGAACAGCATTAATCAAGTTAAAGTTTAAGAACTGACTGTCAATTTGTTTTAGGGGTTTTATTATAGAGAAGGTGTTCAATTTGGTAACTCTACTTTAAAATAAAAATAAACTGCTGCCTTGCTATATGTTTAAGTGAAACATGCTATTTTGGCCTTGACCCATCTAAAATAAGAACATCACTCAACAGCAGCATAGTTTGTCTATGTATCAGCTAGAACTATTGGAATTTAGTGTCCTCTGTGGATATCAAAGGCAATTTCTCAATGAGATGAAAGGTGATGCTTTTCACTGGCTTGAAAGCACATATGCAATGATTAATTTTGTTAAAACAGACATGGCCCTGTTGAACCTGGTTTGAGAAAATGATGACTGAAGTAGTCTTTAATGGAATTGCATTTGGACACCCTCAGCTAGGCCTTAGGAAACTTTCTTCTGCTCCTCTGTATTTGACAAGCATTTGACAATTGAAACTAAAGATTCTTTTCCATTACACCTGGGTGTTTTTATACACATGTTTGCAGTAGATAATGAATGCAAAGCAGAAGTAATAATATCATTTGATCTTTTGTTGAAATTTACCCAATTCTCTTGATTTTATGGAAGTATAAAAGAAAAATCAGGCTACTTTATGTTTCTCAGCCACTACTGTTACCATTTGTATGTGAGTGAACCAAATGCAGCATTTTATTTGTAGGTTTTAATCCTAACAGTTAGTGATAATGTATAATTTAAAATTATTTGATTGAGAAGCTTCCTGTTAAATAATTTCTAAACAGTCTAGATGAAGCTGTCTCCTTTCATGGGAACTGTAATGGTAAATAAAAGTAACTGTCACTCCATTGTGATTATCCTCTTTGATAACTGCTTAATAGTTTAGAATAAGAACTGCAGGTTGCATATCATACTGCAAAAAAAAAAAATCAGAATGCATGACCATACAATTAAAAACTCAGAAAGATCTCTGCACCTTTAGAAAATTTCAAAAATGAAATATTTTTAAACCTGAACAAGAATTTTTTGAATGCCTAATTATGTGATAATATTGAAGCTCCTAAGTTTGAGAGGTATATTGAGTGCCTGACCTATAACAGCAGGGAGTTGCTCCTTAATGTCAGATTAAAGTATATTAGGAATATACTTTATCAAAAATACTCTATTTTGATTTGCTGATGTACAGAAGTGATGAACTCTAAAAGCTAAAATCAGAAAGAAAATAAAGCTTATTAGAGACTTATATTATTTCATATCAAGTAATTTTAGTTCTTGTTTCACAATAAAATGATTTTAAGAGTATCCATGTGATGGAGATATTTTAAAACTACAGTTTAGGTACTATGTGCTCATCAGTAAGTGTGTAGGAAGCAGGTAATAAAAAATAGATTCCATTTTTTGGCATGGATGCTCACTGACAAAAAGGTATACTGGTCATGCTATTGTACACTGTATAGGTACAGTGGGTACAGAGATTATTCCTAATTATTCAGATTCTCTCTTTTTTCTGTTATGAATCTTAGCCCCTTTCCTCTTGTTTACATGGTAAACCTCCTACAATCTTTTATGTTTCTGGTTCAGTATCAGTTACTAAAACATTTCCAGAGTCCCCAAGCAGTGTTAAATACTGTTTTAGATATTACTGCATTAAAGCTATGATGATTTATTTTTAACTTTGAATTCTCCAGTATTCAGTGCATATGGTTAGTGTATACACACACACACACACACACACACACACACACACACACACACACACAAAACCTTTGTGTTAACAACTTCAAAAATAATATAGATGGATGGATATGGAGGTAAGATGCAATAGAGACTGTTTGACACCCCATTTTATGGCCCCTCAGTAACTATATAAATCTCTCTACTATGTCAACCTTCCATACAAAAACAATATCAACATCGTACTTAGGCCCTACAGGATGTGACTGTCCAGGTGCTAATGAACTATTTATCTTCCCCCAAAAGGGTGAATGAGGTCTTGTCAATTATTATATTCTTTTCTGAATGAAGTTAATTTCTTCCTTAAATTAATTGCAATGTTATCTCAATATTTAGTAAAGATGAAATATTATATTTAGCATCCTTATAAGATTTCTCCTTTTTATCACCATCCCTCAAAGTTTGTGAACTGTATGAATTCTGGCTCACTTTCTTTTATGGTAACACAACAGTATTATGTTTTCACCAAACATACAATATTTATATGCACATAAATATTGTTCTCCATCTGAGTTCATGGCTTCTAATCTAGAAATGCATATTTTTAGAGAGGAATGATAAGGAATTGTGACCTCTGGGTGGATTGTAAGGATAGCAAGGAGTCTTTCATAATTCTTGTGTTAGAAAAAAGATTTTCAGCTGGTTAATGCGTGCAGAGCCAGACTTATACTATTTGGAGAAGAAAGTTAATTAACATTAATGACTGATTTAATTTTGAGTTAAATTTAGGAAGTTGTTTAATAATACTATACAGAAAATAAATGACTTTTACATTTTCATATATTAATGAATTTGTTTTTGGGTAGACTCCAATAGAGAAATGACTATTGAGAGAAAAAAAAAGCGCAATTAAAAAGCACAATCCTCTTTTTTATCACTTAATAAAAGGATGCATTTGCCAGAAGGCATAGAAACACTCAATTCAGACAGTTCATTAGTCAGGTTGGCTGAGCTTCTGGTAACAATAAGTCTCAAAATGCAAAGGCTCAACACAAGGGCAGTCTTCCCCTTGTTCATGTAACAGTGAGCAGATAAATATGTCCACAGAGCAGCTCTTCTCCACAGTTATTCTGTGAACCTAGTTGACAGAGATACTGCCACCCTCAATATGTGACATTCAGGTTCCCAATGTCTTCTTCAGCCCATAGAACTGAGTTTATGGATCAGAGGGAAACTCACATTAATGAGTGGGAACTGATGACAGATCTCTGGGTACTGTGATATGATAATGGAGCCTAGAACATCAATCTTGGCAAAGAATTGGGATAAAACAGGTCTCACATATAATGAAGACTAGGAATAAATGCACTACGGGTGAAGTCTGGAACTATTACTATGTTTACTCACATGTGAAAGAAAAAATAATAGAAGATCAAACTATCTCCTCATACTTGGATATATAATTCATGATTTGTCTTTTTAAAAATGGAGAAAATAAACTAATTTTAAGCCCCAAAGCCTAGTGGGTGTCTGCACTGTTAAATTAATATGCAGTCCCCTTGAAGGTATCCACAAGCAATGTTGCCTCCAAATAGTGATCCCTAGGAAATAGCTGAAGTATGAGATAGCTATAAAAATGCTGGATAGGTTAAATGAGTGCAGAGAAAGAAAAACACATATGAAATGTAGACCCTGAGAACAAAAATTACAATGCACAAAAAGAAGCCCAAAGACACAGAGAAAAGCAAATGAACCCTGAAGAAATAGGTGACTGGAAAATAGCAGAGTATCCTAAAAACATTAAAATAAGTGTGTTTTTAATGCATAGAGTGACTATGAATGAAATAGCATCCGTAAAACAAGACCACAAGATACAACAAATAAGTAAATAAAAACTGTAGAAATGGAGAAATGTACTCTTTTTTCTGGCATAGAAGACAACCTTTTAACCCAGGAAAATATTCTCAAAAGTTGGGGGTCATCTTACATGCAGGATGTCATCTTATAGGGTAAGTATATTTCAAACTCTATATTTTAACTGAAAAATTTGGGGGCCGTCTTATATGCCCAGTCATCTTATACACTGGAAAATATGGGTAGTTATTGAAATGAAAATAAAAGAAAAAGATAAATAATCTGGAAACAGGGAGAGACTGAATCAATAGAATAAAGATAGTAATCTAAGACATTATGAAATAAAAAAAGAACACAAAAAGTTCTGAGTTATATTTAATGGAAGTTTCGGTAAAATAGAATGCAATAATTGGGAAAGCATTCAAATTAAAATAGATAGTGGTTCAGAATATTCTGTAATTGACAACAAATATACAATAGAATGAAAATATACTGCTAAATGTCACAAAGACAAAAAAACATAGAAAAAATAAAGCATTTTATAATTTAGCAAAACAATTAGAAATCCAAAATATACTTATAAACTAAAATGAGGATATAAAACCACTCATTTATTAGGGCAAAGCAGTGCAAAAATTTTCAGTTTCAAATAATCGAAACAACACCTTATTTATGTTCTAACAAGCTGGGCAATTGCATCTAGGCCAACCTGAAATTAACTATAATAAATTTGAGAAAAAATACTGTGAGGTATAGTTAACCATAAGCCAAATAACCATTCATAAAATCTCTAAAAAAAATAACAATGTGATTAGCCATGTAAAATGTAAATTAAGTCACAAAGGATTCATAACATTTATTCAGCTCTTGAAATGATTTAGGAATTAGACCAAGCATTTCATATAATTAGCTCATTCAATCCTAACAACAACTAGATGACACATGTTATTATAATTATTATTTCTGTTTTTTCAAAGGAATAACCAAGTCATAGTGTTAAAGTAACCTAACCAAGGTACAGACATGTTAGGTGAATAAACCAAGAATCAAACTTAGGCAGATTGGTTCCAAAGTCTTTGATTTTAACCACATGGCTCTACTGCCTTATCTATTATTCTCTCTCATTAAGCACCAGGCTTCAGCATCCTCAGTCTTTACCACTATATTATCCTTCATTGTATAATACAATTCTGCTTTACTAGCAATGCAGTGTGCTGAGTGGATTGTGGTGGGCTAAAATGTCACCTTTCTGTCTGTTCCTCCCATAGAATCTGGTCTATGGTTTTTCCTGTAGAATCTCAGATGGTCTTGATGCTTGCTTTCACCAATAAGATATGCACTCTTGGAACCCTGAGACCCTCATTCTGCAAGTAAGTACAGTTTACCCTCCTTGAAGATGAGAAATCATGGGCAGAGAGACATCACATGGACAAATAACATACAGCCATCCAGGACAAGCCTGAGACATGTAAGTGAAGTCATCTAGGACCATCCAGCCCCAGAGAACTATAACTATGGGTCACCACAGGCCAGACCAACCAAAGAACTGCCCAGCTGAGCCCAGCTCACCAAACTTTCAGCTGGTGGAAATATGAACAATCAAATGGTGGTTGTTTACAGCCACTATTAAGTTATGTAGTGGCTTATAATGAAGAAAATATTCCTGAAAATGTAATAAAGCATCTGTGATTTTGCTAGTCAGACACATCTTCAGTATGGAGTCTATTTCTAAAATCTACAATTAAAAATATATTTGACAAGATGATAAAGGATAACTATAATGCTGACATGTTCAGATACATATGCTGATGAAAATATAATAGCTGCTCAGATATTAGCCTAGATTCAGGAAATCCTGGAAGTATGACCCAGGACTACTACCTCCAAAAATAAATGTGAAATGACATCTTATGTTCTACCAAGCAGGGTAATTGCATCTAGCTTTTAGAACTCTTTTTAAAATATATATCCTTTTACTGATTTCAGAGAGGAAGGGAGAAGGAAAGAGGGAGAGAAATATCAATGATGAGAGAGAATCACTGATTGGCTGCCTCCTGCATGCCCCCAACTGGGGACTGAGACTGCAACCAAGTCATGTGCCCACTCCAGGGAATCAAACCATGATCTCCTGGTTCATAGGTCAATGCTCAACCACTGAACCACACTGGCCAGACTCTTGTGAATCTTAATAAATTCTAAAGTTAATATTATCTGATGTTCAATCAATGGTGGCATAGCAGGCATATTGGAACAAAACTGTTCCTGACACAATAAATGCAATGTAGTAAATGATTTAAGAGGAATGAGATAATATGGAAAAAAAGAACTGATAAGACTTTAATTCTTGATGGTCAATCCATTTGTGGTCTGAGATGGTAAAAAATTTTGCCATGGAAATTATAAGATGAAAGTTTAACTACAGTTAAACAGAAAAATAAGGAGTCAAACAATGAAAATTACCCTCTCCTTTCTCCCCCCCAAATAGTGACTACATTGCAAAAATGAAACTATTAACTAGATATTGACATTAAAAAACAATCAATATTTGAAAAAATGGTTCATATCAATGTTTTAATACTCTGAAATTTCTTGTTCATTTAATAGTTTAATCCTTAGATATTACAAAATAAAGAGATCTGTTTAGAATTATGTAACCCATTAATGACAACAGTGCAGCAGTATGTTCAAGGTAGAGAAAGCCAGTTATCTGAGTGTTCACAAAATTAAACAAAAACAAAAAGAGTGAAGTGTCACCAAAACCGGTTTGGCTCAGTGGATAGAATGTTGGCCTGCAGACTGAAAGGTCCCAGGTTCGATCCCAGTCAAGGGCATGTATCTTGGTTGCTGGCACATCCTCAATGTGGGGCATGCAGGAGGCAGCTGATTGATGTCTCTTTCATTGATGTTTCTATCTCTCTATCCTTCTCCCTTCCTCTCTGTAAAAAATCAATCAAAATTTTTTTTAAAAAAGTGAAGTGTCCTGTTTCCTATTCCATGTTAAAATAGAACATGTCTGTTGAACAATAAAATACTAAATCCCATTAGATTTATCTTGCCTAATAATAGACAAACATGTAAATTGACCATACTTCCACTATGCCCACCACCAGCCAATCAGGAGGGAACATGGAAATTAGAAAGACAAAGATGGTGGCCGCCCAACTGCTCCAGGCACTGAGTGGCCAATCAGGGCAAGATACCTGCTATGAGAGGGAGGATGGGGAGGTGAGGGGATCTATAACAGTGGCACTCTGGGGAGAATCCAAGATGGCGGCAT
This sequence comes from Lasiurus cinereus, assembly GCA_011751065.1. Taxonomy (NCBI): domain Eukaryota; kingdom Metazoa; phylum Chordata; class Mammalia; order Chiroptera; family Vespertilionidae; genus Lasiurus; species Lasiurus cinereus. The sequence continues at coordinate 39,509,869 of JAAGEH010000012.1, read as the reverse complement.
AGGTAAACACTTACACTGCTGCCTCGCACAACAATTTCAAAACTAAAAGACAGAACGGACACCATCCAGAACCACAGGAAAGCTGGCTGAGTGGAAGTTCTACAGCTAGAAGGAAAGAGAGGGGCTCACAGAAACCCAGAGGAGCTGCAAAAAGCTGAGGAACGGAGACGCGCGCACGGAGAGAGCAGGTGCTGGAGTATCTGGCTGGCTTTCTCTGGCGGGAGGAAAATGGAGACTCCCAATGGCATTGAACCCCTTATCCTATGACATTAAACCCCAGATCCAGCCGAAACTCATACAGGGTGAGTTTGGACTGTGAAAAGGGAGAAGTGCATGGAAATTTAGGGGAGTCGCAAAAGATCAAAGGCCTGGTGGCAGCGTGCATGGCACTGCGCGCAGGACAGATTGCTGATTGTGCTGCTGGCTTTCTCGAGTGGGCGGGAGACAGACCCTCCCAACTGTGCCACTTCTGAGTCCACTGGGCCCCTGTTTCGGGCGAAACCCTGGAGACCTAGACTCGTGTGGTCCTGGTGCGCAGGGGAGCTGGAAAGGCAGTGGTCTAGAAGCACTGCGGGCGCTCTGGCACAAGGACCGCTCCAGCCATTACCCAGTCAAGTGAGACTCAGGGGCCGTGGAGGGCGGGGCCGACTGGAAGGCAAGGTGGTCCCTTAAGCCCTGAGACTCCACCCCTCCCAAGCTCAACAGAGGCTTCTGCAGCTTTGCAAGTCTGGCATTATAAGGCTGAATCCAACACAGAAGTTTCCCCGACATAGTGAAAATGCTGAGACAAGGGAAAGGATCACAAACAAAAGAAATGGAGGAAAAAAAACGACTGGATATAGAGTTCAAAACCATGCTTATAAGGTTTTTTAAGAATATGCTTGAAAAGATGGATAAATTTATCAAGTCCCAAGAGGAGATGAAAAAGGACCAACTAGAGATGCAAAAGAGCCAACTAGAGATGGCAAAGGTCCAACTAAAGATGAAAAAGGACCAACTAGAAATTAAACATACACTGACTGAAATAAAAAATATTATACAGAGTCCTAACAGCAGACTAGAGAAAGGCAAGAATGAAGTCAAAAATTTGAAATATAAAGAAGCAGAAAACACTCAACTGGAAAAGCAAGAAGAGAAAAGAATCCAAAAATGTGAAGATAATGTAAGGAGCCTCTGGGACAGCTTCAAACGTACCAACATCAGAATTGTGGGAGTGCCAGAAGAGAGAGAGCAAGATACTGAAAACCTATTTAAAGAAATAATGACTGAAAACTTCCCACATCTGGTGAAAGAAATAGACTTACACATCCAGGAAGCACACAGAACCCCATATAAAAGGAATCCAAAGAAGACCACACCAAGACACATCATAATTAAAATACCAAGAGCAAAAGACAAAGAGAGAATATTAAAAGCAGCAGGAGAAAAACAGTTCATTAGCTACAAGGGAGCACCCATACGACTGTCAGCTGATTTCTCAACAGAAACAATGCAAGCCAGGTGGGAGTGGCAAGAAATATTCAACGTGATGAATAGCAAGAACCTACAACCAAGAATAATCTATCCAGCAAAGCTATCATTCAGAATTGAAGGGCAGATAAAGATCTTCACAGATAAAAAAAAGCTAAAGGAGTTCATCAACTCCAAACCAGTATTATATGAAATGCTGAAAGGTACTCTTTAAGAAGAGGAAGAAGAAAAAGATTAAAGTCAAAAAATTATGAACAACAAATACGTATCAACAAGTGAATCTAAAAATTAAGTGAATTAAAAATTTGATCAACAGAATAAACTGGTGAATATACTAGAATCAGGAGCATTGAAAGGGAGTGGACTGATAATTCTCAGGGGGAATGGGTGAGAGGTATACAGGGAGAGACTGGACAAAAATCATACACCTATGGATGAGGTCAACGGGAGGGAGGAAATGATGGGAGCTGGGTGGAGGGATGCTATGGAGGGGAAAAAAGAAAAACAAATGTAATAATCTGAATAATAAAGATTTAATTAAAAAAAAAAGAGTGGCACTCTGGCCCCCACAGTGAAGACAAAGACTGCAGATTCCAGGGTCTGCAGTGAAGATGAAGAAGGCAGACTCTGGCTGGACTGAAGGCCTGGATCCCTGGTGCTGGAGGAAAACCGGTGCTGGAAGCCAAGGGAAGGAAGACCTATTGCATGAATCTATTCATGCAATGGGCCTCTAGTTATATCATAATTAAAATAGAATAGTCCTATTGACACACTTATTCCCCAAACATTATTGGGTACAATAATCCAGAGAAATTCCAATTGGGTATAATAATTCAGAGAAATTGTAATATAGATAATTAACTTCTTCAATTATCTTTCATGGAGTTTGACAGTGTATAAAAAATTCAGGCACTTAAAAATTATAAGCAAAGAAAAAGAAAAGGTTGAAAAAAGAAAAAAATGATCAAATCATGGTAGGATTGTTCTACTATATATTTTAAAAGGGAGGAATTAAAATAGAAAAGAATAGACTAGTAACCACAAGCATCTATTTTACAATTCACCTCCTTGAAAGAATCTTGTCACATTCAATTTATCCTCACCTAGATGCATTTAAAGTAGATAAAATAAATGAACTAAATATGAGAGCTGAAACATGGTGCAAAATTTATCTCATCTATGATGTATGGTTTACTCCTGGAAGTTGTACGTGGATCTCCACAAAGGATCTCTAAGATTATGTAAAAAATTTTAAGTTAAATTACAAGCTGTGCAGAGTATTCTTTTTGGGCTTGTTGGAGACCAACATTTCTGCCTATGACAGTGAAAAGACACTGCAGGGACTTCAGTGGGATCGGATACTTATAGAGATGCTTCTTGTAAAACATTTAATGAATTATTCATGAATAAAATAAAATTTCAGATCAATATACTAGAAGCAACAAAGTATTTATCTAAATTCATGTTTGAAAACATGGCTGATATCTCTTTTAGGTCACATTTCAGCCAAGTCCATCCTCATTCAGAATAAATTGGACATACAAAGTGAAACTTCAGGTAGATCTATTTGGGGGTGCATATTCAGCAATTTAGAATTCTAAAAGGACAGCAGAAAATATCCACTTTGACTTTAAAAATGGTAGAAAAGGGTAAGAATATCAATGCACCTCATAACAATTTGAGTTTGACTAATGAGAAAAGTAAGAGGGTTGTTGAGAATGATGGTAAACTCACAAGAAATGAATAATGTAATACACTTGATAGCAGTGTCTGATATAAATTATCCAAAAGATTCAATAGGGTAACGGAGACTGATATAATGTAACTGATTGTGCTAGTGCTTTGTTTTCATACTTACAGTAGCAAAAATAAAACTCATGTTGCCTTTATATGGATAGAAATTCAATACCTGTTTACAACATTGCCTACGAAATCAAAATTCTACCAAGTACTAGCATACATAACAACTGGTTGCTATGACATGCACTGACCACCAGAGGCCCTGCACAGAACATGGTGGGCAGCAGAGTGCAGAATATGGCAGGCATCGACTGTGGCAGGATGGTGGAACAAGTGAGTGGAGGCCTCAGACCAAGTCTGTCATTGGAGAAAGCCTCTGGTAATTACTAAAAATTCTTTGCTCCTACACACCATGGTCCTGCCAGGATCTCACAACTGCTGACAGCACCAGCCCCACTCACATTTACTGCTGGTGTCAGCCTCAGTTGCTCTGCACTGTCAGTGCATGGGAGTAGCAGTGGCAGAAATAGGTCTGTGGTCAGACAGGGGACTGGGGCTGAGGTGGGAGGGGCCAGGTGAGAGTGTGAGGATGGGCCGAGACCTGTCCCCTGTGCCTTGGCTACCTTGCGGCCCACAGTTCCTTTCAAGGTGCATGAATTCATGCACTGGACCCTCAATTTAGGATAATATTGGTGAAGAGCAAGCAGAATCAGTGTGCTCTTGATGTTATAATAGTAGCAGAATGGAGAAAGAAGGGGAAAAATAAATGATTGACAACAAGTTACACATAAGTCTTGTAAAGAATAGTTGAGCCAAAACCGGTTTGGCTCAGTGGGTAGAGTGTTGGTCTGAAGACTGAAGGGTCCCAGGTTTGATTCCAGTGAAGGACATGTACCTTGGTTGTGGGCACATCCCCAGTGGGGAGTGTGCAAGAGGCAGTTGATCAATGTTTCTCTCTCATTGATGTTTCTAGCTCTCTATCCCTCTCCTTTCCTCTCTGTAAAAAAAAAATAATAAAATATAGAAAAAAAAGAATGGTTAATAAAATTTGAAAATTCAAAACTGGCTAAAAATATGAAATTTAGGAGTCATTTGCCACAGAGATCTTTCCAAAGTTAGAACTAAATTACTATTTTTGAAGAATCCTATGTAATAAAAATCTACTATGCAAATTGTCCCCTCGACTGGGAGTTCGATCCAAAGTTCAACTTGCTAAGATGTGTGCTGACCACCAGGGACTGGTGCGAAATATGGCTGGCATTGGTGACATGGCACTGGCAGCAGGCAGAAATGGAGGCGCTGCCGCCCCAATGGGCCCTGATGGGCCCCAATGAGAGTGGGATTGCAGCAGGATGGTGGAGCAGGTGAGTGGGTAGCTCCAGGCCAAAGCAGTGTGAGCAGGGCCTGATTGCCCTTCAGATGATGAGCAACTGTGGCGACCAGGGGCATGGCCACTGACCAATTCCCAGGCACTGAGGGAGCTGGGTGGAATCCCAATGACTCAGGCAGAGGGGAATGCATAGAGGCCTGGGGGGGTCCAGGCCCAGAGGTCAGCTGGGACCTGCTCTACCATCCCAAACATTTGCACTTCAATCACTGTTCAGGCCTATGGACCACCCCCCATGCACAGATTTTGTACACCAGGCCTCTATTTTGAATATAAAGATGTCTGCATTTAGTTGACATCATTGAGGCCTGTACCTGAAATCTTCAACATAATCCAGGTAGAAAGAGTCAGGGTAAATCCGGGAATAACTAAAAACAGGGGAAGTGGTAGTTAACATAAAAGCAATTTTAAGTTAAACTGATCATCTTTGTTCCCTTGAGTGTTTCAAGTCAAGAAAATGACCTACGTTAGTTTTTTTTTGTTCCCTGGGGAAGACCACCCGCACTTTTTCCTTCTGGGACATGTCCATTACACTGAAGAAGAGGTAGGAACTTTACTGAAAATGTCTTCCTGTGGGATTCAGAGGAGGGAAAGGTGATGCAGCCCTCTCTAATGACCCTACTGAATCTTGGTCATTTGGACCCTTCATTCAGTTTAAGGTTTATAGACTGTGTTCACTAGTCAAGTTCTTAGGAAATAATCTCAAGGAGATATTACTTTTGATCTGCACAGATCTGTAATTGAACAATATTTTATCAATATGCATGAAGATAACTGCAAACCAGGCTGATGCACTGCCGAAGTAGTTGCTGGGATAGGAGGGATATTGTATTGCTAGGACGTGCTTTTTATGCCTGAGTCTGGGCTTTACTGATCCAAATATACTTTATGTAAATATGATGAACTTGAATGAGACTTGAAAAGAGATTGATGATAATGAGAGGGCTAATATAAGGAAGATGCATGGTCCACACTCACTGATATTCTCTTCTAAAACTCCAAAGAAACCCTCTTTAGCTGTTCTTATGATATACATAGACTGAGTAGATTTTAGGAATAGAATGTGCAAATTAATAATATCTTAATTACCACGTTATGCTGTGTATGCAAAATACAACTTTGCTAGACTACATTCACATTCCATTTTAGCAATGGCAAGTGTAGTGGTAAAGTCAACACCAACCCCATTGGTCTTAAGGGGATTTAGAAACTATTGATTTGTAACTAAGTGTTTTGAGCCAAACAGAAATAACATTTTTGGAAGCATGCCACACATTTGAGAAGTACATATTATCCAATATAGAAATTTCAAGGGAATTACTTTGTCAAGAAACTAGCCAAATTTGGCAAGAGTTGGAAAGGTGTGCACTTATATTCATAAAATGATGAGACAATCATCTTGAGTGAAACTTTGGGAGAAGGCATAACCCTTTACTTTGGATCGGGTGCATCTCTTAAGTGTTGATAACCATAGAGCCAAATAAGATGTGAAAAGAATAACTGAATATGATGGAAGTACAAGATAGAGGAGCTCACTTATGGAAGTAAAAGTCTGAAAATTCCAAATTGTGAAGAGTGTCACAAATCATCATTGATTAGGAGGGTTTTCCTGGTAACATAATTGATAAAAACAGGGCAAATATAAGTCATACCATTAGAAACTGAATAGACCACAGTTCATAGTGATAATTAAAATTTAGTATTTGTCAAACTGAGTTATGACTGAAATATAGACTTCATAGGCCCCAAATTTAATGAACACTACATTTTAATAACTACTTTTTCTATTAGAAGTATATACTATGAATGAGATACCATTAATATATTGTGCTTATATATTTGGTGTGCAAAATATTACTTTATTATTATACATCTGGTATTTGGCATATAAAATATTTTTTGGTTGTTTGAAAGATACTGAGTAGAAAACAGTATATTCCAATAAGAAATCACAGAATATAATTTGGGAAAATTTTTAATCCTCAATTGAAGTAGGTCCCGTTGAAACTGATTTGAGTGAAGAGGAAATAAATTCAGTTTCATAATCACTAGATATACACTGAGTGGTCAGATTATTATGATTCCTGAATGCATAATAATCTAGCCATTCAGTATATATCCTATATAATAAAAGGCTAATATGCAAATTGTCCCCTCGACTAAGAGTTCAACCAGCAGAAAGGCCGGCCAATCATTCATGTCCCTTCCCCTGGGCAGGCTGGTTGGATCCCACTCATGTACAAATTCATGCACGAGGCCTCTAATACACACACACACACACACACACACACACACACACACACACTGAGTGGCCAGATTATTATATGTTCAGAGATCATAATAATCTGGCCACTCAGTGTATATCTTTTATAACAATTTTTAAAAAGCACAATTAATAATTAAGGAGTAAAAAATAAATCAAATTGATGAAAAATATTAAAACATGAAAAAATATGATCAAGACTAACATATCTAGTTAATCACCTAACACTCATATGTAAATGAATACACTTTACATATCTTATTGGCTACAGAAAATTAATCTTCCTTTTTGTTTGCAATATCAAAATGTATCTTTCAAAAAGGATGGAAAAGGGTGTTAAAATATGACTGTGTTCAGAATTCAAGGATAGACTATTGTTAAACAGTGGGTCTGAATTCATATTCCATACCCAGGGACAGTTAAGAATGTGACCCTAGATTAACCTTGTTGTAACTCTGCCCACTGGAATGTGTTAAAGATGTATCAAGCATATTGTAGGTGGTTTCCAGAACTGTTCATTGTTAAACTCCATGAGTAAGTTGCTGCTGCCTTGAGAATAATGCAAATTGGAACATATGACTAAGAGGACTTCCTGGGAAAGCAGTATAAAAGTTGGGCGAGGAATGAAAGTGGTTATTTCCCTGAAGGGCTATGTCTGTGCCTTTTGCACTTCTTTTGCATTCAAACATGCCCTGTGTAGTAGAGACCTCGAAAGCCTTGGCTATTTTGAAACTCGTGAATGCAAATGCTATCTTATTGTGTGATGGTGATGTATTCCCTGCTTATTCCCTGCTTTCAAATGAAGCAGAAAGTACAGAAGGCCAAGTCAGACAGAAGTCAGTGTTTTTGTAACCTAATTTCAAAGGTGACATCCCATAATTTTGCCATATTCTGTTTATTAGAAGTGAGTCATTAGATCTAGCCCACAATCAAGGAAAGAAAATTATCTAAGTATGAATCTGGGGGTGGGGGAGGAAGGGAGGAGGCAATCACAGGGAGCCATCTTAAAGGTTGCTTACCACACTTATGAAAGAAAATATTCAAGCAACAAATTAGCATTTGTCTGGAAGGGAGTTCATATGACTTCCACATTATTTTTACTTCTATATTTCTATAATTTTATAATTTAATGATAGAATAAAGAAATTATAGGCACATTTTGAATACATTTGAAAAAATTGAATGAATTTTTATAAGTTATTTTGCTTACTAATAAAACAGACTCAGAAATAAAAATTCAGAATACTTAGTCAAAATTCTATTTTTGTAATTTTAAAGTATTTAACCTTCTATATCTATTTTAAATGAAATTTAAAATGCTCTCTATTTAAATAGGTTTTTAAGTATTATCAGTATTGACAACATATTTGCCCTGATATCTATCTGCTTGATAGGTTTTTTTTTTCCCAAACACAGCAAATATTTTTTTTCCTTAAGTGATTTTATAATGGTAGGATTATTAAATATTTGCAATTAAAAATGTTTTATGTTTATTTTTAGCTATCTGCAGTTCACAAATTCTGAATTAAAACCTTGATATTCCAGTTTATCTCTTAAATGATTATCACACCAATTTATACTTACTCAAAATAAACATTTTTATAATATTCATTCTTTCTGTATTCAATATAGTATTCTTATTGCTTAGCCTAAGGTATTTTTAATTAAATCTTTATCATTTAAATATTATATATGTCTTCTTTTTTCCTCCATTAACCCTTTCTAAGCCCACCCTGTCTCATCACCCTATTCTCTGTGACCATGGGTTATGCATATATGCATACAAGTTCTTTGGTTGATCACTTCACATCCATCCATCCACCTCCACCTTTCCTCTGGGAGGATCTAAGATAATTGTTAAAGAAATGAAGAAATCATTTCTTAACTCTAATCATTTTTTTTTAATTCCACATTTCTCCAAACTGAAAATTTAACTTCTTTTTATTCTAATACACAAAATTATGTTGTATTAGTAATGCAAACACATAAGAACATTTTTTTGTTTTAAATATATGGGAAACTAATTGAAATATATATGAGATTTTAGTACTTGTGATTATTTTGAAACTCTATGGAAAGTTCCAAAGAAATATATATATTACTCTAAATATTCTGAGTGACCTTATAATATTAAAGTAAATAACATTATTTCATCTCTATTGCTCTAACAATATGAGCAAGTGAAAATGAAGTTATGGTGTCCATACTATTTCCTTCTAAATGTTAATATTTTCTGATATCTATCTATCTATGCTTTTCTAAGCCTTTTCAGTACAAAGTAAGCATCTGTGCAATTCCTTGTTGGGTTAAAAGGTTGCATAGATTACTAGATAAAGCTACATTTCACACCCAAATTAATGTCACAACTGTAAGGAATTGGGATACTCAGCTATTGTCAAATAATGTAGGGCCAAGGTTGCCAAATTAGTTAGTATTAGCATACAGACCTTTTGGCAGAAAAGGAAAGCTCTTTACTTGGAGACAGGGCATTCTGCAGAGTTTGTCAACTAGAATCTGACACTGATCTCATTATCTCATTTGTCTTATTTAGGCTAAATTGGCAGTTATGTCTTCATAACAAATGTTTGTTTTTACAAATGAGGAATGAAGTAGAATCTGGAAGAACAACACTAAAGCAGCTTCAATGCAATTTTAAAGCTATTTCTGGGGCTAGATCATTGATTTATCACACAAACAAATTTTCTTTACCCCTTGACTTTGTTTTATATTTTAAACTTATATGTATTAGGATACTTGACTCAGAAATTAGAGTTCCTTAAGTCCTTTGAACAAAAATGCATTGAACATTGAGAATGTGAAATATTTATTTATTTATTTTTAAAATAGATTTTGATTGATTTTAGAGAGGAAGGAAGAAGGAGAGACAGATAGAACCACCAATTAAGAGAGAGAATCATTGATCGGCTGCCTCCTGCTTGCCCCCTCCTGGGGATAGAACCCACAACCGAGGCATGTGCCTTTGATCAGAATTGAACTTGGGGCCCTTCAGTCCTTAGGCCAATAGTCTATCTACTGAGTCAAACCAGATAGAACTGAAAGATTTATTTTTGATACTGGATAAGTTAAAAAATAAGAGATTACTTTCAACTGTGATTATTTTAGTATTTTAAGTTAAACTTTCCTTACATGATCTTGTTTGGCCAAATCATATACCTTATGCACCTATGTGTGGTTTTGTGTGCATATATTGATATGTTAGTAAATTCAATATTTATATGTGCACACAAAACCACACAAGCACACAAACATTTATATATGCATGCATATATAAAGGCACACACATGATTTTACTATAACATGATTTGTTCTGATTAAAAAAGTAAGATGGCTTATATTATTATCTTATGAACAAAGAGTTTTAGAAAATTAAGTAATAAAGGATACTATTTCTTTTGTGTGAAGACATATAAACACAGATTTACATGAACACACTTACAGCCTCAGAATGGTATGGTACATGCATAGATATGAAAGTAATGTCTTAACAATATATATGTGAACTGTTTAAAACTTTTGGTAAGACTAGTTCTGCTCCGTTAAACTATATGGTATAAAAATAATGTCATAACCTTGCTGGCATGGCTCAGAAGGTCAGGGTACCATTCCTAGGCAGGGTACATGCCTGGATTGTGGGCTCTGTCCCCAGAGTGATCAATGATTGTTTCTCATTATGATGCCTCTTTCTCTATTTCTCTCTCTCCCTATCTTCCCCTCTCTCTTCCCCCAACCCCCCTCTCTTTTTCTCCCATCCTCTCTGAAATCAATAAAAATCTATTTAGAAAATAATAATGTCATATTGAATTCCTAACAAAAAAATAATTAAAAAGATATTTAAGTTAATGTTTGTAGAAAACCAAATGCAGAAAACTAAAAAAATAAATGCCACATCATATAATTTTTATAGAATTATTTAATTCTATAATCATACATTAAGCCACATTATTAAAATTACAGATTAAGATCTATCAGACAAGTGTTGCCATGCTCTTCCCTCAAACTTTTATAAACTTTGTATAGACCCCAAAAAATCTTTGCTCAAATTTAAAGATAAATTGTTGTAGACAAATTAAATTACTTGTGAAAACCAAATAATGAACAGCCTTTTACTAGAATGAGTAGTAACAGAAAAAATACAAAATGGTTACTCTCTGTTTTTTATTTAAAATGTGATTATTGATATATTGTATGGAAATTCACAAAACACGGTTTGTTTCAATATACATGAAGAGTATTGTTCTTTTGTCACAGATATTAATTCATAATGATTCTTCCTTAGGTTTATAGTATATAAATATTAAAATTCCGGAGACAGAGAAAATGGCGGCGGAGTAGACAGATGCATCTGGAGCTTTGTCGCTGGGCAGAGGGAGAGAGAGCGGCTGAGAGTCGTACTGGGAGTGTTTGTTGGCAAGTTAAGAGTCAGTTATCCTACAGGAGAGGCACCCACCAAACAGCTGGGAACCCAGAGCACGGCTTTCCAGGCAGCACGGACACGCGGGCGTTTGGAGATCCAGGTGGCACACGGAAGGGTCAGATTTTGCCTGGGACAGGGTGAGGTCTCCTACCCCCAGACAACAGAGATACGCACACTGTGGGAACTAACTGGGCTGCAGGAAACTGCCTCTGGAGAGGTCCGCAGGGGTGGTCAGGGCGTGATCCCTAAGTGTGGAGGCAAACTCTCTGAGCTGTTGACAGAGGAGAGCTCTGGAAAATGACTCATTTTTTTCTGGGGCAGAGGGACAGCCTGGGATTTATTACAGTGTCCAGGCTGCAAAATCCCCACAAACTGGCTTTGAGAACCACAGAGTAGCAGGATCTGAGCACAGCCTAGAGAGGTCCTGTGCTTTGTCTCAGAGATCAATTCCGAAACACTGCCACCCAGTGGATGACACACAAATTGACTCTCGCATAACCACAAAAGAATGAAGAGATTAAAACACCAAGAGGGGAACACAGGGAACTGCAATATCTTCCCTACTGGGAAACAGAAGGGCCAAGCAGAATAATAGTGGAAGTGAAGGACCATTCTATTTTTTTTTTCCTTTTTTCTTTTTCTTTTTAATTTTTTTTCATTTTTACATATTTTAATTAAAATACTATTTTTTTTTCTTTCCACCTCAATTGATTTTACCTTTTTAATTATTACATTTTTGTTTTAAACTAGTATTATTAATTACTACTAGTACTTTACATTTTTGGCAAAAAACAAGTCTCATTTTGTTTTCTCTTTACTTTATTTTGGTATTAGAGTTCTACATTCTATTTTCATCTTTCCTTTAGCATAATTTTACTCCAACTCCACTCTACCTTTATGCCAACACTTTCCTCCTAACTTTCCCCATTTTGTTTTCTTGTTTCTCTTTCCCATTTCCAACTTTAAATTCTCCCTATTCTTTCTCTTTACCTGGTTAAAATTTCACCCCATTTATATATCTAATTTCAAATCCCCTACTAAAAGTCCACACAAACCTCTCTCTTCTTCTATTCACTAGCCAAAAAGTTGTTTTTTCTCTATGTCCTTTTGTTGCTATTTGCCTGAAAAGTGATTATATCGATTTTTTTGAAATTTTTTGTGAAATTGTTTTAGTTTATTCCACTTGTTTTATTTTGCTTTTTGCTTGCTTTGTTTTCTACCTCTCTTTTCCCTCACCTCCTTCGATACCAGTTGCTATTTGCAGTTTGTATTAATCTCTAGGTACTGGTTGCTGGCCTTTACTGAGGTTAGAGACTGTTCTATTGGAGTTGTCTCCTGACATCTATATTTTGTTCCCCTTTTCTCTCTTATACGCTTTCTTTTCTCTATGACTTTTTTCTCTTCCTCTTTTCTTCTCCTTCTTCTCCTTTTTATTTTCTTATTTTAGTTTATTTTTTTGTTTATTTATTTATTTTTTCTCTTGCTCTCCCAATTTGATTTTGGCATTTCTTTCTTTTCTTTTTTCCTCATTTTCAGCTTCTTCTTTCTCTATTTACCCCTAATTTGTCTTTCATTGCTGATCACCTTATTTGTGATTATTAACATCTTGAATACACTTCTACTCAGTGCCTTGTGTGTTGCACCTGGTCATGTTGTAGTTTGTGCCTTTCAATAAAAGTAGGAGAGAGAACTACATAACCAGACACCTGGAGAAGAAAGACCATGGGCAGAAAAAGAAACAGCCCACATAAGACAGAAAGGCAGGTTTCACCGGAAAAAGAAGTAAATGAAAATAGAAGCAGAAATAAGCTTGCCAGAGAAAGACTTCAGAGAAATGATCATAAGGTGGATGAAAAGAATGGAAGACAAAATCGACAATCTAAGTAAGAACCAAGAGGAAATGAAGAAGACACAAGAGGAGATGAAGAAGCAGCAAGAAGAAATGCAGAAGAACCTAGAGGAGGTGCAGAATAAACAAGAAGAAATGAAAAAGGACATCACTGCTATAAAGAACTCAATAGAAAGCATCAAAAGTAGACTAGAAGAAGCAGAGGACCGCATCAGTGAGCTAGAAGACATGGGAGGAAAAAATACCCAAGTACAGAAACTTCTAGAAAAAAATGTTAAAAAGCAAGAGGAGAGCCTAAGGGAACTTTGGGATAACACAAAACAAAATAACATCCGCATAGTTGGGGTTCCAGAAAGAGTGGAAACTGAAAAAGGATTAGAGAACGTGTTTGAAGAAATAATGACAGAAAATTTCCCCAATATAGGAAAGAAAAGACCCACACAAATCCAAGAAGCTCACAGAGACCCAAGCAAAATGAACCCCAATAAACCGACACCAAGGCACATTATAATTAAATTGGCAAACACCGACGACAAAGTAAGAATCTTAAAGCAGCCAGAGAGAAACAGAAAGTAACCTACAAAGGAACCCTCATAAGACTAGCTACTGACTTCTCAACAAAAACTCATCAGGCAAGAAGGGAATGGAATGAAATATACAGTCATTCAAAGGAAGAGTCTGAATCCAAGAATACTGTACCCTGCAAGACTCTCAATCAAAATTGAAGGTGAAATCAAAAGCTTCACAAAAAACAGGACTAAGGAAATATATTACCACCAAACAAGCAACACAAGAAATGTTAAAGGGTCTGCTGTAATAAAAATAAAGAGGAAGCGAAGAAGGAACTCAGGGGTAAGGACTAAAATTGGCAACAGATAAGTACTTAACGATAATAACTTTAAATGTAAACGGATTAAATGCTCCAATGGAAAGACATAGGGTAACCGATTGGATAAGAAAACATGATCCATATATCTGCTATCTGCAAGAAACCCACCTCAGGAAAAGAGATGCACACAGATTGAGGGTGAAGGGATGGAACATGGTATTTCAGGCAAATGGAAATGAAAAAAAAAGCTGGGGTTGCAATACTTATATCTGACAAATTAGATCTCAAAGTGAAGGACATAACAAGAGATAAAAAAGGACACTTCATAATACTAAAGGGAACAATCCAACAAGAAGAAGTAACTCTGGTAAACATATATGCACCCAATATAGGAGCACCTAAATACATAAAAAAACTCTTGGAGGATATTAAGGGAGAGATTGACAGCAATACAATCATAGTAGGAGACTTTAATACCCTACTGTCACCATTGGACAAATCCTCTAAACAAAAAAATCAGCAAAGAAATAGCAATCCTAAATGACTCACTAGAAAAGATGGAATTAATTCACCTCTTCAGAACATTTTACCCCAAAGCCACAGAATATACATTCTTCTCCAGTGCACATGGGTCATTTTCAAAGATAGATCATATGTTGGGTCATAAGAAAAGTCTCTTCAAATTCAAGAAGATAGAAATCATATCAAGCATTCTCTCAGACCACAGTGGCATAAAACTGGAAATCAACTATAATAAAAACAATAGAAATAAATCAAACATATGGACACTAAACAGCATGCTATTAAACAACGACTGGGTAACCAGAGAGATCAAGGAAGAAATAAAAAACATCATGGCAACAAATGACAATGACAACACAACAATCCAAAATGTATGGGAAACAGTGAAAGCAGTCTTGAGAGGGAAGTTCATAGCCCTACAAGCCTTCTGCAAAAAACAGGAAACAATGGTAATAAATTACCTAAACCTACAACTCAAAAAGCTAGAACAAGAGCAACAAGAAAAGCCCAGTGTACTTAGAAGGAAGGAAATAGTGAAGATCAGAGCAGAGATAAACAACTTGGAGACCAAAGAAACAATTCAAAAGATCAACAAAACAAAGAGCTGGTTCTTTGAAAGGATGAACAAGATTGATGGACCTCTAGCCAGGCTCACCAAGAAGCAAAGAGAGAAGACCCAAATAAACAAAATCAGAAATGAAAGAGGAGAAATAACAACAGACCCTGTGGAAATACAAAGGATTGTTAAAAAATACTATGAACAACTCTATTCCAACAAATTGGACAACCTGCAAGAAATGGACATTTTCCTAGGAAAATATAACCTTCCAAAACTCAATGAGGAGGAAGCCAAACATGTCAATAGTCCAATAACTATGGAAGAATTTGAAGCAGTCATCAAAAAGCTTCCAGCAAATAAAAGCCCAGGACCAGATGGCTACACAGGAGAGTTTTACCAAACATTCAAGGAAGAATTAAAACCTATCCTCCTCAGACTATTCAAAAACATTCAAGAAGAAGGAACACTTCCAAACACCTTCTATGAAGCCAGCATCACCCTACTACCAAAACCAGATAAAGATAACACAATGAAAGAGAATTATAGTCCAATATCTCTCATGAACATAGATGCCAAAATCCTCAACAAATTTCTAGCAAATCAGATCCAGAGCACATCAGAAAGATCATACACCATGACCAAGCAGGATTCATCCCAGTAATGCAGGGTTGGTACAATATCCGCAAATCAATAAATGTGATACATCACATAAACTGAGAGATAAAAATCACATAGTCATATCAATTGATGCAGAAAAAGCATTTGACAAAATCCAACACCCTTTCTTGATAAAAACTCTCAGCAAAGTGGAATAGAAGGAAGATACCTCAACATCATAAAAGCCATATATGATAAACCCACAGCTAACATCATACTCAATGGGCAAAAACTAAAACCATTTCCCTAAGAACAGGAACAAGACAGGGATGCCGACTCTCACCTCTCTTGTTCGACATAGTACTGGAAGTATTAGCCATTGCAATTAGACAAGAAGAAGAAACAAAAGGCATCCAAATTGGAAAAGAAGAAGTAAAGCTGTCCTTATTTGCAGATGACATGATATTGTACCTAAAAAACCCAAAGGACTCCATTCCAAAACTAATTGGCTTAATTAATGAATTTCGCAATGTAGCAGGATACAAAACTAATGCTAAGAAGTCTGTGGCATTTCTATACACTAATAGTGAAATTACAGAAAGAGAAACTAAAAAAGCAATCCCATTTACAATCGCACCAAAAAAATTAACATACCTAGGAATAAACCTAACTAAAGAGGTAACAGACCTATATGCAGAAAACTATAGGACACTGAAAAGAGAGATAGAGGAAGATGGTAACAGATGGAAGAGCATACCATGCTCATGGATTGGGAGAATCAACATCATTAAAATGTCCATACTACCCAAAGCAATCTACAGATTCAACACACTACCCATTAAAATACCAATGACATATTTCACAGACCTAGAAAGAATTCTTTATAGACTCATCTGGAACAAAAAAAAAGACCACTAATAGCTACAACAATTCTGAGAAAGAAGAATAAAGTAGGCGGGATCTCAATACCAGATTTCAAGCTATACTACAAAGCAACTGTTCTCAAAACAGCCTGGTACTGGCACAAGAACAGACATATAGACCAATGGAATAGAATAGAGAACCCAGATATCCACCCAAACCACTATGCTCAACTAATATTTGACAAAGGAGTCATGAACATTCAATGGAGCCAAGATAGCCTCTTCAATAAATGGTGTTGGGAAAATTGGACAGATACATGCAAAAAAATGAAACTGGACCACCAACTTACACCAAATACAAAAATAAACTCAAAATGGATACAGGACTTAAACATTAGAAGGGAAACCATAAAAATACTAGAGGAATCCACAGGCAGCACAATCTCAGATATATGCCGAAAGAACTTCTTCACTGATACTGCTCCAAAGGCAATGGAAGCTAAAGAAAAAATAAACAAATGGGACTACATCAAAATAAAAAGCTTTTGCAAAGCAAAAGAAGCCTTCAACCAAACAACAAGAAAGATCACTGTATATGAGAACATATTTGCAAATGTCATCACTGATAAATGTTTAATCTCCAAAATCTACAGCCAACTTATACAACTTAATAAAGGTAGATAAATGATCCAATAAAAAAAATAGGCAATGGACCTAAATAGAACCTTTTCAAAAGACGACAGAAAGAAGGCCAAGAGACAAATGAAAACATGTTCAAAGTCACTAATCATCTGAGAGATGCAAATCAAAACGACAATGCGATACCATCTTACACCTGTCAGAATGGCAATCATCAACAAATCAACGAACAGGTATTGGCGAAGATGTGGAGAAAAAGGAACCCTTGTGCACTGTTGGTGGGAATGCAGACTGGTGCAGCCAGTGTGGAGAACAGTATGGGGTTTCCTCAAAAAACTAAAAATGGATCTCCTATTTGACCCTGTAATCCCACTCTTAGGAATTTATCCTAAGAAATCACAAACACCAATCAGAAAGGATTTATGCACCCCTATGTTCATAGCAGCACAATTTACAATAGCTACAATTTGGAAACAGCCTAGGTGCCCATCAGCCGATGAGTGGATCAGAAAACTTTGGTACATCTACACAATGGAATTCTATGCTGCCATTAAAAAGAAGGTTTTCTTACCATTTGCAGCAACCTGGATGGAACTGGAGAGACTTATGCTTAGAGAAATAAGCCAGTCAATGAAGGAGAAGCATCACATGATCTCAGTCATTTGTGGATAATAAAGAACATTATAAATTGATGAACAAAAGGTTAGATATAAGAGACAGTAAAGCTTCATATAGACTGTGAAATTACAGCAAGGAGATTAAAGTTAGGTGAGGTAGATAAGAGATCAATCAAAGGACTTGTATGCATGCATATAAGCATAACCAATGAACATAGACATTGGGGGGTTGGGGTATGCCTGGGAGGGCGGGGGGACTCTGGGGAGATATGTATAAAAAATTAATAAAATAAAAAAATAAATAAAGGGCCAGGTCAGAAATTCTCAAAAAGCATGAAAAGAAACAAAATCTCCGTAAAATGGTATCAGCTATTATGTAGAATAAAATAGGTTTACATGATGATTTTCTTTTGAATATTGCGGGATTAATACAAACATTTTTTAAAGCTGCTGGACTTCTCAGACCATTTACTAGTACAATAAAAACTCACCTTAAAGTGAAAAAATAAATAAATAAATAAATAAATAAATAAATAAATATTAAAATTCCTTTTGCTTCAATGTCAGTGATAAGAATAACATATCACTTATGTATTATAGTAGAGATTCCATGTGGAAAATGTTAGTAAATTCAATATTGGCCTTTGTGATTATGAACAAAAGTATATTAAATCAGTTATTTTTTCTAAATTTCGCAGAAAATGTAATTCCAAATGCACAGGAAGTAGACCATTTGTAATTATTATTACATTTGAAATTAAATTTATACTTTTTGCCAATTAATATAAAATTTATTTTTATTTTATAAATACAATTTATTTAAATTTCTCTTAAAAACAGAATATGTTCAGGGGGTTTGCATTTTGTTGTGAGTAAGGTCTGATCAAAAGATGTTGATAAATATTGAATTAGGCAGAATATTTTTATGGAATTTTTGACAGTGCTTTCAGGTATAATTGACAAATCAAAGTTGTAGACATTTAAGGTGTACAGCATGATAAATTGGTAGCATTTTCTATTTCTGACACGGCAAGATGCTTCAGGATCACTTTATGTTTTCCTTACCTACCCTAGGATCAGTAATTTATCCAAGGGTCAATTCATATCTCTTTAACTTATTCATTTTGAGGGTAATTAAAAATACTAAATATGAAATATAAGAAAATCCATGGGTATTTACTAACTAATGAATATGAAGTAAATTTTATTAATATGAGGTATGTTTTGTAACACAGAAAAATAATGGAGTTACTTTGTTTATATATATTGAAAATAATATAAATGAGTGAGAACATAACTAATAAAGTTCATTTAATGAAGTTCAGCATGTTACTAGACATTTTTAGAATTAGAAATTGTATAGCAAATTACTTTTTGAAGAATAGGAATAATACTAATAATTAGCATTTAGATTTGAGAAAGGAATTTACAGGATGGGGCAAAAGTAGGTTTACTAGTACAGTGTGAGTATGTGAAACACAGACACATGTATTATGATTTATTAATTTTATATTGTTTTTCATATTAACAACTGTAATCCTTATTTCCCTGACCCTGTATAACATTTTTTATCAACATCATGCCTACCATTGTGCAACAGAATATTTCCTTCCTAATTGTTTAATCTAAAAGCTACTTTGAATTCTTTTTAACTTCAAAAGACCAATGAGAAAACTGTATCCTGAAAGCATATAGTATATTACTTCAAAAAGGATAACTATCAATAATTATTCAATGCATACTGACAAACTTTTGTAAGTAGTAATTACTACAATAAGACTTAGGACATGAAAGTGAGTTGCTATAACCTATTTTATAAGCTCTAATTATTTCAAATAACTCTGCAGTACAGTTAAATTACCATCTGACAAAAAATTCACTTTTATACTGCTAAATAAATTAATATTTACAAAAACTAAGGCATATTTATTGTAATATGAACCAATGGTTACAAAATATCTAAAATTGCTAGACAACATAAAAATAATATTTCTTAAAGGAGTGGCAGTATATGCCATAGATAAATGGGGTTTCTTTGAGGTCAAAACAAATTGGTAAGACAAAGCTAAAAAAATAAGTGATTGCTGGAGCTGTGGTATGTCTGCAATCTGTATAGTACTTTTGAAAGGGTCTGTTGGGAGTTTGTGAACCTCTACTATCCAGGGTGTGAAACTATATAGAAATCCACCACAGAGTTAGGAACAGATAAAGAGTCTACTCTATAAGGGAAATAGTTAACTGAAAAATAATGTTGAAGATAGCAAGTAAGAAAAATCTATTTCTTGTGTTCCATGCTCTAGGTGGAAATAAAATAGAAATTACTTCCCATGAGATTTTATAATAATTGGCTAGGTATGGGAATTAAATTTGTATTATTTGTCTGGTTAAAAAAAATACAAAGAAAACAATTTAAAATAGGCTAGATTTGTATTTCCTTCAAGTCTCAAGCAGAAAAGGAAAATCATCCACTATAGGGAATTGATCCTGGATTCAGGTATACTAGATGCCACAGAGTTTAAAAAGAAAGAAAGAAAGAAAGAAAGAAAGAAAGAAAGAAAGAAAGAAAGAAAGAAAGAAAGACCCAAATTAAATTAAATTAAATATTACAAGAAACATGACTCCATTAATGATATTCATCAGGAAACTAAAACTAGATTTATAAAAATTATATATTAGAATATTGCACATTATGGTAGGCTGAATAATGGCCCCCAACTTCTAGGTGTACCACTTAATAATGGAGATTTCTTTTAATAGATGGAGTTATACATATGTTTGACATATTTCATATGTCAAATTTTCTGAAGGTGTTAACATCATAGATATTTTTATGCTTAGAAATGTTTAATTTCATGCTAAATAGAAAGCATTTTGGAGAAGTTATAATTAATTACTTTATTTTGAAAAAAAAGTTATTGTATACTTTGGGAAGTTTATGGTGAAAATGCTCCATCTAAAGATACTTGTGAACCTGGGTTAAGTGCTTTAAAAGTGATAATTTGGATGTGAAAGACAAAGAATGTCCAGGTCAACTGAAAAAGTTTGAAGACCAACAATTATAAGTATTATTGGATGAAGATGCATGACAAACTCAAAAACAACTTGCAGAAAATTAAATGTTGCTCAGCAAACAATTTCTGATCATTTCCAAGCAATGGGAAAGATTTTAAAGGAAAGAAAATGGGTGCCACATCAACTGAATGAAAAACAAATGGAATAATGAAAAGTCATCAGTAAACTGTTGCTTCAACGACACAGAAGAAAGTCTCTCTTTTTTTGCATTGGATTGTGACTGGTGGTGAAAAGTGGATTTATTTTGAGAATCTCACCCAAATGCATAAAATGATGGGTTGATCCAGGTCAACCATCAACTTTGACAGCAAGGCCAAATCACTTCTGAAAGAAGACAGTGCCCTGCGTTTGGTGGGAACAGGAAGGTGTGGTGTATTAAGAGCTTCTAAAATCTGGTGAAACCATTAATATTGATCGCTACAAATAATTAATTTGAACCACGCTTTGATTGTGAAATGACAAGAATGTGCCAGAAGACACAGCAAAATAATTTTTAATTCATGATGATGCACCATCACACACTTTAAAACTAGTTAAAGACACGTTAAAAGATCTTGCCTGGGAAGTATTAACCCATCTGGTGTATTTATCAGACTTTGCTCCTTCAGATTGCCACTTGTTCTGATCGATGGCACACACACTTTCTGAGCAGCACTTCAAAACATACAAAGAAGTGGAAAATTGGGTCTCTGAATGGTCTGCCTCAAAAAAAGAAAGTTCGATTGGGACAGTATCTACCAATTACCTGAAATGTGTAGCTAGAGATGGACATTACTTTGAATAAAGCACTTTTGATGTTTCTCTTGAAATTATTGTGTTTTGTTTGATTACAAAATCCATATTTTTAACCAATTAAGAGTTAATCCATATTATTAACTGGATAATAGTAAATCCATATTGTTAATCAGTTAACAATTAATCCAGATTTTAAGAGGTTAATAGTTAATCCATATTATTAACTAGTTAAAAGTCAATCCATATTATTAACCTTTAACAGTAAATCTGCATCTTTAGTTGGTTAACAATTAATCCTAATTTTTAACCCCTTAACAAGCACTAACAACCAGATCAGTGCAAAACGAAGGAAGGTCCCAGCCAGAAGCTGGAAGGAAGGCCTCAGCTGGTAGCTGGAAGGTCCCAATAGGCCCTGATAGGCAGGCCTAGAGACCCTATTTGTACATGAATTTTGTGCACTGAGACTTAGTACATTTTATAAAAGGTTAGTGTTTTAGATATACAGAAGTCTCTTTGCATGACTACTTTAAAAACAGAGAGGAAAGTAGTAACAAAGTACATGTTCAATGATAATATTTCTAATATATTAATATTATTATATTTATTATATGTATTATGTACTTATATAACATAATAATACATCCTATCTAATAAAAGAGTAATTGCAAATTGACCATAATTCTCCTACACTCACAAGCCACACCCATCAGTTACGCCCACCAGCCAATCAGAGAGAGTATGCAAATTAACCCAACCAAGATGGCTTTGGCTACCAAGAGAGCAGGAAGGAGGCTTGGGTTGCCCCTGGAAATGGAGGAAGCCAAGCTATCTGCAAATCCTGGCCAGCCCTGGCCTCTGAAAAAGGCAACAAAGTTTTAATGACTGCTGCCATGGAGCAAGCAGAAAGCTTGGCTCTGCTCCAGGCTACAAAGTTTCAATTGTAGGAGATAAATAAATCCCAGATACCAGGGTCTCCACTTGGGTCACTGGGGGGCATGGCCACCCTGAAAACCATCACAGGCCCCTCACCCAGGCCAAGGGAACACTCACCCTGGCTCCCACCTGTGTACCAGGCCTCTATCCTATCTAATACAAGAGTAATATGCAGATTGACCATCACTCCAACACACAAGATGACTGCCCCTGTGTGGTCAAAAGATCCTGCACCCATGTGGACACAAGATGCCCATCACAAGATGGCCAGCAGGGGAGGGTAGTTGGGAGGGACAAGGCCTGCAAGGGAGGGCAGTTGGGGGTGATCAAGCCTGCAGGGGAGGCAGTTAGTGGTGACCAGGCTGGCAGAGGAGGAAAGCTGGAGATGACCGGGCCTGCAGGGGAAGGCAGTTAGGGATGACCAGGCCTTCAGGGTAAGGCAGTTAGGGGCAAATAGGTAAGCAGGGAAGCAGTTAGACACCAATCAGGCTGGCAGGGCAGTGGTTAGTGAGTGATCACTCTATCACAAAGATGGCAGTACTCATAGTCACAAGATGGCAGTGCCCAGTCCCCTCAGTCTCACTGGAGTTTCCCACTCCTAAGGGGGCTGCCAGTGAGAGTGGGCAGTGTGAGTGGGGTGGCAGAATGCTTGCTTCATTGCCACAGCAATGGAGGGCTTCTGGGCAGCAAGCATGGAGCGGCCAGAGTGGTAGGCTTGCTTCATTGCCATGACAATGCCTCTGGTGGACAAGGTTGCCAGCCTGCAGCCTCCACAGCCGAGGACAGGCCCAGAGAGGAGAAGATAGGCCTGCCTCCCAAGGAAGGAGCACAGTTTCCTGCCAGTGCCATGCTCACTTCCTCCTCTTGCAGAAGCTGCACAGCTCCCATAAAAGCAGTGTGGCTTCTGTGAAAGTAGTGCAGCTCCTGGTGGTGCACTGCAGTTCCTACCAGCTCCTGCCGAAGTAGTGGGCGGCCTACTGCGGAGGGTTGGGAAGCAGCAGTGGAGGGTCTGGGGAGGTGCTGGTGGTGCTGGACACTGCAGGGCAGGGGTGGTATCATGATGGCTCCTGAGCGGGCATGTTGCTTGCAGCCTGGCCCAGGCCTCAGGGTTGCATCGTTCTGCTGTGGCTTCTGCAGGGCTGGACTGCCACTACCAAAGAAGAACATGAAGGTGGCCGGCATGAGTGTGCAGTTTGAGATGAAGACTCTGTGGAACGAATTCTATCAGCTGAGCATGAGGATGATCATCACCAAGGCTGGCAGGTCAGGGTGCCTCTTTCCTTCCTGCAATCCTCCCCACATGGTGCCAATCTTGGGCAGTGGACTTTGGCCTGATCCACCGGAGTGAGACTGAGAAGCGGGGTGGGGGATTCAGCCTGACTACCTCCAGGTCTTTCTCCATGGGGCCAGCTCCTTCTCTCTCTGAGTCCTGGCTCTAGGACAACCTCCTGGCACTCAGCCAGAGGGTACTGCTCAGGAGGCCAGGATGGCGGTAGAACAAAACCCTGTGGACCTGCCACCTGACCTGCAGCCCAGGACCCAGCACCACCAGAACCAGACCAGCAGGAACTGCAGTGCGCCACTAGGAGCTGCACTACTTCCCCAGAAGTCAAACTGCTTCTACAGGAGCTGTGAGGTGCCTTGCCACCAGCGGCTGCCAGTGGATCCCACCTCAAAGGAAACTCGGTCTTTGGGTCTGCAGTTCAGTCTATCCAAGCTAAAGAGGAGTTGCTGGGCACCTTTTAGGGGATAATTAAGACTCTAAAGCAATGTGTTCTGTTCCAGGGAGATTGCTATCTAGTAGTCTTAGGCCTAAATTCCAGGTGTTTGTGGGGCTTGCCTCTGTCACTGGGGCCATGTCTCCAATTGCCTGTATTATTTTGTAAAGGCTCAAAGAGAAGAAAAGGAACAAGTTTTTCGGTGCAATGAATTTGACCAATACACAAAGGCAAGTGGCGGGCTGTGTCTAATGTACACACAGAGACACCAGCTCTGAGTCTGCCTGGCCAAAAGGAGCTCAGGGTCTGTTTGCAGAGCCTTCTGGTGACTTTGGTATCCTCACTGAGGCTGCCCTCTTTGGGAATCCTGGGGTCTGTGTTCAGCTCAAGCTCAGTGGATATTCTCTAGGCCCTTCCCCCAGACCAACCCCACCCTGATTGGTCTCCCTACCCCGATCGATCAGGGGCAGGGCCAGCCACCCACTTCCCATGGCCCCTACCCTTCAGCTGGCCTGGCCCATCGTCCCCAGTGGGGGCAGACTGGACCTCACCTGTGCACAAATTCATGCACCAGGCCTCTAATTGGATATAATCACAAGTATTTAAATTATTTCCTGAGTAGAACATTAAGAAAACATAAAATCTGTTACATTCCAAAATAATTTACATTCAGCTATAGAGAACCAATTTCCAAGAACCTATCCTCTTGCCATAGTGTAGAACACAAAGGACAAATATTTTTGAAACATTAAAGAGTTACACATTCATGCAGAGGACTTAGACAGAGGATTAGATTACTAAAATCTGGTTGGATATAGCAAGTGAAATTGTCCTGTTTTCAATTTCCAATTCTTTCCAAATGAAAAATGCAGTGTGCAATCTGGTCCAAATAGCAAAAGCATGTATCTCTAATATGCGCAAGTCATATGTCCTGCCTAAAAACATTATCACCTACTATTGCAACATTTACTGTTTTGTATTGTAATATAATGTCATGGATAGAATGGCACATCTTATCCTTAAAACATTTCTCCATTTTCTGAAATTTTAATATTCTAACTTTTAAACAAATTTTTTGAAATGTAAATTAAAATAGCCCTCTACTGTTAAAACCTTCCATTAAAGATTAAAAACTAGAGGCTTACTAATTTTTGCATTAATTAATAGGGATTCATATCCCCCTTGTGAAAACTGATTTGTGGTAATTTACTGATTCCACCTACTTGCAGAGGAATCAGTTTATCATATTATCAATCACTTAATTTATTTATATATACCACATAATAATACTTAATATTTTAATATAACATTAAGACAATGAATCTAAGTGTAGACATTATTGCTTCAATTTCTGAGCTCTTCCTTGTTCTGGAAACAATTCCTTCTTCTATTCTCTGCTTTTCTCCATATAGCAAAAAGTCCTAGTGTAAGGGGATATTGTCCCTTTCCCTTGGACAGAGTGATGGTTGAATAAATGGACCCCCTAATCAAAACTATACATATTTGTTGTGATTAGAACACAGCATCGATAGGCAAATTAAGCATAGATTTCCCCATTATTCTGAAGCTAGTAGAAAGAATTATTTCTTTGTGGATCAGCTATGAGAGTTGTATCTGTGGTGGCTGGGAATGCTCATATCTACCACTTACAAGGAAAAACCTGATCAAGTGCTAAAAAATTAAGACAAACCTAGAGAGAAACAATGGAGGAAATGGTTAAGTTCCAAGTCTTTGATTCTGTTGCTGGAATTCTTAGGACTGGCAGGTAATTGCATCAGCAAAATTTGACATACTAACTGAGCTAACTCATTCTTTAATATATATTTTTAAGTAGCTCAATTTAAGTTTGTTTTAGTAGAAGACAAATTATACATCTAACTAGTAAACATGAACAGTTTTTACCATATATTTCCCTGTGTTCTATTTTGCAATGTGTACCATTTTTAATGTCATACTTAGCATTGGATTCACAGGAATACCTACCTGTTTTCTTAAAAAGATCATATATTTATAATTTGAAAATAAAATACTTTGCAAACAAATAAAAGCATCTACCTTTGATTGAGCTCTATTATAAATAAAAAATGTCTTATATTATTTAAATCTTTAGAGCAACATGGTGATGGTAATGCCATTATTGAGAAGACAAAATGGGCTCAAAGAGGTTAAGGAAATTCAATCTAGGACTATCTTGTATCAGACCCAAGTACGTAATCACTATACTATATTCACTCATTATTTCCTGGATGCTTTTTTAAGAAAAAGAAAACCTTTAATGAACAAGTTCATCAGCTTTCTGAATATCTTTAACAAGGTGTGTTAATAATTATGGTAGTTGACATACGACTATTAATGTTAATGAATCCCCTCACCTAAAAAAAAAAAATTCAGTGCACATTTTCCTATTGGACTTTTTATCAAACTTTCAAATAAAAAAACATAAGATAAGCAATAATTAATGTATTTACTTATTTAGTAAACGAGTCATTTATTGTGTCAATGTTGGTTATCTATCCCTGAGAAATAGCTTTTCTATGTCTCAGTGATGGAAAAGCCTAAGCAGATGAATGGGATAATAATAGAACATTTTATTATTTCTCATTATTGTCTCTCCTGTCTTTTTCTCTCTGACCATCATTGTGGGGTTTTTTTCCCATCTATCTTTTTATCCATCTATTTCATCTGGTTTCTCCATTATAATAATTTAACACATGTAAAATATGTACAGTATACTTTCCTGGCTTACACTTTAAAGAATAACCAAAAAGACAGGGGAAAGAGTTTATATTAAACCAGAGGCCCGGTGCATGAATTCGCATGTGGGTCTGGGCTGGCTGGCTTGGACCCATTTGAGGCTGATCGGGGCTAGGCCCATCAGGAGGGACTGGCAGGAAGTTGGCCAGCTGGTCCGACCAAATCGGGGCCCAATCAGGGCTGGACTGGCTTGGGGTAACAGGCTGCAGGTGATTGGGGTTAGGGGGCCAATTGGGGGCAAAGCCACCCAGGGGCAGGTGCTGTGGGCCATCAGCCCTGCCCCCAAATGGTGTAGGGATACAGTCTGGGGATCAGTGGCTTGGGAGAGAGACTGGCCCCATCTCCTGATCAGGCTGATTTGCTGGCCACAGTGGATGTCATAGCACTGGTCATTCTGGTCATTACAGCATTCCAGTTGCTGTTTTTTTATATATATAGACTAGATACCCTCTCACAATCTGGGACACTTTGGGGGATGTTGGACTTCCAATTTCAGTCCAAACCCTGCAGGCCAGGCTGAGGGACCCCACCAGTGCATGGTTTATGCACTGGGCCTCTAATATGCGTATAAAACCTTTGGTTAATCTCTTCCCTCCTTCCCTTCCCCCTTTTCTCTGAGATTCATCAGTCTGTTCCATGTTTACATGCCTGTGCATTGAGAATCTACTCTCTGGTGGTCAATGTGTGTTATAGGTACTAGTCGAATGGTCAGATGATTGAATGGTCACTTAGGTGTATATATATATCCTACAGGCCCAGTGCATGAATTCTTGCACAGGTGGGATTCCTTTGGGTGGCCTTTAGGGATTGGGCCAAAACCCACAGTCTAATGCTGCCTGCAGCTCCTACCTGCCACTCCCATCCTGGCCTCACTGTGCCTGCCTCAGCCTCACAGCCAATCAGTCCCAATCAGGAGAGGTTCACCAGCCATGAACCCTGTATTTGGCATCCTCCCAAGAGGACTAGCCTATGGGATTGGGCTGAAACCTGCTCTCCAACATCCCCCAAGGGGTCCTAGATTGTGAAAGGGCACAGGCTAGGCTGAGGGACCCCATTGGTACACTATTGGGCCAAGGAGGGACCACAGGAGGGCTCCAGGGCATGTCTGAACATCTCGCTCAGTCCTGATCTGCTGCACCCCAGAAGCAAGCAAACTTATTGGTTAGAGCGTCTACCCCCTGTTAGTCAGTGCACATCATGGAGAGCAGTTGAGCAGCCTTAGCATATCATTAGCATATTTCACTTTGATTGATTGTTCTGTCATTCAGACTATTTGTGTATCACTCTTTTATTATATAGGGTAAGAATACTAAATTGAAAGCAACTTTAATGTATTGAGGCAAATATAAATTACACTTGAGTAACAGGAAGGTAAAATACATGAACTAAATGTATTCACATACATCATATGTGATATTCTGTACATTTCACATGAATCAATATGTAATAATCTAGAATGTGCTTTCCAATAGAATTTACTTATGTGCTATAAATGCTGGTTTTTTTCATAGTCCAATTAGGAAGCTATTGGCTAGATGTGGCTTTGACCACTTGAAATATGGAGAATGAGACAATGCAAGTAAATGTTTAATTTTATGCCTACTGTGTTGAACTATCTAGACATAGAAGATGTAAATTTGGAGAAACTAAGTTTATAAATATTAAGAGAAATACTGGTTTTTATGATAAAATTTTAAATAATTATTGTGTCTAATTGAATACATTTGGTACTTATAGAGCACATCAGAGTTTACAGACTGAAATATTAAATAGAAATATACTTAGAAAATAAGTGTATGTCATCAATTTTGATATAACTATACCAGGTTTTAAGATTACAGATGTTTTAGGACCAATTACTATGCGATAACTTTCATCTTCCTTTTCATATGAAGAGGACTTGAATTGTCATCTGTAGATAGTAAATAAGTCAAAAAAGTAAATAAGTAGACAATAAAAAGTATATGATATTCATTTATGGAGTGCTTTGGGTTTCTTTTTTATTGTGTAAATTATTACACAGAGTAGTATACATATCTCCTTTTTTCCCCCCGTTACCTTACTCCAGTCATCCCTACACCCTGGTGCATGCCCGCATAACACCTCCCCAGTGTCTTGTGTCCATTGTTTGCGCTTATATGCATGCATATGAATCCTTCAGTTGATCTCTTTCCCCTCCTCCCCAACACTCCGGAGGCTTCCCACTGTAATTTGATAGTCTGTTCAATGTTTTACTGCCTCTGTATCTATCTTTTTATTCATCAGGTTATAATTTTCTTTATTTTTCATAAATGAGTGAGATCTTGTATTTTTCTTTCATTGCCTGACTTATTTCACTTAACATAATGCTTTCCTGTTCCCTTCATGCTGCTGCAAATGATAAGAATACCTTCTTTTTTATAGCAGTGTAGTATTCCATTGTGTAGATGTACCATAGTTTTATAATCCATTCATCTGCTGATGGGCATTTAGACTGTTTCCGAATCTTAGCTACGGTGAATTGTGTTGCTATAAACATAGGGGTGTATACATCCTTTCTGATTATTGTTTCTAGTTTCTTGGGATATATTCCTAGAAGTGGGATTACTGGGGTAAATGGGAGTTCCATTTTTAGTTTTTTGAGGAAACTCCATACTATTCTCCACATTGGCTGCACCAAACTGCATTACCACCAGCAATGCACAAGAGTTCTTTTTTCTCCAAATCCTATCCAGCACTTGTTTGTTAATAAGTTGATAACAGCCATTCTGACTGATGTGAGATGGTATGGCATTGCTATTTTGATTTGCATCTTTCAGATAATTAGTGACTTTGAGCATATTTTTATATGTCTCTTAGCCTTCCTTCTGTCTTTTTTCAAAAAGTATCTATTTAGGTCCATTGCCCATTTTTTTTATTGGATCATTTATCTTCCTTTTGTGAAGTTGTATGAGTTCCCTATAATTGTTACCAGTAAAACATTGGAAAATATGTTCTCCCATACAGTGGGCTTTCTTGTTGTTTTGTTGATGGTTTCTTTTGCTGTGCAAAAGCTTTTTCTCTGGATGTAGACCCATTTGTTTATTTTCTCTTTATTTTCCATTGCCCTAGCAGTGGTACTGGTGAAGAAATTGCTTTTACATATGTCTGAGATTTCGCTGCCTGTGTATTCCTCCAGTATTCCAATGGCTTCCCATCTTATGTTTAAGACCTTTATCCATTTTGAGTTTTGTGTATGGTATAAGTTAGTGGTCTACTTTCATTGTTTTGCATGTATCTGTCCTATTTTCCCAACACCGTTTATTAAAGAGACTATCTTGACTCCATTGTATGTTCATGCCTCCTTTGTCAAATATTAATTGTGCAGACCCAGTGGTCTGGGTCCACATTTGGGTTCTCTATTATATTCCATTGGTCTATATGTCTCTTCTTGTACCAGTACCAGGCTGTTTTGAGAACAGTGGCTTTGGAATACAGCTTGAAATCTGGTATTGAGATCCCACCTACATTGTTCTTCTTTCTCAGGATTGCTGTAGCTATTCAGGGTCTTTTTTTATTCCAGATGAATTTTTGGAGAGTTCTTTCTAGGTCTATGAAATATGGTGTTGATATTTTAATGAGGAGTGCATTGAATCTATAGTTTGTTTTGGGTAGTAGGGACATTTTAATGATGTTGATTCTACCAATCCATTAACATGGTATGTTCTTCCATCTGTTTGTGTCTTCCTTGATTACTTTTTTTCAGTGCCTATAGCTATATGTGTATAGATATTTTACCTCCTTAGTTATTACTATGTATCTAATTTTTTTGGTGTGATAGTAAATGGGATTACTTTTTTAGTCCCTCTTTCTGTAAATTCTATTGGTTTCTAGAAATGCCACAGGTATCTTGGCATTAATTTTGTATCCTGCTACATTGCTGAATTCATTTATTAAGTCTAATAGTTTTTTGATGGAATTTTTAGGGTTTTTTATGTACAATATCATGTCATCTGTGAATAAGGACAGTTTTCCTTCTTCTTTTCCAATTAGGATGCCTTTTATTTTTTTCTTGTTGTTTAATTGCAATGCTCATACTTCCAGTACTATATCGAACAAGAGTGGTGAGAGTGGGTATCCCTATCTTGTTCCTGTTCTAAGGGGAAATGATTTTAGTTTTGGCCATTGAATATGATGTTGGCTGTGGTTTTATCATAAATGGCTTTTATTATATTGAGGTATGATCCTTCAATTTACACCTTGCTGAGAGTTTTTTTCAAGAAAGCGTGTTGGATTTTGTCAAATGTTATTCTGCATCAATTTGTATGACTATGTGGTTTTTATCTCTCAATTTGTTTATGAGATTTATCATGTTTATTGATTTGTGGATATTTTACCATCCTTGTATCCCTGGGATAAATCCTACTTGGTCATAGTGTATGATCTTTCTGATGTACTGCTAGATTTGATTTGCTAGAATTTTGTTGAGGATTTTGGTATCTATGTTCATGAGGGGTATTGGCCTGTATTTCTTTTCATTGTGTTGTCTTTGTCTGGTTTTGGTATTAGGGTGATGCTGGCTTCATAGAATGAGCTTGGCAGTGTTCCTTCCTCTTGAATATTTTGAAATAGTCTGAGGAGGATAGCTTTTAGTTCTTCCTGGAATGTTTGGTAAAACTCTTCTGTGTAGCCATCTGGTCCCGGGCTGTTGTTTGCTAGAAGAATTTTTGATGACTGCTTCAATTTCTTCCATAGTTATTGGGCTATTGAGGTTTTTAGATTCTTCCTGATTGTTTTTTTTTTGAAGGTTGTATTTTTCTAGGAATATGTGCATTTCCTTCATATTGTCCAGTTTGTTGGAATGGAGTTGTTCATAGTATTTTTTAACAATCCTTTGTATTTTGGTGGGGTCTGTGGCTATTTCTCCTCTTTCATTACTGATTTTGTTTATTTGTGTCCTCTCTTTGCTTCTTGGTGAGCCTGCTAAGAGGTTCATCAATCTTGTTTATCCTTTCAAAGAACCAGCTCTCTTGATTTTGTTGATCTTTTGTATTGTTTTTGGTTTTGGTTTTGGTTTTGGTTTTTTGGTCTCTATGTTGTTAATCTCTGCTCTGATTTTTATTATTTTCTTGCTTCTGCTTACACTGGGCTTTCTGTGTTGCTGTCTTTCTAACTCTTTGAGTTGTAGGGTTAGATAATTTATTATCATTGTTTCTTATTTTTTTGTGGTAGGCTTCTGGAGCTGTGAACTTCTCTCTCAAGACTGCTTTCCCATAGATTTTGGATTGTTGTGTTTTCATTGTCATTTTTTTCTCATATGATTTTTATTTCTTCTTTGATCTCTCTGGTTACCCTGTCGTTTAATAGCATGCTCTTTGTTCTCCATGTGTTTGATTTCTTTGCATTGTTTTTATTGTAGTTGATTTCCAGTTTTATGCCACTGTGATCTGAGAAGATGCTTGATATGTTTTCTATCTTCTTGAATTTGAAGAGACTTTGCCTATGACCCAACATATGGTCTATCTCTGAAAATGACCCATGTTTCCTTGAGAAGGATGTATATTCTGTGGCATTGGGGTGAAATGTTCTGAAAGTGCAATAAATTCCATCTGATCTAGTGAGTTATTTAGGATTGATGTTTCTTTCCTAATTTTTTTTTAGAGGATTTGTCCAATGGTGGGATATGAAAGACCCCTACTATGATTGTATTGCTATCATCTTCCCTTTGATATCCTCCAGGAGTTTCGTTTGTTTGTTTGTTTGTTTGTTTTGTTTTGTTTGTTTGTTTGTTTGTTTTAATGTATTTGAGTGTTCCTCTATTGTGTGCATATATGTTTACCAGAGTAATTTCTTCTTCTTTGATTATTCCCTTTAATATTATCAAGTGTTCTTCTTTCTCTCTTTTTCTGTCCTTCATTTGGAGATCTAATTTTTCAGTTATAGTATTGCTACACCAAATTTTTTTCATTTCCAAACCTTTTCCATCCCTTCACCATCAGTCTATGTGCATCTTTTTTTCTGACAGCAGATATATGGGTCATATTTTCTAACCTACTCAGTTACTCTATGTCTTTTGATTGAGGCACTTAATCCATTTACATTTAAAGTTATTACTCATAGGTACTTGTTTGTCATTATTTTTATTTTTACCCCTGTGTTCCTTTGTAACTACCTGTTTCTTCTTTTTACAACAGTCACTTTAGCATTTCTTGCATTGCTTGTTTGGTGATAATAAATTCCCTTAGTCCTTTTGTGTCTGTTAAGCTCCTGATTTTACCCTCAATTTTAATTGATAGCCTTGCTGGGTAGAGTATTCTTGTATTCAGACCCTTCCTTTTTATGACTTTGTATATTTCATTCCATTCCCTTCTTTCTTGATGTGTTTCTGTTGAGAAATCAGTCATTAGTTTGACAAGGGTTCCTTTGTAGGTAAATTTGTGATACTCCCTCGCTGCTTTTAAGATTCTTACTTTGTCATTGGTGTTTGCCAATTTAATTATAATGTGTCTTGGCATCAGTCTTTTGGGGTTCATTTTGCTTGGGACTCTGTGTACTTCTTGGATTTGTATGAGTTTTTACTTTGCTATACCAGGGAAATTTTCTGTCATTACTTCTTCAAACAACTTTTCTTTTCCTTGCTCAGTTTCCTTTCCTTCTGGTACCCTTATTATGTGGATGTTGTTTCATTTCATGTTGTCTCAAAGTTCCCTTAGGCTCTCCTTCTGCTTTTTAATTTTTTTTTTCTAGAAGCTGCTCTGAATGGGTATATTTTCCTGCCTTGTCTTCTAGCTCACTGTTGTGGTCCTCTTTTTCTTCCAGTCTATCGTTGATGCTTTTTATTGAGTTCTTTATAGCAGTGACATCATTTTTCATTTCTTCTTTGTTTTTTTTCATTTACTCTTGGTTCTTACACATATTGTCAAATTTATCTTTTATTCTTTTCATCTACTTTATGACCATTTCTCTGAATTCTTATTCTGACAGGTTGCTTGCCTCCATTTCATTTACTTCCCATTCTGGTGATGCCTCCTTTTCTTTCATATTTGGGCTGTTTCTTTGTCTCCGTATGATTTCTCTTCTTCAGGTGTCTTGTTATGTAGTTCTCTCACCTGCATTGATTGAAAGGCACAAAATACAGCACAATGAGGCACAACACAGAAGGCCCTGTACACAAATATATTCACAATACTAATAACTCCAAATAAAGGTGACCACCAGAGAAAAGAGAATTACGGGATAAGAAAGAAAGAAGAAGAGAAAAATAAATAAATAAATAAATAAAGGAGTGCAAAAAATGAAATTGAGAAAAGGAAAAGAATAGTAAGAGAGAAAAAACAATAATATAAAGGAAGAGGGAAAAAAACTACTTATATATGGAGAAGACTCGAATAGAACACCCACTAATCCCAACAAATGCGAGCAACAAATACCTAGAGGTGAATGCAAACTACAAAAAACTAATAACAAGTGAGGTGAAAGAAAACAGAAGCAAAAAATGAAACAAAAAAAACAGAAAGAAGAAGCGAAACAATCTCACAAGCATGCATAAAAAAAACAATACAATCCCAATCTAAACCTAATATAATAGTAATACTGATAGTACTGATTAAAAACAAGCCAACAACAAAAAGACAGAGAAAAAAAA
Source organism: Lasiurus cinereus (assembly GCA_011751065.1). NCBI lineage: Eukaryota > Metazoa > Chordata > Mammalia > Chiroptera > Vespertilionidae > Lasiurus > Lasiurus cinereus. The sequence goes on along the minus strand of JAAGEH010000012.1, from coordinate 39,475,284 downwards.
ATTGGATAGTGATGAAACGGGAGAGGTATGTATGAACTTTGAGCAGGAGATTAAAAATTAGATATACAGTGGTACCTTGAGATATGAGTGCCCTAACATACGAGATTTTTGAGATATGAGCCATCCAGTGAGCGATTTTTGCTTTGAAATATGAGCAACAGTTGAAATAGGAGTAATCAAGTGGATCGGCTGGCTGCACACGACCCACCAGTTTACCACAACTTGAGCATTTCATAGTTTCCCATGCCTCAAGGTTACGGAACGAATTAAACTCGTATCTTGAGGTACCACTGTATAAGAAGGTGACATTTTAACAGGGAGTGAAAAGGAAAAATAGGGGATATCTAAAGCAGAAATAGTATAAGAGAAATAGGACAACAAAGGGGGAAAAGTGAGGAAGAGAGTGTTGGCATAAAGTTAAAGTTGAGATATAGTGAAGTGATGCTAAACAAAAGATGAAAATAGAATGTAGAACAATAATCCCAAAATAAAATAAATAGAAAATATAATGACACTTTTTTAAAATGGTAAAATAATAGTAATAATAGTACTGAATAAAAATAAAAATATAATAATTTAAAAGATAAAATCAAATGAGGAAAAATGAAAAAAATAGTTTCTTAAGTAACAGATGAAAAAAATAAAAATAAAAATGTGCAGTAGTAAAAGTCATTCACTTCCTCTACTGTTCTGTGTGGCATACCTGTTTCCTAGTCAGGACAGTATTGAAGTTCCCTGAGTTCCACTGCACCTCAGTGTTGTAAGTCACAGTTCTGATTTTTAAAAAGGCAGTACTTCTTTGTTTCTTATACTCCTTTATTTGTGTTTATACAAGAGTCAATTTGTGGATCAACCCCTGGGTGGCAGTGTTTTTGGATTGACCTCTGGATCTATAATTCCTCTCTAGCCAGTGTTTAGATTTTGTTTTCTCTGTGGCACTTAATACCTTTTGGGGGGAATGGGCTGCCCCATAGTTGATTCTTTGATTATGATCCCCTGCTCTGATCCTCAGGTTCCAGAAAAACAACTTTCCCTTACAGTCTCTTAGAGTAACCCCAATTAGATAATCCTATTTATTGGACTTAGTAATCAAAAGCAAGGATTTAAAGAGGAAAAAGGAAAAAAGACCCAGAGTAAGTCAGCAAACTCTGGCACTGTGCACAAGTCTTTGCAGTCTTTTTTCCCCTTGGGTCTAAGCAGCTGGCACACTGTTAAAATTTTTAGGCTGCCCTTTTGTGCCCAATTCAGCTATGGGTTGCTTTTTAGATGTCCCTTCTATTAGCAGCCCTGTGGATACCCTTTACATTTGCGGATCACACTAGCCCTAATGGCCACAGATTTGGCGGGGGGAGGAGAGGTATAGAATTCCTCATGTCCTCTAGCTCTTGTTGTGCACATTTCTCTCTCCTGCCTTGAGCACAGACTTCACCTTATCCTAGGCAAAATCTGAACTTTCTGTGAGTTGTGGCAGAGCTCCTCTGAATGTTCGTGCTGCATGGAGACTGGTGTTCCTGGGTTCGCAGCTGTTCGCTGGGTGGTGTTTTTGTAGGATTTTTAGGCTTTCGATAATATCCACTCTCCCATCCAAGATGGAGCTGTTGCTCTGGGAGTGATTTTAGCAGCAGTGGAGGCTTCCCAGTCAGGGGAACCCCATCAGGCAATCCCTTACAGTCCTTTGGAGTATAGCTGTCCCTCAACTCACAAATAAACACTCCTCATGTGACCACACACTTTCCTTTGTCGTTTCACTCATGCACTATCTTGTAGTCTGCCTTCCCTTCTGCAGCCATCTTCAGGACTTCCTATAGAATATTTTGAAATAAATATTAAAAAAGAATTCTTACCATTTGCAGCAACATGGATGGAACTGGAGAACATTATGCTATGTAAAAGAAGCTAGTCAGTGAAAGAAAAATACTACATGATCTCACTCATTTATGGATAATAAAAAACATTATAACCTTATGAACAAAAAGATGGATGCAGAGGCAGAGTAGTGTAGAATAGAATGTCAAATTACAGCAGGAAGGCTGGAGAGATAAGAGATGAATCAAAGGACGTGTATGCATGCATATAAGCATAACCAATGGACACAAGACTATGGGGGGTAGGGTGAGGGTATGTGCTGAAGGAGGAGGGAAGGGGTGGCAGTGGAAAGGTCAATGGAGGGAGGAGAAGGGAGAGATATATGTACTAATATTTGTAATACTTCAAACAAAAAAAAAAAGAAAGAAATATCACCAGAGTAAGTAACTTCCTAAGATGAAGGAATTAACTTTTCTAGTTTAACTGTATCCTGTTTTATGCTTGGTGGAAGTTATTTTGTAATATACTTCTGCTATGAAATTTATTGTTAATTTTGCAAGACAAAGAGCAATTTACTCAGAGAGAAAATATGGTCAATCTTATGAAAAGAAACCTCAAAGAGAATCATCTAGAGTGTTCAAAACTGAGTAGGACAACTTCAGGTTTAGAAAGAATTTTCAAATGCTTAACTGCTAACTTTTATTTTCTGATTTTAAAGTTCTTGCTCTGAGATCATTATTTGAATCACAAATGAACGTTTCCCAACTGCATTGCAGGTCTCCTTTATAGATTTAAGAAAACAAAAATGCTTCTTTAACATGTGGCTGAATCTAAAGATTGAAGTCACTAATTGACCCATGCTTTGTATTTATGTTTCGTCTATGTTTAGAAATTGAACAGGGATATCAAGTAATTTCACTTAGGCCATTGAAAAAGCTATTAGATATTATAATGTTTAGTCACTAGTGGTTTGGCTTGAATTTAATGCATCTTTGAGCTAGAAGTTAACATCTTTGTATCCTATCACTAATCTCCCGAGAAAGCCAGACTTGTTTATTTCCCCATTTTAGATGCAAAGGGGTCATTTGTTCCTGATTAAAGACAAACATTGATTCTTACATTTAAAAAAAAAAAGTTTTCTAATAGCTGGTTCTTGGCTTTCCTACTGTGACATTTAAACTTGAAAATATAGTTGATCAAGCAGAAAGCCTCTTTATAGAACCAATTCTGCTCTAAGTGCAATCTCATGGTGTCGGCTTTTTTGAGAAAGAACTTCCCTTTCAACAACACTGAAATTGCCTCTGGTATCATAGAGATATTGAGATTTCCTTCCTTTTATTTCTTAGTCTCTGCAGGGTTCAAAAGTTTTTGCATTATTTTTCTTTTCCTTGAAGCATTAAGGTGCTAATCACTAATGTGGCTTCCTGCTCTGTAATAAGAAAGAATATGTTGCTGATGTCAGTAATCACTGAAAAAGTAATTTAAAGAGGAATGCTGTGCAGTACCTGGTCAACAGTCAGCTCTATGATAGCCAGTCAGCCTCTGCAAGTCCCCAGGTCTCATTAAAGAAAATGTGTGGAAAAGTAGAGCTGACCCTGCTGGATATACACTCACTCTATTTTATCATAAGGGTTTACATGACTACAGAACATGGTCTGTGACTCATGCTAAGGACAATAAAGCACCTGTACTGGACAGAGTCATTTTCTTGTTCTATTAAGTTATCATTCCAATTTTCTAAGTTTTCTGAGGTTCTTAAATATGATTTTTCCCTCTCAGCCACAGATTTCCTTTTATCTTTATTTTCCTCTCTCAAAATGTCTATCAAAAATGTTCATTCATAGAACTTACTCTGTCATGGCACATTTTAGAAGTATACCTTTATTCTCACAGGTTTTCATCACTGTCCCCTATCATTTGTTTAGTTCATCTGCTAATTCAGTTCACAAAACAAAAAACAAACAAACAAAAAAAAACTTTGATGCCTGATATGTTCAATGTTCTGTGCCAAGCAACAAAGTATTATGCATGAGTAACATCTTCTGAAAAAGGAATATCTACATAATTTACCTGGAAAAAGTGATTATTGTAGGAAAACTATTGGCCACTCAATAGATTGAAATATATAATTTAGATAGTTGCTTTAAATTCCCAGATAATTTAGAATGATCTATTGGACTTTTGAAGACTAGATTCTTCAAGCTTATTTTCAAACCTACTAGGTAGACTCACTGATGGCATATATGCTATAATAATGAACTTGAGTGATTCCAATTAATACCAAATTTTTGGACTGAAACCCAGATTCTTTGTTTGCCAGAATCAAAGAATGAATCCACAGACAGAAAGTGGTATAGCCAAGGTAGAGATTTATTGAAGAACAAGTACAGACTCCCACATAGGGAGGAGGAAGAGTCCCACAGAATGGACTCCCATGTGGGGAGGTAGAAAAGGGTCCCACTGGGTTCTTTTTCCCTATTGCTTATATAGGCTGCAGATCATGGTGTCTTCATATTCCTTCTGATTGGTCACTATTCCCTTAGACTGGTTACTATAATAACTTCTGGACTCAAAAGTGGAACCCCCTCCTTCCTTATTGTTTTTCTATTCCCTTTGGGCTTTCTTGTCCTCCTTCTGAATGAAGGGCTTCTTCTCTTTATTTTGTAAATATAGACCTTTCTTAGCTACTTCCCATTCCCTTGTCTTATGGAAATATACCTGTTATTGCTTTCTTATCTTATAGATATGTAACTGCATCCGGCTTCCTTGTGTTATGGAAATGTACCTTCTCCCAGTCTATGGCCCTGTGTTTTTCCCATGGACCCAATTTTTAAAAATCCCTAAACCTGTCTATGTTCCTCCAAAATTCCTGCTTCACAATAATCTCAGTTGGCATCACTGCTCCAAGACCTTAAAGAAACGGTATTTTTATAGAAATGTTTTATTTTTTAATAAACATGTAGAAACAAAATGTGATCAGATAAACAAGCACTAACATTAACTTATAGATATTGTCTTATGTAATCACAAAAAGATCTGTATTTAATGAAATAAATCTGTTTGGAATGAATAGCTCCCAAATTCTGTTGAAGCCCTAAACTATTTGAAGGTAAGGCCTTTTAGGAGGTGATTGAAGCTACATAAGGTCATAAGGTTGAGGCCCTAGAACTCCTGTTTTTAAAAGTAGAAGAAGAGTACTAATGAGCTGACTCTCTGGACAGACACACACAGAGGAAAATCCACGTGAGGTCAAAATGAGAAAGCAATCCTCTCCAAAGCAGGAAGAACGGTCTCACCAGACACAAACCCTGCTGGAACCTTGAATTTTAATTTCCAGTCTCCCAAACTGTTAGAAAATAAATGATTATTGTTTAAGCCAACTCATCTGTGGTATTCTCTTATGACAGCACAAGCAGTCTACTAGAATAACTTAAGGCTGCTTAACCTGTATTGGTGTTCAGAAGTGACAAGAAGAAACCAGGTGAGAGTAAAATGTGTAATCTAAATTGAACAAAGTAGGACCAGAGTTAGTTACCCATTATAACTGTAATTGACAGAGGATGGGGGGAGCACAGGGAAGAAAAAAAAAAGAAACCTCTAAAAAAAGATGGGTCACATGTAAAATGGCAAGTTCTGGCATATAACACATGTTATAAGTTACATCCTATCTAATAAAAGAGTAATAAGCAAATTAACCACCACTCCACTACACTCACAAGCAACGCCCAGCAGCTAATCAGGAGTGAGTATGCAAATTAACCCCAACAAAGATGGCTACAGCCACGGAGTGAGCAGGACAGAGACTGGGGTAGTTTCAAATGTAGAAGATAAATAAATCCCAGATGCCAGGGCCTCCACCTGGGTCACTAGAGGATGTGGCCAGCCTGCAAACCATCACAGGCCACTCGCCCAAGCAGGCCCAAGCCCCAAGGGAACCCCCACCCTGATCCAGGACACCCTTCAGGGCAAACCATCTGGTCCCCACCCATGCACCAAGCCTCTATCCTATTTAATAAAAGAGCAATATGCAGATTGACCAACACTCCAACACACAAGAGGGCTGCCCCCATGTGGACATAAGGTGGCTATCACAAGATGGCCAGCAGGGGAGAGCAGTTGGGAGGGACCAGGCCTGCAAAGGATGACAGTTGGGGACGATCAAGTCTGCAGGGGAAGGCAATTAGGGGTGACCAGGCCAGCAGAGGTGGGAAGTTGGGAGTGATTGGGCCTGCAGGGAAGGGCAGTTGGGGGAGGGGACCCTGACCGACAGGAGAGAGCAGTTGGAGGGGACTAGGCCTGCAGGGGAGGGCAGTTAGGAGTGACCAGACTTGCAGGGGAGGGAAGTTAGGGGTGACCAGGCCCACAGGGGAGGGACGTTAGGGGTCAACAGGCTGGCAGGGGAGCAGTTAGGCATCAATCAGACTGGCAGGGGAGTGATTAGGGGGTGATCTGGATGGAAGGCAAAAGTGGTTAGGGACAATCAGGCAGGAAGGCAGGTGAGCAGTTGGGATCCAGCAGTCCTGGATTTTTGAGAGAAATGTCCAACTGCCCGTTTAGGCCCGATCCTTTGCATCCCACAGCGATCAGCCCTAAGCAGTTGGACATCCCTTGAGGGGTCCCAGATTGGAGAGTGTGCATGCTGAACTGAGGGACACCCGTCCCCTGTGCCCAAATTTTGTTCACTGGGCCTCTAGTTATATTAATAATAAACAATCAAAATTATCATGTTAACATTAATTATTTCACAAGCATTAATATCAGACTCTGTGCTAATTCTTTGATGATTCTTTGAGGTTCTTTCTGAGTTGCTAATAAAACAGAAGGGAAATTTAACTGTGATCATGGCATTCAAGGAAAGAATATATAGGCTGCAAGATGCATAGCACTATAATGACAGGTAGCAGTTGACTTCATGGCAATTAGTAGATTGAGTATGCACCTTCAAATAAGGATATGAGACTTAAAAGAAACATCAATACCCAGAGGACAGCACAATCTATTGTGCAATATTTAATGATCCATTTATTTATTGTATAATTAAGTCTTATTATTTTGTAAAGAAAGAAGATAGAAAAATAATCTGTCCCATTTCATGGCAGAGAACAAAGAAATAGCTAATTATTATTTATGGAGCAACTATATCACACTAAGCAATATGCTAAGTATTTTTACATTCCAGAAAGTCATTATGATCTTTAAAGTTAATGTAGGTCATTACTGCAGGTAATAACCCAGCAGAAACAAAAAAAAAAAAGGCAGGTGGAAACTTGGGAATTCTGAGCCTATAACTAATTTAGGAATGTTTATTGACCATACTCATTTATTTTGTCATAATTGTATGTGCATATTTGTACTGAATAGATAGTCAAGGGAATCATTTCCAGAAATACAATGGAGTAGCTATACCTAAAAGAATAAAAAATGTTGCCATAAACTACCCGGAAATGATGGATGACATTTAGCTAACATTCTGAAGCAAAAGAATTTTGTCTGTCTTGTTCAATGCTGTCTGCCTTGTGTCAAGAATTAATATCTGGCATAGAGTAAGTGCTCAATAAATTGTGGTTGACTATATGAATATATACCTTCACTTTCTAGAAAGCAAAAAATATACCAGTAGCCATAGATAAAGTGGGAACAAAAACTAGAGTAGTAAACTTGAGCTAAACAGTAGCACCCTTCAAGGGTAAAAGAATAACAGCTCTCAGTATCTCAGAAGGCAGAAATGACAATTCATGGCCAGGAGACTTGTAGTTCTGCAGGGCAGCACTGCACTGAGTCTCCGTATATGGCTGGAATGTTCTGTGGCCTGTAGAGTCAGCAATCAAATAGTCTAGAAAAAAAATCTTATTCCAAAGAGAGAGATTACACAGTTGTGTGTGTGTGTGTGTGTGTGTGTGTGTGTGTGTGTGTGTGAGATGCAGGAAAGAGTAGTTTTTGAGGTCAAGAGATTCAGGGCAGCTCTCACTACTATGATTCTTTAATTATTTTAGGAATAAAGTAAAAAATGTTCAATAACTTCAGAGTTTATTAGGGAAGTATTCATGTTAACATTTTTTAAAGTGATTTCTACAAGATAGAAATAAACTTAAATTATTCTCAAACCAAAAACCAAGAAAGGAGAAATTATGAAAAATTATTAAACCAATAAAATAAGTGAATTTTTATAAATTATTTATATAAATAAACTGACTCTCCAAAATATATCTCCAAAAATTATATGGAGCACATAACAAATTGAAAAATAAGTGCACTATTAAAAAATGGTCTAAAGATCTTAACAGGTACCTATCTCACTCAAGAAGATGCACAGATGGCAAATAAGCATATGAAAAGATGTTCCATACCATATACTAGAGGCCTGGTGAATGACATTTGTGCACTGGGGGGGGATGGTTCAGTGCATGAATTAGTGCATGGGTGGGGTCCAGCTAGCCTGGCCAGGGGGAGGAGACATGGGTGGTTGGCTTGCCTGCTGCTCAAACTTCTAGTTGAGGAGACAATTTGCATATTAGCCTTTTATTATATAGGAAATACACTGAGTGGCCAGATTATTATGCATTCAGAGATCATAATAATCTAACCTCTCAGTGTAGATGTTTCCAAACCCATAGAACATACAACATCAAAAGTGAGCTCTAATATAAACTATGGGCTTTTGGGTGATATGAATGTGTCAGTGTAAGTTCAAATATACCATTCTGGTGGGAGATGTTGAAAAGGGGCAGGTTATGCATGTGTGCAAGTGAGGGGTATATCAAAAATCACTGTACCTTCCACTCAATTTTACTCTCAACCTAAAATTGCTATAAAATATAGTCTATTAAAAAGTATATAAAAGAATAAGTATTCTAAGATGTCTATTATATTCATCCAAACAACATGCTACTTTGTATATAAACATGTAGTTGTATCATAAATAAAAGTTGAGACAGCGGCTACCTCTGGGCATCAAAGGATATGAAATGTGCTTCAATTATAACTGCAAAGATGAAATTTCTTTTGCTAGGTGGTGGTTTTACATGTGCTTACTGTATAATTTTCTATAAATTGTGTATGTTTGAAATACGCATAAAGACAATAATGACAAATAATATACTGAGGAATATAATTGTGGAAATGGAAGTTTTTAAGTGAAATACCCATAACAAACAACTTCCATCCCTTTGTTCTTTCTTTCTCTTTCTGTTTAAGCAGCTTTCCTGATTACCTTCTTCTGGTTCTTCATATTCCTCATGCCTTAATCATGCAGTGATGTTCAGCTCTGCCTCTGTCCATACTTCAAAATGTGTACACCCACTGGCAAAATGTGTAACACTTAAACACTAAGTTTAACCTGTGAACCAGGAGATTACAGTTTGATTCCTAGTTGGAGCACCTACCCAGGATGTGGGCTTGATCCCAAGTAGGGGGGTGTACAGGAAGCAACCAGTCAATTGAAGTTTCTCTCTCTCTCTCCTTCTCTCTTTCTCTCTCCCTCTCTCTCTCTCTCTCTCTCTCTCTCTCTCTCTCTCCCTTCTTTTCTGAGATAAAAAATACATATTTTTAAAATGTGTATACCCAAACCTACTACAGAGCTCAGCAAACAACCCTCTAATTAGCAAGTTCTCATTTTAACCATACATACAATACACATATTCACACATGTATGCACATGAACACAACACATGGAGTGTTTTTAAAAAAAATAAGAAATACATACACATACATATGTATATATCTTGTTTATATATGAACATGGATTTCTACAAAACAGGATTATTTTAATAGCATAGTAGAGGCACGATGCATGAAATTCGTGCAAGGGACTTGGCCCTTGAAGCTGCAGCAGCTTGCCTTGGCCCTCACAGCCCTGGCTTCATCCAGAAGGATGTCTGGAATGTCGTTTAGCTGTCTGGTCTAATTAGCATATTATACTTTTATTATTATAGATTATTTTCCCCACAGTATCCAGCACCTTGCTGGTGTGTGGCAAGGCCCACCAAACAAAGGATGACTTGATGTTGCTGGCCTGCCCTGATTAGCCAGCACCTTAACAGACAATGGCCTGAAAGGCCTTTCCCTCCCTTCCATGTCCAAAGTATATTTATGAGTCTTTTGGAACTTATGTACAGGAAAGAGTGTAGGAGGAGAGAAAACATTACAAATCATAATAAAAATATGAAAGGAGGGAAAATGCTGTTTAGATAAAATTTGGCAATTTCTGTAGAAAGCGGTCTTCTTAAACTTTTGTTCAAAACAGTACTAAAATAATTTATTATTGAAGTTTAAAACAAAAGAGATTTATGTAATATACTAAAGCTATGAATAAGGGAAAGAGGGAGTTCATATATAAGCAAGCTGTCATAATTATGTTTGCTTTTTGTTATGTATGTTCCTACTAAACAATAATATGGCTGTTTGTGTCTTTGGCTGTTTTCATGACTCTCCAAACACAACCCCATCTCTGCGAGCCAGAAACCAAGCGAAAATCAACACGGGCTCTTATTTTCTGGCAGTTTATTGCTCTGTGGCTCTCAGAAGTTGTTTTTGGTGTTTTTGGGTTTGTTTGTTTATTTTTGATTTAGTTTTTCTCTCAATCTCAATCCACATGTACCTGGCAGAGAGTTTGGTAAGTTAGTTCATACTAAATAGAATCCAGTGGCAATAAGATACATTTGCTAAACCTTATGTTGGCTTCATTTACTCAATATCTATCGACTCAGGAGCACCATTTCTTAGAGGTAAAATACCTGCAAATCATGTGCTCTTGGTAAAGTTGCAGAGGCTGGTCTAGCTCTCTGAGAACACTGCAATGCTGAGCATTATTAGATCTCTCTAAAATTTCACTAGAAAATTACCTTAATTTAACTTAGAAATCAAACAGGTTTGCGGATCTGTTTCAACAGATTTTCACCATCCTCTATTTTTTTTTTTGGCTAAGTTTTCTGTTATAGTTGTTTCAAAAGATTAATAATCAAATTTCATTTACGGTATACTTTTTCCTAGATATTTTGTACAAGCTTATAAAAAAAGTATGAAATGGCAACTAAATTTTAAGGTGCTTTGAAGGAAAAAACACTGAATATTCTTATCCAACAGGAGTATGTTTTTAATATATGAAGGAAAAGATTGTTTTGGTTTCAGCACATAGAAAGATATTTTTGGATGATTTCAGAACATTGAGGAAAATGAATAGCAAATGCACAAATTGACTTTTGGCTAATGTCCTCTTATTTTCTAAATATGACTTCTCCTGCTCTTTGGAAATGCCATTTTATGAACTGAATTTGAACTCAGACAGTTAGCTTATTAAAGGTTAGATCACTACTCAAAAGGATTAAAAAAAATAAAACCTCTGTGTTGTATATATCTTAACTAAAAATAAAATGGAAAATAGTACAATTTTAAGAAAGACTTCAATATCAGATGTATTTTCATTAACTCCTCTGTTTATTAGATCTTATTTTCATCTGCTAACTCACTGGAAGCATATTCAGAATTAGATTTAAATTCATTCAAATATTTTTCTAATTGTACTAGTATGTATTAATTTGGTAAATCCAAGTAATATATAACTAAACTCATTATAACCTTTTCTCTAACCACCATTTTCAGAGCCAACATAGCAAGTATAGGCTTTCTATATCATGAGATAAAGAGATACATTATACCTCTGAGAACTCAGTCTGTATCATTTGGCTTAAATGAAAAAAAAAAATCTTGGTAAGAAGTAACATGTAGAGGAACAAATAGAGCCATGCACAATTAAAAGTAGAAAAACAAACAAAACATTAGTTGGTTTTCATTAAAAACTTAAATTTTCAGTTAAAGTTATCTTTTCATCAATGTTAATAATTAAAACACGTTGTCTCTTAGAGTTACATTGTAGTTCAAAACAAAAAAAATTTCAATATTAACTAATAAATTCTGGGTTGATTTGCAGGATAGAAAAGAATGGCAAAACATTAACTACTGGAATAGATTAAGTAAGAAAAAAAAAGTGAAAAATGTATTTTCACAAAAAGACAGAATATTAGTTCTATACCTATAAGAAAATATTATTAATGCTGAGCAATAGTAAAGGCTAAGGAAAAGGATAGAACCTTGACTAACTCAGCAGTTACATTCCAAAATAAGCTGTCACTTTAAACAAAAGTGCTACAAGATTAAAAACCCAAAGTTGAGTCTTTTGCATATGTATAATGTCACCTAACTGTGAGTCAGATTTGTCTTTTAAGCAACATTTGCACAACTGAGAAGATATTAGCAACCTTAGTATCTGCCTATAAGGATGAAAAGGAGAGAAAAAATAAGCACACCAGTGGTATGATCTCATGAACATAATAATCTATAGGAGATGTCTCATGGAAAGAGGTGAGGAGTGTAAGGAATGCATTGGGAACTTTCTCAAACAATATAAATAAAGGTGATATTCATTCAAGAGGCCTCAACCAGACTTGCCTGCAGAGGTAAAGCAAGCTCAGAGATTCTAATTAACACTGGAATATTGAACATGCTTCTTCTCCTATATAATAAAGAGGTAATATGCAAATTAATCTTCATATTTCACAGGATGGCTGCCTATGACCAGGCCTGCAGGAAGGTTAGTGAGGGATGACCAAATGACTGAACAAACAGGCTGCATGTGGTGACCAGGCTAGTGGGGGGTCCGTGAGGGGCGACCAGGTGACAGGGGTGCCAGTTGGGGGCAACAAGGCTGGCAGAGGGGGCAATAAGAGGTGACCAGTCCAGCAGAAGGGGGCAATAAGGGGCAACCAGGCTGGCAGTGGGGGTAGTAAGGGATGACAAGGCCTGCACGGGGGGGGGGGCAGTTAGGTGAGCAATTAGAAGCCAGGATTGTGAGAGTAATTTTTGACTGCATTCTCAGAATCAGGCCTAAACTGGCAGTCAGACATCCCCGAAGGGGTCCCAGATTGGAGAGGGTACAGGCTGGGCCAAATTGACACCCCTCTCCCCTTGTGTGTGAATTTTGGGTACCAGGCCTCAAGTGTATATAAAGCTTTCACTTTAATTCCTTGAGGGCCTGATCACTTACACTCACACACTGGCCTGCAGTTTGGTTCACATGTGCTCTCATTCTCACACATGCACACTTTCACTCACTTTACTAACCCACACTGCCCACACTCACACCCATGTTCAACCACAGTTCCACTCTTATGTTAGTATATCTAAATCTTATGGGAATTAAAAATAGTTTTCACATTAAAAACAAACAAACACAAAAGGTAAAACATTTAATTGGCAGCAGATAGGTTATGGAGTTAATATTTACATTTTGAGAGCTTTTCAATTACAATATCTACCAACATTTTTCATTCTATATTGAGCCATTCTCTTCTCTAAGGAATACAATTCCATTTTCCAAACTTGGCTTAACACAACCAAATTTGGAAACACAATTACCTATCAAAATGAGGTAGCTTTACAACTGGGCAAAATGAGACATTATCAATTTTGAAAATAAAAAATTGCTCCCCTTTTTCTGAAAATTATTCAGCTGATACATTTCCACTGACGACATGGAAAAGGTTGGATCCCTTAACTAATAGAAGTGGAAGCAAATGGAATATAAGAATTCTAATCTTTGAATTGAAAAGAATACACTAATACTTACTAAGATGTAGGCATTGTACTAGATCCTATAATAAATAGGTGTAATTTATACAAACTCTCATTTAAGCAGGCCCAGGTTTTATTCTTGCCATTGAAACAAGCAGAAATGCAACTCCAGGTAATTGTCCTGTTTCAAAGCTATGTCCATTTAAGTTAGCCTTTAACTGGATTATTTATATTTTGATTCCCAGACTTGCAGAGACCACTGCATAGCAGCACTGGCATGAAAGTGCAACAAGGAATATAGAAGGCCATAATCCTTGGGCAGCAGCAGGGCTGATGCCAGCACAGATTGCTCTTGCTGAGATTTTGGGGTCTTGAAATGATTTCGTGACCTGATAATCTTTGAGTAAATGCTTACTTAACTGAGCTTTACTGACCTTTGATACTATCTTCTTACTAGGTGCTATGCCTATGTGCTTTGCTAAGGGCAAAGGTGTAACCAAATTAAATAAAAGCAGGCAAAACAAGATTCGTGCTTCTTCCTCTCCCTAAGAGAAGTTCCAGATGGCCCCTATGCTTAAACCTTATTTCTTATGTATTGTGTTCATAGTGCATCAGCTCTCCTGCACCCACTGTGCAGGTTGTGGCACAGACTGAATGTAGGTCACTATATAGGAGTAACAGAACATTTCTTAATATTATACGTTTATTGACACAAGGATATCATGATGACTGTTATGGTCTATGACAGGGCCTGCTCAGATGCCCTTTCTTCAGCAGGTTTTAACATTCCAACATTTATTGTTTTTTACATTTCTTTTAAATATAATTCTTTTTTGGGGAGTGAAAAAATGTAGACTGTATGTTGTTATTTCTAAGTGTCTATCTTCATTTAAATCCAATGTAAAATAGCTAACATTTTTAAAGTCACTCTTGTTTATAAAATGCTTTCACACATGTTAAATTGATTCATTTTTATGTAACAAAAAAATTTAAAGTATTCAAGGAAGATGAAGACCTGAGTTTAGAATTGCCTGGTTAAAGAAAGAGGTGATAAAGAGGTGTAGGGAGTTCACTGTTCCTTCTCAGATGTTTGAACTGATAGTCAGGAAAGTTATACAAATCAAAATCAAGAGTTATAATTTTGACAAAAACTGAGCTGGAAAATATGTCTTAGAATCAAGATACAAGGGGAGATCTTAACACTTCACCACTGGTCAGTGTTCAGACTTTTCCCAGAATCACTGGCATAGCCTAAACTCAGCTGTCCCTATCAGTGTAGGCAAGGGTCCCATCTTGGAAGAGTGAGTACTAGTACATGAATCCACAGAAGAGGCCACTTCAAAGAGTGAGGACATAGAAAGTCTTAAATGCTGTATGCTGTAGACTGAATGTTTATGTCCCCCAAAAGTCATGTGTTGAAACTTCATCCCCAGTGTGATGCTATTAGATGGTGGGGTCTTGGGAAGTGGTTAGATCATGAGGGCATAAGCCTTGACAGTGGCATTAGTGTCCTTATAAACAGACCTCTGAGAACTTCCCGCTTCTGCCATATGAGATTATAGGGAAAGGTGGCAATCCATAAACTGACAGGCAGGCCCCACTAGACTCTGAATCTGCCAGTGCCTTGATATTGGAATTCCCAGGTTCTAAACTGTGGGAAATAAATTTCTGTTGTTTATAAGCCTCACAGTCTGTTGTACCAGCCTAAATGGACTAAGACAGAAATATAAGAACTGTTTTTCCCCACAGCTCATCAATTAGTTAAATTGTCCTCTGGTAGGAAGGTATTAGAGGATATATAGAGTAAAAGAGCTAGGTCTTGTAGTGCTTTCCCTACAATAGAGTAGTCGTGTCCTATCTAAAGAGACATGATGAGTGTATATACACTTTTTTTCAGTGTTTATGTCTATTGAGTCTCAAAGCAAATTATGGGAGCTTCCATGAGGTTGCAAAAGAAAGACAAGATTTTTCTTCTACTTGAAGACTGAATATTTTAAATGTGTTATTGTGAAAATTAAATAATCTTTATGTCAAGCAATTAGCACATAAAATATCTCTTAGGAAAGACAATTATCATTGAAGAGGCAGAGTGACCTTGGGGGCAAAACATTCTTTATTGTAGACAGAGATAGATTTTTAATTCTGGATCTTCTATTTACTATTTGACCATGAAAAAAATTACAGGATTTTTTTTTTTCATTTGTAAAACTGGGAAATTGTCTGCAGAGTACATGTAAAAAAAGTATTTTGAAAATATACAGAACATTTATGTAAATAATTCAAACTGCAACATGACATACTCTCATTAAATGATAACAATATTTTAAGCTTTAATTTTACCTATTATAGATCCAGCTTTCCCCCTGTAACTCTCCCTAAAAATAACTTTAAAAGTAAATTGTCATCTTATATAATACCTCATTGCAGCTCACTTTAGATTTCTACATTTCACAGATCTTTCAGATTATATAACAATTATTTTTTATGACTGTGTTCAAATTTGGAATTCTGCTTGTAGAGTCAGATATCATTTGTTTGTTCATTTTACATAATTTTTAAAAATATATTTTATGTCAACTCCTATATGAGAAGCACAATTCTAGGTTTTGAGGTATTTTAGGGATATAAGATCACAACCCTCATGGAAATCAAATGATAGTAAGATTGATTTCATTGTGAGGTGTCATAAATATTAAAAATAGGAATATACAAAAGATCTAATTCCATTCTTTATACAGAAAATCAAGATCACTCTGGGGAAATTTTACATGAATGGTTGACTTTATTTTTGTCAAATACGTACCAAAGAGATAGCATGCACTCTCTCTCTCTCTCTCTCTCTCTCTCTCTCTCTCTTTCTCTCTCTCTTTCTCTCCCCCCCCCACACACACACACTTGAAGAGTAAAGAAAAAGAAAACATGAAACTATGACTCTCCTTATTTGCTTTTGATAGCAGTGGGTGGCTTTTGTAAAATAAATAAATAAATAAAAGGAGAGAGAGAGAGAGAGAGAGAGAGAGAGAGAGAGAGAGAGAGAGAGGAGAGAGAAGTTTTCATGTGTCTGGCTAAGACTCAAGTTTAGAAATGCTCCACAAACATAGTGGAAGTGAAAGATCTCCCTCACTAAGAGAAGTAAATTTACAGAAATGAAATGAGATCAAGGAAATAGATAGAACAACAACTGCCTGGTAGAAATGCAAATGTTTGGCAGCAGATGGTATGTAAAGTTCCAAAACATAGGGTTAACACAGGAAGGCATATCACTAGGCAGAGAAAAGCCAGCATGGTAGTAAAGCAGGTATGATGCTACAGACATCATAACATTTTAAGATAGCAGCAATATAGTCTCCATCCTCTTAGCTATGTACAATGCACAGACATCTGTTTATATATTGTACCTTGTGTTTTTCTCATTTTATCAAATTTACTAGAGGCCAGATTCATGAAATGCATGCAAGGGGGTTGGCCCCCACTGCCACAGGTTGCTCTGCTGCCTCTACCTCGGCCTCCACCACCCCGGCTTCATCTAGAAGGTCATCCGGAAGGATGTTTGAAAAGTGGAAGGACATCCAGTCTAATTAGCATATGATGCTCTTATTATCATAGGTAATAATAACTAACTCTTGATAGTTTTGGCTCTGGAATATGAAATTCTATCTTTAGAAAAATGCATTAAAATTTATCAATTTCTTTTATATAGATCTTGTACCCTTTTTGCTAAATGAATTCTTGTTAATTACATAAATTCTATCAAGACACATTTGTTTTGTCATTTTAGTTGGTTATTGTTGATGTAACTGGCTAAGAATATTCAGGGAGTTTTAATGAAAACTAAACTATACTATTTTTATTCTCATTTATTTTTATACTAAAAGGATGGCATTTTCTTTTCACCTCCTAACAAGTTGCAAACATTATTTCTGTCTTCAAGAAAAAGAAAAACTATAAGTTTTTATTTATTAATGATTTAAGAGCATTGTTTTAATAAGCCATCAAGGTGTATAAAAATATACTTTACCAGAAGACAAAGATAGAGAATGCACATTTAATGAGTGAGGCAGTGAAAAAAAAATCTGAGAGAAAATCTGACTACTGAGGAGAAGAAAGAGAAGTGAATTCCATTAATAGCAGTATTTCTCAACTAGGAGAGCCTTGCTGTTAATACAGAAGTTGTCCAATAAAGAGGGTCATTGCCAGGTAAGAAAATACAAAAGGACTCTTTCTAGGAAAAGGGTCCATATGACCACTAGTCCTGAGAGCCAAACTTCATTCACTAATGCATCGATATTCACTTCACTGAGAATTTCTAACTACCTTTCCAAGAACCTCTGCCAGTTGACTTCCTATCAGTGGCCAATGGTGACTCCCCTCCAGTTTCATCCATTAACTTGCTTACTTCCTCTCTTTCAGATAAGAGTTGCATCTCTAATCCACTTTCATTGTTTGGTCTTTCTTAATTTTTATACTAGAGGCCTGGTGCATAAAATTTGTGCATATCCTTCAGCCCAGCCTGTACCATCTCCAATCTGCAACACCTTGAGGGATGCCCGACTGCCCATTTAAACAGGCAGTTAGACATCCCTCTCATAATCCACGACTGCTGGCTCCCAACTGCTCACTTGCCTGTCTTCCTGATTATCCACTAACCACTCTCCTGCCAACCTGATTAATGCCTAACTGCTCCCCTGACAGCCTGTTTGCTCCTAACTGCCCTCCCTTGCAGGCTTGATCACCCCAAACTGCCCTCTCTTGCAGGCCTGGTCCCTCCCAACTGCCCTTCCCTGCTAGCCATCTTGTGGTGGCCATCTTGTGTCCACATGGGGACAGAATCTTTTGACCTTATGGGGGCAGTCATCTTGTGTGTTGGAGTGATGGTCAATCTGCATATTACTCTTTTATTTGATAGGATAGAGGCCTGGTGCATGGGTGGGGACCAGCTGTTTTGCCCTGAAGGGTGTCCAGGGTGGGTGTTCCCTTGGGCTGTGGGGTGGCCTGGGTGAGGAGCCTGTGGTAGTTTGCAGGCTGGCCACGCCCCCGGTGACCCAAGCAGAGGCCCTGGTATCTGGGATTTATTTATCTTATACAATTGAAACTTTGTGGCCTGGAGTGTAGCCAAGCCTTCTGCTGGCTCCATGGTGGCAACTATTGAAACTTTGTTGCCTTTAACAGAGGCCTGGGCCCTCCAGGGTTTGAGAAAAGCTTGGCTTTCTCTATTGCCAGGGGCAACCCAAGTATCCCTTCTGTTCTCTCTGTGGCCATAGCCATCTTGGTTGGGTTAATTTGCATATTTGCTCTGATGGCTGGTGGGCATGGCTTGTGGGTGCAGTCAATTTACATATTACTCTTTTTTTAGATAGGATATAACCCAAGTGGACTCTATCTTTCTAATGCACAGAACAGCCAAAAGATTCAGGAAAAGACAGAATCCTTTGTACCAAGTAGGATAGATTGTGGAGATAAGGGTGCACAAAGCAAGTTAAGGGATACCCAGTGTATTAACACTTAAAAGCAAACAGTAGTTATAGAGCATCCACACATCTTACCAATCTATTGACAGTTATAAACATCATCTGGTTGAAGTTATTGGGTTTTCTAAATTTGACTGTAAAATGAGATTCCACAGAATAAAATGTAGCTAACATCAGCTCTAGCACCACACATTCTTAATTTTGAAGTTCAGTGAAACCTGATTGGCCTGCTCTTGGTGACATGCAAAACACTTATCCAGCCATCATGGCTAAGATTAAGTATAGGCTACATGCTCTAAAAGTCAAATTTATGACAACTACATACACTGAAAATGGATAATGTAGATACCCATAGTGATATTATTAAATTTAATTATAAATAAAAAATTATAACAGATGTTAAATAAACCATTCTCCAAGAGTTCAAAGCTTAGTATCATTAAAATACCAAATGGATTAATGATATATTAAATTTATCAAATTTTAACTGGATTAAATGTTTCTATGATATATAGAGAATAAATGTAAATAAGAAAAATATAGATAAATAGAATACAGTGGTACTTCGAGATGAGAGTTTAATTCATTCCGTAACCTTGAGGCGTGGGAAACTATGAGACGCTTGAGTCGTGGTAAACTGGTGGGTCGTGTGTAGCCGGCCAATCCTCGAAATTACTCCTATCTCAACTGTTGCTCATATTTCAAAGCAAAAATCGCTTGCTTGACGGCTCGTGTCTCAAAAATCTCGTATGTTAGGGCACTCGTATCTCAAGGTACCACTGTACTGAGTGAAAATTTGTGATGTTTGACTAAAAGTTATTATAAGCACCATAATAAAAATAGTGTAGTATCTGTAGAAGGATGGGCAAATATGTATTTGAAACAGAGTCTAAAAATAGAACCAATTAAGATATAAATAAGAGAGGTAATATGACAATACAGGAAAATGAAAAGGGCCAACAGGTTATTCAGTTGCAAGAATATACATTATATTCCTGCTTTCCACAGCATTCCAAAATAAATTAAATATAAATTAAATATTTTAATATAAGAATAAGTAATATTATGACTATAACTAATAATCATTATGTTTATATTTTTCTAGGTACTGTTGTAAATCACTGTTACAATTGAGCCAAGTAACTTTTCAACCATCTTTAGTTTACATATAATGGAACTAAGATACAGAAAAACTAAATACTTGCTGGTAAGAATGAAGCTAGATTTTCAAACAACAGATATTTTGTATTTTACAATAATTTCTTATTACAAAATTATAAAATTAATAATGGTACAAATATTTTAATATATTTAATGTGGTAGAAATACTTATTATTTTGAATATTAAGATACAAGGAATGCTGAAATTTCTAATTTTTATAAGTCAAATTTAATCTACTCAGAAACTCTATTCAGAGTGCTAGGAAATCCAATGTCAGTGATTAGAGGAAAGAAATAAGCCTCTTTCTTGCCAGGATCTTAAAAGTAGGGATCTCTCTAATACTGTGTTTAGAGCTTGGGGTGCTATTCCAAGCTCAGCCAGGCTGTTGATTCATTTAGTTACTCATGACTGTAAAATTAAAGTCCCAACTCTCTTGTCATCCTCAAATCCTCGCCCACATGGTCTTCAGAGAAAAGCAATATTGACCTTTTTTAAGGCCAACAGGATAATTTCTCACAGCCCTGCAAGATGGTATCTTATTTAACATAATGTTATCTCATAATGTTATCTCAAAATTTTCCCAACAAAATTTTAATGAGGTTGGTTCTTGGGCACTAGGCAGTTTCATCTTTTGGTTCTATAATTCAAAGCTCACAGATATATAGTGAACAAATGTAAAAGTTCAGCTACCATCTTAAGATGACAAAGTAATAGTATCTCTTATTCTCTCTAGTTTTTCATAGAAATAGAAATATCCATATATCAATAAATACTAGATTTTCTTTCCAAGTAAATAGGACATATAACCAAAAACATAAATAAGAAGATTAATGCCCGAAAGCAGTTTGGCTCAGTGGATAGAGCGTTGGCCTACAGAGTGAAAGGTCTCAGGTTCAATTCTGGTCAAGGGCATGTACCTTGATTGTGGGCACATCTCCAGTGTGGGGCATGCAGGAGGCAGCTGATTGATTTCTTTTACTCACTGATGTTTCTAACTCTTTATCCCTCTCCCTTCCTCTCTATAAAAAAAAAAAAAATCAATAAAATACAGTGGTACCTCGAGATACAAGTTTAATTCGTTCCTTAACCTTGAGGCATGGGAAACTATGAGACGCTCGAGTTGCAGTAAACTGGTGGGTCATGTATAGCCGGCTGATCCCGCGCGATTATTCCTATCTCAAATGTTGCTCGTATTTCAAAGCAAAAATCACTTGCTTGACAGCTTGTATCTCAAAAATCTCATATGTTAGGGCACTCATATCTCAAGGTACCACTGTATATATTAAAAAAAAAAAGAAGAAGACTAAGGAGCTGAATAAGTTAAAATGAAAGCGTTATTTGGTAAAAGACATAATAAACATTATTGAAACAAAAATAACAGACCACTGGGATAAATATAGAGAAATAAAAATAAAAATTTTAAATTAATGCAAAAAACTCTTATACATTAATAAGTAAAATAACTCAATTTAAATATTAAAGATTTTAATAATTCACATTACTAGAAGCCAGGAAAATGTAAATTGAGCTAAAAATTAGATATCATATTTTTCTGTCAACCTGAAAGGTATAGAGGAATAAATATTCTTTTTAAAAAAATATATATTTTATTGATTTTTTACACAGAGGAAGGGAGAGGGATAGACAGGTAGAAACATCGATGAGAGAGAGACATAGATCAGCCAGCCGCCTCCTGCATGCCCCCTACTGGGGATGCACCCACAACCAAGATACATGCCCTTGACCAGAATCAAACCTGGGACCTTTCAGTCCACAGGCCAATGCTCTATCCACTGAGCCAAACCGGTTTTGGTAGAGGAATAAATATTCTTACACATTTTAGGGGCAACTGTAAATTATAGAAATTTTAGTAAATTATAGTATTTATTAAAATTTAAAATATATGTGCATTTAAAAATAGCCTTTTTTCTTTGATAAAATTTCTCTACAGCTATGGAAGTATCAATAATTGACTAAGGGAACTTTGGGATAACATGAAACAAAACAACATCTGCATAATTGGGGTTCCAGAAAGAGTGGAAACTGAACAAGGATTAGAGAATGTGTTTGAAGAAATAATGACAGAAAATTTCCCCAATATAGAAAAGAAAACACCCACACAATCCAAGAAGCTCACAGAGTCCCAAGCAAAATAAACCCCAACAAACTGACACCGAGGCACATTATAATTAAATTGGCAAACACCGACGACAAAGAATCTTAAAAGCAGCCAGAGAGAAACAGAAAGTTACCTACAAAGGAACCCCCATAAGACTAGCTACTGACTTCTCAACAGAAACTAGTCAGGCCAGAAGGGAATGGAATGAAATATACAAAGTCATGCAAAGGAAGGGTCTGAATCCAAGAATACTGTACCCTGCAAGACTCTCAATTAAAATTGAAGGTGAAATCAGAAACTTCACAGACAAAAAAGGACTAAGGGAATATATTACCTCCAAACCAGCAATGCAAGAAATGTTAAAAGGTCTGCTGTAATAAAAAGAAAGAGGAAGCGAAGAAGGAACTCAGGGGTAAGGACTAAAAATGGCACCAGATAAGTACTTATAATAATAACTTTAAATGTAAACGGATTAAATGCTCCAATGAAAAGACATAGGGTAACCGATTGGATAAGAAAGCATGATCCATATATCTGCTGTCTGCAAGAAACCCACCTTAGGAAAAGAGATGCACACAGATTGAGGGTGAAGGGATAGAACATGGTATTTCAGGCAAATGGAAATGAAAAAAAAAGCTGGGGTTGCAATACTTATATCTGACAAATTAGATCTCAAAGTGAAGGACATAACAAGAGATAAAGAAGGACACTTCATAATACTAAAGGGAACAATCCAACAAGAAGAAATAACTCTGGTAAACATATATGCACCCAATATAGGAGCACCTAAATACGTAAAAAAACTCTTGGAGGATATTAATGGAGAGATTGAGAGCAATACAATCATAGTAGGAGACTTTAATACCCCACTGTCACACTGGACAAATCCTCTAAACAAAAAATCAGAAAAGAAACATCAATCCTAAATGACTCACTAGAACAGATGGAATTAATTGACATCTTCAGAACATTTCACCCCAAAGCCACAGATATACATTCTTCTCCAGTGCACATGGGTCATTTTCCAAGATAGATCATATGTTGGGTCATAAGAAAAGTCTCTTCAAATTCAAGAAGATAGAAATCATATCAAGCATTTTCTCAGACCACAGTGGCATAAAACTGGAAATCAACTATAATAAAAACAATAGAAAGAAATCAAACATATGGACACTAAACAGCATGCTATTAAACAACGACTGGGTAACTAGAGAGATCAAGGAAGAAATAAAAAACATAATGGCAACAAATTACAATGACAATACAACAATCCAAAATTTATGGGACACAGTGAAAGCAGTCTTGAGAGGGAAGTTCATAGCCTTACAAGCCTCCTGCAAAAAACAGGAAACAATGGTAATAAATTACCTAAACCTACAACTCAAAAAGCTAGAACAAGAGCAACAAGAAAAGCCCAGTGTACTCAGAAGGAAGGAAATAGTGAAGATCAGAGTGGAGATAAACAATGTGGAGACCAAAGAAACAATTCAAAAGATCAACAAAACAAAGAGCTGGTTCTTTGAAAGGATAAACAAGATTGATGGACCCCTAGCCAGGCTCACCAAGAAGCAAAGAGAGAAGACCCAAATAAACAAAATCAGAAATGAAAGAGGAGAAATAACAACAGACCCTGTGGAAATACAAAGGATTGTTAAAAAATACTATGAACAACTCTATTCCAACAAATTGGACAACCTGCAAGAAATGGACATTTTGCTAGAAAAATATAACCTTCCAAAACTCAATGAGGAGGGAGCCAAACATCTCAATAGTCCAATAACTATGGAAGAAATTGAAGCAGTAATCAAAAAGCTTCCGGCAAATAAAAGCCCAGGTCCAGATGGCTACACGGGAGAGTTTTACCATACATTCAAGGAAGAATTAAAACCTATCCTCCTCAGACTATTCAAAAACATTCAAGAAGAAGGAACACTTCCAAACACCTTCTATGAAGCCAGCATCACCCTACTACCAAAACCAGATAAAGACAACACAATGAAAGAGAATTATAGGCCAATATCTCTCATGAACATAGATGCCAAAATCCTCAACAAAATTCTAGCAAACCGGATCCAGCAGTACAACAGAAAGATCATACACCATGACCAAGCAGGATTCATCCCAAGAATGCAGGGATGGTACAATATCCGCAAATCAATAAATGTGATATATCACATAAACAAATTGAGAGATAAAAATCACATAGTCATATCAATTGATGCAGAAAAAGCATTTGACAAAATCCAACACCCTTTCTTGATAAAAACTCTCAGCAAAGTGGGAATAGAAGGATCATACCTCAACATCATAAAAGCCATATATGATAAACCCACAGCTAACATCATACTCAATGGGCAAAAACTAAAACCATTTCCCCTAAGAACAGGAACAAGACAGGGATGCCCACTCTCACCTCTCCTGTTCGACAGTACTGGAAGTATTAGCCATTGCAATTAGACAAGAAGAAGAAATAAAAGGCATCCAAATTGGAAAAGAAGAAGTAAAGCTGTCCTTATTTGCAGATGACATGATATTGTCCATAAAAAACCCAAAGGACTCCATTCCAAAACTAATTGACTTAATTAATGAATTCGGCAATGTAGCAGGATACAAAATTAATGCTAAGGAGTCTGTGGCATTTCTATACACTAATAGTGAAATTATAGAAAGAGAAACTAAAAAAGCAATCCCATTTACCATCGCACCAAAAAAATTAAAATACCTAGGAATAAACCTAACTAAAGAGGTAAAAGACCTTTATGCAGAAAACTACAGGACACTGAAAAAAGAGATAGAGGAAGATGTTAACAGATGGAAGAACATACCATGCTCATGGATTGGGAGAATCAACATCATTAAAATGTCCATACTACCGAAAGCAATCTACAGATACAACACACTACCCATTAAAATACCAACGACATATTTCACAGACCTAGAAAGAATTCTTCATAGATTCATCTGGAACAAAAAAAGACCACAGATAGCTACAGCAATTCTGAGAAGGAAGAATAAAGTAGGTGGGATCTCAATACCAGACTTCAAGCTATACTACAAAGCAACTGTTCTTAAAACAACCTGGTACTGGCACAAGAACAGACATATAGACCAATGGAATAGAATAGAGAACCCAGATATCCACCCAAACCACTATGCTCAATTAATATTTGACAAAGGAGGCATGAATATACAATGGAGCCAAGATAGCCTCTTCAATAAATGGTGTTGGGAAAATTGGAGAAACACATGCAAAAAATTGAAACTGCACCACCAACTTACACCAAATACAAAAATAAACTCAAAATGGATACAGGACTTAAACATTCGAAAGGAAACCATAAAAATACTAGAGGAAACCACAGGCAGCACAATCTCAGATATATGCCGAAAGAACTTCTTCACTGATACTGCTCCAAAGGCAATGGAAGCTAAAGAAAAAATAAACAAATGGGACTACATCAAAATAAAACCTTTTGCACAGCAAAAGAAACCATCAACAAAACAACAAGAAAGATCACTGTATGGGAGAACATATTTGCAAATGTTATCACTGATAAAGGTTTAATCTCCAAATCTACAGCCAACTTATACAACTTAATAAAAGGAAGATGAAGGATCCAATAAAAAAAATGGGCAACCGACCTAAATAGCACCTTTTCAAAAGACGACAGAAGGAAGGCCAAGAGACACATGAAAACATGTTCAAAGTCATTAATCATCCGAGAGATGCAAATCAAAACAACAATGCGATACCATCTTACACCTGTCAGAATGGCAATCATCAACAAATCAACAAATGACAAGTGTTGGCGAGGATGCGGAGAAAAAGGAACCCTTGTGCACTGTTGGTGGGAATGCAGACTGGTGCAGCCACTGTGGAGAACAGTATGGAGTTTCCTCAAAAAACTAAAAATGGATCTCCCATTTGACCCTGTAATCCCACTCTTAGGAATTTATCCTAAGAAATTACAAACACCAATCAGAAAGGATTTATGCACCCCTATGTTCATAGCAGCACAATTTACAATAGCTACAATTTGGAAACAGCCTAGGTGCCCATCAACAGATGAGTGGATCAGAAAACAGTGGTATATCTACACAATGGAATTCTATGCTGCCATTAAAAAGAAGGAATTCTTACCATTTGCAGCAACCTGGTTGGAACTGGAGAGCCTTATGCTTAGTGAAATTAGCCAGTCAATGATGGAGAAACATCACATGATCGCACTCATTGGGGGATAATAAAGAACATTATAAACTGATGAACAAGGATAAATACAGAGATAGTAAAGCTTCAAACAGACTGTGAAATTACAGCAGGAAGATTAAAGTTAGTTGAGATAGATAAGAGATCAATCAAAGGACTTGTATGCATGCATATAAGCATAACCAATGAACGTAGACACTGGGGGGTTGGGGTATGCCTGGGAGGAAGGGGGGGCAATGAGGAGATATGTATAAAAAATTAATAAAAAAAAATTGAGATAGTGGTACGACTACAATTAGAAAAATTCAGTAACTGTGGATTCCCAAGTAGAGATAATGATTGAATATTTATTGATGGAAACTATAAACTATTAAAAGATGAAAAGTGTAATGTATATTACATAAACATATATATCTTGTCAATTTTGAAAGATATCCATATTTTAAGTGGAAAAAAGTAGAAATGCTTTAAATATAATCTTATATTTTTAAATAAAGCAAATTGAACGAAATAAAAAATTTAATATGTGTATATTTAAACAAAGGTACTATTATGGAAAGATATGCTATATACCAAATACAGTGGTACCTCAAGATACGAGTTTAATTCGTTCTGTAACCTTGAGGCTTGGGAAACTATGAAACGCTCGAGTCGAGGTAAACTGATGGGTTGTGTGCAGCAGGCCGATCCTCGCGATTACTCCTATCTCAAATGTTGCTCATATTTCAAAGCAAAAATCACTCGCTCCACGGCTTGTATCTCAAAAATCTTGTATGTTAGGGCACTCGTATCTTGAGGTACCACTGTATTTAATAAATTTTAATTCTCTATATTCAATCAAAATACATGCTTTTAGTTTTTTGCAGAATTGCATTATTACCACTTAAATGTCATGTATCAGTAGATCAATATGACCTTAATCTAGAGTAATATTTCCCACTATTTATTTTTTAGTCTTTAATATGCTTGCTTTTGTGATTCTTACTCTAATACTACTTTGCTTTTGCCTTCTCTTGCAAAAAAAACAGTGATCTGACCACAATGCTATTGGCTCTTAAGTCAGTCCTTGAATACTTGTTTTGTGTCACACAACTTGCTACTTGCCTTCAATGTCTATAAACTTGATACTTATTTGTAAAAATCTTATTTGTAGAGAAATGCGCAGAATCTGACTAATAGTACATACACACAAGAAAAATACTGGTATAAATGGGGACCAAAAAACAGAGTGAATGAATTTGATTCAAAATAGAGTTAAGGAAGATATCCAGAAGCAACATAAAGGGACCAAAAACTTTGTTTATTTTTCCATATCTTTTTTTTTTAAATTAAATCTTTATTATTCAGATTATTACATTTGTTTTTCTTTTTTCCCCTCCATAGCACCCCTCCACCCAGCTCCCACCCTTCCCTCCCTCCCGTTGACCTCATCCATAGGTGTATGATTTTTGTCCAGTCTCTCCCTGTATACCCCTCACCCCTTTCCCCCTGAGAATTATCAGTCACGGGTGGGTCTGGAGCAGCAAGTTCTCCGCGGGCTCCGCCGTGAGTGACTCTTCAGTCCGCAGGCCGACGCTCTACCCACTGAGCACACCTCCTCCCGCTGCCACAGTGGCAGCACACACATGTGGGGGGGGAGCGGGGGGCCGCGGGGTCGCAGGGGTTAAGGGAACCAGCACCGTCGCTCGCTCCTGCAGGTCCGGCCCGGCCCGAGCCGCACCGGAAGCCCTGAGGACAGGTGCCCTGGCAGCTCGAGAGCCGAGGACGCACCGCTCAGCCTCAGCCTCAGCGCGAGGGTCTCAGCCTCAGCCTCAGCACGAGGGTCCCAGCCTCAGCCTCAGCACGAGGGTCTCAGCCTCAGCCTCAGCACGAGGGTCTCAGCGCCTCAGCCTCAGCACGAGGGTCTCAGCCTCAGCCTCACCACGAGGGTCTCAGCCCCAGCCCCAGCGCGAGGGTCCCAGCCTCAGCCTCAGCATGAGGGCCTCAGCCCCAGCCCCAGCGCGAGGGTCTCAGCCTCAGCGCCAGGGTCTCAGCGCCTGCAGCCTGGCCCCAGCCCCCCAGCCCCGTCCCTCTCCCCTGCGGGTGTCGCCAGCAGCGGGGACTCAGTCCAGCACTGGGAGGAGGATGACGGGGCACTGAGCGGAGCTCCATTAGTCCGCGTTCCATGCCTGTGTTTCCCCATTGCGGGGCCCAGCCCGGCGCCCTGTGCTGCGGGGCACGTCCCCCCAGGCCCCGGGGCCTCGACCTCGCCGGCGAGCCCGCCTCCGGGCCGGGGACACGGGCGGCTCCTTCCCCGGGTCCCGGTCCCCCTCAGTCATTATTTCTTTAAATAGGTTTTCAGTATCTTGCTCTCTCTCTTCTTCTGGCACCCCCGCAATTCTGATGTTGGCACGCTTGAAACTGTCCCAGAGGCTCCCCACATTATGTTCACACCTTTGGATTCTCCTCTCTTCTTGCCTCTCCAGTCGAATGTTGTCTGCCTCTCCATATTTCAAACTTTCCACTTGATTCTTGCCCTTCTCCAGTCCGCTGCCAGGACTCTGTACAATATTCCCTATTTCAGTCAGTGTATGTCTAATTTCTATTTGGTCCTCTATCATCTCCAGTTGGACCTTTTCCATCCCTAGTTGGCTCCCCTGCATCTCTAGTATGTCCTTTTTCATCTCCTCTTGGGTCTTGCTAAATTATCCATCTTTACTAACATATTCTTGAAAAACCCCATAAGCGTGGTTTTGAACTCTATATCCAGTCTTTTTTTTTTTCCTCCATTTCTTTTGTTTGTGATCCCTTCCCCTGTCTTGGCATCCTCACCATGCCGGGGAAACTTCTGTGTTGGATTCAGCCCTATGATATCAGATGCAAAGCCGCAGAAGCCTCTGCTGAGCTTAGGAGGGGTGGAGTCACAGGGCTTAGGGGACCGCCTTGCTTTCCAGTCGGCCCCTCCCTCCACGGCCCCCGAGTCTCATGTGACTGGGTAATGGCTGGAGTGGTCCCTGTGCGTGCGTGCACCCGCAGTGCCTCTAACCGCTGCCTTTCCATCTCCCCTGCGCACCAGGACCACACGAGTCTAGGTCCCCAGGGTTTCGCCCGAAACAGGGGCTCAGTGGACTCAGAAGTGGCACAGTTCGGAGGGTCTGTCTCCCGCCCACTTGCGAAAGCCAGTGGCACAATCAGCAATCTGTCCTCCGAGCAGCACCGTGCACTTGCGAGACCGGACCTGATCTTCTGCGACTCCCCTAAATTTCCGTGCACCTCTCCCTTTTCACAGTCCAAACTCCCTCGTATGAGTTTCGGCTGGATCTGGGGTTTAGTGTTGTAAGATAAGGGGTTCAATGCCGTTGAGAGTCTCCGTTTCTCTCCCGCCAGAGAAAGCCAGCCAGGTCCTCTGGCGCCCGCTCTCTCAGCGTGCATGCGTCTCTGTACCTCAGCTTTTTGCAGCTCCTCTGGGTTTCTGTGAGCCCCTCTCTTTCCTTCTAGTTGTAGAATTTCCACTCAGCCAGCTTTCCTGTGGTTCTGGATGATGTCCGTTCTGTCTTTTAGTTGTAGTTTTGAAATTGTTGTGCGAGGCAGCAGTTTAGGTGTTCACCTATGCCGCCATCTTGGTTTCTCCCTATTTTTCCATATCTTAAACTGTCATGTTCTAGCAGGCTTTGTTGACCCACCTTCTCCAGTATGTTAGACATGTGGTGTAGAGCAATGATGAGGAGCCAGGTACAGAAACTCACAAAAGCAGAAAGCCCTGGATGCCTAGCAAGGAACAAACCTGAACAAAGAACTTCATCCTCAAGACAACCTTTCCTTCCCTAGCATATCACTGGTCATGCGGTTTGGATGCCCGATCTTTCATATTGCTGGTCTGACAGTTTAGACACTGCTCCCCTCCACCCCTCTTGATGTTTTCCTTCCTAAAGATAACATTTAAGCCTCAGTTGTATTTCAACTCCAGGCCCAGAAAAACAGCAAACCAGACAAACGATGCTATGGCTGCATCAGGACCAGCTATGTTGATTAATGACTTCCTTCCCTGATACCAACCAATTAGTGGAGACCAGGACCCTGAAAGACCACACCTAGAAAGCTGATGAATATTCTATTAAGACCATCAAACCTCAAACCTCCGAAGGTAGCGGGAGTGGGGGCGGGGGGCGGGTAAGGAGGAGAGATCAACCAAAGGACTTTTATGCATGCATATGGGCCTAATCAGAGGACACAGACAACAGGGGGGTGAGTGCATGAATGGGGGGATGGGGGCTAAAGGGGGAATAAGGACACATATGTAACATCTTAATCAATAAAGAAATTAAAAAAAAAGGACTCTTTCAGAGATTTCCTCCAAGATTTCTACCTGAGAGAGAAAAATACACTCAGAACAAAGGACCCAAGTGGGTTCTCCCTCCAAAGAGAATACCTGTGCCATTCCCACATAGGAATTTTTCCCTAATCTCTAAGGAACCCCATGAGACATGCAACCAGGGAAGCAATGGACAGTGGCAGCTCATCCCAGGCTGACCCCATGATCCTGTCTCCAAGCCCCCTTTTCTCTGATTTCCCAGTGAGATAAAGTAGCCCAGCCTAAGTTCTCCTGTTGTTTCTCGTTCGCCCTTCCTTGTTTCACTTTCCTAAGCGTATTTTTGTGGAGGTCAATACATTCTTGTTTTCTTTAATTTTTGATGACCTTAAAATCTTTTCTGGAGGGATGAGAAGAACTGAAGTCCCAGCTGGTAACCCCAATCAGTAGCAAGTAGGCCTGAAATAAGATCTGATCATGACATCATTGCAATTCAAAGGCAGGGTAAAGAATAGTCATTTAGAGAAACAAATAAAGTTCTGTATTTTCAGGCTTTGTTTTATACAATTATCCAAAAAAGTTTATTTTTTTCAAAACATATTTTACTATCAATGGCAAGGTTGCAGGATGTTTGGTTTTGGGTGAGACCTCTTTTCCTATCTTGTAGATGGTCACCTTCTCCATTTCTTCAGATGGCCTTTCTTTCCTGCATGTACAAGGAGAGAGATCTCTTCCTCTCTCTCTCTTTTCCTTATAAATCACCAATCCTTTAATATTAGGAACCCACCCTTATGACCTCATTTTAACCTTAATTATTTCCTAAAAGCTTCATTTGTAAATATAGTGACCAGGGCTTCAAAGTATGGGTTTTGGGAGAACACAA
Source organism: Lasiurus cinereus (assembly GCA_011751065.1). Classification (NCBI taxonomy): domain Eukaryota; kingdom Metazoa; phylum Chordata; class Mammalia; order Chiroptera; family Vespertilionidae; genus Lasiurus; species Lasiurus cinereus. The sequence continues at coordinate 39,443,786 of JAAGEH010000012.1, read as the reverse complement.
TTAAAGAAATGCCAATGTTTATTACTTCAGTTACTTATTTCAAAGTGATTTCTGAATATTTATTATAAATAGGAAAATGGAGGATACAATGGTGTGTACAATTAATTATAATGGAGATAATATATGTAAACTTATATACTTATTCATTATCTTATTCTTCCAGTAAACATTTTAAAAAGCCTATTATAGGTACTATGAAACATAAGTGGCCAAAATATGAGGTAAATTATTTTAATCCTTGAAATTTGGGGAAAATGTGAGATGTTTCTGTTGTCATATCGAATAATCAGTCACTAATATTTTTGAACACCTAATCTATACCCAACATTTTAGAATCTATTTTGGGAAATAAAACTGGCAGCATATAACATAAACTTTTTGCATAGATCCTTATATTTTAGATTGAATTTATTATTAATGTTTGTTCACCCTCTTCTTCTCAAACATACCCATGACTGTAAGCTTTTTTAGAACAGAAGCCTGTTTTGCTCATCATTGTATGTGTCTACCCAATCTTTACATATATAAACATTCATAAATTTCACTAACTGGATATATAAATCACTATAAGCATATTTAAGCCACCAAGATTAGTAACAACAACAACAATAACAACAACAACAACAACAAAACAACACCTCTTAAAATACGGGCTTTTAAAAGCCTGATTGCATTGTATCAGTATTTAGGACCTAGTAAATATCCATCCCAGTATACTTCCCAGCCCAATTTCCTGAGTCACTGACTGAAGAAGGTTGTCCCTGAGAATCATATTAGGCATTTAATAACTCACATATAAATCTTGTTTCATTAAGCTACTGAGAGCTGGATGCTTATTTGTTACTGAATCATAGTTTCTCCCATTTTGACAAATACAGATGTTAAAATACATAAAGTTATTAACCATCTATTAATAGATAAGAAACACATAAAATTATATTTGTAACTTCTTTTTTAAAGAAATACAATATCTAGGTTTATTTTAAATTGTATTTAAAGTCTCTATTTAAAATTACTCAACTTTAAAGATTAAATTAATAATTTTTAAAGGAATACTAAAGGCTGCAAGCCTAAGTACATTTCTCTGATTTGAATTAACAAATATTGCTATGATAGTTATTACTCTGTTATTAAATCAACTTTGCTACAATACTATCTCTTCTCCTTATTTAACAAATTAGCTTCTTACTCAAGTGTGTTTATAGAGAAAAATCTCATAAATGTCTCTTCTTTATTTTTTATAGATAGTACTTTAATATTTGATAAAGAATCCATATCTAGGGAATATTATTTCTACCCAATAACAGCATATCCTTTGCCTTCTTGGTTACTATGATTTTATAAAATACAGAAATCTGCTTTCCATTGTATTCTTATGGAACAGTCAGTGTAATTTAAATGTATGTAACTTGAAATTTCACTTCCCAACTTGAATTCCAGGACCTAGAATTTAGTCTCTTGCTCTATGGTTTACTGTCATACCAACATGAAGCATGGTGATAGGGGAGCCAGAAGTAGAGTGCAGTCAGTTCCAAGTGAAAGTTGCATGCTGAGTGTTTGGCTGGAGGGAAATCATTTCTGATGCCCTTCCTGTGGAAGTTCTTTTCTAGCATCTTAAAACATGAGGTTTTATCCAACTTGGGAACAAATAATTTAAAATTGGTTCATTAAGGCTTTATAATAATGTGTCAAACATATTTAAAAAAACTCTTTTGTAGAATTAAATTTCATTTTATAATAAGTCAAACATCGCCCCCAGGAGTTTTGCTCAGTGGTCAGAGCATTGACCTGAGGGCTGAAAGGGTCCCCAGTTCAATACCAGTCAAGTTCATGTTCATACCTTGGTTGTGGACTTCATCCCTGGCCTTAGTCAGAGTGGTGTAGGAGGGAACCAATCGTGTGACACATCGATGTTTCTCTCTGTGTCTCTCCTCCTCCATTCCAGTCTCTCTAAAAATCAATAGAAAGAGAGTACTAAAATGGTGGCAAAAGTGAGTGGAGGTTACACTAACATAGTCTGGAATTACAATGAAAAATCAACCTGAGTAATCAACTGAAGACTAGCTGGAGAGAACCCTGATAACCAAGGACAGAAGGTGAAGACCACATAGAAGCTGGTAGGAAGTGTGGAGACAAAAGGCCTGGCTGGGCTCCCACGGTCAACAGTTGAAGTTCCAGAGAGAGAGCTGAAGTATGGGGATTCCACTGAGAACTCTGGGGTCTAAAGCTCAAGATGAGCTCCCCCGTCCAGAGCCCCAGAACTGAGAAAGGTGCCTACATAGCATCTGGATGTGAAAAGCAGCAGGGTTGTTGTCTGCCTGGGAGAGAGAGCTGGAAATGCAGTCATCCTCTTAAAAAACCTGTACATAAAATTTTGTGTGCAGCTACTTACCTTGGGCTACAGCAGAGAGAGGGCAGAGAGCACTAAAGCTGTGTGAGCAGAAGCCAGATTTGGGACTTCTGGGGTTATAACTTAGAAGGCAACCATTGTGGTATCCTTTGCTGAGTCAGTTCCTCATACTGCAGAGGTCATCTTTTTCTGGCAGACCATCCACACAGCTTTTGACTGGAGTAGGGGATGGGAGGGAGGGGGAAACAATTTCCCCACCTTATAGGAAAACCCCTTGTCCAATCCTGTGGAGTTTCTGAGGCCCATTAAGAGACTGAAAATAACAATCAGCCTGCAAGCAGAAGAAATTGCCCCATCCTATTGGAGAATCTCTCATCCCACCCTATGGTCCGTAGCCTAAGGCTAATCAAGACTGAATAACAATCAGACTTCAGGCAGAGGTAGGTCTTGGGAGGCTTTGAGTCTTGCCTGATCTACATGGGGGCCTAAGGTTAGGAAAAGCAAGTCTTGGTGCACATCTTGGTACACAAGGCCAGTCACAAAGAGCATCCAATAGTGTCCTGCATTAGATATTTGGAATCATAACAGATCTACCTAATATATAGACAAAATCTCAAGTTAGCAGCCAAAAGAGAGAGATAAAATAACAAGCCCCAAATGAAAAAATAAGAGAATTCTACAGAAAAGGAGTTAAATGAAATAGATACAAGAATTGATCAGATATACTAGTAGTGTTTATAATAATGATTATAAGGATGCTCTGTAGCATGAGAAAATATATAATAATAACAGTCAGAAATGAAGAATAACATAGCAGTAATAAATAACATATTGGAATGAATACACAGCAGATTAGGGGAAGCCAAGGATTGGATCAATGAGTTAGAAGACAAAGAAGAGAACATCACTTAGTCAGAGAACAAACAAAAAAAAAAATTAAAAAACAGGAGGTCAGACTAAGGGAACTGTGGGCCAACATAAAAATGATAATATTCACATCATAGTGAAAGGAGTTCTTAGGCATGAAATAAGCAGGCTTGGGAAATTTTAAACATTTTGGGTTCCATGGAAAAAGCAAAGGACTACAGAACAGCAGAAGGTACATTTCCATAGAATAAGTAAGCTGAAAGCTTCAAAAAATATAGATTTATAAAATAAAGTAAAGGAAGTCTCTCAATCAGAGAGGAAAGAGAAAAGCTCTAAGGGAATAAGAAAACAATAATGGAGAAGAAGAGGGGAACCTCACATATTTCATGTGAGGTTTGAGCTCTGAAGTTGCTTTAGTGATCAATCAGAGGGGATATCAAGGCACAAAGATCAATAGCCTTTATAACTTGTAGAGAAAAGGGACTCAGTGGGACTCTTTCCCCCTCCCATGTGGAAGTCTATACTTGTTTCTCAATAAATTTTCTCGTTTTACTACACCACCTTTCGTCCATGGTTTCATTATTCTATACCACCGGACAAGAGCCCTAGGACCATCCTGCCCAGGGAACACCATGTGTTCCAGTCTAATTTTCCTGTTTCAATAGGAGTAACAGAAGAGACAGAAAATGAACAAGGAATAGAGAATAGTTTAAGGACATAATGGCAGAAAACTTCCCTAATCTGGTGAAGGAAAAGTCACACAAGTCCAGGATGAACAGAGTCAGTCCCAAGTAAGAAGAACCCGAACAGGCCCATGTCCAGACACATCATAATTAAAATGCCAAAAATTAAAGACAAAAAGAGAATCTTAAAGGCAGCAAGATAAAAGAAAACTGTTACCTACAAAGGAGTTCCCATAAGGCTGATAGCTGATTTATCACCAAAAACTCTATAGGCCAGAACGGACTGGCATGAAGTACTCAAGGGAATGAAAAGCAAGTTCTAAAACCAAAATTACTATATCCAGCAATGCTATCAGACAAAAGTCTAAAGGGGTTTATCACCACACAACCAGCACTGTAAGAAATGCTAAAAGGACTGCTATAATGAGGAGAAATATACATAGAGAGAAACATAGGCATGCAGAATTAAAATGGCAATAAGTAAATACTTACCAATAATAACTTTAAATGTAAATGGAATAAATGCTCCAATAAAAAGATATAGGGTAGCTGAATGGATACAAAAACATGACCCAACTATATGTTGTCTACAAGAGTTCCACCTCAGAACAAAAACAACAACAACAAAATCACAGAGGATGAAAATAAGGAGATGGGAAAAAATTGTCCATGCAAATGGAAATGAAAAAAAAAAAAAGCTGGAGTAACAATACTCGTATCTGACAAAATAGACTTCAAAAAGAAGATTATCATAAGAGACAATAAAGGTCTCTACTTTATACTAAAGGGATAGATCCAACAAGAGGATATAACCCTAGTAAACATATTTGCACCCAATATAAATTAAAAACAGAACAAAACAAAACAAACAAACAAAAAAAACACCTCTGGAGGACTTTAAGGGAGCAATTGACAATAATACAGTCCTAGTAGGGGATTTTAACACCTGGGCTGACTTCACTGCTTACATCTTCCAGCCAAAAATATAACAATAAAATAGTGACTGTAAATGATACACTGGATAAGATAGATTTAATTGACATTTATAGAACATTTTATCCAAAGCTACAGAATATACAATCTTCTCAAGTTCACATGGGTCATTGTCAAAAATAGACCACATGTTAGAACACAAAACAAGTCTCTAAAAGTGCCAGAGGACTGAAATCATATCAAGCATCTTCTCAGATTCCAACAAAGTGAAATTAGAAATGAACTACTGCCTGATGGCATGGCTCAGTAGTGAAGCATCATACAGTGGTTCTCAACCTTTTTTAATGCTGTGACCTTGCTAGCAGGTTGAGACCCACAAGTTGAGAACCGCTGCTGTAGAGCCTAAAACCATCAGAAAACACAGATATTTACATTATGATTCATAACAGTAGCAAAATTACAGTTATGAAGTAGCAACGAAAATAATTTTATGATTGGGGGTCACCACAACATGAGGAACTGTATTAAAAGGTCACAACATTAAAAAAGTTTGAGAACCACTGCATCAACCTATGAATCAGGAGGTCAGGGTTTGATTCCCAGTCAGGGCACATGCCTAAGTTGTGGGCTCAATACACAGAGCAGGGGTCTAGGAAGCAGCTGATCAATGATTCTCTCATCATCATCATCATCATCATCATCATCATCATCATTCTCTCTCTCTCTCTCTCTCTCTCTCTCTCCCTTCTTCTCTGAAATAAATAAAACAAATATATTTTTAAAAAATAAAATCTGATTATTTTTTCATTATTAAAACTTGAAGGGAAAATATTCTTAAATCCTGGCCACCATGATTGCATAGATATATAGACAAATCTCTAGTGAAATTAATTGCTTTCCTTTTCAAAGAAGCACATGGTTTCAAACTGGAGCTCTCCCAAAATAAGCCATTTATTTACCCGGTTTATATTGTGGTCCTTTTAAGCCAAAGGAAAAACAGATACCAACTTCTAGGAAAGACACTAAGTATAGACTGATATTCATCATTAACATAAAAATAACAATATCAATACATAATTTGAAGTTTTGAATGGAAATTAAATTTTAATATGTAGCTTTTTTTCTGATTCGGGTCTTCAAAGCATAGAGATTTTTTCCTAATGGTTGAGAATTCCCAGTCAAGGTCCAAAATAATAAAAAGAAAAACAATAGTAACAATAAGATAAAAACTAATTATAATTTTGTTAGTTATGATCTGGTACTATGTGCCAGAAACACAGTTAAATATGTGCATTATCACACTTCATTTTACCTCAGTGCTATGAAAAGACATGTATTGCTATTGTCATCTTTAGTTTATAGATGAGAATACTAATGTTTAATAATAAAAATATGTATCATAAAGACAAATTTTTTTCATGACAATGAGACAATATAAATTATTCATCATTTTTCTCTTTCATAATGACACATGATTAGGTATTTATTATATTGAAGTTTAGCAATGTACTTATTCATAACGCTTGAATTTGTTTTCCAAGTTTGTTGACTGATTAAAAAACAAAATTTTTATTGTGATATTTTTCTTTTTCAGTTTTATTGTTTAAAAGGTTTAATATTTGAAGTAAATTTTCAATTAAGTATAGACCTTTATTTATCATACTTTAACCTTGCCTAATTTTCTAATTTTTGGCTTCACAGACCTGTGTTTATCACCTTAGAATTTCTATACCACAGGAATGCATTGCACAGATGCAGCAAGGTATAATTCACTGAGATCCTAATGACAGATGATATCTTATGAGATTAAAATACATATTCTTATGAAAATTAGCTGTTTTTACATAGTTCCGAAATTCTAACAAAATTATTCTAACTTTATTACATTCAACTTAAGAATAATTAGGTTAAAAGATGGTCATAATTTAGGCTTATGTAATAAATGTCTCTGATAACTTCATTTTCAGACATATTTTAATGGATGCTAAATTATATTTTGAATCTTTGCTTCCTTAAGTGTGAGCTTTAGCAGTCTCAAACCAGGTTAAGCTTTCCCGAAATGGCTCTGTGTTACAAATAATCAGACTAAAGTGGGCTTGGAATTGCTCTTTCAAATGAAAGTATTGTTTCTTGAGCATTTTTGTTTTGCTTTGGAAATTTCTTTTCCTGTCCCCTAAATGTTTTTGTTTTGTTTTGTTTTATTTGTTTGTTTGTTTATTTTCCTGAGCCAAGATCCAAGCAAATACACAACTGAATGGGTTGTGAAAATATAATCTGTACTGTCATTCAACATAGTGACAACACAGCCCAAAGAGTATTCAGACAGCAAGTATTAATATAGTGATAATTACTGCCTCAAGTCTCTCCTACATGTTTAAAGAGTTTTTATTCTTTTTTTACCTCAAATTATAGTTCTTAAAATTCTAGATAAGCATTATTTACTTGTTAAAACTTTAAACATAAATAAGTAGAAATTTTATATTGATTAAGTTTTTCTTGATAGACTAAAGGATTTATTAAAGTATTTTAGAGTTTTCTGGGCTTAAATGGAAAAGTTTCTAATATGGGCTGATGGCTATAATAAACTGTAGAAATCTTAAGCAATACATAGAAATAAATCTTAAACAATAAAGAGTGCTAATCCTTAGTAGCTCTGAGGTGGAGTCCAGGAAGATTGTGCATTTCAAAATGTTTCATAGAAGGGAGTTCCATTTATGGTAATGGAAGAATATATAATAATAAAAGTGCAATATGTTAATTAGACCGGATGTCCTTCTGGATGACCTTTCAGATAAACCTGGGGCTGCAAGGTGCCTGTTGGTAGCTGAAGGGAAGCCAGGGTTCTGGGTGCCAGAAGGAAACCAATGCCAGCAGTCAGGGGAAGGAAGGCCTACTCTTGTACGAATTTTGTGCATCGGGCCTCTACTAAACTATAACAGACTTACTCACCACCCAACCCCCCACAGATAAATATGAACATATCTGAAAACATCTATCAGCTGCCTCCTGTCCTACATTGGGGATTAAGCCTGCCACTGGGCATGTGCCCTGACCAGGAATCAAACTGGCAACCTCTCAATGCATATAGATTGACTCTCAACTACTGAGCTACAGTGGCCCAGTTCAAGTAGATTTTTTTCTAAATTACATTAGATTCTCCATATGGGCAATTCTATTGTTTGTGGATAAAGACAGTTTTATTTCTTGCTTTCAAATACATACATACATATATTACATATTATATGTATATATATATATATATATATATATATACATATATTCACCTCTGGACAAAATATTTCTAATAACATAACTTTTTAAATGCACTGGGCATGTGACCCTAAGCAGACAGAAACTGGCAGTCTAACTTTTGAAAAGGTTAACAAGTTGGTTGCAATTAGTAATGATGTGCCTTTGGTCTTAGGCACTACCTAGTAGTTCTGTCCATGAGCGTTGAAAAGCTATCAGAAAATAGCAATCTTATTGACTGGAGGGGACAGAAGGTGGTGTTTATGGGTTTCCAGCAGAATTGGCTGGAAAGTAAGATAGAAAGTACCAAAAATAAAGAGCTATTGAGGAGGAGATACACATTTGCATGTAAACTCTGCCCTTATTCTTTTTTGAGGTCTATTTTTGCTTTGAGGATGCTGTAAGGTACTCAGTAGAGAGCAATGGCTGGAAGACTAAAATAACAGAGCAGAGAATGTAACTGCTACCCACCACAGGAGGAACAGAATTTAGACTGAGTTTAGCCAACTTATATCTCAATGACATTTTTTAGAGGAAGATAACAGAATCCAGATCTGAATTAGATTATCTATAATGTTGGGGCCTTGATGGTTTTACTGGTAATTCTACTAGATATTTAAAGGGGAAAAAAATAACTTCTTTAGCCCGTTTGCCTCAGTAGATAGAGCCCTGGCCTGTGGATCAAAGGGTCCCGGGTTCAGTTCTGGCCAAGAGCATGTACCATAGTTGAAGGATTCTCTCCAGCCTGGGCTCTGGTCGGAGCTTGTGCAGTAGGCAGCCAATTGATGTGTTTCTCTCACATTGATGTTTGTCTCTGTCTTTCCCTTTCTCTTCCTTTTTTTTAAATATATTTTATTGATTTTTTACAGAGAGGAAGGGAGAGAGATAGAAAGTCAAAAACATCGATGAGAGAGAGACATCGATTAGCTGCCTCCTGCACGCCCCACTGTGGAGATGTGCCCACAAACAAGGTACAATGCCTCCAACTGGAATCGAACCTGGGACCTCTCAGTCCACAAGCTGACGCTCTATCCACTGAGCCAAACCGGTCTCGACTCTCTTCCTTTTTCAAAAAGATCAATGGAAAGCTATCCTTAAGTAAGCATTAACAACAACAACAACAAAACTAAAGCCAATCTTACACGAAGCCTTTTAAAAATAAAGAATTAATTACTTTATGAGGCCAGTATAATCTGGGAAAGAAAATAAGACAAATATATTAGATAAAAAGAAAATATTAGACTTCAAAATCTATATGACAATATTAATAAAATCCCTCATTACAGGGGTACAGGGGAATACCAGAAGAACTGGTGTCATGTCATAAATATACTGACAGACCTCCTGGCAGGCTCACTAATGTTATTTACTTACAGAAGAGTTTTTACTTACTTACAAATATTTTTTAATATATTTTATTGATTTTTTTACAAAGGAAGGGAGAGGGTTAGAAAGTCAGAAACAACAATGAGAGAGAGGCATCGATTGGGCCTCCTGCATGCCCCACACTGGAGATGTGCCCGTAATCGATGTACATGCCCTTGACCGGAATCAAACCTTTCAGTCCGCAGGCCAATACTCTATCCACTGAGCCAAACGGTTTGGGCACCTATGAATTTTTTTTTAAACAAATTTTACATGGTTTAAGATTACTTCTGGTATAAAATAAAATAAAATAAAGTATAAAATATATAATATAATAATGCGATATCAGGGGCAAAAATCACTTATCTGTGTAAGTTGAATATTCTAAAATAAAATAATTTAATTATGTCACTGTATTTTAAGAAGATTAATTCTACCACAGAAGACCCAATAGACAAAGCAATCTTGAGCAAGAAGGACAAAGCTGGGACATCACATATCCTGATTTCACACTATATTACAAAACTATAGTAATCAAAATAGCATAATACTAGCATAGAAACAAATACAGAGATCAATAAAATAGAACAGCAAGCCAAGAAATAAATCTACACATATATATTCCACAAATTTTTAATAACAGTGTCAAGAATACAAAATGAGAAAAGGACAGTCTCATTAATAAGTGGTATTGGGAAAACTGGATAGCCACATACAAAAGTAAGAAATTGAACACTTACACCACTCACAAAAATCAACTCAAAATGGGTTAAAGACTTAAATGTAAGACCTAAAACTGAAGCTCCTTGGAAGAAATATACATGGAAAACTTCTTGACATTGGTTTTGGCAGAGATTTTTGAAAATGTCACCTAAAGCATTTGTGGGACCAGGGTTGCTTCCCTCCCCCCAGCAAAAATAAACAAGTAGGACAAAATCAATCTAAAATTTCTGCACAACAACAACAACAAAAAATCAACAAACTGAAAAGGCAACCTTGGGTAGGAGAAAATATATAAAAACCATATACTCAATAAGAAGTTAATGTCTAAAACATATAAAGAACTCACACAACTTAATAGCAAACATACAATGGGCAAAAGACCTAAATCTACATTTCTTCTTAAAAGACATAATTGGGCAACTTTTACATGAAAAGATGCTTAATACCATTAATTATCAGGGAAAGCAAGTCAAAATACAATGAGATATGCTACACCTGTTAGGATGGTTGTTATCTATAATAATAACAGGGTAATATGTTAATTAGATAGGACATCAGACATCATTTTGGAAGTTCTTCCTGATGAAGACAGTGTCAAAGGGAAGCCAGCCTGGGTCCCAGGTGCCTGTGGGTAGCCAGAGGAGGGAAGGAGCCCAAGTCCTGGGTGCCTGCCAGCAGCCAGGGGAAAGAAGCAGCCGTGGTCCCGAATGTTGGAGGGAAGCTGGTGCCGGCAGCTGGGGGAAGGAAGGCTTACTCTTGCACAAATTTTTGTGCATTGAGCTGCTAGTCATATATAAAAATATAATAAGTGCTGACAAGAATGTGGAAAACACTGTTGGTGAGAATGTAATTTGATACAGCAATTATGGAAATAGTATAAAGGTTCAAAAAATTAAAAATAAAACTACCATATGATTTAGCATTCCCATTTTGAGCTATATATCCAAAGTATATAAAATCACTACTTCAAAGAGATAATTGCCTTGCCATGTTTATTGCAGTATATTTCAGGATACAGAAACAACCTAAGTATTCTTAGATGGATGAAGGGATACAGAAAATACTATTAAAAACAATAAGTTATTATGTAAAACATGTAATCAGTATGATTAGAATTTTTTTAAAGATTACTGAAATAATAGAAGAAAATACCTTAATAGAGGACTAAAATTTTGTTTAGAAGTGAACTTATAGAATTTTAAATTTAAGTTTAGGGATGTTCAGGGAAAAAAATCTATATATATCAATACACACACACACACACACACACACACACTTATTTGAATAATAAAGAAAGTAAATCTGTAACAGGTCATTATAAAATATTTATTAGGCCAAAAGAAAATCTCAGTGTATCCCAAACACAAAATATTACATTCAACCGCTTTCTCTCAACAAAGCATCATAAAACATTATAACCAAATAACACTATAAAAAATATACTCTTGCTGAGACTGATTTGGCTCAGTGGATAGAGCATCGGCCTGCGGACTGAAAGGTCCCAGGTTTGATTCTGGTTGGGGGCATGTACCTTGCTTGCGGGCACATCTCCACAGTGGGGCGTGCTGGAGGCAGCTGATCGATGTCTCCCTCTCATCGATGTTTCTGACTTTCTATCTCTCTCCCTTCCTCTCTATAAAAAATCAATAAAAAATATATATATACTCTTCCCTTAATTTAATCTATGTTGAAAATATCTCAAAGCATATGGAAAAAGATGTTAAAGTTGAAATTGTAAATTGATCAAGAAAAACCCGAGTGCTACAAAACACACTCCCAGAATATTTTCTACCTGGAATCAAGTAAGTTTATTTAAATTTAAGAAGAAATTGAAAATAAAAATTAACTGAACAATACCAGTAAATTTCTATATAGTAAAAGCAGTAAAACAAAAAAATAGAATATTACTAGAGGCCTGGTGCACAAAATTCATGCACTTGGGGAGGGGAGGAGGTCCCTCAGCTCGGCCTGTACCTTCTTGCAGTCTGGGAGCTGTCTGAGGAGTCTGACTGCAAGGAGCAGGACTAGCCGCCATTCAGACATCCTTAGGTCTGCTGCAGAGGCCAGAGAGGCTCCTGTCACCACTGCTGCATTCCCCAGCCATGAACCTGGCTTCTGGCTGAGTGTCTGCCCCCTGGTGGTCAATGTGCATCATAGTCGTTCCACTTCCTGCTGAAATTGGCTTTCCAACATTCTCTGTGGAGTCCTACATTACAAGAGGGTGCAGGCCAGGCAAAGGAACCCCACCAATGCATTATTGGGGCCTGGGAGGAATTGCAGGAGGGCTCCAGGGTGTGTCCAGCCCTCTTGCTCAGTCTTGTTTGGCTGGACCTCAGCAGCAAGCTAACCTACTGGTCTAGCATCTACCACTTGGTGTTCAGTGCATATCATAAAAACTGGTTGACTGGTTGAGTGTCTGCCCCATAGTGGTTAGTGCACATCATAGCGAGTGGTTGAGTGGCCTTAGCATATCATTAGCATATTATGCTTTGATTGGTTGAATGGATGACAAGACATTTAGCATATTAGGCTTTTATTATATAGGATACAATAAGAAATTAATAAAATAGAGAAATTTTAAAAGCACAACTTTTAAATTATTATTATGAAATAAAAACCTGATTACTTAAAAAGGATAGTCTACATCAAAATTGGCAGCCTATTCAAAAAAGAAAATTAGAAAAGATGTTTTAGAAATTTGAAAGTGGAAAAATTTTGGATAATGAAGTTTTCTCTTTTTTTATATATGAAGTTTTTTTTTGTTTTCTTTTTTAAAGTTTTACATATGACTTCCTTTTCCCCAATTGACCCTCCCCTCCCCCCACCATTCCTACCTCGGGCAAGCCCCTACCGCCCCAGTGTCTGTGTCCACTGGCTACACTAATATGCATGCATACAATTCCTTTGGTAGCTCTCTAAGTTTTTTTTTATAATGTTATACATCAGTATATACAGGAAGAATGGAAAACACTGGTTGCATTTGATATTTAATTTGTGATTTTTGTCTCTGGTTTGGAAACTGCCACACTGAAAATTGTCATCTCATTGAACACTCAGTGATGGTGCAAGTCCCTCACTTTTTCTTCTGGTTTGAGAAGATTGATTCAAGGGCAAAATCCTAACACAAAGCAGATTCCTTTTCCTATAATATTGATTCTTCAGCTGATAGATACAAAGAAAATAGTTGGTTTTGGAGAGGCCATCTAGAAACTCTCAGGAGCTCCTGCAGTTAAGGTCTGGAGATCTATCTAAACATATGTTTGTTCACTTTTAAGTTTTTAGTCACTCCTGTCACCTTCTCACAGAGTCCTTTTTTTCTCTTCTTTTTCACTCAAGTGAGCCAAGGTCAGTTGTTATTGCTAGCAAACATAAAGAACCTGCTGCCAGAGATCTGTGTGAGATGAGAAACATCAGATTTCTGGGTTAGATTGTTGCTTTTGATATTTCTAAACAACTCAAAATAATAGTATGACTATTTCCACTCTCAAAAGTTTACCTCAAATAAAGAATAAAATGTAAAGCTTTCATGTGCTCCTGAAGGAATTTCTTACTGCTTATAGTCTTGGGGCTAAGACTGCCAAAATCCATTTCAGAAAATAAAACTTCAACACAATACACCATCAGCTAAATTCACAAAGGTTTTACTTCTCTCTTATGATGTTAGAACATTATTCTGGAAAGGATGGAAGATTGAGTGATGGTATAGATGATGTATAGGATCAGAAACTTTTGTAGTCCCATTCCTTTCCTATATTAGTAGGAATTATCATTGCAACTCTACCTTAATGGAAAACAAGCAATTTGCTCTATTCTTCAATACTCATTTTCACTGGACTTTGATCAGAATTTTAATTCAATATAGTACTTAGGATGAAGTGAAATATTCAGAAGGAAGAAGAAGATGACATTCAAAAAAGATTTATAAGACTTTCCCAATTTACATGGGATTTTGCAAGTGCAATTTTGAAGTTCCTTAATAAAAGAGCACACAATTTTTGGCTTATTTCATTGCTATAGGTATGCGTGCTTATAACTGTGTATGTATAAATTCATCCTCACACACACTCAGATTCTGCATTTAACATAATAAACTCAAAAAGTCATAGTTCTTTCAGTTGGCTGAATTGAGTAAAGAGAATCTTTTCCAAAATCTTACACATGCTATGTGGCTTTGGCTGTTGTAAAGAATATAATAAAGAGAGATGGCTAGCAAGTCTGCAGAGATAGGAGTATTTGATTTATTTTATCCTGTCTGGTCTTTCCACCCTGTGTGCTTTCCAAGTTCTCAGGCTCTGAAAGTTCATTAGATAGATGATAGGTAGGTAGGTAGGTAGGTAGGTAGATAGATAGATGGATGATAGATGGATGATAAATAGAAAATGGGTAGATATAGATAGATACTAGATAAAAGATAGATAGATGATAGGTAGATAGATATAGATAGATGATAGATAGTAGATAGATAGATACTTGATAGTGAGATAGACATCCAATTTTAATGCCTTGAAGCAAATATGTTATGTATGTTATTCTCTTTTTAAAAGAGAAAAAGGAGTAACTTTTAAAATTATCTTTTAGTTCAGTTTACATAATAATTTGTATCTGTGAAATAAATCAAATTTATTGGATAAAAGGCTTTGCTCATGATTTATAAAGCAAACCAAAGAATAAGTTGTTGAATGGGTAGCATTTAGTGAATTAAATAATATATTTCTGGGGATATATAATTGATGTACATTTGATTAAAAAAAAAACTATTAGGTTACCATGAATATTTATACAACAGCAAATGTAGAAAAACACAAACAAGTTCAATGTGATCCCAACAGAGTACCTTTTTTCTTGATAAGACAACCAAATGTTTTTAGAATCTAAAGCTGTTAAGTTTAGAGAACTGCAAAACACCAAACAAGAACTCTTTCTCATTTTTCATTCATGGCATAAATTTTAATTTTTTCCAGTAGAACCAAAACCTCCTGAGCCCCTTTCAGTGTCATCCAAAACTTAAACTTCCTCTATTTCTGGATTTAAAAAATCCGTTCACAAATGAGCTGTGCAATTTGGTCACCCTTTTTTACTTCCAATTTTTCTTTGCCAAAATGAAACAGTACACCACCAAGATTTCCTCTGTAATCTTCAACTAGAACACCAGCTCCTATGTCTATGAAGTGTTTTGCAGCCAAGCCGGAATGTAGAGCTAACTCTTCCATAGCACCCAGAAGGAAGAGCCATCTGAATGCGGCTTTTCACAAGAGTTTTCTCCATGGGTGGTATTGTGTAATCATAGGCACTGTACAGGCCTCAGGCAGGGGCTGGGGCCGACCCCTTGGTGGGGGCGGAGGCGGGCTCCCAGAGCCTCAAGAAATGGAAATGAAGGCTGCCCTTCTCCGTGGGGCTTGGGCCGGCCGCTTGCTGGGGAAGAAGGCGAGTGTGTCTTCCAAGCACCCCATGGCACGTGAACTCTGGCAGAGGCGGGCACAGGGGAACAAGAATGAGCAGAAGGAACCCAGCCCGCCTGCAGCGCGCTCAAATTCTCTTATGCTATTCTATTCACTTTTTTTTTCTTAAATCCATTAAAATCCTTGTGATTGCATGTTGCCATGATTGAGTACAGCATTAACCCACAGCAGTGTTTATAGCAATAAAATTCTATTTTGTTAAATTGCTAAGCTATTCCACAAGCTATGCAAAATTGCTTTTTTAAAAATAAAAGAATTCTAAAATTTTTTCAACATTTTTCTTATAACAAACTATACCACTTTCAAATATACTAAATTAGTAATTATGATCTATGTTGATCCTTTCCTTGCCATACAACTTAAGTTTTATGTCATCCTCTTATGTTCTTTTTACTAGAGAATTCATAGCAGCAACTTTTATTTATGTGTTTTGAATATTAAAGCCAACAGCTTTTATTTACTATATCCATAATCCCAACCTCACAGAGAAAATGTTTACTGCTTTTTCTGGCACAGTGATCAACTTGATGCGCAGTTAATATTGTTAAATGTATGATTGCTTGATGAGAGGATGGAAATGCTCATCTGAAAAGAAATTTGGGGTGCATTTTCAAAGGGTAAAATATACAGAACAGAAATAGAAAAAAATAAATGAATTTGCTTAATTCTTACTTTGCAATGAGTGTTTTTACTGCTTTTGTGATTTTTAAAATAAAATTGAGTATTGAAATTATTGTAATCATAAACCATAAAAAGTTATACCAGAAGAATAAATTATTTTCTTATTGTTTTAATGAAATTTTCTTTACATTAAAAAGAAACTTATAACTAAGCCTTAGAACTATTGATAAAGATGTGTCTGAAAATAACTGAATAATTAATTCCTGCTTCTGATTGATTTCATTATGCTTGTAGAAAAAACTAATTTACAGCTCATAATAGAAATAATAATTAAGAAGCCAATATTTTCTTGAAAAGAAAATATGAGTTTTTCATTGAGTTTTTGATTCCATGAATTTTAGAGAGTATGTAATGTACCATTTTTCCTCTTTTATTATTTTGGCTCATTTGTGTAAATTGGTTCTCTTAGGAAGAAGTCATAATTAAAATATATATTCTTTTCTCAATCTTAGAATAATTATCTTATATAATTAAATAACTGTTAACATTCAAGTGACCATTATCCTTAAATTGTATTAGAGCACTAGCTCTATGCTTATTATTAACAATTAAATATTTCTAATAGTTATCACTTTGAAAGCACAAAAAGCCTGGTAATTTTATATATGCCTTACAGATCATTAAAACTATTTCTTGTCAATAATGTCAGCATGATTGTAACACATCCTAGAAACTTAACTTTGCTCCATCTGAAGCATAACCTATTTTCCACCTACACATTAAGAAACTCATCAAGCAACTCTTAAAATTTTAAACACTCTTATCTTCTTGTGTGTCAAGCTTACCACTAAAAGTACATATATTTAATAGCAGTTTATTTTTAGTTCAAATTAATTTAAAATTAAAGTTATAGTGTTTTTTAGAGAACAACTAACATATATATTAAAATGAGAAATACAGTATTCAGTAAATTTTGCATCTTAAACTTTTAAAATTTCTTTATTAAGATATTACATATGTGTCTTCATCGTCCCATTATCTCCCCAATCCCCACCACTCATGCCCTCACCCCCTTGTTGCTTGTGAAAAGTTATAGTTTTCAAAGTCCTTTATCCCTCTGATCTCTGAAAAGCCAGTTGTTCTGATCATGATGCTATTGATGAACGTCCAGTATTACTGAGCTTAAGTCCTTGAGATATAATCTCCCTTCTTTATGATTTTCCTCAGTATACACTGATTTAGCTTGTGGAGGTATATTTTCCCCATCCTGCTGATACACTGTGTATGAGGGATGTTTTATTCCCTCAGTGCTTATCTAGAGACTAGTGGCCCCCTGCACAAAATTCATGCACATGAAAAGGGAATTAATTAGAAGAAATATTTTAGTATTGCTAATCGCCCTTTCTGTATAATAGAAGAATTAAGTTTTCCTCATCTGATACTGGCTTCCCATTTAAATTCAAGTCCTGGGTGCAGGTATCTGGCTCCCTGTCCCTCCTGTCAGAGTCTGGGCCAGCGCCCGTGGGGACACAGTGTCAACTCCCACCAGTACTGCGAGACCCAGAGTCAAGTCTCTGCCCACCCACGCCCTGACCACCCACACACGCTTAGCTGTGCACGCAGCCCTGCCCACCCACAAGCGCCTCAAAATCACAAGAGGCCCAGACTCACCGGTGCCCACATAACATCAAGCCCCTGCTGGTACCCATGGGAATGCAGCAGCAAGCCCCTGCTAGCACCTGCAGGTACATAGGGTCAAGCCCCCACCCACTTACATGTGCCTCACCGCACACGCAGCCCTGTCCACCTACAAGCACCTGCTGAACATGCATATCCAAAACCACCAGCACCCACAGGGATGCATCAAGCTCCCAAAGGTGCCCACAGGGATGTGGCTGCATGCACAGTAGGCACATGTGGATGGTTAGGGACTTGATGCTGCATCCCCATGCGCACTCCTCACACACACACCATCCTGATGATCAGTCATTACAGTGTGAGGGCATCACGACCACATAGGCTTTTATTATATAGGATGAGCTATAGAGAGACCATAGAGTTTCCTTGTCAGGTGCAAAGAGAACATCCTCCAATCCTGCTACAGTGATGAGCCTTAAAGGGGCTTTAATAGTTTTTTTTTTATTTTATTGTTATTTTAAAAAATATATTTGTATTGATTTCAGAAAGGAAGGGAGAGGGAGAGCGAAATAGAAAACATCAGTGATGAGAGAGAATCATTGATCAGCTGCTTCCTGCATGCCCCACACTAGAGATTGAGCCCGCAACCCAGGCATGTGCCTTGGCTGGGAATCAAACCGTGACATCTTCGTTCATAAGTTGAAACCAACCACTGGGCCATGCTGGTCAGGCTTAATCCCTCTTTTTAAACATTAAACCACAAAATATTTACTATATGTCTTTCCACATCTGCCAAATCAATGGAAATTACTTACATAATTTTTCCATCACTTTAAAATATACCATATAATAATTATTATATATCACTGAGTCTTATAAATCCATGCAAACATCATCATAGAGTTGGCATTATCATATAGAAGAAAATAATAAGGAACATTAATTTAGCACCATTAGATATCTGATATTATATATTTAGTTTTACTTTCTTCACAATCTTATGTGGAAGATATTTTCATTATCTCTATAGGTAGATACAGAAGGAAAATGGTGTTTAGAGAGTTTAGCTAAGTTGCCCAAAGTTAAATAACTCTAACTCAATAAAAGGTAGAATCACTATTTGAATGTATGGATTTAAATCCTATCAGTTTTGTAGGGTGTTTGCTGGCAAAAGAACATACGGCAGCTGTAATCCTGCCTGCTCTTTGATCACCAAACCTGAAGGTATGGTGCACAGCCCATATCAGCCTGGAGGACAGTAGCCCTGGACATACGTTTCAAGATTGTCCCTTATAGAGGAGAATCCAAGATGGCGGCATAGGTAAACACCTACACTGCTGCCTCACACAACAATTTCAAAACTACAACTAAAAGACAGAACGGACATCATCCAGAAACACAGGAAAGCTGGCTGAGTGGAAGTGCTACAACTAGAGGGAAAGAGAGGGGCTCACGGAAACCCAGAGGAGCTGCCAAAAGCTGAGGTATGGAGACTCGCGCGTGGAGAGAGTGGGTGCCGGAGTGCCTGGCTGGTTTTCTCTGACGGGAAGGAGAGAGAGACTCTCAAAGGCATTGAACCCCCTTATCCTATGATATTAAACCCCAGATCCAGCCGAAACTCATACGGGGGGAGTTTGGACTGTGAAAAGGGAGAAGTGCATGGAAATTTAGGGGAGTCGCAAAAGATCAAAGGCCAGGTGCCACGCCCGGCACTACGCACAGGACAGATTGCTGATTGTGCTGCTGGCTTTCACGAGTGGGCAGGAGACAGACCCTCCCAACTGTGCCACTTCTGAGTCCACTAAGCCCCTGTTTTGGGTGAAACCCTGGGGACCTAGTCTTGTGTGGTCCTGGTGCGCAGGGGAGCCGGAGGGGCAGCAGTCTAGAGGCACTGCGGGCACTCGGGCACAAGGACCACTCCAACGATTACCCAGTCACGTGAGACTCAGGGGCTGTGTAGGGCGGGACCGACTGGAAGGCAAGGCGGTCCCTTAAGCCCTGAGACTCCACCATCCCAAGCTCAACAGAGGCTTCTTCGGTTTTGCAAGTCTGGTATCATAAAGCTGAATTCAATACAGAAGTTTCCCCGGCATAGTGAAAACGCCAAGTCAATGGAAGGGATCACAAACAAAAGAAATGGAGGAAAAAAAAACGATTGGATATAGAGTTCAAAACCACGCTTATAAGGTTTTTCAAGAATATGCTAGAAAAGTTGGATAAATTTAGTGAAACCCAAGAGGAGATGAAAAAGGACATACTAGAGACACTGACTGAAATAAAAAATATTATACAAAGTCCTAACAGCAGACTAGAGGATGGCAAGAATCAAATAAAAAATTTGAAATATAAAGAAGCAGAAAACATTCAACTGGAAAAGCAAGAAGAAAAAAGAATCCAAAAATATGAAGATAATGTAAGGAGCCTCTGGGACAGCTTCAAGCATACCAACATCAGAATTGTGGGGGTGCCAGATGAAGAGATAGAGCAAGATACTGAAAACCTATTTAAAGAAATAATGACTGAAAACTTCCCACATCTGGTAAAAGAAATAGACTTACAAGTCCAGGAAGCACACAGAACCCCAAATAAAAGGAATCCAAAGAGGACCACACCAAGACACATCATAATTAAAATACCAAGAGCAAAAGACAAAGAGAGAATATTAAAAGCAGCAAGAGAAAAACAGTTCATTACCTACAAGGGAGCACCCATATGACTGTCAGCTGATTTCTCAACAGAAACGATGCAGGCCAGGTGGGAGTGGCAAGAAATATTCAACGTGATGAATAGCAAGAACCTACAACCAAGAATAATCTATCCAGCAAAGCTATCATTCAGAATTGAAGGACAGATAAAGAGCTTCACAGAGAAGAAAAAGCTAAAGGAGTTCATCAACTCCAAACCAGTATTATATGAAATGCTGAAAGGTACTCTTTTAGAAGAGGAAGAAGGAAAAGGTAAAAGACAAAAAATTATGAACAACAAATACATATCTATCAACAAGTGAATCTAAAAATTAAGTGAATTAAAAATTTGATCAACAGAATAAACTGGCGAATATAATAGAATCAGGAGCACAGAAAGGGAGTAGACTGATATTTCTCAGGGGGACAAAAATCATAAAGCATCAAACAGACTGTGAAATTACAGCAGAAAGATTAAAGTTAGGTGAGGTAGATAAGAGATCAATTAAAGGACTTGTACGCATGCATATAAGCATAACCAATGATCACAGACACTGGGGTATTGGGGTATGCCTGGGAGGGAGGGGTGGCAATGGAGAGATATGTATAAAAAATTAATAAAAATTAATAAAAAGAAAAAAAGGATTGTCCCTTATAGAGTTAATATATAAAGTATATGAAGAGCTCATACCAATTAACAAAAGGAAGACAGAAAAGGAAAAAGAAAGAAAGAAAAAAGGGCAAATGATTTAAATAGAGATTTCTCCAAAGGGGATGTTCAGATGGTCAAGAGACATATGAAAAAAGACTCAAAGTCACTGATCATCAGAGAGATGGAAATTAAAACAACAATGTGATATCACTTCACACTTGTCAGAATGGCTATTATAAAAAAAAATCAACAAATGGCAAGTGCTGGTGAGGATGTGGAGAAAAGGAACCCTAGTTCACTGCTGGTGGGAATGCAGACTGGTACATTATTATGGAAAACAGAATGAAATTTCTTCAAAAAAATTAAATATGAAACTGCCATATGACCCAGTGATCTCACTTCTAGGAATGTATCCTGAGACCCAACACTGCAATCAGAAATAATGTATGCATTCTTATGTTCATAGTAGTACAATTTGTAATATCTAAGATCTGGAAACAGCCCAGGTGTCCATCAGTAGATGAGTGGATAAAAAAGCTGTGGTACATTTATACCTGGAATACTATGCAGCAATAAAAAAGAGGTATATATTACTCTATGAGAAAGCATGAAGAGTATTGTGCTAAGCAAAATAAGCCAGTCAGAGAAAGAAAAGTATCACATGATTTCACTCATATATGGAATCTAATGAACAAAATAAACTGATGCACAAAATAAATCCAGAGACATAGAAGCATGGAACAGACTCTGGAAAGAGATCAACTGAAGAACTTGTATGCATATGTGAATAACGCATGGACACAGACAATAGAGTGGTGAAAGCCTAGAACAGGGGGTAGGGATGGGATAGAAGGGGTCAATGAAGAAAAAGAGGCAACATATGTAATACTTTTAAAAATAAAGTTTTAAAATAAAAAAAGAAAAATAACCTTAAAAATAAAAATAATACAATGAGATACCTGTTAAAGTGGCCATTATCTACTAGTTAAGCAATAACAAGTATTGGAGAGGTTGAAGGAAAAAAAGGACCCCTCATTCACTGCTGGTGGGAATATAGTCTGGTACAACTACTATGGAAATTTGTCTGGCAATTCCTTAAAAATGGAGCTATCATAAGTAATCTCTCTCTTGGTTATATACTTGAAAAACTCTAAATCATGTATTCACAAAGATATATGCATCCCTGGGTTCATTTCATTATTATTCATGGAAGCCAAGACATGGCAACAATCAATGTGTCCTGCCATAGAGGACTGGATAAAGGAGATGTGGTACATATGCACAATGGAACACTACAGAGCCATAAGGAAGGATGAAATAGTGCCATTTACAACAATATGGAAGGACCTTGGGAACATTATGCTAAGTGAAATAAGTCATTAAGAAGCTAATAATCATATGATTTTACTCATCAAACAGCAGTTGCCAAAGTAAAGGGGATGAGAAGAGAAGGAAGTCCTAATATATGGTGACTGGAGAAGATCTGACTTTGCGTGGTGGGCACATGGTGCTATATTCAGATCTTATAACAAAAACTCACACCTAAAGCCTATATGATCATGTTGACCAATGTCACCCCAATCAATTTAATAACAAAAATAAATAAACAAAAAAAAGTATAACTACAATAAAATAGTTTGTTATGTGAACCTCTTTCCACGTCCCACGTGGTTCAGGGTTCTTGGTTCAGGGTTCGGGTTCTGAAGGAGGCCGCACGCAAACGAAATGAGAGACTAGAAAACATTAATTTGGCAATATTGGGGGGCCAGGCGGGAGCCTTCCTCTAGTGGAAAGGACTGCCACTTGCTCTGGCCTTTTTCTCCCTTTTATTAAGGCTTTGGGACACACCCCTAGCCTTTAGGTAGGAAATAACAAAACAGAAATTAACATGAAGCAAACAGGTAGAGGTTGCTTCAGCCAACAATGTTTCAACTAAACAGTGAGTAATTAGCTCTGACCTTTCAGAACAGTTAAGGTTGACCAGCCTTCTGGCCTCCTGTTTACATCCCTTTAGTAAGAACAATGTTTGGTTTCCGGCATCTCCCCCGTTTCCTTTCCTCTAAAAAATCTTGCATCTCCAGACTAGAAATAAATATTAAGAACAAAAAATAAGACAAGCAACAATGGCTATGCTAAGAGGTCAATGAATATGTCTATAGTATCTTTCTTTCTGGACCAACAGTCCTTTGAGTCCCAGTTTCAATGTCCAACAGTTTTTTGAGTGTACATGTTAGCAATGATATTTCAGTTCTGGATGGTGGACAAATGGTGGCAATGCAGGTCTGACCCTCTCTGGCTTGGTCCTGGGCAATCTGCATTGATGCACAGCTGCTGACTGTTAGGATGGCAAGGTGTTGTCAGCATCTTCCATCTCTGGACTGTTTCTCCTCTCATCTTCATAGCTGGAGAATTCTCTGTTATAGGAATTCACATGGTCTTGGAGCTGTTTTTCTGAAAATATATAAACATTCTCGACCAAAAGTTAATAAAGGAATTTTTTCTATAAATTTGACTTTGGATCCTTTTTATGTTTGCCCAAATGATTTTCCTTTGGCTTATTTTAATACTAAGTATGTTTTTCATGGGTGTCTTGCTGTTAAGTAAAAAAAAAATTTTCTAGATGTAATTTGCTTACAGGATACTTTTCCTTACATAATATTACTGTACTATCCCCCCTCTTTTGATTTAATTATGCGGCTTTTGGAAAATTTTTATAATGCAAATATGACTGCTTTATGTTTATTGCATGTTGAGTAATTTTACCATGCAATGAACTACCAATAGAAATTTAAGTTAATACTTTAGGAACAACTTTTTTCCAGTACAATTAAATTTTCTTGAATATTCACCTATTTCAATTAACCAAATAAATTAATTTGAAAATTTAACTACTATTTTATTGTCAAATTTAATATTCTAACAATCTTAGTTTTATCCTGTAAATATTACTGGAAAGGATTATTTGCATTCTTGAGTAGGCCCTGAGCATTCCTGGTGTTAAGTTGGATTTAGAATATAGGGCAACTGTCAGCCAAGTCTGTCTATTGCTGGGTCCCAATCTGAGCTACACCAAATCTTTGTCTGTCATCTGTGTCCAGAACGGAGCTGGGCCAAGTCTCTGTCTTGTCACCTGGGTCCCAATCGGAGCTGGGCGTGGGAAGTGAAGCAGCCATGGGGTAGGAGACCTCCCTCAGAAGGGGTGAAGGTTCAAGCCCCTGCAATGTTGGGGGGGTGAGGATCTGTGCCTCACCTTTGTTGATCCCCAAGTTTTCTCCTGATGGCCCCTCTGCAACTGTGCCTGTCTTAGGTTGTTCCTCTTCTGAGGAATCTTACCCGTCATTGGCTAACCAGCCATCCTCCAGGGCCAAGCAGGTTGATGTGAGGTTCAGTTCTGTCTCCTTGGTAGCCGATGCCCTTGTGGCCTCCACGCTCAGTACCTGCCTTGGGATCCCCTCGCCTGCTGGCAGGGTCCAAGCGTTGATCACATATCTTGGGGAACCCAGGTTCCTACTCCAGACAAGGCCTAGCTCACACCACTGGGTGAGAGACAGATCCATGGTACCAGCCACCATGAGGCTTTAACCTCAGCATGAACAGAAAGCTCAGGTAACAGCTGTGGGAGGGTCCCTCTTGGCAAAAAGAGCAAGAAAAGCCAATATAGAATGCTCAAGTGCCTTCTCACTGCCTTAATTCCTTTTATGTTATTTTTTAAAATTGCTACCAAATATTCAGAGAACTAGATTGTAAGTTTGTTTGGGATATTTGTCAAAAATATTATAATGACATTGTAGAATAATATTATGTAAGGATATTCTTTTGTTCTAGGCCATGGCAATTCAATTTCAAACTGGCTATCAATTTCTTTTTGTATAGACAAGGTCTTAGTTACTTTATTAGAATATTTAATCAAATTGCTTACAAAAACATTGGCTCTGTATTTAGCTGAAAACCTTGAGTTTTATTTAAAAAGCTAATTTATTAATTAAAGTAGGTATCTTAATTTAAAAAGCAAAAGAGATTTAGTAAATGTTATGTCTGATTCACAAGCCACAAATGTTGCCCCACTTCTAGCTTAAGAATACAGGCAGCTATGGGCTTTTTGTCATTTTAAATTCTAATGTTGGAATTTTAAGAAATATTTAGTTAATTAATTTTGCCCTTCTTAGAGACTACAAGAGGCAGAGGAATCATCACACCTAAGGGTTCTTACCCATGAAGGCTCAGGAACCTAAGTCCCAAATACTTCCCCATGTTCCCCAAGTAATATTACGGTACAGCTGATAACTGTTGGCATTGCAACAAAGACGTTCTCAGGCATCTGTACCATCCCCCTTACCATGCTCCCGGTGGCCTTCAGGTTGTTTGTTGTTCTGCTTGTCCTCCTCCTGATCCTCTTCTTCAGTGGATTGCTTGGAGTCATTGCTCTCTGTGGCTGAGGTAGCTGATTATCTGCAGCTGCATGGTGTGGCTCCAGGTGCAAAGTCTTTATTAGTCTGACTAGTTTCTCTCTTGGATCCCTATTGCAGTTTAATATTTCTAGCAAGAATCCACACGGGTTTGGAAAAATTTTCTGGAAATATACAAGCATACCCTCTCCCAAGGTTAATAATGGATCGGTCCCTTCCATAAACCAGATTCGGGATCTTTCCATTTAACTAAACCATTTCCTTTTGTTTTATCCTGACACCAATGCAGTTCCATAGGTGTCTGTCCATTAGCATCACAAGTGAAAAAAATTAAAGTAATGAAGGCTTGGTGCAGCCTACACACAGGTGATTTCTCCATCATCCCCTCTTTTTGTTTTTCAAGTTGGGATTTTAGTAGCTGATGCTGTCGTTCAATAATGGCCTGTCCTTGAGAATTATATGCTATTCCTGTAATGTGCTGAATTTTCCACCTTTTACAAAATTCCGGGAATTTACATCTTATGTAAGCAGGCCCACTATCAGTTTTAATAATTTTTGGAACTCCCAATTTAATTTCCATTTAGCTGAAAACCTTCATTAATAACACAAAATCTTCTCCTTTTGGTTCCTTTATGCCATTTTTCTTAAAAAATAAAGACTAGTTCTGGGTTTTTCTATTTCTGCAGCTTTTGCAAAGAGATTCCAGCTTAAAACCCTGTCTAATATGTCCAAAAAGGTGCGCATATTTTTTTTTAAGCTGGGCTTCTCTCCTCACGAGTACAGAAATTCCAGACACATCTCTAAATTTTTAAAACTTTTTCATGGCGAGAAAGGAGACTTTAGATTAGTATACTGGGAGAGTGGACTTTCATACTGGATTGCTACAGTGTCTCTCTTCCTCCACATCCTGCTTACTTCAGGGGAAAGCATCAGTAACAGATCTATATGGCCAAATTTCTTTTCATGCTTAAAAGATAAAGACAGATCTTACATTTTTTTCTTTCTTTATCACTTTCCAAAGTAATAACTAGCACCTAATTTGGCCAAGATTTGCATTTCCCTGCGAGTTCTCTTATAATTTTTAAATGAAACCTTCAGTAATCTCATTGCAGGAGAGCAGATAGCCTTGCCCTCTACTGCCACCTTTGAATTTCTCCACACCAGAGGCGGTTTCAGCAGTGGAGTTTCAGTTATTACAGATTTCAGATTCCAAATACAAACTAAGATTTTAACTTGAACAATAAACCACATTATTTAAGCATGCAAACCAAAAGTCTATAATAACCTTTACTTTTATATTTATAACCTAATTCTTCCTCATTAGCCTGGCTGCAAAAGACGTTCCCGTCTCGACTCTGTAGTTAATCCATGGGCTTTTCTTATGTTGAATTCCCCTCACCTTTTCCTAGGTGAATCTTCCCTCACCATTTTCCTTGGTGAATTTTCCTTCCTTTGCTCTTAGGCAAATAATACCTTCTCCTCCAGACTTCCCGCGGTCAGGTGCCAGATGTGGGCACCTCTTTCCGCAGTCCCTGTTCAGGCGCCAGATGTGGAAACCTCTTTCCACATCCCACGTGGTTCAGGGTTCCTGGTTCAGGGTTCGGGTTCTGAAGGAGGCCACATGCAAACGAAATGAGAGACTAGAAAACATTAATTTGGCGATATTGGGGGACCAGGCGGGAGCCTTCTTCTAGTGGAAAGGACTACCACTTGCTCTGGTCTTTTTCTCCCTTTTATTAAGACTTTGGGGCACACCCCTAGCCTTTAGGCAGAAAATAACAAAACAGAAATTAACATGAAACAAACAGGTATAGGCTGCTTCAGCTAACAATGTTTTCATCTAAACAGTAAGTAATTAGCTCTGACCTTTCAGAGCAGTTAAGGTTGACCAGCCTTCTGGCCTCCTGTTTACATCCATTTAGTGAGAACAATGTTTGGTTTCCAACAGATTGTCCCTTATTAATACAGAATACAGAATTTATGCTGTTCTTCTCACTGGTCAGCATCTAACACTCTTTGGACTCCTTAGCAGGCCATGTCACATAATTAAAATCTCTTAAAAGGAAATGTAACCTGTGTTCTTAGCATAGTGCTTCAAGTTTGATATACATTAATTTGTTCTACAAACTTTATTTTAACAAATCCACAAATAAGACCTTTATTTCAACAAATCCATTTACTGCTCTAGCCCCAAAAACTTTCTGTGTGGCCTGACTTATCATTTAGTGACTTTTCCATCAGAGTAAACCAAACATCTGAATTAGCGTTCATTTATTAAAACACTAGGGGCCCGGTGCATGCAAATTCATGCACTGGAGGAGGGGGGTTCCCTCATCCTGGCCTGTCTGTCCCCTCTCACAGTCCAGGAGCCCATAGGGGCAGGAGGCAACTCGGCAATCAGGGAAAGGTGACGCCCCATCACACCTCTGCTGCTGCCACTGTCGGCAGCACAAGCCTCAGTCAACCCTGGTTACCTGAGCCTTGGGAGGTCCTGGGAGGCTGGAGGTCTGAGGGAACTGGGGGATTCCAGAGGCAGGCGCAGAAGCAGCCAGGCCCACCTGGGGGACAGGCCCAGCCTTATTGCCGCCATCTTGTGGCTGTAGGTACCACCATCTTAGAGGGCAGGACAGTCAATTAGTATATTCACTCCTTATTGGCTGTGGGCGCTGCCATCCTTATGATGGTGTGAGCGTCAATTCACATATTCCCTCTTTATTAGATAGAATGAAAGAACCACATTTAAATTTCTTCTATTTATATAGTAACTATATTGTAAAAAGGTGGCTTTTATAAGTGATATTCAGAAAAGGCAAGAAAATGTTTTATTCTTTATCAAACATATTGGTACTCAGCAATGCTTTTAATGTGTTTAACTCTCAAAAAACATTGATGATCTACTAATAAATTTGCATCAAAGACAATCTAAGTATTTGAACATCAGTGCTTTAAATTTACATGGTTTTGACCTCTGATATTAATTTTACTATGTCTCATTATCAAAACTTCCAAATATGTGGAAAATTATATCAATTAAAAGAATTTATGTCTATTTTCAGGTGTATATTTGTAAATTTAGATGATATATTTTAAAAAGATTCACTATTTGCTCTAATTATTTTTATAAAATATAATTCATTTACATATCAATAAAAAGTAAATCAGAAAGTATTAATTCAGAAAAAATAAAGTAATGTCCTATGTAAATCTAATGTCCTAAGAATTTTATTATTTTATTTTCATTTATGTACTGTATTATATAAATTAGTGCTCATTGTTACAAATCATTGTTTAATTATATATATATTACATAGTCAACTCAAATTTTTCTTTTAACATATTTTAAAAGTGTGGACACAATTTATATGGATGTGAATGGACATTAACAACTTACTATCAGTTCACAGAATAAATACTGACTATAAGTATATATCATGGAACTTGCTCTATACTAGAAACTTTATATGCATTACTTCTAGAACTAATGCCCATGCTTATCAGTGGAAAAATACTTTTTGTGTGTGTGTGTGAATGCCAGTCTCTTACTATGGTATTCTTCATTTATTTCATATTTTTATCACTTTTCCTTGAAGGTTTAAACATTTTTTCCCTTCAATTTAATGCTAGTTATCAAGAATAATAAACTGTTTTTTGGTTTTCTTTAAAACCATTGTCCATTATATATACTCATAATACTCTCTGTGCTTCTTTGCAAATAGGCACAAAGGTAGTGGCACATGTTTTATTTGAAGGAATAAAATTTAGTTATCAGAGAGAGAAACAGCCTATTATAATTGAGATGCCTATATTCTCTTGACATAGATGAAATTCAATAGGTAACCCTTTGCTTCATTAAACTCTTGTAAACACAGCCAGGCTTGATGAAGAATTAAAAGTGATACACTTTGGGAAAGATTTTAAACAGGCACAACTTAATGTTATAAGTTGGATTCATTTCATGGTAATTAAATATTTATATGTTGTTTCTTTCTGCTGTTAAGTAGCTTGCCACATGTGAATGCTATTTAATCATTGACATTTGGTCACTAACTTATTGTGCAAGTAAGGAAAGTTGAAATTCTTTTAATTTATTTTCAGTTGAAGTCTATGGGCTTTGACTTGCAGATAATAATCTTACTGTGCTCCAATAAGGATAAACTTTAACAGGGCCTCCAGGGATTCACATCGATGTAATATACAAAAGGAAGAGAAATGCTTGAGATGTCACTCACAGAGGATGGTTGGGTACTGGCACACTCAAAAGAAGCTACTGATATTCTCCCATTGAAAGATGGGCAATGCAGAAGCAAAAGGAGAATTATTATGGGAAGAAGGCTTAATGAAAAGATAAGAAATATAGGGGAAGGAATTCTATATTCATAATGTCTTTATTATTTTACTTGATGTAGGCAGTGAATCTAATAAAAGTAAAATAAAATAATATTATGAATCAGAAGCAAAATCATTGCAATTAGAATCATTATTAGGATAATAAGTGACTTACTAGGCAATGAGAAAATTATTGATTTTAAATGAAATGCTGCACTATCACATCCATGTTGCCACTTATCATGATTAAGCAAAAGTAGGAACAAATTGCAAAAAGGTAAAGCTCTCCAATTTAATGTTTCCAAATAATAGTTCATAATCTATTTTTAAAATAAAGTTAAGATTTTAAATTTTGATTTTTCAGGAATAAGATAAATCATATTTTGAAATGTTTCTTTTGAAGTACATAAAAACATTAATTGTTATTCCCTACCCCCTTTTTTAAATTAATGAATGTTAGTTTATAGGCTAAAACTATAAATAGAAAAAAAATCAAGTCAGACTTAATCATGCTGCTCGATATATAAGAGGAACTCTGAAAAATGTAAACATTTATTTATGATTTAATCTATGTGCCAAGGATAATATATCATTATGAAGGACTGTACATAAAAAAAAGATGAATTAATTAACTGAAGAACAAACCTTTGTTTCTATTTAACATTAAATGAACCATTCTATAAAATGTCAGATTTATAGTTAAATGTTCTAGGTATTATTCCTCCCATATAATACATTTTTATTTTTAACATTTTTGGCATTTATTGCTAAAGGTTTTTGTGCTCCTTTTATTTATACCAAGTTTGAAAGTGCTATTTGTTGTTAAAGTTGTTCTTTTAATTTTGAAGTTTCCATGGTTAACATAATAACATAAAAGTTTTGTCCTAATTAGCTAAATAGTTTTGATCGTGTTGACATAATAGAGGCCTGATGCACAGAATTTGTGCATGAGGGCAGGGGGTATCCCTCAGCCCAGCCTGAACCCTCTCCAATCTGGGACCCCTTGGGAGATGTCTGACTGCCAATTTAAGCCTAAACTGGCAGTCAGACATCCCCTCTCATAATCCGGGACTGCTGGTTTTTAACCATTCACCTGCTGCCTGCCATATCACCCCTGCCTGCCTGCCTGATGCTCAAAACCTCTCTCCCCTGTCAGCCTGATCACCCCTAATTGCCTCTGCCTCGGCCCTGCCACCATGGCTTTGTCCAGAAAGATGTTCAGAAGATGTCCAGTCTATCTGGTCTAATTACATATACTTTTATTAGTATAGATAAATTTCAATTTCACACATTTTAGCTTTCAAAACTAACAGAGTGTTATCTCTGTGAGACTAAGAATAGAACCTACATTGTGAATATTTTGAAGTAGGCTCTCCCAGTTTTTTAACTTTCATTTATGGTTTCTCATAGAAATGCAGTATCACTTTTTTTGAGCTACTAGTATATAAAACTACCTTTCATGTAATCATAACAAAAAGCAAAAGTTTTCTATCTTCTGAAATTTCTATTTTCCAGCCTTATGTCTTAATTCCTAAAACACAAGCTTGCTCACTTGTGCTGTTGGGATTATGAATTATTTCTTCTTAGGAATAGAGGATGTTACAGTAAAAAATATAACACTTTGTGGGATATATTAATAGAACTCATTAAAGCCTGACTCTTCCTTTATGGAGCTGTGTGACCCTGGGTGAACAACTTGACTTCGCTGATCCTCACTTTCCAGATGTTAAAATGGAGATAATAACACCTACCCCAAATAGTTGTTTGCAAGGTAAATGATGTGACAAAGAGAAAATCGGTAGTGAGCACTTCACGAATATGAATTTATTTAATGCCTCCGTCCTATTACTGTATAACAAGTTCTCCTACGATAAAGCAGGAGCTTAGCTGGTGAAAAAAAAAATCACTGTAGTGACATTTTGGGAAAATATTATTCATTCATTTCATATGCATCATTGTGCATATGGTAAAGATTTTTTGACAGTCCTTAGAAGTTAAAGTAATAAAATCAGACATTTAAATTCCATGTGTGTATTTGTTGCCCTAGGAAATTTTGATGTTATTTGAATCAGTGCATTGGTATGCAGCTAGAAATTTAAGTATGATAATTTTCCATAAAGTCTTTGGAATGTGACCTCTTAAGATACAATTTCCAAAGGCTATCTATTGTTTGAGAGCATAAAAATAGAGCAATATATCTATTTTAAATTATTATTTAACTAACAAAGTACATAGACTTTAATAAATAAATCAAATGCCCAAGTATACATAATTATTCATCTGCAGTATAATAGGCACTAACCCAACTGGTTTAGACATTCTCAAAATAAGTCAATAAGATATACATTTTTAACTTTTGTTAAATTAAAACAAATTTGGACTTCAAGAGACTCTAATTAGAAAAACTGCATATTTCAACAGAGAGACTCTTTTAATCTCAGATATCTATGAACACCTCAAATTCAAAGAGAGCAAGAGTTTTATTTTACAGGATAAAGCAGGGACCAGCAAACATAAACAGGATTTTTGATGAGGAAATTGAAATGACCAGTGGAGTCTGATAGGAAAAGGGTCTCCATGCAATCAGCTGGTTCCCAGGGCAAGCTGATATGTGACATGCCTCCTTTTTGCTATACTACTCTGATTGGGGGCAAGTAGATTTCAGGGGTCTGTAGGAAAAAGAGAAACCTGCTGAAGTTTAGAAAAGGCAAAACTGAGGGTCAGTAATGGGCAATTCTAAACATGTGTTCACTTTCTAAAATTTCTTTTAAGATGTTAGAATTGAATTGTATTCTCCCAAAATTTATATGTTGAGAATGTAACCTTCAATGTGACTATTTTGAGAAAGCCACAGATAAAGTTACTACACTTAAATAAGGTCATGGAGATGAGAGTGCTGTCCTTACAAGAAAAGAAAGAGCCTGGTGAGCATGGCTCAGTAGTAGTTGAGTGTCAACCTATTAACTAGGAAGCCATAGTTTGATCCCTGGTAGGGGCACAAGCCCACATTGTGGCCTCAATCACCAATGTGGGGCTTGCAGGAGACAGCCAATCATTTATTCTCTGGTGTTATTGATGTTTCTATCTTTCTCTCTCCCCCTTCCACTCTGAAATCAATAAAAATATATTTAAAAAAGAAGAGACAAATAAATGAAAGCTCTCTCTTACATGACAGAGGAAAGGCCACATGAGGACACAACAAGAAGGCAATGGTCTTCAAGCAAGAAAGAGAGCCCTCATAAGGAATCAGATCAACTGACACCTTGATCATGGACTTCAAGCTTCCAGAAATGTGAGAAAATAAATGTCTGTGGTTTAAACCACCCAATTTGTGGCATTGTTTTATGACGGCTCTAGCAAATAAAAACACATGTGGAAAATTTCAGCTCCAAGAATTTAAAGATTTTGTCCCATTTCACAAATTAAGGGCATCAGATATCATCAAGCCCAGATCTGTCTTATATTAATATCCAAGACATACCATTTTGGCACATTGGCTTTACAATTAGTGAATTATTTAAGCTTTATTTTTGTTTATTAATACAGATTTTAAACTTTTATACTGCAGCTGCTTCAATATGATATAATAAGCAGTAGAGTCTCCTCCACCACAGTGCTCAGTTCAGAATATTAACCTCGCAGTCCTTGAAAAGGGCATCATTGCCACCACTGTCACCTTACTTCATTTCATGGAGGTTCTATACTGTTTATGTAGGGGTGGGTTAAAGCCTTCATTATTACCGAAAGGTCAGTGATAATCATCATAGCAAGGTTTCTTAGGCAGAGTATCTGTTTTTATTTCATTTTTGTGTATTTAGGATGGTTTTAGGGAAATCATTGGGAAACACTAAAAGCCCCTCAATACTTTGCTGCCCCCATAGACTCTCATTATTTCACTTTTTTTTACATTTTGGCAAAGGGAAAAATAAATATTTTTAAATGATATTAATTATATCAATATTCTTTTTATTTTCTGTTTTCATTTTGTCTATTGTTTAACACAATCTTTTTTCTTACAGATATAAGATGCTGCTTCATGAAATTTCAAATAAATAATAGTAATATTGAATTAAAGAATTTGTGTATCTGTTTTACAGAGGCATAATTTACATATATTTGTTACTTTGAATAAGAAAACAATTTTCTGTGAGAATGAGATTAAACAGGGCACAAGATCATAATGGGGCATGTTCTGTTTAGAAAAATCAGCATTTACTTAAGACCTGTGGTTTGGGGTCATATGCACTTTGCCTCCCTTACTGGGTGGGCATTTTAATTTGTAGGTTTTCTTAAAGAGGAAGGTGAGTCATTAGATAATAGAAGTTTATTTTGTACAATAGAAATTGTATATCATGACAGCATGACTCCTAACAGGTTAGAGTAAGAAAAACAATAGCCCAAAAGAGGAGCTGTCCACCTAGCCTTTAATTCTTTTGAGATTCTTTTGCCAAACCAATAAAAGCTATTTATCTTTTTCTAAAAAAGAACAGAGATGTATAACTATAATAGTACCCATAGAATTACACCTCTATCCCTTTGTTCTTCTCTTAAGTTCCTGAATGCTCCTTTTGCAGGCTCCTTTAATAGTTTAACCTTATCTTCTCAGCTTTGACATTGACATACTACCTCTTTAAGTCTTAGTACCTTTCCCAGATAGACTCTTTTTTTTTTTTCAGTATGGTCATCATATTCCCAGCATCAACATTATTTGAGAACTTGCTAGAAAGGCAGATTTCTCAGGTCCACCAAGACTTACAGAATCAGAATCTGGTGTGAGGCCCAGGAATTTGTATTCCACAATCTCTCTGGGTGATTCTTATGCATGCTGAAATTTGGAAAGCCCTGCCCTAGGTAAAAGCATGCAGGCCTATTTAATACCTTCAGTGCCATCTTCTTTCTTGATGTCTTCATATTAGAACATTTAACTGCCTAACTCAAAGTTTAATTGGGATGCTCGACAGGTTCCGTATAATTCACATATCTAAAATCAATCCTAGATTTATCCCTGACTCTTCCAAATAGTTCCTCTCACTGTGTTCCTTAGTTTTTTGTTATTATTGTTCTTTCCCTTTGTTAAGACAAATCTTTTGGATCCATTGTGAGTTTCTCTCTTTCATATACCACTAGCAAATCTATCAGCCATTCTTCTGAGCAATCCATTTTGCCATATAACCACACTCCCCATCTTTGAAGGAATAAATACATTGGACAATTAAGATGACTTAATAAAGGCTATTATAATAAGGAGAATGCTCAAAGAAAAGAATGGATGATAGGGATTGTAAAGAGGCCTTTAACCAAAGAGTCCTTGCTGAGTCTTATGGGAGCCCTCAGGAACGCTTATGTGAGGGCAGGATGGTCCTTTGTAGTTATCTATTTCCAAGGAAATAGGCTTATGTTTGGATTGAGATGATTTCTTAACTGCTGTCACTTTTGGGGAGCACAAGGTTCAGATAAACATTTTCAAGGTCATCATTGTAGCTCTATCAGGTTATTGTATAACATTTGTATTGACTCCATATTTCATCCCTGCTCCCATCTTGTGTTTGATATATATAGAAGCTAGAATGATTGTTTGAAAGTATAAGTAAATCATCCACTAATGGCTTTCCCTTTCACATGGAAAAATATCCAAAATTCTCACCAAGCCATAAACAACCACCTGCTACCTGACCTGACATTCTAGTACTTTCCCCTCAGTCACTCTGCTTCTCCATACTAAATTCTCCAGGCATTTCACATTGTGTGTTCATAAATAGCTATATACCAATGGATACATATTGATACTTAAAAGCATACCTAAAACTTTAAAATAAGAGTTAAATATAATTTACCTTTAATCTAAACCTTTATCATTAGTTTTTCATATTCTGTGGTTCTTGATTTATATACAGCAAAGAAAAAAGAGCAAATAGCACTGAGGAGAAATAATGAGAAGCAAGGGGATACAAAATACACATAGACACCTACAC
Organism: Lasiurus cinereus; assembly: GCA_011751065.1. Taxonomy (NCBI): domain Eukaryota; kingdom Metazoa; phylum Chordata; class Mammalia; order Chiroptera; family Vespertilionidae; genus Lasiurus; species Lasiurus cinereus. Next base: position 39,407,858 of record JAAGEH010000012.1, on the reverse strand, counting down.
ATGGAAAAAGTGAAAATAGTTCAGTGTCAATAATGGAACAAGAAATAATTGTTGAGGGCCTACTATATGCCAGTTCTTTCCTTCAAATAAACTAAAAATCCATTGGGATTGGAGAATTCAAATAATAATCAGAAAATATGAAAGGTAACTATCCTAAGTATAATGGAAATTCATGGTATGTATAAAAATATGAACCAAGATCCCAGCTTAATTAAATGAATAACTTTCCAGGCTGAAACACATTGCATGCCAAAGTAATAGAAGTTTATATCTAGTACAATGTCTTACACATAGCAGAGGATTGTATTAAATTTTGATAAATTTTAAGGAAATACAATGACTTTCTATCATATCCGAGGAAGCATATTGAATACAAGGTTTGTTGAAATATTGACATTATTCTAAATAGCACTATCAAATAGAAGGATTGTCTCATTCAGAAACAGTTATGACTGGGAATCAGTAGATTTTCTTTTAGAATAACAATCCCAATAAACCACTTTTTTCTTTTCAGTTATTAGACTGATGGCCTTTGGAGCACTACTGTACACACACACAAACACACACACACCACAAACACACACACACCACACACACACACACTCATATTTGTTATCATTAACCCTTTTATGTTAATGTTACCTCTTGTATCTTAACCTGAAAAAATGTGATGGAATCTCTGTCCATGTTCATGATACCAAATTATAAAAACTTGAAACATGTCAATAACAAAATAGATATATACATCCCATCAAGATAGTGAATAAACTATATTTAAAGAATATAAATTCAATAGCAATGTGGCTTAAACTTAGAAAAATATACCACTGAATTTTAAATTTATAAATTTACTATTTTGCACCTTTATTAAAAATGTAATATCAATGATAGCTTCAAAAAAACAAAAGCATAGCTAAAATGAATATGTAATGTACATTTAGCCAACATGCTGATGACAATAAAACTAGCAAATACCTGCTAATATGATAAGGTAGATTCAAATTTTAAGTGTATATCAGCACACCAGACATAGCTTAAAACTGATGACACTGATTTGTTAATATATACATATTAACAAATCATTATTTGTTAATTCTTTTCTTTTCCCATTCTATTCTTTTTCCTTTGAATATTAACAAGAACATATTATATCAGTTACTTATTAGTACATTAATATCTTCATACTAGGGGCCCAGTGCATGAAATTGTGCACCTTGAAAGGAACTGTGGGCCACAAGGCTGCAGTGTGCACAAGGGTGGGTCTCAACCCATCCGCCACATCCTCATCTAGTCCTTCCCAATGCAGTCTCTGGTCCTCTGTCTGCTGACAGCCATGCTCCTGCTGCCACCATTCCCATGCCCTGCTCCTATCTGCTGATGGCACAGAGCAATTGGGGCCGGTGCCAGCAGGGAATGCAAGACATGGCTGCTGCCCCAATCGCCCCTCAGGATCAGGGGGAGGTGCTGGTGCCAGCAGCAGGTGCAAGCTCTGGGTGGGGCTTTGGCACATAGGAGCAAAGAATTTTCAGTAACCATCAGAGGTTCACCCCGATGACAGTGACTAGCACCCTGTCGTGGTCTGGTGCCCCCACTCACCTGCTCCACCATCCCACCATGGTCAATGCCAGCCATGTTCCAGCTCTGCCACCTGCTGTCAATGTCCTCCATGTTCCATACATGCCCCCTGGTGGTCAGCATAAATCATCACAACCTGTTGTTCAGTCTATTTGCATATAGGGTTTATATATATATATATACTAGGGGCCTGAAATTCATGCAGAGCATGAGCAGAGGGTGTCCCTCAGCCCAGCCTACACCCTCTCCAATTTGGGACCCCTCAAGGAATGTACGACTGCCCACTTAGGTCTGATCTTAGAGCAGACAGACATCTCTATCACAATCTAGGACTGCTGGCTCCCAACTGCTTGCCTGCCTCCCTGCCTGATTCCCCCTAACTGCTTCTGCCTCCCAGCCTGATCACCACCTAACCACTCCCCTGCCAGACTAATCGACATCTAACTGCTCCCCTACCAGCCAGATTGCCCTAACTGTCCTCCTCTGCTAGCCTGGTCACCCCTAACTGCCCTCCCCTGCCAACCTTAGCACCTTTATTAAAAATGTAATATCAATGATAGCTTCAAAAAAAAACAAAAGCATAGCTAAAATGAATATGTAATGTACATTTAGCCAACATGCTGATGACAATAAAACTAGCAAATACCTGCTAATATGATAAGGTAGATTCAAATTTTAAGTGTATATCAGCACACCAGACATAGCTTAAAACTGATGACATCGATTTGTTAAAAAAATATATATTTATACTTTTGGAAACAGATTGAATATATTCTACCCAACCTGGTTGCCCCCACTGCCCACCCTACAGGGTTGGTAGACCATAACTGTTCTGCCCTGCAAGTCTAGTCCCCTCCAAATGCCCTCCCCTGCCAGCCCAGTCACCCCTAACTGCCCTCCCTTGCAGGCATGTCACCCCTCACTTCCCTCCCTGCATGCCTGGTTTCCCTCAACTGCTTTTCCCTAATGGCCTGGTTTGCCCCAACTACACTCCACTGCAGGTCTGGTACTCCTCAACTGCCCTCTCCTGCCAGCCATATTGTGGTGGCCATCTTGTATCCACATGGGGGCAAGCCATCTTTGACTTCAGGGGGGCAGCCATCTTGTGTGTTGAAATAATGGTCAATTTGCATATTACTCTTTTATTAGATAGGATATTGGTTAAATATTTTAAATTATAATCATGTATTTTTAAAATAAATATAATATATAGTAGTACCTTACATCAAACATGTAGCTTCCTTCCTGAAATAACTACTGTACAAAAACTTATTATAATAAAATATATGCATACTTACAAAGCACTACTAATTATTATTTTTAAGAAAAATATACTGTAGAGGCTTTCTTACTCCATGGTATTTTTTGGTTCCTTTGTTGAAAATTATTTGCCCATATGCACGTAGGTTCATTTCTGGGCTCTCATTCTGTTCCTTTGGTGTATCTCCTTCTTTTCTTCCTCTTCTTCTTTTTTTTTTTTTGGTTTAATATGCCATGCTAATTTTATTATTGTTGCTTTGTAATATAATTTAAATTCAGTGAGTATATCTCTGGCTTTTTCTGAGGATTGCTTTTACTGATTTTCCCTGGTTCTGACAAATCTCCATCGCTGTGCAATATTGTTGACAGAAATCTTAGAGCAGAAGTTCCTGATTTACTGTAATTATTCTTCATTCCAAGTAGCCATCAAACCATCATATTAATAGTCTGAATTTTGACCAATGCTCAGGAGAACTTCATCTGAAACCCAAAGCTTAGCTGTCTTGTTTCCTGAAACCTGATCATTTATGATAAGAGCTTTCACAAAGTTGCTACCAAAGACTTCAAAAGAGCAGCAAATTGCTCAGGTGCAAGAACAATGCTACCAATAGTAACCAATGGGGTTGTGAGATGTCCCAGGTTGCTTGGATCTAGGCTCGGCTCGTACGCAGAAATTCAAATACCTGGGCAAACTGTGTCTCTTTAACTAGAAAACATTGCATGGCTACAATGCATAACATTATTTGGTTTGATGGAGGCGGGATTCTTTGTAAGATCTGTGATGTATAATAGTAAGTAGTGCTCATCAATTGAGAAGAGCTCCAGTTTCATTCCTTTGCAACAGTCTGTGCTCTAATCTGTCCCCTACCAACGGCCTCCACCCGCAGTACATGGCCTCCCAGGGCCTGGCTGGGGCCTGACTGCATGAGGACTGGCTGCTGGTGGGGCTGGCAGCCAGGTCCAACACAGATGGGTTAAGTTTGTAACTGGCACTCATGGAGGGCAGGTCTGAAGGCAGAACTGGCAGAGAGTAGGTAATGACATCAATTTTTATACAAAATGTGAACTCGGGATTAGAAATACTAGTATGCATTTGAATTATAATCCTGGTGCAAAAGTCCAGCATATGTAAGGATATTATTAGATGAGAAGTACCTAAATCCTTAAATATCTTAGTCTTCTTTTTGAATTTTTACATCCCCTTTGAAATATACCACAATTCCTTAAATATTAATTGAAAAAAAAGTCATAATAACAAATTTGGAACGCAGATCAAATAACATGCTAGCCTTACCTGGTTTGGTTCAGTGAATAAAGCATTGGCCTATAGACTAAAGGGTCCTTGGTTCAATTCCAGTCAAGGGCACATGCCTAGGTTGTGGGCTTGACCCCTAGTAGGGTGTGTACAGGAGACAGCCCATCAATGATTCTCTCTCATCACTGATGTTTCTATCTCTTTCATCTTCTCCCTTTCCTTCTGAAATCAATAAAAATATGTTTTAAAAAAAGAACATGCTAATATCCAAGAAGAGTAAACATTTTGATGCCACATTTAATAATGATGATAAACTGAAGTTTATAAAGAAAATGAGCACCAACATTATGAAGATTGTGAAAATAATGTAATTTTAAAAACCCTAAAAGGAAGGAGTAACCTTTAGACTTGAAACAAACAAAAGCAACAAAATAAAACTCATAAACAAACAAAAAACCTGTCATGTGCAAGAGATTAGATTTATTCTATTTCCTTTCAAATGGAAAAATATGTCTAATTTCTGACCGTTTGAATGACCCTACACAGAATCACCTGCTTTTTAATGTAGGAAGCCATATCACTGGAAAAAAATCAAAAGCAAACAATTATATTCTGTCATTATAAAGAGGCTATTCCATTAAGTTGAGGATTGTGCTAGATGACCTGCAAAATTATTTTTAATTTTATAACTAGAAGCCCAGTGCATGACATTTGTGCACTAAGGGGTGGTGTCCCTCAGTCCGGCTTGTACACTCTTGCAGTCCAGGAACCCTCAGCACTGAGGGGTCCTTAATGCTGCTGCCATGGCAGGAGCAGAGTGGGGAGCGGTTACCGCACCACTGCTGCACTTGCTAGCCCTGTGAGCCTGGCTTCTGGCTGAGTGGTGCTCATCCTGTGGGAGCACATTGACCACCAGGGGACAACTCCTGAATTGAATGTTTGCTCCCTGGTGGTCAGTGTGTGTCATAGCAACCAGTCTTTCCACAGTTTCGTGGATTGGCATATTAGGGGTTTATTATATAGGATTATATTATTCTTAATTTTTGAGGAACTAAAATATTAATACACTCCGAAAGGAGACTTTTGAGCCATAATTCTCAACCTTTCTAATGCCATGACCCTTTAATACAGCTCCTGATGTTGTGATGACCCCCAACCATAAAATTATTTTCATTACTACTTCATAAGTGTAATTTGGCTACTGTTATGAATTGTAATGTAAATGTCTGTGTTTTCTAATGGTCTTAGGCAACCCTGCTAGTGGTTCTCAACCTGTGGGTCGCAACCTACAGGTTGAGAACCACTGCTGTAGAGCCCAAGATTATCGAAAACACAAATATTATAGTTATAAAGTAGCAATGAAAATAATTACAATTATGAAGTAGCAATGAAAGTAATTTTATCGTTGGGAGTCACCACAACATGAGGAACTGTATTAAAGGGTCATGGCATTAGAAAGGTTGAGAACCACTGCTCTTGAAGCTCTTTGAATCTTAGGAGCTTCTGTAATAATTTTTAATCTTGGTGTTTTCACCTACAATATAATCAACCCATTTATTCTATTGCTACCACAAATCTTTTATTACCTTTAAAATCCCAAAAAACCTAGTGGAGTGTGAAGAAATACTTCTATTCATGTTTTTGGGAACAGATCATAAGAACTTGAATTATGACAATGATATAATAATAAAAATTCTACTAATAATATATGTGTATTACATTTTAATTGTTAATATGTTTTCCACTTAAAAAAACACCCTTCTATATAGCAGTGGTAATACTGTATTGTAGCATAATAACTTCACATATTAATTGTTCCTGAATTCATTTTTACCCTTTTTTCTTTTGTATAATGAACTATAATATATGCTCTCAGAAGACCTAAATTCTTCCTACACTTTCTTTGATGAGAATGGAAGAGAAAAACTGTTAATTTGCTTTGAAGTTAATTTTTGTTTCACCCCTAGATGCTAAAGCAAACTGCTGAGATATTTTGAAGATTTTCCAGGTTATGCTATGAATATTTTACAAAGTAACAATTGAAAGTTCAAAATTAAAACCATTTGGGAGGGAAACGATTCACAGTTTGATTTCAGTGAAACTGCTTAGAATCACAATTGACAGTTATAAAGATGTTTAATATAATTATTAATCTTTGCAAACAATATGGCTTAAGTTTTTCTATCTTCTACTTCAGGAAATATATTTATAAACTAACTAAACTTCTGTAATAATTTATTTATATAACAGTAGCCATTCATTCACTCATTGATTCAATTTATCCTGAGTGCTGTATTATGCCAGTGATTGCTTTGGCATTGGGGATAAAACTATAAACAGTATATGAGGAATAATAGAATATGAAAAGATCCAAATGCAAATGCATAGAACATTTGATGAAACCAATAAGGTCAATTTGGTTGGAGCACAGAACGTGGGTTGAAGGCAGGTATTAGAAATTAGACTGGTGCAGTGAGCTGGGACAAAATTATGAGAAAAAATAGCAAGCTATAAAGTTTAGAGATGAAAGGGTTTTAATCAACAGTGTAATATGATTTCCATGTAAGAAAGGTCACTGTATAAAATAAATCAAATTGGAAACTTGCATGTGCTACAAGATAAGGAGTTTGATGATCTCAACTCTATGAAGGAGGAAATGTAGAGAGATGAAGGAAAAAATACATTGATGTGTATGAGGCAGAGAAAAAATAAGAGGCCAGAATCAAAATCCAAGTTAAAGATAATGCCCTTCTGTTTAGGAAAGGGAGACCTTTCTTTCCTTCTAGAGTCTTTAGCTGATTATTAAATTAGATTAATAGCTAAAAACAAATTTAATATCATAAGTATAGGAGCTCCTGAAAAAATATTAAACTACAAAGCAGTCAGGAAATTGAGGCTTATATATTCCAGCCTAAACTAAGAAGAAGTGGGTAGGGCTTCAAAGGGAAGGAAATTAATTCATAACAAGATGAGAAAAGCAAATGCTCAGTAAATAAATGCTTCCTATGCCATGCAGATAAGTCTTCTGCTATAAAAATTTATATCTGGTAATAGCTTTCTTCCTGGTTTAGGCCTTCTTTCAAAATTCTTTTAGGCAATTAAGAAAGAGGTTAAAAGCTTTTCCTGCATGACAGGGTTGGAGCACTGTCCTGATATGCCAGGATTGTGGGTTTAATCCCTGGTCAAGGCACATATGAGAATCAACCAATGAGAGCATGAATAAGTGGAATAACAGACCTCTCTCTTTCACTCTCTCTCTCTCTATCTCAAATCAGTAAAAAATAGAAAAGTGGTTTAAAAAATAAAAGAGTTTCCTAAATCATCTGTGTTTTAATTGCCTGTAATTTAAAACAATCAATATGTTAAAGTGACACATTTGGGTGGAGGGCATCTTTTGCTCTCCCTCACCTGGATCAAGGAATGAAATAGAAGAGAAAGAGGTAGTGGAGCAAAGTCAGTAATTTAGAACAGAATAATTCAATAGAAATATGATACAAGTTATTTAAGTAATTTTACATTTTCTTGTAGCTACAGTAAAAATTGAAAAAATAAGCCCTAGCTGGTTTGGCTCAGTGGGTAGAGCATCAGCTTGTGGACTGAAGGGTTCCAGGTTTGATTCCGGTCAAGGGCACATGTCCAGACTGTGGGCTCAATCACCAGTAGGGGACATGTAAGAGGAAGCCAATCAATTATTCTCTCTCATCATTGATGTTTCTATCTCTCTCTTCCTCTACTTTCCTCTCTCAAATCAATAAAAAAATATATTAAAAAACAAAACAAAAAACTAATGGCAGGAGGAATCCTTGAATGCTTGAGGACTCCACTAATATTGCAGCCCCCAATGGATATCTCAGTCTTATGCTAGTTTAAACTCAGCCTCTAGCTCATCAAAATTACATTTTAAATGTTTCTACCAGTTGATGCTTCCTGTGGCATTTGCCACCTAAACAGATCTTGCCTGTGTTCCTGTGGATGCACCTGACTCTCTAGATTTCAGAAAGATATTTTCCCTGTGCTTATAATAATTTGTGGTGTTTTTTTTCCAGTTTGTAAAACTATTTTTTGTTATAAATATGGGTGTTATACATTCCACACTCTTGGCATGTTGGAACTGAGACCAGTACTCCTGTTCATTCAGTTTTTATTTGCCCTGTTTAATTCAACTGTTTCCTAAGATTGCTCATTCTATATGGTCATTTAGAGTTGGGTTCAGCAGTAGACTTTGTATTTTCATATACACTATCTGTTTAATATTTTAATTTTCTTTATAGTATTTCTATCAAAATCCCATATCTATTTCCAAAGCATGAACTGTTTAAAGCTTAGTATCTAGTGTCCTTTTATTCTGACTATAATTTGCTGAGAAATTAGCCTTTGTTCCTTAAATTCCTGTTTCTGTTGAAATTTCTTGTTTTTGCTGCTTCATGTCTCACTGCCTATAAATCTAATCTTACCAGTAACTTAGGTAAGTACCTAATTTGACCAAGTCATTATTTATTTAAGCTAAACTCAATTAGATCAATAAGTTTAAAATCATTCATTGCACATTCTAATGGCTTTTAAACAATAAAATGATGAGTATTCAAATTTCAGTTTCTAATTCAACAAATTCTCATCTCTGTATTCTAGAAAACATAAACCCAAACATGTTGAGAAATTGTATAAACTGGCTAAAAGAGAGAATAGGTAAAATCTTATTTGTTGATTTCAATCTTTTGAAGATTAAGATTATTATTTGAGCCAATTTATTTCTTATAATTTAAGAAATATCTTGTAGTTATATAATATCCAAAGGCATTGTTTGTTACTTTTTTTTAAAATATATTTTATTGATTTTTTACAGAGAGGAAAGGAGAGAGATAGAAAGCCAGAAACACCGATCAGAGAGAGACATCGATCAGCCGCCTCCTGCACGCCCCACAGTGGAGATGTGCCCGCAAGCAAGGTACATGCCCCCAACCGGAATCGAACCTGGGACCTTTCAGTCCGCAAGCCGACGCTCTATCCACTGAGCCAAACCAGTCTCGGCTGTTACTTTTTTTATGTGAAAAAATTGAGGTTAATTTTGCTGACTTAACCCATGCACATGAGCATCCTTGCTAATATTTGGCTGCTTCTTTGTATTCTATAGTCTTCAAATAACTTTCAACATTTTATTAGTGTTGATGATTTCTGTGCCAATGAGGGTTGTTTTCCTACCCTCTGGTCTCGCTAAATGTGGTTGTATAATATGTGGGAGTGAATGCAATTTTGAGTTCACAGTTTATATACAACATCCCATGTTGATAGCTGAGTTAACTAGCATAGTCATTCCAATTATTTCTTAGTTTACATGTTTTAAGAAGCTGCCCAACTGACTTACCCTGCTCTCAGATGATGGTCAACAAAGTTATCTGGAATGCAAATTATTCAACATTAAAATTTGTTATGAAAAAATATATAGTTATTTCTTTCTTTTAAACATTAAGGATAATCAACATTTTAATTTATATTTTTTAGTGTTTTAGATGTATATAGTTTTGTGTTTTACTGTTGATGTACACTGGCTTCATACATGCATGATCTCTCCATTGTACAGAATGAGCAATAATTTTCTACCCCAAACTGTAAAGTATGTTAAATTTTTTCTGTCCTCAGATCACTGTTCAAATTTCAGATAAAATAAATATAAACTGCTATTTTTATTGTATTAATATAATTTCATAAAAGTTGTTATATGACAGTGAATGAATGAGGACAAGCAGATATCAACATGGTTTCATATATAGTAGAAACTAGCTTTAAACAATTTGATAAAATCAAAGCACAAGACCTACTTTCATTTTCAGTAAAGGATTTTATTATTTTCTATTTAAACACATAATTATCATTAAAATTAAACAACAGACAGGCAGGGCGACCTATGGAAACATTTTGCACTCTGGAACCCAGTAAGTTATTATAATAACCTAACAGTGCTAGATAATTGGCAACTAAATCATATCAAGAAAGGTAAATCCCACATGCACTTAAATATCAAATGGCTATTTAAAGTTTTACCTGTCTGCTCTGCTGTAGCTAAGAGGAAGGGTAAAGCTGTTTGATAGTGATGCACAATTCAATTTGCTTTTTATTTTTAAAGAATTTGTAGTTGCTTTATGACAAAATATTGAAAAAAAAGAGGCTGGGAAGATTATGTCATAATAATTTTATTTTATAGATGAAAGAACATAGCAATAAAAAGGTGGTAATAATTGCCCCACATTTATTCAATTAATATAAACATTCTGATACCCATTTGGTCTGAATCCTTATGCAGTTTTCCTACTATATATCTTCATCTCCTTAAGCAAAGACAAATTTCAAGTCTAATCTACCTTGGTAATCAGAATAAATAAAAACTGTCAGTTACCTGGTATTTATATTGAATGTTTTCAAGTGCAAATATAGAAGATTATTCTGAAGATCTATTTTTAAGTCTCCTACACTAACAAAAACATTAGCTCTTTTTTATATTTCCTGTTTAATGCTAAGTATTTCTCTTTTTTTTTTGCTGTTTCATTCTTTTTTTTATTAAATCTTTATTATTCAGATTATTACATTTGTTTCTCTTTTTTCCCTCCTTATCTCCCCTCCACCAGACTCCCACCCCTCTACCCTTACCTCCCTCTCATTGACCTCATCCATAGGTGTATGATTTTTGTCCAGTCGCTCCCTGTACACCCCTCACCCCTTTCCCCCTGAAAATTATCAGTCCACTCCCTTTCTGTGCTCCTGATTCTATTATATTCACCAGTTTATTCTGTTGATCTAATCTTCAATTCCCTTAATTTTCAGATTCACTTGTTGATAGATACGTATTTGTTGTTCATAATTTTTTTTATCTTTTACCTTTTTCTTCTTCCTCTTCTAAAAGAGTACCTTTCAGCATTTCATATAATACTGGTTTGGAGTTGATGAACTCCTTTAGCTTTTTCTTATCTGTGAAGCTCTTTATCTGCCCTTCAATCCTGAATGATAACATTGCTGGATAGAGTATTCTTGATTGTAGGTTCTTGCTATTCATCACGTTGAATATTTCTTGCCACTCTCATCTGGCCTGCATCATTTCTGTTGAGAAATCAGCTGACAGTCGTATGGGTGCTCCCTTGTAGCTAATGAACTGTTTTTCTCTTGCTGCTTTTAATATTCTCTCTTTGTCTTTTGCTCTTGGTATTTTAATTATGATGTGTCTTGTGTAGTCTTCTTTGGATTACTTTTATATGGGGTTTTATGTGCTTCCTGAACTTATAAGTCTATTTCTTTTACCAGATGTTGGAAGTTTTCAGTCATTTTTTTAAATAGGTTTTCAGTATCTTGCTCCTCTGGCACCCCCATAATTCTGATGTTGGTATGCTTGATGCTGTCCCAGAGGCTCCTTACAGTATCTTCACATTTTTGGATTCTTTTCTCTTCTTGCTTTTCCAGTTGAGTGTTTTCTGATTCTTTATATTTCAAATTTTTGACTTGATTCTTGTCTTCCTCTAGTCTGCTGTTAGGTCTCTGTACAATATTTTTTAATTCAGTTAGTGTATGTTTAAATTTTAGTTGGTTCTTTTCCATCTCTAGTTGGATCTTTTTCATCTCCTCTTGGGTCTCGCTAAATTTATCCATCTTTTCTAAGATATTCTTGAAAAACTTTATAAGCGTGGTTTTGAACTCTATATCCAGACGTTTGCTTTCCTCCATTTCTTTTGTTTGTGATCCCTTCCCTTGACTCAGCATTTTCACTATCCTGGGAGAACTTCTGGATTCAGCCTTATGATACCAGACTTGCAAAACTGCAGAAGCCTCTCTATTGAGCTTGGGATGGGTGGAGTCTCAGGGCTTAAGGGACCGCCTTGCCTTCCAGTCGGCCCCACCCTCCACGGCCTCCGAGTCTCAAGTGACTGGGTAATCGCTGAAGCAGTCTCTTGCATGCTCTTGCAGTGCCTCTAGACTGCTGCCTTTCCGGCTCCCCTGTGCTCCAGGACCATATGAGTCTGGGTCCCCAGGGTTTCACCCGAAACTGGGGTTTAGTGAAGTTAGAAGTGGCCTAGTTGGGAGGGTTTGTCTCCAGCCCACTCGTGAAAGCCAGCCGCACAATCAGCAGCTGGTCCCCTGTGCGCAATGCCGTGCGAGTCACTAGACTTCTGATCTCTTACAACTCCCCTAAATTTCCATGCACTTCTCCCTTTTCACAGTCCAAACTCCTCCCGTATGAGTTTTTGCTGGACCTGAGGTTTAGTGTCGTAGGATAAGGGGGTTCAATGCCGTTGAGAGTCTCCGTTTCCCTCCCGCCAGAGAAAGCCAGCCAGTTTCTCCTGCACCGGCTCTATCCACGCGTGCGTCTCCGTACCTCAGCTTTTTGTAGCTCCTCTGGGTTTCTGTGAGCCCCTCTCTTTCTTTCTAGTTGTAGAATTTCCACTCAGCCGGCTTTCGTGTGGTTCTAGATGATGTCCATTCTGTCTTATAGTTTTAGTTTTGAAATTGTTGTGTGAGGCAGCAGTGTAGGTGTTTACCTATGCCGCCATCTTGGATTCTCCTCCTAAGTATTTTTCTATATAATGAAAACTACATATGCATAGTGATGCACAATGGCATGAGGCTAACTAAAATCTTTCAAGAGAAATAAAATATAATTAACTACTATTCTTAAAAGTAATTGAGACAATTTGATCTCTGAGACTTTGTCCAACCTACTTGGGCAATAGTTAAGGGGTAAAAGAACAGAATTTGAAATGAGCAATGTTGAATGCAACTTCAGTTAATTTATCATCTTTTTAAAATATATGTTTTATTTTATTGATTTCAGAAAAGGAGAAAGATAAAAATGTCAATGGTGAGAGAGAATCATTGATCAGCTGCCTCTCATAGACCCCCTACCAGTGATTGAACCCAAAACCCGGGCATGTGCCCTGACACAGAATCAAACCTTGACCTCTTAGTTCAGAGGTTGACATTCAACCACTGAACCATGGTTGCCAGGAAGTTAATTTATCATATTTAAGTGCACTAACTTTGGTCTTCTATAGATATAAATTTTCAATGGCATCACCAGACTATCAACCAAAATCAGTAGAGGATCAAGTTCTTTAATTTGAGAGAGAGAGAGAGGGAGAGAGAATGAATCTGAATCTGTAGGCTGCCACAGTATCTTTTTATTTTATTTTATTTGATCATTCTGTTACCCTGTCTTCATAGGATGAACACTCAATCCAACTGATAATCATTCATCCAGTCCATTATTGGAATCTTCAAAAAAAACTTCATACTGTGCAAAGGGAGTTATGTTCTCATCACTTTATACTCCCTATTCTGGGCATAAATTATGATACTTAGTCTGTGCTCTATCAGTAGTAGACAGCTGTCTTAAAACTTGGTATATAAACCAGTTTTGTAGTTCTTACTCTGACAAATTACCATCTCTGTGATTAAACATACATCTTAAATTATTTTAATTTCAACTTTATTAGCTGTAAATGGACCTCTCAAATATATTTGAAGCCTAATGATTTAATGTTCTATCAATTTTTATTTCAATTTGTACTCATGCAGAAATGATTCCATTCATCACCAAAACTATACGCTACTTACAATGTGACATTTTTTAAAATGTGTGGCCAAGGTTTTGTCTTTGATTAATGAAACTATATTGTTATATTTCTAGAGATGAAAGGACACTAATGCAGAATAAGTTTTGTTGACGTTACTGGGTTCCAAATAATTTAGGAACATTTTATTTTTTTAAGTCCTGGACAATAAGGAATAATTAAAATGTTAGCTAAATTATTGAGATCTATAAACATTGCTTCCGCAATTCCAGGAAATTTAATCATGATACCTAGGAAGAAAAGGGAAAGCATTCATTTTCTGGTTTTAAGCACTTAAATTAGCCCATTTTGCATTTATTATAACTTGGTAATATGATTTAGTACCTTAAAACAAATGAAATATCTGGACTACACTTTCACAGATAGTAAAATCACATAAATAAGATATAGCAGCAATTGAATTTTCATGAAATACTTCCTTTTTACTGTTTATTTGTTTTATTTATTTAAAAAGCTTTTAAACTAAAATTTTGTTTAGTGTCTTTCTTTGGTTTTGTTTTAGGGTACACATTGGCTCTTGATATTTCTATCTTATTATTTTCCTATATATATAACATTAGTTACCATGTATGTGTTAATGTTTATAATACTATTAAAAGTTGGTGAGAATAAGCATATTTTAATGCCAGGCATGACTTCTATCAATTTTTCTCCAGCTGTGATTTTATTTATTTATTTTAAATTTTAAAAATATTGTCATTGATTTCAAAGAGAAAGGGAGAGAGATAGAAAAATCAATGATGAGAATCATTGATCAGTTGCCTTCTGCTCACTCTTGGGGATTGAGCCTGCAAACCTGGCAAGTACCCTTGACTGGAATTGAACCTGGGACCTTTCAGTCTGCAAGCCAACATTCTATCCACTGAGCCAAACTAGCTAGGGCTCCAGGTGTGATTTAAGATTGTCTAGAATGAGATTCTAGGTATGTCCTTAACTGGCCATACCTGGTGCTTCAATGTATTTATCTGTACACTTTTACTAATAACCAATACTGCTGTATTATTTATATTGAGTACTTAATGAGTCAAAAAATATACATTTAGTAGTAAAATATAATTTGATGAGTGCTTAAAGCCTAAACCATGAATAAAAAGTAGCAAAACTACTTCAATAGAAAAGTGTGATAAGCTTTTAAACTATTATTTATTAGCATTTTCTTATATTCTTGAGTCCTAAGGTTTTGTGTTGGATAGATCATCCTGTATCATGTATAGAACATATGGGGTTCAGTTTCCATGTGGGGTAAAACAGGAAGAAGAGGGCATAGTTGGGTTACCTGGGCTTCATTATGGGTTGGGACTAGATTAGGGTTCATGTGCAAGCCAATATTAAACATCCCATGATGTGGAGCAAAAGAGAAGTGAAAATTATCTGCAGGAAAACATAAAAAATGTAGTCCTCCACTTAGATACAGAGAACCAACTGAGGGTTGCTAGCTGGGAGGCAGGTAGAGGATGGGTAAAAAATGTGAAGAGATTAAAAAGTACAAATAGATTGTTACAAAATAGTCACAGGATGTAAAGTAGAGCATAGGGAATATAATCCATAACATTGTAGTAACCGTACAGTACTAGGCAGGTACTAGAATTATCACAGGGGATCATTTCATAAAGTATATAATGGCCTAACTTCTATGTTGTACACCTCAAAGTAATATAAAAAATATTGAATGTCAACTGGAATTGAAAAAAAAAAGAGAGAGAAAGAATCAAATCTGACTCTATTCCAAACTAGCACCAAGATATTTTGTACTTTATTTGGAAAAAGAAAATAAGGAGTGAGTCCTAGGCAACAAGGAGAAGTGGAGAAGCCGCAGTTAGAGTGTAAAGTGATTCTTCAGAAAGTGGGTCCATAATAAACAAAGACATGGGTATCCATGAAGTTAATTAAATAAGTATAAATGACAAAATATTTTCCACCTAACAGACAGCCAAGAAAAATTAATCATACAAAGAAAAATACAAGGTCCTATATTGTTTTGGTGAAGAAAACCTAATTGCTAAAATTGTTATTGACTTCTCTCATAATTGCAGTAAATGAAAAGAAAAACATAAAAGCCTACTAACAATAGCAGCAGAAACTAAAATATAAATTTAACAAAAGGTACATATTTTATTATCATTAAATCACCATATAGAACCTTGAAAAATGGTGAGACTTTTAATGTTTCTGGATGAGAATATTTAAATAATAAAAATATAAATGATCTCATCATTATATAAATATATCTCTTAATAAAAATCTGCTAAAGCTATGAAAATAACTCAAAAATTGGCAAAATCCATTAAAACTAAAGCACAAGTAAAGTAAAAGCAATTCCTTATTTGCTATTTTATCATATAAAAACAACAATGAAATAATAAAGTAATCATATAATAAAATGAAAATAATATAATCAAGGCTATATAGCAATGCTTTTACCATTGAGAAGAAATCTTGAAAACAGTATGAATATCCATTGTGGAAAGAGGGGTGGATAGAGAATGGTAAACTCAAACTGGAATATTAAGCAGTTGTCTAACTGAATAAGTTAGAGCCTGGGAGGAGGAGAGGGCGGGTTGTGTACAATGTGAATTTTATTTTATTTAATTTTTAAACTTTATTGTTGAAAGTATTGCATGTCCCCTTTTCCCTCCCATTGACCCTTTCTAGCCTGCCCCATTCTCCCCTCCAACCTTCACCACTCTATTGTCAGTGTCCATGGGTTATGCATAAATGCACACAAGTTTTTGGTTGATCTCTTCCCAAAGAAAGAGAAGTTCAATAGTCTGTTCCATGCTTCTGTGTCTCTGTATCTATTTTGTCCATCAGTTTACTTTTTTCATTAGATTCCACATATGAGTGAGATCATGTAATACTTGCCTTTATCTGACTGGCTCATTTCGCTTAGCATAATGTTCTCCAAGTCCTTCCATGCTGTTGCAAATGGTAAGAGTTCTTCCTTTTTTACAGCTGTATAATGTGCATTTAAATAAGAAACAGTAAGTTAAAAAGTAGTATTTGTAATGTTATGTCATAGTTTTAATTAAATAAGTACAAAATTTATACATAAATTTTATGTAGGCCAACACTATGCACTGAGCTAAGCCGGTTAGGGCAGTCCTATATACTTTTACTGTCAAGCCTATTATTTATATTTTACTACCCAATTAGATTAAGAAAGGCAAAAAATAAAGACTGATTTGGAGATTTTTGTCAAAATAAATCTTAGCAATTTACATAGCAGCCTCAGAAACACATTATAAACAGTATTCCAAATTTTGTTCTTCTTAATTTTTACTTGAAAAATATCACATGTTAGAGCATAATTTGTGCCTAATTTTGACAGATATCATCTGTCAGATGATATGTATTTATATCATCTTTTCAGAAAGGTTCAGGTTTAGAAATTTGAGTGAGGACATTTCAGTGTCTGGCCACTACAATTTTTCACAAAATATTGTTATTATATAATTTCCTATTGTACATTACAAGTCATTTGACAAACTTGTACATTGATTCAGCATTTCATTAGGTAAACTGCCAATACTAATATCCTCTATTTACTTGTTATAAAATTTTGCATAATAATAGATTGTAACTCAATTGGTTTTTGTGTTTAAAGATTTAGCAGATGAAATAAAATGAATAGGTATGGTATCTGATATCAAATTTAGTGTTTATCATAAATTTAGGAAGATATTAAATATTTTGACAACTTTGAGAGTTTATTAACTTATAACACAATGATTATATTGCTCTTTAATTTATCTTTTTTTAAGGTGCATGTTTGATGTCATTGGAAGTTAAAGATATTCTTCCTTTTAAATACAAGGTGAGCAGAAGAAAATTAAATGTTTTTGGTGTACATGTCCTCTTATTACATACTATTGCCTCATTTCCATACTACTTGTAGTTATAAGTTATGCAGAAAGCACATCAAATTTAAAAAAAAAAGAAAATCATATCTTCATGCGAGATCATTTTTGTCTTATAGTAGTATATATAATTTATATATCATCATTTGCTTAGAAGTGAAATGCTTGAAAATGTAGATAATGGAAGTAATTTATTACGAGTTCCTTTTATAATATTTAATGGATATATGAATCAAGGTTTGAAGAACTTTTTTAAAAAATATATTTTTACAAGGGGCCTGGTGCATGACAATTCATGGTGCACTGGGGGGAATCCCTCAGCCCTGTCTGCCCCCTTTCACAGTCCAGGATCAGGGTGGGGGTTCCTTTGGGTGTGGGGCAACCTGAGTGAGGGGCTGATGGCTATTTGCAAGCTGGCAATGCCCCCAGTGGGGACTCTTACTCCATGGGGGTGTAGCAAGCCTAGGTGAGGAGTTGAAGGCCATTTTCAGGATGGCCACAACCCCTACAGGGTAGGGGGTCCTGCTGGGGTGCCTGGCCAGCCTGGGTGAGGGGCAGATGGCTATTTTCAGGCTAACCAAACATCCCAGTGGGGAACCCTCATCCCATAAGGGTGTAGTCAGCCTGGGTAAGGAGCTGAGGGCCATTTTCAGGCTGACAACACCCTCTGGCAACCCAGGCCCCCAGTCAATCCTTTAGCAGCTCCTGGGCAGGCAGGAAGCTTGGCTTCCTCCATCACTGGGGCAACTCAAGCCTTCTGCTCACTCCATCTTCATGGCCGCTGCCATCTTTTAGGGTTAATTTGCAAAATCACTCCTGATTGGCTAGTGGGCATAGTGAAGAGATGATCAATTTGCATGTTTCTCTTTTATTAGTGTAGATTTGAATGCACAAAGGAAAGATATCATTTTTAAAAAGGTTATATCTTTAAATACCAGGGGTGGTGGGGGTTAGTAAAGATTAAGGAAGATCAGTTATATGGTTGTGGAGGATGATTTGACTTTGAGTGGTGGGGTACAATACCAGGCTATGTATTGCAGAGGTATACATTTATAGTATACAGATATAATCTTGTTAGCCATAGTCACCCAATAAATTTAATAAAAATAAAAATAAACTAATGAAAGTTTCAAAAGAAAAGTTTCCAATTTATCAAGTTCTAAGCAATTATTTTATATTCTAAAAGTAAAATGTTGATTACTTTTTTTCTCATAGATTCTTATTATTTTAGTTTCTTTTCTACCTAATCTTTGTTATAAGCATGTTTCCATAAAATGAAATTGGCAAAGATCACATTATTGAAATATAATTTAACAATAACCAAAATAATTAATATATGAGAATAAATAATAATATAATTTACTATTATCAAAATATAATTTAAATGTTTACAAAACTGAGCAAAATATTTGGTATTATTTAAGATGATCATATTAATAGTTATAATTAATAACATATTTTCTAAATGCCTCCAAGTATAAAAATATTTACACATCATCATAACAATCAAATCCACAAACTATTACTCTTTTTTTAATATATTTTATTGATTTTTTACAGAGAGTAAGGGAGAAGGATAGAGAGTTAAAAACATCGATGAGAGAGAAACATCGATCAACTGCCTTCTGCACACCTCCTGCTGTGGCATAGATAGAGGTCTGGTGCACAGGTGGGGGCTGACTGATTTGCCACCCTTCAATCCACAGGCTGACGCTCTATCCAATGAGCCAAACCGGTTAGGGCCAAACTATTACTTTTTAATTTTACATTCTACAAAGTAACATGATCTTAGATACTTTGCCTACGTGTGTCTAACAGTATTAGTGTACATGTATGTGGACCTACATTGAAATATCATATGCTTTATAACAAATTAATAACTTGTTCTTTTTTTAAATTCTAAGATAAAAATAAATAATATTTAACATTTTCAGAGTTTTGATACAAAGTACTTCAAAAATATATTTTAGTTGTAAAAGTAAAAATATTTTAAAACACTATTGTATTGACTTTCTTTAAAGAAAGAAATAAATAAAAACAGCCCTGGCTTGTGTGGCTCAATTAGCTGGGAATTGTCTCATGCACTGAAAGATTATCAATTACATTCCCAGTCAGTGCACAAGACCAGATTGCAGGCTCAGTTCCTGGTGAGGGTGCATGCAGGAGGCAACCAATAGATGTTTTTCTCTCATCAATGTTTTGTTTTGCTTTTTCTCTCAAAATCAATACAAACATTTTTTAAATGAAAACAACAATGACTAAAACAACAACCACTATTCTCTTTGAAGTTCCCTTTGAGTTCATTCTATTCTCTATCTTGTCACAAGAAACTTTATTTTCAAAATCTTCTTCTATGAACTTTATTTTCTTCATAGTTTCACTACATATATTTGTATCTATACATAATGTATTGTTTTAATTTACTTACTTTAAAAAAATATATATTTATTGATTTCAGAGAGGAAAGGAGATAGAGAGATAGAAACATCAATGATAGGAGAGAATCATTGATTGGCTGCCTCCTGCACATCCTCTACTGGGAATCGAGCCCATAACACAGGCATGTGCTCTGAGCCTGGGACCCTTCCGATAACAGATTGATTAATTTACTACTATTCCAAACTGTATTTCTAGAATATTATTTTATAGGATTAATTAATGCTTTGTACTTTAGTTTTTTCATTCTTCTGTTTATGTATATTGGATTGTTTCCATACTTTTCTTTTTATCTATACCTGGGGTACATGTGCACCATGTATAGGGATAAATGATTTATCCTAGGTTAGATTTTCTCTAAGTTAGTAACTAGAGGTGAAAATGGCATATATATATTTAACATAGTAACTTTTCCAAATAATTATAGCAAAAAGCAGCCAATTAGAGCTGTTTCCTTTGTTTCTCCTTTAACTAATACATGATAATGTCAAACTTTTGTATTTGTCAGACTTACATGTATAGTTTCTCACTATGAATGTTTTTCATTTTCTTGATTATTAATATAAATTATGATATTAATATAAGTTATTGTATTTCCTTGATTATTAAATATAAATTTAAATATATATGACAAATGTAAATGATAGAATTATAACCACAAATAATTCTGGTTTCCTCTTTTCTGAAGAATGTCCTCAGGACTGTTAATCATTTTTATTTTTTTTAATAATTGAATTTAGATTTTATTTTGTTTTACTTATAGAAATTCTTTATATATTTTAGGTACAAATTCTCTTCTTGTGTGGTACAAATATGTTTTTCAATTTATAGCTTATTTTTAAAATTTTATTTAATAAAACCTATTGAGATATTTTATATATCTGTCTAGATGCATTTGAATTATAATTATTTTGTTCTAGGAATTTATCTTTTTTGAAGGTTTTAAAATTTATTATGAAAAAGTTGAACATAATGTCTTATTTTTTTATTGCTTATAATATTTTACTTCTGTTTCCTTTGTCATTCTTTTTAATTTATTTATTTGTGACTTCCTGTGAAATGTTAATCAAGTCTCTGTACCTGTGCCGCTTTATTTTTCAAAATTTTTATTTCTCCGTATGACTCTTTTGTGTTTTGGCTTGTGTGTGTGTGTGTGTGTGTGTGTATTGTGTACTGTGTTCATAGCTTTTGGGAACTGAATATGTTGGACTGATCAAGTCTGATTGTGTTGTTTTCTTTTTGTTTTTCTGCCTGGTGCGAAGTGGGAGGGGAAGCATGCATGCAGTCCCTTCACCACTATAAATTATGTAGCAGAGTTCCTCATATTTTGGGAAGTAGCAGAGATCAAGCATATTCTTCCTGGGAAAACCACCTTCCTGATCATGTTATTTCCCCTGTCAGGTAAGAGTGTATAGTGGGCTCTTCTATGGTTGATTTTCAATAGATTTTAATCTGTTGCCGGAGGCCCCACCAGCCTGCTTAAGTGATATCAGAACACTTAAATGTGTTAACCTGTATCCAGAGTTAGGATTTAACATATTATGAAATAGGGTAATCTATAGCATGTGATCATTTGCTGGATAAATGATAAAATATGTATCATAATCTTGAACTCTATGAGGATTGGCCATCAAACGTGCATAGTCAGAACTTGTTTTTAGATGTCATTCAACCTTGCTGGAATACAACTGAATTTGCTCTTGGATCTACACAGAGTGAAATGAGGAACCTATTATTACAGTGCAAACTAAGCCCTCAAAATTCACTTAATTCACAAACTCTACTTTAAAAATAATTAATCTACAAAAAATTATAAACTATTCAAGTCAATCCTTCTTTAAGTGACTTCTTATCATTGGCACAAATGAGAGGGACGTTCTACTGTTTTATGTGATCCATGCTTAATTTGTCTTGACTCAATGAGGCAGGCATTTCTGTTGTCACATAATGAGAAACATGTTGATATTCATACTTGTTAATATATGACTACAATAGATAGGAAAATATAAGCATTATCGTGGCTTACAAATTTGGATGCATTCAAGAAATGGTGTTGTATGTTATTATTATTTTCTAGTTTATTCAACATTTCTCTTTTATTAATTCAATATTTCTAGACCTTGGTTCTGCTATTTTCCTTCAAGCACCATACACAGAGACAAATTTCAGTGGAAAACACTATTTAAAAGCATTTTAGAAAGATATTAACAGTCACTAAATTAGCTCTTAATATAAGATTTTGAAGATAAATTTTAACCTTTTTATCTTCTAAATTGTAGCTTGTCTTATTAAAATCACTGTCTTTCCTTTTCTTTTCATATTAAAGTTCTTGTTTTTATGAAAAACAAGAAAATGTATCAAACAATCCAGAGGTCCTCATTTAGTGTGTGACAGGGAAAGTGATATCACAAATGGTGACTGTGTATGGTTGTTTATTATGCAAAATGACCCAGATGATCCATTTCTTGTTGAAAATTGTAAAATGAGAAAAGGTTCAGAATGTCATAAAAGTGGAAAAAAAGTATTTTCATGAATTCATTGACCTTTCCATTGATATCATAACAGAGTATAATCACCAAGGCTTTTTGAATTAGCAAGGTAGCTCAATACAGAGGGTAGGCTTGAGAAATCTCAAGGGCTTATGTTGCCAGAACAAGATCCTGACACTGAAAGTAAAAGGGTAAATGAGAATCATGTTTAGTGATGACCTTTAGGTCCCACAGCTGCTTATCTCATATCTTATCTTTTGGCCTTACTGTTGCACTGTAGCTTATTAAAATGAATTGTGTTCTACTTTAGATGTTATTTTTTTTTAGTTCATAATCCTCACTAATGAATGGTAACTTCTTTTTTTTCTTTCTGTCCTTCTTGATGTCTGATGATAATCATACTAATTATGTGATTTAAATGATTATACTAAGTAAAAAAATCTTGTATTTTTTAATTAAATGACAAGAATTGAAAAAGTCACAAAATTTAAAGTAAGGAAGGAATTTTTAAGTAATAAAAAGAAAAGTAAGTAAACTATGATTATATAATAAATATATTTCTTATAATGGGTATTTAAATGTATTTTTGTATATCCAAACTATTTTTCTGTTATATATAGTATATACCAAAGAAAAATCATTACTCATTCTAATTGACAATACTATTGGAAATACTTCAATAGTTTTTATCATTTTGTCTCTACCTATAAGCAAGTAGATAGTCATTGGAAAGTATATTATTAAAACTCCAGTATAAATGAATAATATGTTCATCCTTTGTAAGGGGAAATATTATCATTTAACTTATGTTGTCAGATGAAGCTTTGTTAGCACATATATTAATGTATTTCTGTAAAATTTTAATTAAATGAGCTAATATAGAACATCTTTTAAAAGAAAACTTGTCCAATATATTACAATTATTGGTCTGAGCTCTTTGACTTTTATATTTTCTGTGTGCATGTGTGTGTACATATAAATAAATACACATGCAAACTGTGTTCTTCATAAAAGCAATGCATGGTTATTTAATTTTCTCAACATCTATATGAATTAGGCATCATTTTTATGTTTGCTTTATAAATGCAGAAACTGATATAAGAAAAACCTGTGCCAAAGAAAAATGCTTACTTTGATGTGGAGGGACATATAATTTTCCTTCCAGATCAGGACACTTTTGAGAGAGAAAATGGATTTAAAATAGAAAAAAAATGTTCTGCAAGCATAATCTCTCTGTTCTAGGACACCCAGGTGCATAGGAACATTACAGCAAGTGCATGGCAAAACTGAAGCCGAAACCCAAACTTCCTGACATCATAACTACACTCTTAAATTCTATTCTAACTGCTTCCAAACTGGTGTCATTAGCTTATGAATCCAATGCCTTGTGTTCTGTTCTATCCAGTAGACAACGTGTATCTGTTACCAATGCCAGGGGAGGACTTCATGTACATGGAGGAGCAAAGATGATCACTATGGCAACTACCAAGAATAGAACTCCAAACACTTTTGCCCACTGCATCTTGGTAACAGAGTTGCCAAGAAATCACAAATCAAGCCCCTGGATGAAGCAATGCTTGACTTGCATAGAGAAAGGAAAGAGCAAGATCAGCTTCAGTAATAGGTAACAGTCCACCAGGGCCAATGGGTCCCCTGCAGCAGTTTATGCAGGCAATGCCTACATGCATCCCTCTCATACATCAGTAGAAAGGACCCCATCCCTCCTCACACAGTCCAAGCTATGAGAATGGTTTAAAATGCTGATAAGAGGCAAGAATAAAATTTTTAAATATTGTTCTGGGTGGGCCTTATTGTGATTTGAATAAAACCTTAAAACTGGTTTGGGAGAAAGTCATATTGATATTCAGAGATGGGCTGGAAAGAGCATTCCAGGCACTAGAAAATGCCAGAGCAAAAGCTTTCAAATGGGAGGAAATATGTTGTATTTTTGAGACAAACAAAGAAGCCTGTATTTCTGGATCTCAGAAGGTGATGAGAGCTCAGAAGGTGATAAGAGAAGGAAGGAAGAGGTAGAGCAGATCATGTAGAGCTTTGTAAGCAATTAAATAGGCTTAGAGTTTTACTTTGATTGACATGAAGCTCTATTAGCAAGGTTAGAGGAGAGTAGAATTATTTGGTTTACATTTTTAAAAGGTTACGCTGACTGCTGCTAAAGAGAGGAGATGGAGCAGGGAGACCAGTTAGGAAGCTATTTTAATAATCCACTTGAGAATGTGATTTCAATAAAAAATATTATGCACAATTCAATATTTAATGAGACATTAAAAATGGGATCAACAGTATTTTGTTTGAATGAAATGTAGAGATAAGAAAGAGGTAGAAGTGTAGGTTTGTAGGTTGCAAACTGAAAGAATAGTTTCCACTAACATGGTTGCATTAGACTGTGTATGAAAAATTAGGAGTTCAGGTTTGGGCATGTCAATTTTGAGATATTTATTAGACATTCCAGGGAAATTCTAATTATGATATATTTACTATCTCAGGTAAGTATAACATAAACTGGTGGATTTGTAAATTCAGGTGACTTCTTCTGAGTATATATATATATACTCAGAAGGTCATTAGTAAAAGAATGAGTCTATGGAAAAACTATTTGAAGTTCAAGAAAAAAGGAGTAGATAAGACATGAACATGTAGAAAATTAAGCAAGTTAATGGCATAAGGAATTAAGGTCTGACTATGAGCAACCTTAAAAATCTGCTTAATGTTTATAATCACAACTATAAAATAAGGTAGTCACAGTGGTTGTGTTTTTATTCACACCTTCATTTTCATTTTTACAAACATGTCATAAATAAAAAGATGTTTTTAGTTGATTAGTGATTTTGCCAAAAGAGTACAAAAAATCAAGGAGGCAGTAAAAAAAGGTATAGTGTATTTGAAAGGTAATGGTTGTACTGATTGATTATTGAGTGTAATATGGGTAAGTAGGAAGAAAGGAAACTGAAGGAAATAAGGGAAAATGAAACATTTCAATACGATTGAAAAGATGGTTGAAATATTTGATGGAATGAGGTAGAGTTTAGTGTTCAGAAAAATTTAAATTATACAAAGTCTGATGCCATAGATGATGACAGATTATAGATTGTACTTCTGAGAGTGACTGAGTTAGGGTGAAGAATGGCATAAATAAAGAGAGTAACCCAAGAAACTGAATGTCCAGGCATCAGAAATAAAATCTGATAAGATCATGGAGAAAAGTCACCAGAGTAGTGTTGAAGATCCCATTAGCCAAAAGTTTAAATGATTTAAAAATGGAAGAGTTTATGAAAAGATTGGTAGTAGACAACAATGAGAGGTAGTAACTGAGAGGCTCAGTTATCATAGATGCAAAATTAGTTTTTAGAGATAAAGAGAATAATCTGAAAATTGAATTGAAGGAAATCATAGGACACCAACCATGTAAATTAAGGGAGGAGACAAACTCTGTTGATTGAGAATGCTGCAGATAATGTTTTCTGTATAAGAAAGAAGATGAAGTCTGTAGAGAAAATATTGAGAATCTAGGAGATTTTTCTCTAAAAGGCATATTGCAAGTTTTGCAAGAAGAGTTTCAACAGGAAGTAGAGAAGTGATTAAGTGCAGAGATATGGAATGATTACAAAACCATAGTTTCAATTGTGTGCTAATTAAAAAAAAATAAGTCCTGGTGAACTCAAGGAAGATACATGTGGCAAAGCTGTGAATACCAGAGCATGTGAAAGTCTGAAACTCCCTCCTGACTGTGTATGTTGATGGAGGGTGGGAATCCTAAGGATGCACGGTTTTAGTCTCAGTGTTTGGGGTTCTCTTTGGATGCATGGGGAAGGAGGAGTGGCCTTACTCTGCTGTGTATGAACATTGATCCATTGGGTGGAGTTGAGAAATGTGGGAAAAAGTCTAATGTTACACCAAGCCTATGGGGAAACCTATTGACCTGTAAATGGAGGGAGGATCATAGTTTTAGTCTCAGTGTTGTGTAATATGAACTGATTTTTTTTTTTATCGGAAGCTCAATTTGGCTGCCCCATGGAGGATAATTGGTGAGTTGAAACCCAGACAGAAAGAAGAGGATGGAAAGAGATCATTGTGTTTATCTAAATAAGAGATGTGATGGCTTATTTTAGGTTGCTAAAACAAAAATTAAAAATAATGGATTGATTATAAATAGTCATGTAAATTGAAACTATAAAATAGGAGGAGGAAAAATGGTGGCAGAATAGACAGACGTCTCCGGAGCCTTGTCACTGAGCAGACAGAGAGAACAGCTGAGGGTCACACTGGGAATGTTTACTGGTGAGTTAAGGGACAATTATCCTCCAGGAGAAGGTAAAGGGCTGCTGGATGGGGCTCCCCTGACCAGGCAGCCCCACTGCTTCAGGGCTTTTTCTCCCAGAGCCACCAGCGCGAATGTGAAGACCACACCATCTTGAAGGGGAGAGTGGATGTTTACGGCAGCCTGAAAAGCTACAGCTGCAAAATCCACCAAACAGCTGCAGGACCCAGAATACCGCTCCCAAAGTGGTGCAAACACTCTGATTCAGATGATCTCCACATGCCACATAGAAAGGTCAGATTTCTCCTGGGATAAGGTGAGGTCTCTAGTCCTGCAGAACAGAGAGTCACACACACTGGACCAGGGAAAAGCTACACTTAGAAGAATCCATGGACATTGGGCAGGGCATGATCTCTGAATATGGAAGGGGGACCACAGCGCTGTTAACAGAGGGGAGCTTTAGAAAGCAACTCATTTTGATCTGAGGCAGAAGGACAGCCTGGGAGTTATTAAAGTGTGCCGGCTGCTTAAGAAGGAGTAGGGAAGGGAAAATGCACAGACTGCACTCTTTCCTCTTCAGATCCTTGCTTCTGATTGCTAAGCCCAATACATAGGATCACCCAAATGGGGACATCCTAAGAGACTGCTGGGAATAGTTGTTTTTCTGGAACTGGGGGATCAGAAGGCAGAATAACCATCAGAGAACCAACTCTGGGACAACCCACTCCCACAAAACGGTATTGAGTGCCAAGAGAAAGCAGGATCTAAGCACAGGTTAGAGAGGACCTATAGTCTCAGAGGTCAATTCTGAAACACTGTCACCCAGGGGATAACTCACAAATTATCCCTTGCGTAATCACAAAAGAATAAATATATTAAGACACACTGCCTACTTAAAAACTAGGACTGGAATACAAAACTGAGCAGCAGGGAATGCAGGGAACTGCAATATCTTCCCTACTGGGAAACAGTGGTGCTAAACAACAATAGAGGAAGTGAATGACCATCATTTCTGCACATTCTATTCTTTTATTTATTTTTATTTTTTTCATCTTTTAATTAAAAAATTATATTTTTTTTTCTTTTTGCCTCAATGGATTTTATCTTTTTAATTATTACATTTTTCTTTTCAACCTGTATTACTACTACTACTATTTTATCTTTTGGAGGAAAAAAAAGTATTATTTTATTTTCTCTTTATTTTACTTTAGGATTAGAGTTCTACATTCATATTTCCTTTAGCATCATTTTACTCTATCTCAACTCTACCTGTATGCCAACACTATCTTCCTAAGTTTTCCAATTTTGTTGTCTTGTTTCTCCTACCCTTTTCCTACTTTAGATTTTCCCTATTATTTCTTTTTACCTGGTTAAAATTTCACCCCACTTACATATCTAATTTCCAATCTCCTACTTTAAGGCTATATACACCTCTTTCTTCTCTGTCTTCACCATCCAAAAAATTGTTTTTCTCTATTTTCTTTTGTTGTTATTTGCTTGAATGTTGATTATATATTTTTATACTTTTTTGTGAGATTGCTTTTGCTTATTCTATTTTATTTTGCTTTTTGTTTATTTTATATATTTTTGCTTTTTATCTCTGTTTTTCCTAACCTCCTTTGATATTAGTTAGCAATGTAGTTTATATTAATCTCCATCTACTTGTTGCCAGCATTTCTTGGGATTAGTGGCTGTTTAATTGGAGTTTTCTCCTCATATATATAATTTTTCACCTTTTCTTTCTTATTTTTTTTCTTTTCTCTCACACTTTTTTCTTCTTCTTTTTTTCCCCTCTTTTTTCTTCCTTCTCCAATTTCATTTTGGCACGCTTTTCTTTTTTTCCTCTTTTCTCTTCTTTTTTCTCTACTATCCACTAATTTGTCTACCACTGCTGGTCACCTTATTTGTGATTATTAACATCGTGAATACATTTCTGTTCAGTGCCTTCTGCATTATACCTAGTTGTGTTGCATTTTGTGGCTTTAAATCAACACAGGAGAGAGAACTACATAACAAGACACCCGGAGAAGAAAGACCATGGACAGACAAAGAAACAGCCGGCACCTGGAAGAAATGCAGGCATCACTAGAAAAGGAAGTAAACAAAATGAAGCAAACAAACTGCCAGAAAAAGAATTCAAAGAATGGTCATAAGGTGGCTGAAAAGAATAGAAGACAATTTCCACAATATGAGTAAGAACATAGAGGAAATAAAGAATAATCAAGAAGAAATGAAAAATGACATCGCTGCCAGAAAGAACTTAATAGAAAGCATCAAAAGTAAACTAGAAGAAACAGAGGACCACATCAATGAGCTAGAAGATAAGGTAGAAAAAAAATTCCCAAGTGCAGCAGCTTTTAGAAAAAAAATTAAAAAGCAAGAAGGAGCATAAGGAAACTTTGGGATAACACAAAACAAAACAACATCTGCATAACTGAGGTTCCAGAAAGAGTGGAAACTGAGCAAGGAATAGAAAACCTGTTTGAAGAAATAATGACAGAAGACTTCCCTGATATAGGGAAGAAAAATCCCACACAAATCCAAGAAACTCACAGAGTCCCAAGCAAAATAAACTCCAAAAGACTGACACCAAGGCACACTATAATTAAATTGGCAAACACAAATAACAAAGTAAGAATCTTAAACGTGGCTAGAGACACACAGAAAGTTACCTGCAAAGGAACCCCCATTACACTAGCAACTGATTTCTCATCAGAAACTCATCAGGCCAGAAGGGAATGGAATGAAATATACAAAGTCATGCAAAGGAAGGGTCTGAATCCAAGAATACTATACCCAGCAAGGCTTTCAATCAAAATTGAAGGTGAAATCAGGAGCTACACAGACAAAAAAGGAGTAAGGGAAATTATTACCACCAAAACAGCAATGCAAGAAATGCTAAAGGGTCTGCTGTAAAAAAAAAAGAAAAAAAAAATAGAAAGCAAAGGAGGAACACAGGGATAAAGAATAAGAATTGCGACAAATAAGTATTTATCAATAATAATTTTAAATGTAAACAGATTAAATACTTTAATCAATATACATAGCGTAACAGATTGGATAAGAAAACATGACCCATATATCTCTGTCTACAAGAAACCTACCTCAGAAAAAAGGATGCACACACACTTAGAGTGAAGGGATGGAAGATGGTTTTTCAGGCAAATAGAAATGAAAAAAGAAAGCTGGGGTTGCAATACTTATATCTAACAAATTAATAACAAAGTGAAGGACATAACAAGAGATAAGGAAGGCCACTTTATAATACTAAAGGGAGCAATCCAACAAGAAGATATAACACTGGTAAACATATATGCACCCAATACAGGAGAACCTAAATACATAAAAAAAAAAAACTCCTGGAGGATATCAAAGGAGAGATTGACAGCAATAAAATCATAATAGGAGACTTTCATACCCCACTGTCACAACTGGACAAATCCTCAAACAAAAAATTTGGCAAAGAAACATCAATGCAAAATGACTCACTAGACCAGATAAAATTAATTGACATCTTCAGAACATTTCACCCCAAAGCCACAAAATATATTCTTCTCAAGTGCACATGGGTCATTTTCAAAGATAGACCATACGTTGGGTCATAGGCAAAGTCTATGAAAATGCTTGATATGATTTCTATCTTCTTGAATTTGAAGAGACTTTGCCTATAACCCAATGCATAAAACAGGAAATTAACTACAATAAAAACAATACAAAGAAATCAAACACATGGAAACTAAACAGCATGCTATTAAACAACGACTGGATAACCAGAGAGATCAAGGAAGAAATAAAAAACATCATGGCAACAGATGACAATGAAAACACAACAATACAAAATTTATGGGACACAGTGAAAGCAGTCTTCAGAGGGAAGTTCATAGCCCTACAAGCCTACTGCAAAAAAAGAAACAATGGTAATAAATTACCTATCTCTACAACTCAAAGTGCCAGAAAGAGAGCAACAAGAAAAGTCCAGTGTAAGCAGAAGAAAGGAAATAGTAAAGATCAGAATGGAGATAAATGACATGGAGACCAAAGAAACAATTCAAAAGATCAACAAAACTAACTGCTGTTTCTTTGAAAGGATACACAAAATTGATGGACCTCTATATAGGCTAACCAAGAAGCAAAGAGGGAAGACCCAAATAAACAAAATCAGAAATGAAAGAGGAGAAATAACAACAGACCTCTCTGAAATACAAAGGATTGTCACAAAATACTATGAACAACTCTATTCCAACAAACTAAACAACCTGTAGGAAATGCACATATTTCTAGAAAAATATAACCTTCCAAAACTCAATCAGGAAGAATCTAAACATTGCAATAGGCCAATAACTATAGAAGAAATTAAAGAAGTCATCAAAAAGCAACAAGCAAACAAAAGCCCGGGACCAGATGGCTACACAGGAGAGTTTTACCAAAAATTCAAGTCTTCCTCAGACTATTCAAAAATATTAAAGAATCAGGAACACTTCCAAACACCTTATATGAAGCCAGCATCACCCTAATACCAAAACCAGATAAAAATAACACAAAGAAAGAGAATTATGGGCCAATATCTCTCATGAACATAGATACCAAAATCCTCAACAAAATTCTAGCAAATCGGATCCAGCAGTACATCAGAAAGATCATACACCATGACCAAGTAGGATTTATCTCAGGAATGCATTGATGGTACAATATACACAAATCAATAAATGTGATACATCACATAAACAAACAGATAAAAATCACATAGTCATATCAATTGATGCAGAAAAAGCTTTTGACAAAAATCCAACACCCTTTCTTGATAAAAACTCTCAGAACGGTGGGAATAGAAGGATCATATCTCAACATCATAAAAGTTATATATGATAAACCCATAGTTAACATCATACTCAATGGAAGAAAACTAAAATCATTTCCCCTAAAAACAAGAACAGACAGGGATGCCCACTCTCACCTCTCCTGTTCAACATAGTACTGGAAGTATTACCCATTGCAATTAGAAAAGAAGAAATCAAAGGCATCCAAATTGGAAAAGAAGAAGAAAAGCTGTCCTTATTTGCAGATGACAAAATATTGCACATAATAAACTTGAAAGACTCCATCCAAAAACTAATAGATTTAATAAATGAATTTGGCAATGTAGCAGGATAAAAAATTAATGCCAAGAAATCTATGGCATTTCTATACACTAATAGTGAACTTACAGGGAGAGAAATTACAAAAGCAATCCCTTTTACCATCACACCAAAAAAATTAAGATACCTAGGAACAAGCTTAACCAAGGGAGTAAAAGACCCATATGCAGAAAACTATAAGACACTGAAAAATGAGATAGAAGAAGATGTAAACAAATGGAAGAGCATACCATGCTCATGAATTGGAAGAATCAACATCATCAAAATGTCCATACTGCCCAAAATAATCTATAGATTCAATGCACTACCTATTAAAATTCCAATGACATATTTCACAGACCTAGAAAGAACTCTCCAAAGATTCATGTGGAACAAAAAAGACCCCGAATAGCCACAACAATCCGAGAAAGAAGAATAAGGTAGGTGGGATTGCAATACCAGAATTCAAGCTGTATTTCAAGGCAACTGTTCTCAAAACAGCCTGGTACTGGCACAAGAACAGACACATAGACCAATGGAATAGCATGGAGAATCCAGATATCGACCCAAACCTCTATGCTCAATTAATATTTGACAGAGGAGGCATAAACATACAATAGAGTCAAGATAGTCTCTTCAATAAATGGTGTTAGGAAATTGGACAGATACATGCAAAAAAATGAACTGGACCACCAACTTACACCATACACAAACATAAACTCCAGCCCTAACTGGTTTGGCCTGTGAACTCAAGGGCCCCAGGTTTGATTCTGGTCAAGGGCAAGTACCTTGGTTGTGGGCACACCCCGAGTAGGGAGTGCAGGAGGCAGCTGATCGATGTTTCTCTCTCATTTATGTTTCTAACTCTCTCTCCCTGTCCCTTCCTCTCTGTAAAAAATCAATAAAAAATATTTTAAAAATAAAATAAAATAAATAATCCCCAAATAAATACAGGATTTAAACATAAGACAGGAAACCATAAAAATACTAGAGGAATCCACAGGCCACAAAATCTCAGACATATATCGAAAGAACTTCTTCACTGATACTGCTCCAAGGGCAATGGAAGCTAAAGAAAAAGAAAAAAAATGGGACTACATCCAAATAAAGAGCTTTTGCACAGCAAAACAAACAAACAAACAAACACGTCAACAAAACAACAAGAAAGCCCACTGAATGGGAGAACATATTTGCAAATGTTATTACGGAAAGAGGTTTAATGTTCTACATGTACAGCCAACTTATACAACTTAATAAAAGGAAGATAAATGATCCCCCCAAAAAAGACAATGGACCTAAATAGAATCTTCTTGAAAGACAACAGAAGGAAGGCCAAGAGACATATGAAAACATGGTCAAAGTCACTAATTATCCAAGAGATACAAATCAAAATGACCATGCAATACCATCTCACACCTGTCAGAATGGCAATCATCAACAAATCAATAAATGACAAGTGTTGGCGAGGATGTGGAGAAAAAGGAACCCTCGTACACTGCTGGTGGGAATGCAAACTGGTGCAGCCACTGTGGAGAACAGTATGGCGTTTCCTCAAAAACTAAAAATGGAACTCACATTTGACTCACCAATCCCACTCTTAGGAATATATCCTAAGAAACTAGAAACATCAATCAGAAAGGATTTATGCACCCCTTTGTTCATAGCAGCACAATTTACAATAGCTGAGATTTGAAAACAGCCTAGGTGCCCATCAGTAGAAGAGTGGATCAGAAAACTATGGTACATCTACACAATGGAATACTATGCTGCCATGAAAAAGAAGGAATTCTTACCGTTTGCAACAACCTGGATGGAACTGGAGAGCATTATGCTAAATGAAATAAGCCAGTCAATGAAAGAAAAATACCACATGATCTCACTTATTTACAGAACATTATAAACTGATGAACAAAAAGATAGATACAGAGGCAGTAAAGCATCAAACAGACTGTCAAATTACACTGGGAAAGTTAGGGAGAGGTGGGGTAGATATGAGTTCAACCAAAGAACTTGTATGCATGCATATAAGCATAATCAATGGACACAAGACACTGGGGGGCTAGGGTATGCATGGAACTGGGGGAGCAATGGGAAGATATGTATATATGTAATATATTAACAAATTTAAAATATTATAAAATAATTTTAATAATGGAGAAAATTATAGTTCTGTTAACTTTAAGAATGTTTAAAAAAATGTTTGTCAAAATAAAACAACTCTCACACTATCAATTATATATGTACTAGAGTCCCAGTGCACAAAGTTAGTGTGGGAATGGTTTGGAGGTCCCTCCACCAGGCCTTTGCCCTCTTGCAATGCTAGACCCCTCGGGAATGTCTGACTGTTGGCTTACAGGCCTACATTGGCAGTCAGACACCCTTCTCACAATCTGGGATGCTGTATGCACCAGTTACCATATTTTTCGTACAGGTGAAAGGCATCTTGCTGTTATATGGGCAGCTACATTTTTGACGTGATTATAAAAAGTAGAACATAACATGATCCTTATAAGGCATTAGTACCATTTTCCCCATCTTATGGGTAGAAAAACTGAATCAGAGAAAAGTTAAGTAATTGGCTTTGTCACACAGTTATAAGTGTCAGAATCAGGGCTGACCACAAAATGTGCAAGCCAGAGTCCATGCATGTCATCACTGCATCATCCTGTTTTTTGTCTGTGTGTTTCTTTTAGAGTAGCCTTGCAAGGTTTTAATTTTTAAATCTAAGAGACTGTTCCCAATATATAGGGGAGGGTCCCTAGGTCTGGTCGGCAATCAGGGCTGATCTGTAGGGCAACTGGCCTTTCGCATGTCATCCTGCCATTTGGTTGATTTGCATATTAGGATTTTATATACATAGATTGGGAAAATTTTTAAATAGCATAATTAATATATGTTTAGTAATTTAAAGCATTATAAACATTGAAAATTCAAGTGTTCCATTTATTAAAATAAACTTATCAATATTAGTTGGAATAATGTTTGCCTTTTTGTCCTATAATTTAAAACTAAGTGTGCATCTTTCTATGCCTTATCAAATTACCATACTCCCTTCTAAGTTGGGATCAGCATTTAGAGTTTTATACTTTTCACTTCATTGTCATGAATTATCTCCAAGTGAGTCTTCAAATGTAAAGGTTATTTTTTAATTATTATATTTTTTATTTATTGACATATTTTTATTTTGTTTCATTGTGTAAAGTATTATAAATAGTAGTTAATATGTCTCCTTTTTCCCCCATTGACCTTCCCCCAGCCTCCTCTACCCTTGGCACATACCCTTATCCCACAATCCCAGTGTCTTGTGTCCATTGGTTAGACATATTATTGCATACAAGTCCTTTGGTTGATGTCTTACCCAACCCCACAACACTCCCCAGCCTTCTTGCTATAATTTGATACTCTGTTCAATGCTTCTCTGCCTCTGTATCTATCTTTTTGTTCATCAGGTTATAATATTCTTTATTATCAATAAATGAGTGATATCATGTGTTATTTTTCTTTCACTGCCTGGCTTATTTCACTTAACATAATGCTCTCCAGTTCC
The DNA here is from genome assembly GCA_011751065.1 of Lasiurus cinereus. Taxonomy (NCBI): domain Eukaryota; kingdom Metazoa; phylum Chordata; class Mammalia; order Chiroptera; family Vespertilionidae; genus Lasiurus; species Lasiurus cinereus. Next base: position 39,372,438 of record JAAGEH010000012.1, on the reverse strand, counting down.
ATCCATGCTGATGCAAATGGTAAGATTTCCTTTTTTTTATAGCAGTGTAGTATTCCATTGTGTAGATGTACCACAGCTCTCTAATCTACTCATTTGCTGATAGGCATTTAGGCTATTTCCAAATTTTAGCTATTGTAAATTGTGCTGTTATGAACATAGGGGTGCATATATCCTTTCTGATTTGTGTTTCTGTTTTTTGGGATATATTCCTAGAAGTGATATTACTGGGTCAAATGGGAATTACATTTTTAAATTTTTGAGGAAATGCCATACTGTTTTAAACAAAGGCTGCACGAGTCTGCATTCCCACCAACAGTTCATGAGGTTTCCTTTTTCTCCACATTCTCTCCAGCACTTTTCATTTGTTGATTTGTTGATGATAGCCATTCTGACAAGTGTGAGGGGGAACCTCATTGTTGTTTTGATTTGCATCTCTCGGATGACTAGTGACTTTGAGTATGTTTTCATGTATCTCTTGGCTTTCTGAATGTCCTCTTTCAACAAGTATCTATGTAGGTCTATTGCCAATTTTTTATTGGATTGTTTATCTTTCTTTTGTTGTGTAAGTTCCCTGTAAATGTTGGAGATTAAACTCTTATTGGAGATAACATTGGCAAATATGTTCTTGTTGTTTTGTTGATGGTTTCTTTTTTTTAATTTTTTTTAAAATTAATTTTTATTAATTTTTATACATATCTCCCCATTGCCCCCCTCCCTCCCAGGCATACCCCGACCCTCCAGTGTCTGTGATCATTGGTTATGTTTATAAGCATGCATACAAGTCCTTTGATTGATCACTTATTTACCTCACCTAACTTTAATCTTTCTGCTATAATTTCACAGTCTGTTTGATGCTTTATGATTTTTGTCCTCCTGGGAATTATCAGTCTACTCCCTTTCTGTGCTCCTGATTCTATTATATTCACCAGTTTATTCTGTTGATCAAATTTTTAATTCACTTAATTTTTAGATTCACTTGTTGATAGATGTGTATTTGTTGTTCATAATTTTTTGTCTTTTACCTTTTTCTTCTTCCTCTTCTAAAAGAGTACCTTTCAGCATTTCATATAATACTGGTTTGGAGTTGATGAACTCCTTTAACTTTTTCTTCTCTGTGAAGGTCTTTATCTGCCCTTCAATTCTGAATGATAGCTTTGCTGGATAGATTATTCTTGGTTGTAGGTTCTTGCTGTTCATCACGTTGAATATTTCTTGCCACTCCCGTCTGGCCTGCATCGTTTCTGTTGAGAAATCAGCTGACAGTCGTATGGGTGCTCCCTTGTAGGTAATGAACTGTTTTTCTCTTGCTGCTTTTAATATTCTCTCTTTGTCTTTTGCTCTTGGTATTTTAATTATGATGTGTCTTGGTGTGGTCCTCTTTGGATTCCTTTTATTTGGGGTTCTGTGTGCTTCCTGGACTTGTAAGTCTATTTCTTTTACCAGATGTGGGAAGTTTTCAGTCATTATTTCTTTAAATAGGTTTTCAGTATCTTGCTCTCTCTCTTCTTCTGGCACCCCCACAATTCTGATGTTGGTACGCTTGATGCTGTCCCAGAGGCTCCTTACATTATCTTCACATTTTTGGATTCTTTTCTCTTCTTGCTTTTCCAGTTGAATGTTTTCTGTTTCTTTATATTTCAAATTTTTGACTTGATCCTTGCCTTTCTCTAGTCTGCTGTTAGGACTCTGTATAATAGTTTTTATTTCAGTCAGTGTATTTTTCATCTCCTCTTGGGTCTCACTAAATTTATCCATCTTTTCTAGCATATTCTTGAAAAACCTTATAAGCATGGTTTTGAACTCTATATCTAGTCGTTTTTTTTCCTCCATTTATTTTGCTTGTAATCCCTTCCCTTGTCTCGGCATTTTCACTATGCCGGGGAAACTTCTGTGTTGGATTCAGCCGCAGAAGCCTCTGTTGAGCTTGGGATGGGTGGAATTTCAGGGCTTAAGGGACCGCCTTGCCTTCCAGTCGGCCCCGCCCTCCACGGCCCCTGAGTCTCACGTGACTGGGTAATAGCTGGAGTGGTCCTTGTGCGCGCGCCCGCAGTGCCTCTAACCTCTGCCTTTCCGGCTCCCCTGCGAACCAGGACCACACGAGTCTAGGTCTCCAGGGTTTTGCCCAAAACAGGGGCTTAGTGGAGTCAGAAGTGGCACAGTTGGGAGGGTCTGTCTCCCGCCCACTCGCGAAAGCCAGAGGCACAATCAGCAATCTGTCCTCCACGTGATGCCGTGTGCGACCAGACCTCTGATCCTTTGCAACTCCCCTAAATTTCCGTGCACTTCTCCCTTTTCACAGTCCAAACTCCCCCCGTATGAGTCTCGGCTGGATCTGGGGTTTACTGTCGCAGGACAAGGGGTTCAATGCCTTTGAGAGTCTCCGTCTCCCTCCCGCCAGAGAAAACCAGCCACGTACTCTGGCACCCGCTCTCTCCTCACGGGCGTCTCCATACCTCAGCTTTTTGCAGCTCCTCTGGGTTTCTGTGAGCCCCTCTCTTTTCCTCTAGTTGTAGAACTTCCACTCAGCCAGCTTTCCTGTGGTTCTGGATGATGTCCGTTCTGTCTTTTAGTTGTAGTTTTGAAATTGTTGTGCGAGGCAGCGGTATAGGTGTTTACCTATGCCACCATCTTGGATTTTTTTTTTTTTTGATGGTTTCTTTTGATGGGCAGAAGCTTTTTTATTTTTATGTAGTCCCATTTGTTTATATTCCCCTTATTCTCTCTTGCCCTAGGATCTGTGTCTATAAATATACCTCTAAGACACGTCTGAATTTGCTTTCTATGGAGTATTATAGGATTCTTATGATTTCCTGTCTTACAGTCAAATCCTTCAGCCATTTTAAGTTTGTTTTTGTGTATGGTTTAAGTTGGTGATTTGGTTTCATTTTTTTACGTGTACCTGACCAAATTTCCCAGCACCATTTATTAGAGGCTGTTTTGACTCCATTGTATGTACTTGATTTCTTGGTCAAATATTAATTGAGTATAATGGCTTGGGTTAATTTCTGGATTCTCTATTCTGTTTTATTGGTCTATATGTATGTTCTTGTGCTAGTACCAGCAGTTTTGAGCACCATGGCTTGGTAATATAATTTGATATATGGTATTGTGACCCCTCCAACTTTGTTCTTCTTTCTCGAGACATCTGTGGCTCTTCAGGGTCTTTTTTTATTCCAGATGAATTTTTGGATAGTTTGTTCTAGATCTTTGAAATATGCCATTGGTAATTTAATAGGTGTTGCATTGAATCTATAGATTGCTTTAGGTAATATGTACATTTTAAAGATGCTCATTCTACTAATCTATGAACATGGTATGTTCTTCCATTTGTTTATGTCTTCCTCTATCTCTTTGATCAATGTCCTGTAGTTTTCTGAGTATAAGTCTTTTATGTCCTTGGTTAAGTTTATTCCTAGGTATCTTAATTTTTTTGGTGCAACGGTAAATAGGATTTTTTTTAAATTTCTTTTTCTGTGAGTTCATTATTGGTGTATAAAAGGCCATAGATTTCTGGGTGATAATTTTGAATCCTGCTACATTGCCAAATTTATTTATTAGGGCTAGTAGTTTTTTGATGGAGTCTTTGGGGTTTTCTATGTTTAATATCATGTCATCTAAAATAAGGATAGCTTTACTTCTTTTCCAATTTGGATGCCTTTTATTTCTTCTTTGTGTCTGATCGCTATGGCTAGTACTTATAGTACTATGTTGAACAGGAGTGATGAGAGTGGGCATCCTTGTCTTGTTCCTACTTTTAGGGGAAATGGGTTTAGTTTTCTCCCATTGAGTATGATGTAAGTTTGACATCCAGGGCTTTTATTATGTTGAGGTATGATCCTTCTATTCCACTTTGCTGAGATTTTTTATCAGGAAAGGATGTTGGATTTTGTCAAATGCTTTGTCTGCATCAATTGATATGATTATGTGTTTTTTGTCTCTCAGTTTGTTTATGTGATATATCACATTTATTGATTTACGGATATTATATCATCCTTGCATCCCTGGAATAAATCCCACTTGGTCATGATTTATGATCTTTCTAATGTATTTCTGAATCCAATTTGCTAGAATTATGTTGAAGATTTTAGCATATATGTTCATCAAGGATATTGGCCTCTAGTTATCTTTTTTTGTGGTTTCTTTATCTGATTTTGGGATTAGGGTAATGCTGGCCTCATAGAAAGAGCTTGGAGTGTGCCTTCCTCCTGAACTTTTGGAATAGTCTGAGAAGGCTAGGTTTTAGTTCTTCTTTAAATGCATGGTAGAAATCCCCTGTAAAGCCGTTTGGACCAGAACTTTTGTTTGCTGGAAAATTTTTGATTGCTGTTTTAATTTCTTTGGTAGTTATTGGCCTATTCAGGTTTTTTGATTCTTCTTGGTTGAGTTTTGGGAGCTTGTATTTTTCTATCAACATGTCCATTTCATCAAGGTGTTCTTTTTGTTGGAATAGAATTGTTCATAGTATATTTTCATAATTGTGTTTATGTGGGATCGGTCATTATTTCACCTCTTTATTTTTTATTTTGTTTATATAGGTCTTCTCTTTTTGCTTCTCGGTGAGCCTCACTAGAGGTCAATTATTCTTGTTTATCCTTTCAGAAAACCAGCTCTTGGTTTTATTGATTTTTTGTATTTCTATTTATTTTTTTATTTGTTTGTTTGTTTGTTTGTTTTTGACCTCTATTTTGTTTATCTCTGATCTGATCTTTATTATTTCCTTCCTTCTTCTTACATGGGCCTTTCTTATTGCTCGCTTTCTAAGTCTTTGAGTTGTTGGGTTAGGTAATTAATTACCATTGTTTTTTGTTTTGTGCAATAGGCTTGTAGAGCTATGAATTTCTCTCTCAAGACTGCTTTCATTATATCCCATAGATGTTTGATTGTTGTGTTTTCATTGTCATTTGTTGCCAAGATGGTTTTATTTCTTCCTTGATCTCTCTGGTAACACAGTCATTGTTTAATAGCATGCTATTAAGCCTCCAGGTGTTTGATTTTTAAATTATTTTTATTGTATTTGATTTTTGATTTATGGCATTATGATCTGAGAAGACACTTGATATGATTTCTATCTTCTTGATTTTGAAGAAACTTTGCCTATGACCCACTATATGATCTGTCTTTACAAATGACCCATGTGCACTTGAGAATAATGTATATTCTGTGGCTTTGGGGTGAAATGTTCTGAAAATGTCAATTCCTTCTGATCTAGTGAGTCATTTAGAAGTGATGTTTCTTTTCGGATTTTTTGTTTAAAATATTTATACAGTTATGTCAGTGGGGTATTAAAGTCCCCTACTATGACTTTATTGCTGTTAATCTCTCCCTTGATAGCCTCCCAAAGTTTGTGTGTGTGTGTGTGTGTGTGTGTGTGGTGTGTGTGTGTGTGTGTGTGGTGTGTGTGTGTGTTTAATGTATTTTGGTGCTTCTTTATTGGGTGTGTCTATGTTTACCAGTTATTTATTCTTGCTAGATTGCTCCCTTTAGTATTAGGAAATGACATTCCCTATCTCTTATTATGTCCTACACTTTGAGATCTAATTTGTCAGATATAAGTATTGCTATTCCATATTTTTTATTTGTTTGTTTGTTTTTGTTTTTGTTTTTATTTCCATTCGCCTGCAAAACATTTTCCCATCTCATCACCCTCACTTTGTGTGAGTCTTTTTTTCTGAGGTAGGTTTTCTATAGACAGCAAATATGTGGGTCACATTTTCTCATCCATTCAGCTATCTTATGTCTTTTGATTGTGGAATTTAATCCATTTACATTTAAAGTTGTTATTGATAAGTATTTGTTTGTCACCATTTTTATTCTGTATGCCTGTGTTACTTCTTCATTTCATATTTCTTCTTTTTACAGTATACCCTTTAAAATTTCTTGCATTGCTGGTTTGGTGGTAATAACCTCCATTAGTCCTTTGTATATGTGAAGCTCCTGATTTCACCCTCAATTTTGATTGAAGCTTCAATGGGTACAGTATTCTTGGATTCACACCCTTCCTTTGCATGACTTTGTACATTTCATTTCATTTCCTTCTGGCCTGATGTGTTTCTGTTGAGAAATCAGTTGCTAGTCTGACAGGAGATCCTATGTAGATAACTTTCTGTATTTCTCTGGCCACTTTGGGGGTTCATTTTGTTTGTAACTCTGTGAACTTCTTGGGTTTGTGTGAGTGTTTTCTTCCCTACATTAAAGAAGTTTTTTTCATTATTTCTTCAAACAGGTTTCCTATTCTTTCCTCAGTTCCTCTCATTCTGGTACCCCTATTATGTGGATGTTGTTTTAAAGGCACAAAATATGATACAACATGGCACAAAACAGAAGGCAGTGAACACAAATGTATTCACGATACTAATAACTCCAAATAAATGTGACCACCATTGGAAAGAGAATTAAAAAATAAGGAAGAAGAAGAAGAGGAGGAGGAGTACAAAAAATGATATTGAGAAAAGAAAAAATGTAAGAGAGAAAAGAAAGAGGGTTAAAAAATTAAAGGGGTAAAAACTATTTAAATGGGGAGAAAACTTCAATAGAACAACCACTAATCCCCCAAAATGCAAACTAATACCCAGAGATGAATGCAAACTACAAATAACAACTAATAAAAAGTGAGGAGAGGAAAAACAGAAGTAAAAAAAAAAACAAAAACAAAAGCAAAACACACACACACAAAAAAAGAGAAACAATCTCAGAAACAAGCACAAAATACCAATCTAATCAACAATCAAGCAAACAACAACAATAAGACATAGAGGAAGCAAGGCAAAACAAACAAACAAACAAAATGTAGAACAAGAAAAAATACAAGAAAACATTAACAACTGTGAAAACAAACAAAAAAAGGGAAGAGAGAAAAAAATGTGGATAGTGAGGAAAAAGAAGAGAGGTGTGTATGGATTTAGAGCAGGGATCTGGAATTAGATATATAAATAGGTCGAATTTTTAATGGGGGGTAAAAAGAAGGAATAGAGAAAATATAAAGCGGGGATAAGGTAAGAGAAACAGGACTACAAAATGGGAAAAGTTAGGAAGAGAGTGTTGGCATGAAGGTAAAGTTGAGATAGAGTAAAATGATGCTAAGGGAAAAATGAAAATAGAATGTAAAATAAAATAGAGAAAATAAAATGATGCTTAAAAAAAGTAAAATAGTAGTAGTAATAATATTGATTAAAAATAAAAATATAATAGTTAAAAAGTTAAAATCAAGTGAGAGTGATTTTTTTTTTTATGGTGTCACTTACTCTGGGATATTTTCACCACAACTGCTTTCCTCATTTAAGTCAACAATCTCAACTTCACTAAATTCCTCTGGTGTACACCTAGAGTCTTTCTAAAAATGTCAACATCAATATTTTTATGGTAAGCTATCTCTTCTATAATTCTTGTCAGACTATATTTGAATATCATCTTCAGCATTGTCATTGTTCTATTCTTTGCTGCACTTTGAATTCTTATAGTAGTGTCTTCCTTCCATTATTCTTTTTTTTTTTTCACCAGAGTTTATTGGGAAGTGATCAGCAGGCAACACAACTATGTACTGTGCTGCCTGAACATGAAATGACTAAAAATATGTGGTGACCAATCACCCACAAACTTTGCAAACAATTATATGATTGGTTATTTATCATGAATGAATCACATTCATTACTTATATATTTAATCTGTGGACTAAAGAGTTAGAAGCAAAATGTGTACTTTATGCAATTACTCAGTTAATGTACTATCATAATTTAAATTTGTGCATATCAGAACAATGCTATTTGGAGAATTCTTGAGTGAGTGTGTGTGTGTGTGTGTGTGTGTGTGTGTGTGTGCACGTGTTTTGTTGTTAATGTGCAAATCAGCAGAGTATCTGACCTAGGAAGCCTGGATGAGGTTTAAGTTAAAATATCGAAAATCATTTGAGGTTTGTGAAAGTTGATATACCTATAAAACATAGAGGGTTACTGACATAATATAATTTAACATGTCTGGGAAAATGTTAAATTTTAATGAACAAATTTAATACTAAATCAATGTAAATGAAATTTCCTGAGGAGAGAGTGAAATTAGAGCAGATGGCCAAAAATGAGTTCAAGAAACTGAAAATATTGAAGTTTGAATCAAGTAGCAGAAACCAGCATAGTCGTGAGCTATCACTTAGGGCAGCAAAAAAATAAATAAGAAAAATATTTTTAAGCTAAAAAAATCTGTACATATTGAATTAACTTGGAGAAAATGTACCTATGACATCATCAGCATGTTGTATGATAAACCTATTTGTCACTTGCAAAAGTTTTCTGTCATCCTCTTATTTATAATGATGATGATGATAAGAACACTAAGCATAAGATCCACCTTCCTAGTAAGTTTTTCAAGTAATCAGTGTAAACTATAGGCAATATGTGGAATATATATCTCTAGGACTTATTCTTCTTTCATAATGTAAAATTTGTACATTTTGAATAATAACTCCTCATTTTCTCCTCTCTCCAGTACCTACCACCTGCTATTATACTTTTCTTTTTTTTTAATTTAATAAATCTTTATTGTTCACTTTATTAAAATTGTTCCTCTTTTTCCCCCATAGTTCCCTTCCTGGTTCCCACCCCACCCTCTGCCCTAATCTCTCCCCACTGTCCTCATCCAGAGTTGTATGATTTTTGTCCAATGTCTTCCTGCACCCCCTGCACCTTTTCCCCCCTGAGAATTGTCAGTCAACTCTCTTTCTATACCCTGGTATCTATTATATTCACCAGTTTATTCTGTTCATCAGATTTTTTTTAATCACTTGATTTTTAGATTCACTTGTTGATAGATATGTATTTGTTGTCCATAATTTTTATCTTTATCTTTTTCTTCTTCTTCCTCTTCTTCTTAAAAAATACCTTTCAGTATTTCATGTAATACTGGTTTCAAATTTTTGACTTGATTCTTGCCTTCCTCTGATGATTACCAATGTTGAGCAACTGTAGGTCATTGGGTATCTTCTTTGGAGAAATGTCTATTTAGTTCCTTTTCAAATTTTTATTGGGTTATTTGTTTTTATTGATATTAAGTTATATGTATTCCTTAAATATTTTAAATAATAACCCCTTATCAGATATTTGCCTTGCAAATATTTTCTCTCATTTCACATGTTACCTTTTTAAATTTTGTTTATTGTGTTTTTTTTTTCTATAAAGAGGCTTTTTAGTTTGATGAGTAGCACTTGTTTATTTTGCTTTTGTTGCCTATGCTTTGGTGTTATATCCAAAAAATTATTTTAAGGATCAATATCAATAAATTTTTTCCTATTTTTCTTCTAAGAGTTTCATGGTTTTAGGGTTTATTTTTGTTTTGTTTTGTTTTTTTCAACTTTATTCAATCCAGCCTTCTTATTTTATATAGTGTTCCTTTTTTTCTTTTTTTTTAATTAAGTCTTTATTATTCAGATAATTACATTTGTTTCTCTTTTTTCCCCTCCATAGCTCCCCTCCACCTGGCTCCCTCCCTTCCCTCTATCTATACCTCCCCTCCCGTTGACCTCATCCATAGATGTATGATTTTTGTCCAGTCTCTCCCTGCACCTCCCTCACCCCTTTCCCTCTGAGAAATATCAGTCCACTCCCTTTCTGTGCTCCTGATTCCATTATATTCACCAGTTTATTCTGTTGATCAAATTTTTAATTCACTTAATTTTAGATTCCCTTGTTGATAGATATGTATTTGTTGTTCATAATATTTTATCATTACCTTTTTCTTCTCCCTCTTCTTAAAGAGTACCTTTCAGCATTTAATATAATACTGGTTTGGTGTTGATGAACTCCTTTAGCTTTTTCTTATCTGTGAAGCTATTTATATGCCCTTCAATTCTGAATGATAGCTTTGTGGGTAGAGTATTCTTGGTTATAGGTTCTTACTATTCATGATGTTGAATATTTCTTGCCACTTCTGTCTGATCTGCATTGTTTCTGTTGAGAAATCAGTTGACAATCGTATGGGTGCTCCCTTGTAGGTAATGAACTGTTTTTCCCTTGCTGCTTTTAATATTCTCTCTTTGTCTTTTGCTCTTGGTATTTTAATTATGATGTGTCTTGGTGTAGTCTTCTTTGGATTCCTTTTATATGGGGTTCTGTGTACTTCCTGGACTTGTAAGTCTATTTCTTTTACCAGATGTGGGAAGTTTTCCGTCATTATTTCTTTAAGTAGGTTTTCAGTATCTTGCTCTCTCTCTTCTTCTGGCACCCCCACAATTCTAAGGTTAGTACACTTGAAGCTGTCCCAGAGGCTCCTTACATTATCTTCACATTTTTGGATTCTTTTCATTTTTCTTGCTTTTCCAGTTGAGTGTTTTCTGATTCTTTATATTTCAAATTTTTGACTTGATTCTTGCCTTCCTTTAGTCTGCTGTTAGGTTTCTGTATAGTATTTTTTATTTCAGTCAGTGTATGTTTATTTTCTAGTTGGTCCTTTTCCATCTCTAGTTGGTCCTTTTACATCTCTAGTTGGTTCTTTTTCATCTCTTCTTGGGTCTCACTAACTTTATCCATCTCTTCTAGGATATTCTTGAAAATCATGGTTTTGAACTCTATATCCAGTCGTTTGTTTTCCTCCATTTCTTTTGTTTGTGATCTCTTCCTTTTTCTTCTCATTTTCACTATGCAGGGTGAACTTCTGTGTTGGATTCAGCCTTGTGATACAAGACTTGCAAAACTGCAAAAACCTCCCTGTTGAGCTTGAGATGGGTGGAGTCTCACGGCTTAACGGACTGCCTTGCCTTCCATTCGGCCCCATCCTCCACAGCCCCTGAGTCTCACATGACTGGGTAATCACTGGAGCAGTCCCTGTGTGCGCATGCACGCTCTCACAGTGCTTCTAGACTGCTGCTTTTCCAGCTCCCCTGCACTCTGGGACCATATGAATCTGGGTCCCCAGGGTTTCACCTGAAACTGGGGTTTAGTGGAGTTAGAAGTGGTGCAATTAGGAGGCTCTGTCTCCCACCCACTTGTGAAAGCCAGCGGCACAATCAGCAGTTTGTCTTTTGTGCGCAGTGCTGTGTGCACCACCAGACTTCTGCCCTTTTGCAACTCCCCTAAATTTCCGTGCACTTCTCCCTTTTCACGGTCCAAACTCCCCCTATATGAGTTTCAGCTGGACCTGGGGTTTAGTGTCGTAGGATAAGAGGTTCAATGCCACTGGGAGTCTCTGTCTCCCTCCCACCAGAGAAAGCCAGGTAATGCAGCACCCGCTCTCTCCAGGCGCGCATCTCTGTACCTCAGCGTTTTGCAGCTCTTCTGGGTCTCTATGAGCCCCTCTCTTTTCTTCTAGTTGTAGAATTTCCACTCAGCCAGCTTTCCTGTGGTTCTGGATGCTGTGTGTTCTGTCTTTTAGTTGTAGTTTTGAAGTTGTTGTGCGAGGCAACACTGTAGGTGTTTACCTATGCTGCCATCTTGGATTCTCCCCCTGGTTTTAGGTTTTATATTTAAACTTTTAATTTATTTTGAGTTGATTTTTGTATATGATGTTATATAAGAGTCCTATTTAATTCTTGTGATTTAGTAACATATGATTTTATTTAGTTATCAGGCTATGATAAACTAACAAAATTGAATATGTCTACCTTTCAAAAAAAGATAATGTTTCTTGATATCTCCACCAAACTTATACTCCCCTTTGAGGCCCTCCCTAGACAAATTGAACTCTACAAAAATACATGAAGGCTAAAAACACTTTAAATAATAAGAAATATATGACAATATATACCATTTTTATATTTTTTTACAGATCAGAAGCTTATAAACACTAGATACATAAGCAAATAAACCTTAATATTTTCTCACTGTAACCAGATTAATCTCCTAAAGCATAATTTTCTTCATGTCATATCCGGTTTCTATGCTCCCAATAACTGAAAATACTTCTGCTACTGGCCCACATATCTGAGAGCTCAGACCTATTGTGGATGTGAGACTGATTTAATTACATTTCTCCAATCTCATTTCTTTGAGGGTCTCTTAGTTTGGCATCCTCTGTGTGATGGCCGCAATAATTCTAGGCCTTATGTCAGCACATAAAAAGTCCATGTCTTCATGTCTTATTGGGTCAATTTGGGTCACATGTGAGTTCTTATTTACATAGGAAAGCTATGCAGTGATTGTCTTTGGTCAGGAACCTTTAATCATTCACTGGCAAAGGGAATGATATTTGTATTTATAAAGATCTATGTTTGAAGAAAAGTCAGATCCTAACTGGCTGAGTGCCTCTTCATGAGAATAAGTATTGCATATTAATATTTACTACATTCTCTATAATCAAACTCTAGACTTCATCTCTAGCCTTTCAATTATTACCACATGATAAACTGCTATATTTAATTGGCTTCTATGGCTTAGTGTCCCCATCTATAAAATGTTCATGTATCTCTGAAGCATCTTTTTTCTTGCTTCTTGATCCAAACCTTCTTTTTTAAAAATATATATTTTATTGATTTGTTACAGAGAGAGGGATAGAGAGTTAGAAACATCAATGAAAGAGAAACATGAATCAGCTTCCTCCTGCACTCCTCCTATTGGGGATATGCCCACAACCAAGGTACTTGCCCTTGATTGGAATCCAACCTGGTACCTTTCAGTCCACAGGCCAACGCTCTTTCCACTGAGTCAGATTGGTTAGGGTAATCCAAATCTTCTTTGCAGAAGGCTCTTTTAATTCTTCCAAATCATTCCTGTGTGAAAGCCTTCACATATGCTGATGTTCCATCTTCTTAAAAAACATTTTTTTACTTGTTCTTTAAAAATCTCAATTTAAGCATCTCCTCTTATAAAACAATAATCAGGGTGCCTCTCTTATAGAAATCTGTACTTCTCATTCAAAGAAGTTACTGATAGCAATTAACTAATTAATAATTCAAGTACCGTGGTACCTCGAGATACAAGTTTAATTCGTTCCTTAACCTTGCTCCTATATCAAGTTGCTCGTATCTCAAAGCAAATTTCTTCATTGAAATAAATTGAAATGCCGTTAATCAGTTCCAGCCTCCAAAATGCCACCCCAGTTGTTCTTGTTACGTGTTTTTGAATAAGAAAAATGTATTTATAAATGACAAATATTGTATATAAACATAATAAAAGAGAATGTAAAGGAATAAACTGGTTTTATAAAGTGTATTTACCTACTCGTTACACTCTTAATGCTACACTTTATCCCTAAACTGAATGTAACTTAACTAATCTTCACTGAACTTAATTGCTACTGGTCTTTTCATTTTTGGCTAATTTAAAAAAAAAAAAAAAAACGTGTCCAACAAGGTTTGCCTCTTCCTCCCTTTCAGAATGTTTCTGAAATGGGTGAGGCAAGTTTCATTGAACAGCTCCGATGCACGACCAGCAGCAACTTTTTCGGGGTGTTTCTTTTCCACGAAGTGTGACACCCTTTCCCAATTCCGAAGATCTCCTTTATCTCACTTGTAGAGCTCTCCTCCACCTCTGGCTCCTCCTCGAAACCAATTTCTTGGAGAACCTCCACATGTTGCTGAGACTGCAACTCTTGTAACTCCTCCGTGGTGAGTTCCAGAGACTGCTCCTCGACGAGCTCATTCACGTCTCTCTCATCCACCTCCAGGCCCATGGATTTTCCCAGAGACACTATCTCCTCCTCCACTGGTACCTCGGGTTCGAATCCTTCGAAGGTCCTTTAGGCTACTGCCTCAGGCCACAGCTTCTTCCATGCAGAGGTCAAAGTCCTTGTTGTAACACCCAGCCAGGCCTGATCAATAATTCTGAGGCATATCACAATGTTAAAGTGGTTCTTCCAGAACTCTCGAAGGGTGAGGTTTGTGTTCTCTGTCACCTCAAAGCAGCTCTGGAACAGGTGCTTGATGTACAGCTTTTTAAAATTAGAAATCACCTCCTGATCCATGGGCTGCAGGATAGGAGTGGTGTTGGGAGGTAGGTAGACAACCTTTATAAACTTGAAGTCTTCGAGGAGTTCATCTTCGAGGTTCGGTGGGTGAGCAGGAGCATTGTCGAGGATGAGGAGGGCTTGCATGGTTATGTTGTTTTCCTGTAGATATTTCTTAACAGAAGGGCCTAAAAGCAGGTTTAGCTACTGCACAAAGCACTGCCTGGTGACCTATGCCTTCGGGTTTGCCCTCCACATAACTTGCAGTTTATCTTTTAAAATCTTATGTGACTTAAAGACTGTGGGGTTTTCCGAATGGTATACGAGCAGAGGCTTAATCTTGCAGTCACTACTCGCATTGGCACACAGTGGGAGAGTTAGCCTATCCTTCATGGGTTTGTGGCCTGGCATCGCCTTCTCTGCCATTCTACAAGTCCTATTTGGCATCTTCTTCCAGAAAAGCCCTGTCTCCTCACAGTTGAAGCCTTGCTGGGGGATATATCCTTTGGCTTTTATCAGTTCGGAAAAAGTTTTGAGGTAATCCTCAGCTGCCTTCACATCCGAACTTGCTACCTCACCATGCCTGACGATGGAGTGAATGCCGGAACTTTTCCTGAAGTTATCAAACCTACTGGCTTTAAATGAGTCTTTCGAGGCTTCTTTCATGGAAGTGCGTGGGGTCTGGTCCAGCAAATCACCATAAATCGCTCGTGCCTTCTCACATATGATGCCCTGTGTTAATGTATCTCCTTTAAGCTGCTTCTCCATCACCCACGCTCGAGTCACGGTAAACTGGTGGGTCGTGTGCAGCAGGCCGATCTGCGTGATAACTCGCATCTCAAATGTTGCTCATATTTCAAAGCATAAAATAGCTCGCTCGATGGCTCATATCTCAAAAATCTCGTATGTTAGGGCACTTGTATCTCCAGGTACCACTGTAGTTGCTTCTTTAATATTTGTATAACCTGTTTTATTTTAAACCTTAGGAGGTTATAGCAGAGAAAGTTGTGCATACTTTACTTAGATATTTATGTAAAGGAGGCAGAACAGATTTAAAATAAAGATGGAGGGAAAAAAAGAAAAGGAACAAAGGCAGAAAGGAAGCAATGAGCATCCTACTTCTTTGAGGGATGGTGTCAGATCACACTAAAGAATATAAATGGCAGTAAAGTAGAAATAATAAGTTAGGTTGTTTTCCCAGATGGTCCCACAGTACCCCTTTTTACTGTTTTCATGACAATCATCATATTTGAAATGAGTGAGTATTGCCCATTTTTTTCCAATGAAATGTATAATTCATGTGGAAAAGGAGCCACTCAATCTCCTTTACAAATTTATTCCCAGGACCTAGCATTGTGTCTGCCAAAAATTGTGAACTGAATCATCAGCAAAGATTAATTTATAATCTTTTATTAACTATGTAATTAAATTGCCTATTCAGAAATTAAATTCTTAGTTAAACACTATTATTTGGCCTCATAATCAAAATGGATTTTCATATTTTATATCAGTTGATTTAATAGATGTGTTACTGTGTATTCATTCTCTGTAATTGTCCAGGTCATCAAACAAAACCTTTTTACACATTACTTATTTGCCTCTCTAACCTTCAAAAAAGAGTATGTCCAGAACAGCTTAATCATGTTTCAGCACCAGAAAATGGGGACTTAATTTGGCATCTTTGGGCATATAAACATGAAGTTACTTTTACTCTACTATTCCTTCATCTGACATATAAACATTAACAAATGGAACAGTAATTTTGGGAGATTATAGCATTCATTATCCTTTTTGCTTATCTTCGGTCGCAAGTTTTTTTTTGTTTTGTTTTGTTTTGTTTTGTTTCCCTTTTTCAAGTGCTATTTCCTTTTGGCAAGGTTGTTTATTTCTCACAGAGTTCTTTTAAAGCAAATGTCATGTGGGGATAATGCCAGGTAACCTTAAAGCAAGGCTTTTTTTTTTTTTTACCACAACTTTATTTTGTGGAGTGCTTTTTGGGGAAAAGTCATCCAAATCATGATCAAAATTGGAAACAAGAAAAAAGTCACATAATCAGAAAAATCAATGATCTTTCAAATAATTCAAAATTAACTGAAGTCAAACCAGCTTTAAGCTTAAATTTTAAAGCCAATTGGAATTTGTCTAACATGAGAGACCCAATAAAGACTAAATTCTAGGCTCTTGTGGTACAATAAGAGGTATTCTTTGACTAATAATGATTTTCCAAGTCTGAATGAACATTTAAAATCAACTCATAAAACATTTAAAAAATTTCAGAACAAACTAACAATTTATTGTAGAACTGTATATTTTATTTTCACTAACCAATTTAAATAAAAACCTGGCTTTGGAATTTTACAGAAGTTAGAAAGGATTGCCTCCATTGTAAAGGGCCAGGCAGAGTCGCTGTTTTCTTTTCTCAAAGGCAAAATTGATCTGCATGTGGCGTAAAATGATAGAAAGAAAAAATATTGTTAGAAGCTACATATTTGTTCATACAGTCTAGGCAATTCTGGAACTAATAAGCTAGAGTTTTTAAATATTCTCTCTCTCTTTCAATTTAAATGTATTTTTTGTAGAATTAAGTAATATTTAAAATCATATGTTGGCAATATGCCTGGAATACTTTTTTATTGTTTACATCTGGCCAACAAATTTGATTTGCTTTAAGCAATATGGATCACTAGTAATTTAATTCCATATACCAGTAGGTCATAAAGAACAACTTGATAACTGAGAAATACTTTGTTTGGATTAATATTTTCTGCAATATGATATACCTCCCTATAACTTATTTTGTATATATTAACATAATATCAAAAGGTTCTCATGAATATATATGAGAAATACTTTCATAATAGTCTAATGCCGGCATCAATAATCCTATTCTTTTTTCATCCCACAGACATGACTTTATTTGTTAGTATTTTTTCTTCAGATACTATATTCTTTTTATAGTTAGGAAATGAATTTGTAAACCCAAAATTGATTTAAAACTGAATGACATATTCATAAAGTAAGTTTTGTTAAATACAGACTTACTCTTGAGAAAAAACATTGTTGTTATGGTAGGCAAGATAATAACTGTCCAAAGATGTCCACATCTGAATCCTGGTACCTGCGAATGCTTTTACCTTACACAGCAAAAGGGATTAAGTTAAGAATCTTAGATGGAGGCTGGGGCTTAGCCTAGGTTATCCAGGTGGGCCTAATGTAATCACAAAGTTTTGTGTAAGAGGAGGGCAGGCAAGTCAGAATCAGAAAGAGAAATATGAAGATGCTTCACTGCTGGCTTTGATGATAGAGAAAGCAGCCATGAGTCAACAAATGCAGTTTGCTTGCTGGCTTCTCAGGGCTGGAAAACAGATTCTTCCCTAAAGCCCTCAGCAGCCCCTCTGACAGTTTGATTTTAAATAAAACCTATTTCAGATTTCTGATCTCCTGTGAGACAATGAATTTGTGTTGTTTTAAGCCACAAAGTTTGTGATATCTGCTATAGCACCTAAGGATAACTAAGATAACTATCAAATAAAAAGACTAAAAGAAATAAGAACAATACAATATGACTGGCATGCTTACTATGTGATAGGCAGGATGGGAGGCACTCTTCAGAAAATATCTTGTTTTATCTACACACAGTGCTAGGCAATACTTTATTTATTATTCCCATTTCACAAGTGAGTCAAATATATTTTTAAAAAATATATTTTAATTTATTTCAGAGAGGAAGAGAGAAGGAAAGAGAAGGAAACATCAGTGATGAATCATTGATCGGCTGCCTCCTGCTTGCCCCACACTAGGAATCAAGCCCACAACCCAGGCATGTGCCCTTGACCTTAATTGAATCCAGGACCCTTCAGTCCATAGGCTGATGCTCTATCCCTTGAGCCAAACCAGCCAGGGTTCAATGTATCTTTTTTAAATAAAAAAGGCATATCTAAAGCATGTAAAATTAATAAATAAAAGAGGTGGAATTTGAACACATAAACATTGAATATTCTATGTCACATAGTATAGTTCAACAATAAAAGAAAATTCTAGTTGTCTCCTCTAATGCTAAATAATTTTGGCTCTTTTAATACATCTAATAGTTTTTCTTAAAATAGTTCAGCTACAAAGAGTGTCTGGCCAGGAGGAATATACACAGGAGTCACTAGAGAAGAACTGGATGTGACATTCTTATTATTAATTTAACACATCCACAATGAGAACTGTAGGTCACTGTAGGGATCTCAGAACAATTGTCCTTTATTTTGTAAATGTTTGTCCTTTGGGCAGGCTCTATGCTGAAACCATCTGTTGCTGCACCCTTGGCTGTAGTTGATTGGTTCAGAATTGGGCACCTGTATCAAATTTATTCATATAGTTACTCCTTCCTGGAAATTCAAATTGGTATTAGCAAAGGCATACTTCATCTCCCTTGGGTGGAAGGCTTCTGTAATGTGGGAACTCAGAAGCACTCAGTAGTAGGTTGTTTAACTCTGAAGATTAGAGAGCTAGATAAAGCTCTTTTGCAAGGAGTTAAGAAAAGAATTAGCTATAAATGTAAATAAACAATGTTGACAGATACAGAAAATATTAGAATTTTATCAGGCTCTGTTTGTAGCCTATTACTGACATACACAATATTACTCAATATTGCTATGATGTCCTTTCATTTCTATTTTTTGAGATACTCTCCTGGCTATATAAAAACATTTTACTTAAGTCAGCTTCAGAGCAATTGTGTTTCTTGCAAGATAATCAGGTTTTTATGAAATATCACTCCAAATCCTAAACATAATAATTCACCTTTCCTTCCTTTAGAGAGCTTATGTTCTGGTTCAGTTGATTAAAACACAGAGAAAAAGTCAATATTTTATATAACATAAAGAAAAAGGCATTTACCAATATATGTTAGGCCACTAATAATAAACCTTGAAATTATTAAAAAAATTAGCATTTAGTTCTTGGCAATTGTTCTTTTTCTATCCTTTCTTCCTGAAGGCAAACCATTTAGGATAAACCTCTAATAGTTAACATATAAAAACCTCCTGTTTTGTGCCTTAACTTATCCCCCAAGGAGTATGGTCAGTTATGTTCACTCATCAGTATTTCAATTAGGTTTTCTGTATTTGATTAATTTCCTCATTAGAGTAATAATTGGTGATTGTGAAAAGTCATTTTCTTACCGCATTACCACAACATATAATTCCTATTACTTCCATATCATGATCTTCCTGTTCAGCCTCTAATCAATTTATATTGACAATAACTGTCATAGTAATATTGACTTCATATATATTAAAAAAACAACAACACAGATCACTGATCAGTTTGTTTCATAGTATATGATTGTTTTATGGTTGACATGACCCTCACCTCAGTTTCTCCTCCTCTAGCTTCAGGTTTTCTGTGTTCTTTCCCCACCACTGGAGAGTCACACTTTGAGACTGAATTCCAGATTTACTCTTGGAAATATTTTTATATCTCACAGTGTCCTCCTTAGTCTAAATCCAAGATTCTTCTCCAGCAGGCTAAAGATAAAATCCTCTCTCTCTACATTGTGTGTCTCAGCTGCCCACAACATGGTTCCTATCAGCATTTTATGCACTTTCCTGCAAAGTTGTAAATATATTTACTCCCACCCCTGGGATTTTACATTACCTCCTATCCTTCTGCAATTTATTCCTCCCTTATAAAGCACCTCACATGCTGTTTTGTTTCTCAGCCATTTATTGCAATGTACTTTCCTCAACTGATTTTGCAGTTTTCCTGAGCAGATGTTGCCTTTGTTTGTTAATAAAATCTACCAATACACAATCTTGAAAGTAGTGGGTGAGCAACAATCATTAATTCTAAGGACATGCAATTTTTCTAAGACTCTATGACACTTTTCCAGTTCACTTCATCTTTGCACCTCTGCTTTATCTGGCCTTCCCTTCTCTCACATTTGTTTTCTTACTAGTTATTTACCAATGTGGCTACATAAAACATCACATGTCTATAAAGGTTCTTCTAAATATTTATCTTCTTATAAAAAACAAGTGCAAACTGAATCTTTTCTGGGGCTCAGTTTAAAAATATGACCTGCAAATATGTCTATGACCTATGTACAAATGAATCAGCTCATTTCTAAATGAATGCTTCATTATACTTTAGAAGAAAGCAATATGGTGCTTATTTTTTCTCAGTTTAAGTTCAACAATATTTTATTTCTCTGCACAGTTTATTTCCCAGTGCACATTGGAATATAGACCCACATCTGGGTTCATATTTATTAGATCTGTATAAACAGTGTGGTTTTTGGTACAGTGGCAGATGGGGTGATGAGAGAGTGGGCTTATCCCATTTGAGATCCATCTGATAGTATAAACTGCATACCTAAAATGGATCAGTCAGAAGACTAATTTTGTGTAGGCTAAGTAGTCCCTTGGAAGATAATTCAACATGCAGAAATAGTTACTTCATTTAGCAAGAAAATTAGAGTGGAGAGTGAAGTGTCAGTCCTGACCACCTTCTTCCAAACTCTTATAACCTCCACTTACACAAACTGAACTTGAACCTGAAACAAAAGGTCAAATTAATCTGACCATATGTACATCCCATAATGTAGCAATTTTACTCTTAGGTATATTTCCAACAGAAATGCATACATATGTTAACCAAAATGTAAGTTCTAAATGTTTATAGCAGCACTACACAAAGTAGCTTCAAGCTTAAAACTACATAAATTCCTATTGAGAATGGAGCTAGTGAATAAATTATAGAATAAAATACTATACAACAATACGGGTAAACCATCTGCTGCTATGCTTGATAACATAGTTTAATTAAAGAAAACAAATGTCTTCTGAAAGTCATCACACACAGAATACATATATATCTTGTCTTATTTCCTTAGTATTAAGTGAAAATATAATGTACAACCAGCTTATATTAGAAGCCTGTATAATGGTACACATGGGGAATTGCATAATGATTTTAAGGGACAATGAGAAATCTCCCAATGTGTTTCAGATATGCTGATAGTGATATGCTCTTGATCTGAGTGCTAGTTATGCAAATGTGTTCAGGTAATGAAAAGTTATCAACTTTTGCAATAATGATATATGCATACTTCTACATAGATATTGTATTTTAATAAAAGCTTTTTAATTAGCTAATATTGATCATGTAAAAATAGCCTATCTAATAAAATAAAATCATGAAAATTTACCTTACCTTTGCTATGCCCACAAGCCACACCTATTAGCCAATCAGGAGTGAGTATGCAAATTAACCCAACAAATGTGGTGGCAGCCACAGAGCTAGAGCCAGCCAGAGGCTTGGATTGTCCCCAGTGATGGAGGAAGCCAAGCTTCCCACCCACCCTGGCTGGCCCTGGCCTCTGCTCAAGACTACAAAGTTTCAATTATAGAAGATAAATAAATCCCAATAAAAATGGTGGCAGCCACAGAACTGGAGAGAGCAGAAAGCTTGGTTTTCCCCTGGCAATGAAAGAAGCCAAGCTTCCTGCCTGCCCAGGCCTGCCCTGGTCTCCACTCAAGGTTACAAAGTTTCAATTATAGAAAATAAATGCATCTCAGATACCAGGGCCTCCACTTGGGTTGCCAGGGGACATGACAGGCCTGAAAAACCACCAAAGGCCCCTTGCTCAGGCCATCCCACACTGCAAGAGAACCCCCACCTTGATTCAGGATACCCTTCAGGGCAAACCAGCCAGCCCCCAACCATGCACCAGGCCTCTATCCTATCTAATAAAAGAGTAATATGCAAATTGATCATCATTCCAACACACAAGATGGCTGCACCATGTGGTCAAAGATGGTTGTCCCCATGTGGACACAATATGGCCGCCACAAGATGGCCAGCAGGGGAAGGCAGTTGGGAGAGACCAAACCTGCAAGGGAAGGCAGTTGTGGGCTATCAAGCCTAAAGGGAAGGGAAGTTAGGGATGAGCAGGCCAGCAGAGAAGGAGTGTTGGGGGGACCCAGCCTGTAGGGGAGGGCAGTAGAGGT
Organism: Lasiurus cinereus; assembly: GCA_011751065.1. Lineage (NCBI taxonomy): Eukaryota > Metazoa > Chordata > Mammalia > Chiroptera > Vespertilionidae > Lasiurus > Lasiurus cinereus. The sequence continues at coordinate 39,350,578 of JAAGEH010000012.1, read as the reverse complement.
GACCAGGCCTTCAGGGAAGTGCAGTTAGGGGCAATCAGTTTGGTAGGCAGAAACAGTTAGGGGCAATAAGGAAGGCAGGCAGACAAGCAGTTGGGAGCCAGCAGTCCTGTTTAGGCAGTGAAACATCCCTCAAGGGGTCCCAGATTGGAGAGGGTGCAGGCTGGGCTGAGGGACACCCCCACATGCATGAATTGCATGCACCAGGCCTCTAGTTCTATATAATAAAAGCCTAATATGCAATTTTTTCCCTTGGGCAGTTGTTTGACTGGAAGTTTGACCAGGAGTCCAACATCTCGCTATGATGTGCACTGACCATAGGGGTGGCAGACATGGCAACATAGTGCTGGCAGCAGGCATCAGTGGAGGTACTGTGGGCCCTGATGGGCCCCAATGAGAACAGGACCACAGCAGGATGGTAGAACAGATGAGTGGGCAATGTCAGGTCAAGGTGGATGAGAACACAGGCCTGATCGCCCTGCTAATTGCCCTGCAGAGGGCAATCAGCAGTGGAGGTGGGGGGCGGAGTTGCTGAGGGAGCCAGGCAGGGGGCTGGACCCTGATCAATCACTCCACAGGCAGAACAGTGGAGCAGGTGAGGGGGCAGCACCAGGCCAAGATGGGATTCCAGGTGAGACTGCGGGCTGCGAGGCTGGGGAAATGAGCTGGGGCCTGACCTCTGTAGGCCACCATGAGGGACCCCACCTGTGCACAAATTCATGCACTGGGCTTCTAGTATTCCAATAAGATATCTCCATAAGTTTATTTTGATCAAATATAGCTGAACTATACAACACCTTGTTTCTCTGTTTCAAGATACATGCCAAATCTACACTCTATTGACTATTCCTTCTCTAACATTTTACTCTATATGTCATATCATTAACTTCATAGAATTCTTATATGTTCCATATGAAATCTATTTTTGATTTTTTCAGATGATAAGGTAAAATATCATTATATGCCAAGAGGCTTATTTTTTTTCTCTGTCTAAATCACTCATCTTTTATAAACCTAGCTCAAAGAAAGACAAAGCCATATGATTTCCCTTTAGTGGAATCTAAAAGACAAAACAGTCCTGGCTAACTTCCCAACTTCCATACACCAAAAAGTGTCAGGTTTGATTTTTCCAGTCAGGGCATATATCCAGGTTTTCCTCAATCCCTATGTAGGAGGCAACAGATGGATACTTCCTTCTTAACTTTCTCTTTCTCTTTCTCTCTCTCTCTCCCTCTCTCTCTCTCTCTCTCTCTCTCTCTCTCTCTCATCAATATAAATAAATTATTTAATTAATTAAATAACAAAGAAAACAAAACCAAACCAATAAATACACAGAAGAGATGGGTAGTTGTCAGAGTGGAAGAGGTTTGGAAAGTGTGTGAAATGGATGAAGGAATTCAAGAGGTATAAACTTCCAGTTATAAATTAGTTATAGGGATATAATTTACTGCGTAGTAACCACAGTAAAAAATATTGCATTGCATATTTGAGAGTTGGTAAAAGAGTAAACCTTTAAAGTTCTTATCACAAAAGCATAATTTTATATGGTAATAGACGGTAACTAAAATAACTGATGATCATATCACACACAACATATACAAGTATCTAAATATTACGTTGTACATCTGAAACTAATTGTTATATGTCAATTATACCAAAATTAAAAAATACAAATAAACTATCAAGAAATAAGTTCAACAAAAATGTTTGACACTTCATTGAAAGGAGGAGAAATCTACTCTAAACTAAGTTATATGGTTATTTTAGAATTACATTTAGTGAGTTTTCTATTGTCATCATGTCAGTCTACATAGATGGAATTTTTAAGAAGCAGGTCCACAGCTATGCCGCAAAATGAATAGTTGTTTAAGATATTGTTTGGCAAATTGTAAGCTATATTATACTCTCTCTCTCTCTCTCTGTCTCTCTCTCTCTCTCTCTCTCTCTTTCTCTCTTTCTATCTCACACATACACACACACACACACACACACACACACAATCTGCCTTCAGCCAGATTTATGATCATCTTCTATAACTTTTAATTCATGTTATATATTACAATTTTCTCCATGCAGTTTCAGGCAAAAAGTATAAATTGTAGTCCCTTTCCAACCAATCGCCAAGACCTTGCTGCATTGGTTTTATTCAAGTGACAGTTTCATGATTCAGTCAGGAAAATAAAAAAGCCCAATTGCAAGTTAGCTTCATTTCACTCTAAGGAGTAACGAGCTTTGTGATTGTCAAGTAGAATTATGTGGTGATATCTGAAAGGGAGTGAGGGAGGCTCATGTTCTAACAGAAAACAGAGAGACAAAGGGTAATATTTAGAGAAATAAATCAGTAATGTTATCAATAGCTAAACTCTATTGACTGTTCCTTCTCTAACATTTTACATTATTGATTTTATTTAATCCTCATGTTATAATAAGTCTCACAACTCTTATTATTTCCATTTTATAAATAAAAAAGTCTTAGAGAATTTAAATATTTTACTAAACATTACAGAACAATGAGTAGTAGGGGTGGGTTTAAAATTCCTCTAAATAATATCCCAGAGCCTGAATCTTCAATGACTATACAGTATTCCTTCCTATTAAGAATTGTTACATATCATAAAGACATGTGGTACTTTAGAATGAAATATAAATTTCATAATTTATGCTTTTAAAGCATTTTATTTCATCTTTGTTGAAAGCAGGTCTAATTTTATATTTATATAAAATATCTTACATTATTTCTAGAGATGGAGTGGGTTGGCATGTGTGAACAAAAGGCATGCAATACACACACTATGAGTAAACAGACACAAAAATGCAGACTCTACTAGGCATACAAATTGAAACTTTGCTGAGTAAGAACTTAAAAAATAGACATTAAAAATAGACATTATGGTGAATATGTCAATTATTTCTAAACCATTGCTAAGTTTAATGTAATTACAATTAATTTTATTTTAATTGTGTTACATGTATACATAGCTCCCCATTTACCCCACCCTCCCAGGCATACCCAAACCCCCCAGTGTCTTGTGTTCTTTGGTTATGCTTATATGCATGCATACAAGTCCTTTGGTTGATCTCTTATATACCCCACATCTACATAACCTTCCTGCTGTAATTTGACAGTCTGATGCTTTACTGCCTCTGTATTTATCCTTTTGTTCATCAGTTTATAATGTTCTTTATTATCCACAAATGAGTGAGATCATGTGGTGTTTCTCCTTCATTGATTGGTTTATTTCACTTAGCATAAGGCTCTCCAGTTCCAACCAGGTTGCTGCAAATGGTAAGAATTCCTTCTTTTTTATGGCAGCATAAAATTCCTTGTGTAGATGTATTATAGTTTTCTGATCCACCCATCTGCTGATGGGCACCTAGGTTGTTTCCAAATTATAGCTATTGTAAATTGTGCTGCTATGAACATAGGGGTGCATAAATCCTTTCAGATTGGTGTTTCTGACTTCCTAGAATGTATTCCTAAGAGTGGGATTGCTGGGTCAAATGGGAGTTCCATTTTTAGTTTTTTGAGAAACTCCATACTGTTCTCCACAGTGGCTGCACCTGTCTGCATTCCCACCAAAAGTGCACAATGGTTCCTTTTTCTCCGCATCCTCGCCAACACTTCTCCTTTGTAGATTTGTTGATGATTGCCATTCTGACAGGTGTGAGATGGTATGGCATTGCTATTTTGATTTGCATCTCTTGGATAATTAGTGACTTTGAACATGTTTTCATGTGTCTCTTGGTCTTCCTTCTGTCATCTTTCGAAAAGGTTCTATTTAGGTCCGTTGCCCATTTTTTTATTGGATCATTTATTTTCCTTTTATTAAGTTGTATAAGTTAGCTGTAGATGTTGGAGATTAAACCTTTATAAGTGATAACATTTGCAAATATGTTCTTCCATTCAGTGGGCTTCCTTGTTGTTTTGTTGATGGTTTCTTTTGCTGTGCAAAAGCTTTTTATTTTGACGTAGGCTCTTTGAAAGGACAAACAAAATTGATGGACCCCTAGCCAGGCTCACCAAGAAGCAAAGAGAGAAGACCCAAATAAACAAAATCAGAGATGAAAGAGGAGAAATAACAACGGACCCCGCCAAAATACAAAGGATTGTTAAAAAATATTATGAACAACTCTATTCCAACAAATTGGACAACCTACAAGAAATGGACATATTCCTAGAAAAATATAACCTTCCAAAACTCAATCAGGAAGAATCTAAACAGCTCAATAGTCCAATAACTATGGAAGAAATTGAAGCAGTCATCAAACAGCTTCAAGCAAACAAAAGCCCGGGAACAGATGGCTACACAGGAGAGTTTTACCAAACATTCAAGGAAGAATTAAAACCTATCCTCCTCAGACTATTCAAAAACATTCAAGAAGAAGGAACACTTCCAAACACCTTCTATGAAGCCAGCATCACCCTAATACCAAAACCAGATAAAGACAACACAATGAAAGAGAATTATAGGCCAATATCTCTCATGAACATAGATGCCAAAATCCTCAACAAATTTCTAGCAAATCAGATCCAGAGCACATCAGAAAGATCATACACCATGACCAAGCAGGATTCATCCCAGGAATGCAAGGATGGCACAATATCTGCAAATCAATAAACATGATACATCACATAAACAAATTGAGAAATAAAAATCACATAGTCATATCAATTGATGCAGAAAAAGCATTTGACAAAATCCAACACCTTTTCTTGATAAAAACTATCAGTAAGGTGGAAATAGCAGGATCATACCTCAACATCATAAAAGCCATATATGATAAATCCACAGCTAACATCATACTTAATGGGCTAAAACTAAAACCATTTTCCTTAAGAATTGGAACAAGGCAGGGATGCCCACTCTCACCTCTCCTGTTCGACATAGTACTGGAAGTATTAGCCATTGCAATTAGACAAGAAAAAGAAATCAAAGGCACCCAAAATGGAAAAGAAGAAGTAATCTTATTTGCAGATGACATGATACTCTACATAGAAAACCCAAAGTACTCCATCCAAAAACTAATTGACTTAATAAATTAATTTGGCAATGTAGCAGAATACAAAGTTAATGCCAAGAAATCTATGGCATTTCTATACACTAATAGTGAACTTACAGAAAGAGAGACTAAAATAGCAATCCCATTTACCATTGCACCAAAAAAATTAAGATACCTAGGAATAAACCTAACTAAGGAAGTAAAAGACTTATATGCAGAAAACTATAGGGCACTGAAAAAAGAGATAGAGGAAGATGTTAACAGATGGAAGAGCAAACCCTGCTCATGGATTGGGAGAATCAACATCATTAAAATGTCTATACTACCCAAAGCAATCTATAGATTCAATGCACTACCCATTAATATACCAATGATATATTTCACAGACCTAGAAAGAACTCTTCAAAGATTCATCTGGAACAAAAAATGACTGCGAATAGCCACAGCAATCCTGAGACAGAAGAATAAAGTAGGTTGGATCTCAATACCAGATTTCAAGCTACATTACAAAGCAACTGTTCTCAAAACAGCTTGGTACTGGCACAAGACCAGACATATAGACCAATGGAATAGAATAGAGAATCCAGGTATCCACCCAAACCAATATGCTCAATTAATATTTGACAAAGGAGGCATGAACATACAATGGAGCCCAGACAGCCTCTTCAGTAAATGGTGTTGGGAAAATTGGACAGATACATGCAAAAAAATGAAACTGGACCACCAACTTACACCAAATACAAAAATAAACTCCAAATGAATACAGGACTTAAACATTAGATGAGAAACCATAAAAATACTAGAGGAATCCACAGGCAGCACAATCTCAGACATATGCCGAAAGAACTTCTTCACTCTTAATTCTCCAAGGCCAATGGATGCTAAAGAAAAAATAAACAAATGGGACTATATCAAAATACAATTAATATTTTAATGGAAGTCTTTGATGAGAAATTCTGTAAAAGCCAGTTTAGAGTTTATCTGGAAATTATGCAACAGAAAGTTTATTAGTATTTATCTTTGAAATTGTGGTTTCAATCCCAGGTCAGGATAAATACAAGAAGGGACCAATGAATGCATGTATATATGAAATAATACTTCAATGTATTTCTTTTTCTCTCTCTTTTTTGTGCTCTCTCTAAAATTAAAAAAAAATACAACAACCCACTGAATGCATAAAATAAGTGGAACAACAAATCATTGTTTCTCTCTATATAAATCAATCAATAAATAAAAATTTAAATATTTTGTGGTAATTTTAATTTGAGTCATCTAAACAAATATTGATATTTATTGTTTTTTTTCCCCTTCAAAATTGCTCATATTTTTCTGGTTCTTTGTATGTCAAGAAATGATATTTCTACTATTAGATCTTATGGAATATGGGTCCTGTCATAATTTTGTAAAAAAATATTAATTTTGTTCTAGCTAGCTTGGCTCAGTGGATAGAGTGTCAGCCTAAGGATTGAAGGGTCCAGGTTCAATTCCGGCTAACAGCACATGCCCGGGTTTCGGACTCAATCCCCAGTAGGAGGTGTGCAGGAGGCAGCCAATCAATGATTCTCTCTCATCATTAATGTTTCTGTCTCTCCTTCTCCCTTCCTCTCTGAAATCAATCAATAAATATATATATATTTTAAAAATGTTGATTTTACCCAGCTGGTTTGGCATCAACCTATGAAGTAGGAACATGGTCAGCAAACTGCGGCTCACAAGCCACATGCAGTTCTTTGGCCCCTTGCGTGTGGCTCTTCCACAAAATACTACAGTCTGGGTGAGTCTATTTTGAAGAAGTGGCATTAGAAGAATTTTAAGTTTAATAAATTTGGCTCTCAAAAAAATTTTAATTGTTTTACTATTGATATTTGGCTCTATTGACTAATGAGTTTGCTGACCACTAAACTAGGAGGTCACAGTTCAATTACTGGTCAGGGCATATGCCCTGGTTGTGGGCTCAGTCCCCCATGTAGAGTATGCAGGAGGCATCTGATCAATGATTCTCTCTCAGTATTAATGTTTCTATCTCTCTCCCTATCCCTTCCTCTCTGAATTCAAATATATATATTTTAAAATATTGACTTTGTTTTGTTTCTTCACTTACTCAAGCAATTTACCTTCAGATCACAAATTCTGTTTTGCCTTTTGTGAAAAATGGTTGCTATCAAGCCCTTGCTATGTTGCTTTGTTTCTGTCCATCACATTCTCGACTCAGGTTCAAAGTCTTGGTATGCTTCCTTGGCTATCCCTCACATACACAACTCAAAGGTGAGGCTGAGGCTTTATTTTGGAAAATATACAAATCCAGGGAATTTCCTTCTTCAGATCTCTCTTCTGTGAGATTTTCCCCATACTTTCTGGTCATCAAGACCTACATTTAACGCTAGCTGGTTTGGCTCAGTGGATAAATCGTCAGCCTACCAACTGAAGAGTCTCGAGTTCCATTCCAGTCAATGGCACATGCCTGGGTTTTGGGCTCAATCCCCAGTTGGGGGCGGGCAGGAAGCAGCCAATCAATGATTCTCATCATTGATATTTCTATCTCACTCTACATTCCTCTCTGAAATCAATAAAAAATACCCTACATGATAAAAGGCTAATATGCAAATTGACTGAATAGCAGAATGCTGGTTCACTATGACACATATTGACTACCAGGGGGTAGATGCTTAATGCAGGAGCTGCCCCCTGGCGGTCAAGTGTACTCCCCAATTCAGCCAGACGCTGGGCTCACAGCTGGCAAGTGCAGCAGTGTTGGCTGGAGCCTCTCCTTGGTCCACGACAGTGCTAAGGACCCCAGGGGGGATGTCCATCCCTGGGGAGGGAGCCTAAGCTGGGAACCTCAAGGTTCCCAGACTATAAGAGGGCAAAAGCTCGGGCTGAGGGATCCCTACCTCCCAGCACACTAATGTCATGCACCAGGTGTCTAGTATTACATAAAAGAAGACTTACATTTTCTGGTATCTTTGGTCAAGAAGATCAGATTCTTTTAGAATTTTAGCTACTCACACTGTTGTTCTGCCATGTGGTCCAATGAGGAGGCGTTCAGGGCAGAGCTGTGAGAGAAATGAGGTAAGGGATAAAAGAAAACATCCCTGGCATATTTTCCTCCATGTTTTGACATTCTCTCCATTGTACTAACTGCTTTCTGTTAACTTTTCAGAAAGAAGGTAGATGAACTATGTCATTTGTTTTGGGTAAGAAGTTAGGAAGAGGACTAAAAGGAAGGGGAAGTTTTGGTGATTTTAACAAGAATGATTTTACTAAAATAGTGGAGGTGGAAAATTAAGTCACTTTAATTTTTAATATAAGAATATCAAGTTTTAAAAATAATATAATATTTTAAGTTGAAATAATTTGAATTGTATATGTCATTTAAATATATGGTATATTTCTTTATTTTCATTTTCCTTAAAATATTTTAAATTTTCACAATGCTTATTTATACAACTCTTACTTTTATTATTGAGTAGTCCTTTGAGATTCTAAGCCTTTGACTTAGAACACTGACTTTGAAAAGTCTTAACTATAAAAAAATTTTAGTATACATTTTCCATGTACTTTCCTCTTTTTAAATGCTCCACGAAATAGAGATAGTTTATGTGTTGTTGTTTTTTTCAATATACTTTTCTATAATTGTTGACAGTCTGTAATAAAAATAATACTAAGGAACAATTATAATTGAGATGGCTCACCAGAATACAATAATACCTAGGTTCTCAAGTTTAAACTTAGCATCACAAGCAGAAAATTAAGTGACTGAAATATTACCAGTTTTTTTTAAGTATTTGAATTATCTACACTATCACATTGTCACACTGATTACAAGGAAGGTAATTGAGGATATCCAGTGCAAATGTAAGAGGTCAAAACTTCCTGAACAAATTTGTCTATTGAGGAAAATATATGAAGACTTCTTTCTGGAAATCTATTGGGTAGAGCTCACCTCTGGACTAAGCATGTGCTTCCATTGTTGTCAGCACGCAGCATATTGCAATTGCTTTTTCCATGCCACATAACAGTTCTAGCCAAGAAAGAAAGTCCTGTGCAGCCATTGTTATCTCCCCTAAAGGCTTCACCTGGTGTGAGTATGGCTTAGAGCAGCTGATTGTTCTTACTAAACTCAGGGTCTATCAGCAAGTCATTTTCAGTATCCATCTGCACGCCTGCTGCACCGATAGCAAGAAAAGTTAGTGCACAATGCTGGTTATTTGGCAAAAGCAAGTAAGACATAATTTTGCTCTAGGACAGAGTATGATCAGGACACAATTGCTTTTTCCTCTGGAAGCTTTCTACCATTTCTCTCACCATAGTGATTCTTCCAGCCTATCTTTTAATAAACCACCATTTTGTTGCTCAGAGTAGAAAAAAAAAAAACATGAAGTCCTTCACCAAAGAAGCACTACCTTCTTTTTATTTTCCACATTCCTGATCAGAAATATGAGGAATGTTCTTGGACAGTCTGTAACCAGAACAAGAGAGTTCAATTTGATTAACTTGATACCCACTTCCTGAAATTACTTGATAGATCAGAATGATGTAATAAAATTATATTTTATATTTTTATTCTCTTCTAGCAGTGTTTAAATAATTTATTTTACTATGACTTACAATTCTTTCTGGAAACATCTATTAACAATTTAAAATTAGATTTAGACATTTGGGGAAGTAAAACAAAAATGGATTTTATACTAACCAAAGCTGTAATGCTGAAATGGAGAATTCACTTGGTAAATGCCTCTATATTTTCAAATGTGATTGAAGTTATCTGAAATATGTTAATGTGAACATCCTGGGTTATATGAAACAAATACATCTTTAAATTTAAATTATAAAAACATTTTTAATTAAAAAGTACCAAAATAATAGAAACTTGCTATGTCAACTTCAAGGAATACATAACTCTAAAGAATAATAATTTAAATCTTGTTTCAGCCCATACATATATGAGGATTTTTGGTGTAAATCTATATATATATAATCTAATATATAACTATATTTGTAAATATTCTATATATTAATATTTTATGCATGTTACACATACTGCTTTTATTGCAAATCTGATGCATATTATTTTAACAATGTTCAATTAAAAGTTTCAAATCATAAATTTGTAATATATAAAAGTGCCAAATAATATTAGTATGTTTCTTTCTACATTTACTTCAGTAAAAATGCCTTCACCAAACATTTTGTAATATTTTATTTGGTATTTTTAGTTGTTTCAAGTTTCAAATGTAAAGTGTTAAATCATCTGGAATTTGTATACTCATATATGTAGTATGAGAAGATATAATAATATTTAATATGAAGTTCAAATAGCTAGTAAATTATACCAGTATAAGTATAAAATAGTCAGTTATATTCCCTCTGAAATGCCATGATTTTAAAACATATTTTTTTCATTAATATATAGATGAGTATCTGGACTTTCTATCCTTCATTAATTAATATGCTACTTCCATGTTCCATAGCATTGTATCTATATATGTATACTGATAAATGGAGGTCAGTTTTCCTCTCCTTGTTCTATAGAGCACTATTCTGCACAGGTTATTGTTTTCAAATGTTAATTTTTATTAGTTTGTTACAGAAATATAACTAATATTTCAAATTTAAGTCCACTAGAAATTTTTTTCACTACCTTTGGAACTGAACTATAATACAGAAAGTGTTTAAACAAGATAATATATTTTCAGTTATGTAAATGAAAATAGCTTTAATGTTCACCATTTCCTACCTGAGAGGAGATTTTTTTCCCCTCAACTACTATAGTAGTAAAGGATTTTAACATTAGTCTTTCCAGAAACATTCTTGTGTTGGCTTGATTTAGAAGTAATAAACAAAATTATTTTATAGTAAATTATAGGATTTCCCATTAAAACAAATAACTCCTGCCAAAACCTGTTTGGCTCAGTGGATAGAGCATTAGCCTGCGGACTCAAGGGTCCCAGGTTCGATTCCAGTCAAGGGCATGTACCTTGGTTGCGGGCACATCCCCTGTGGGGAGCATGCAGGAGGTGGCTGATTGATGTCTCTCTCTCATCGATGTTTCTAGCTCTCTGTCCCTCTCCCTTCCTCTCTGTAAAAAATCAATAACATAAAAATTAAAAAACAAACAAATAACAAATAACTCCTAAATGGCTATCTCTTACAATGTACTATACAAAATAATAAATAGAGAAGGTGTCAAATTAAGTTCCATGGTCATGGAATTTTGGAAAATGTTAAAATATATATATATCCCTTCTAAGACTGACAACATAAATTAGCATATCAAATTTGGTAATTCTTACAAGAAAATAAATTAAATATCACTTTTTCATTTACCAAATTTATGTAAGAAGTGATTTTTCAACTTTACTTTTCTTCTTCCCTGCTTCTCTTTCTTTCCTTCCTTCATCTCTCCCCAACTTCTCTTTCTTTTTCCTTTTTAAAATCCTTTTGAATGATGATTTTAGTAAATGTACTTTGGGAAGAGCTTTCCAAAACTCAAGCAAAAGTTAAAGCTCTCTGAATCACTGATTAACTCCCTTAAGAAGTATTGCATTTCCATCTTCTTGAGAATAGTTACATTGTCACCACTGTATCTTCATTATTTATAAAATACTACATAAAAATCAATCTTTCTTGGAGTAGAAGACTTTTGCTGTTTTGTTTTGTTTTTTTCCATTTAAGCCCTAACTCCTAATTCAATGACTATCACTTAAGAAGCATTCAGTAAAATATGGCAGACTGAGTAAAAGAATAAATGACTAAATAAACTACAAAGCAACTAATTCTTAAAAATGTAAAATTGGGATTTATAAAAGACTATGCAGGAAAAACTGTAATTACATGTGTCTGGTTAAATAATTCAACCAAAAACTTTTAATGATGTTGATCCATATTTCTTAGTTTTAAGTAGAAAGTTACTAGGAGTATCTGTTAGGAGCAGAAATAGAATATTGGAAAATAACTATAATTATAAGAAATATTAGTCATGCTCTGTTAGCCATAATTTTCTTTTCTGATTGGAGAAAGCACTTTTCACCTGGCTGGGAGTTGTATACCCTGGGACACGGGAGCTAACATTGGAATGCAGTCCATCCTCCTATCAAAAGAAGTGCCTATCATATGGAAAGATTTACAACCTTGTGGTTGAAATAATCTAGTTCCAGAGACACCTGCTCTTTACAACCTGCAGTCCTATTTCCTGTAATCTGGTCCTAGGGGGCCCAGAGTTGCCCACCCTCTGTGGAAACCCCTCACCCTATCCTTAATGACTTATAACCTGTAATGATTATCCTGTGATCACTTTCCCATACCTGTAACTCTTATTTTCTTACATAATCTTTGTCCTTCTACCCACTATAAGCAGCTGGCTGATGATGGAGTAGAACAGATTTTTGTGGATGACCTGCTGCTCTCTCATACTGCCAGCATTATTGGAATAAACACTCATATATGATTCAACCCTGTCTCTGCTTAATTGGCTGAAGTAGGGACAGGCAGCCCGGACCTCTTGGTTGTCCAATTACATAACCTGATTATTTTTTAAGAATATTTGAGAAAAAATCAGAATATTTTTATTTTACTACCTTTGTGGATATTCCTTCTAATCATTTTCTTAAAACTTGAATTTTGATATTATGATTTGCATTATATTTATTTATTTAATTTCTTTATTGATTAAGGTATTACATATGTGACCTTTTCCCCCATTGCTCCCCCCACCACTCATGCACTCACCCCTCCCCCTATTTTCTCTCTTCATTGGTTAGGCTTATATGCATGCATACAAGTCCTTTGGTTGATCTCTCTCCCTTACCCCCACTCTTCCCTACCTTCCCTCTGAGGTTTGGCAGTCTGATCGCTGCTTCTCTGTCTCTGGATCTGTTTTTGTTCATTGTTTATGCTGTTCATTATATTCCATAAATGAGTGAAATAGTGTGACATTTATCTTTATCTGACTTATTTCACTTAGCATAATGCTTTCCAGTTCCATTCAGGTTTCTGCAAATGGTAAGAATTCCTTCTTTTTTACTGTAGGGTAGTATTCTATAATGTAGATATACTACAGTTTTTAATTAACTCATCTGCTAATGGGCACTTAGGCTGTTTCCAAATCTTAGCTATAATGAATTGTGCTGCTGTGAACATAGGTGTGCATATATCCTTTCTGATTGATGTTTTTAGTTTCTTGGGATATATCACTAGAAGTGGGTTCACTGGGTCAAATGGGAGTTCCATTTTTCTTTTTTTGTGGAAACTCCATACTGTTCTCCATAGTAGCTGCACCAGTCTGAATTTCTACCAACCCGTGCACAAGGGTACTTTTTTCTTTGCATCTTCTCCAGCGCTTGTTGTTTGTTGATTTGTTAATGATAGCCATTCTAACAGGTGTGAGATGATACCACATGGTCATTTTGATTTATATCTCTTGGATAATTAGTGACTTTGACATGTTTTATGTCTCTTGACCTTCCTTCTATCTTCTTTCAAAAAGTATCTACTTAGGTCTTTTGCCCATTTTTTTATTGGATTGTTTATCTTCCTTTTGTTAAGTTGTATGAGTTCCCTATAAATGTTGGATATTAAACCCTTTTCCAAGATAACCTTGGCAAATAATTTCTCCCATGTAGTGGGCTTTCTTGTTTAGTTGATGTTTTCTTTTGCTGTGCAGAAGCTTTTTATTTTGATGTAGTCCCTTTTGTTTATTTTCTCTTTAGTTTCCATTGCCCTAAGAGCAGTATTGGTGAAGGATTTACATTATATTTAGCACATTGTTTTTATTTAATAATGTTGCTCTGAATGTTTGCTCAACCCCCAATACATATGTTCAAATAATGTGCAATGTGATGCGTTAGGAGTTGAGGCTTTTGTGAAATTCTAGGTCATGAGGATAGAGCCCTCACAGATAGGATTAGTGTCCCTAATATTTTATTTGTTATTTTTAGCTCTCTAGCTTTCCACCATGTATGGTTATAACAAAAGTCTGTAATGGGAAGGTGAAATCTTACCCAACCATACTGCCTTAGAAAGTATTGTGTTAAGCCACCCATCTGTGTTATTTGGTTATAGCAGCTCAAACAAAGGCAAATAAATAGGCTGTAAACATTTATAAGTAATTAATAATCATCTACATAATTTTATATAGTTGAAGCATATTCAAATTCATGTTTACAGTAATTTAACTAGTACTCTGTTATTGAGCAAGTAAGTTGTTTCGAATTAATTATACATCATAATAAGTACTGAATAACCTGTTTATGAAGAATATATACAAACCTACCATTTCCTTCTGATAAAAATGATATATAAAATTTCTTCTCAAACCCTAGCTAACTTTGCTCATTGGATAGAGTATTGGCCTGTAAACTGTAGGGTTAGTTCAATTCCAGTCTAGGGCATATGCCTAAGTTACAAGTTTGATCCCCAGTAGGTGTTGTGCACAACGCAGCCAATCAATGATTTTCTCTCTTCATTGATGGTTCTATCTCTCTTTCTCCCTCTATCTTCCTCTCTGAAATAAATATATGTATTTTTAAAAAGGCCTGTTGGGCCTTTACAAAATTGCTACTAGAATAAACAAGATGGCAACTGCCTCTCACAACCATATCAAAACTACAACTAAAAGACAAAATGACTATCCCCCAGAACCATGGGAAAGCTGGCAAAGTAGAAGTTCTACAACTAGAAGGAAATAAAAAGGTGCATTGAGGTCTGGTAGGACATGCAGAGGCTCAGAAAAACAGAGGCACAGAGATGCATGTGAATCAGGCTGGGTGTGCTGTTTTTTTTTTTTCAATTGGGAGGGAATTACAAATTCCCAACTGCTCTGAACTCCAGTTTCCTGAGAGATTCTGGAGACCCAGACTCATACAGGGAGAAATTGGACTGTCAGCCATTGGGTAGGAAAGAGAGGGTAGCCTTCTAGCAGAGGTGCACATAGGAATCATTGTTTACTGCACTGGAGCCCGGGATGCAGGACACGGAACAGAACTCAGCAGAGAGGGCTGACTGGCAGCCAGCGCTGTTTGCCACACCCTAGCCAAGTGATTCCATGAGACCATACCCTATCCAAGTGATTCACTGGCCACCCAATTTACAAACCCACAGAGCTGTGTGCAGTGTTTTTGCATATGAATGGCCCGCCCTCTCTCAGCTTAACCTAACAAATTGCAACTGGCTCAGACAACTCCAAACCTCCCAAACTCCAAGCAAAGAGGAGAAATCTGTAGAGATCCCTGTAGCTCCTGCAGGGTTGCCTCAGACACTAGTTGACTTGCACCTCCTTGAAGATACTGAACCAGTGCACCTAGAGGTCAGTGTGAGACAACGCCAGATTTCAACTCCTCACATATATAAATGAAACACTTAAGAGGCAGACTCGGTGAGCACCAAAGCCCCAGTGAAGCAAGTCCTGCCCCATAGGGTTATCTCCAGCATAGCAATTCTTCTGTTATAGACACAACTAATCCTCAGAGTTAATTGGCCTAGAGGTCAATTCCTCTCAGTGTACCAATAGCAATCAAGGCTTAACTACAAGACTGTATATCCAGCCCACAAAGGGATACACCAAGAATATCTACCTCAGGTGATTGGGGAGGCAGAGCTACTTGGTCATAAAGGACAACTAGCACACAAAGTCACTCCATCAACACAGGGAAGTAGGCAAAATGCAGAGACAAAGAAACATGTCATGAATTAAAGAAATGGAGGAAAGCAAATGACTGGACATTGAGTTCAAAACCACATTTATAAAGTTACTCAAGAATCTTCTACAAACCACTGAGAAACTTAGTGAGACCTCTGAGAAACTTAGTGAGAACTTCAAAGATCTTAATGAGAATGCAAAAAACAACAACAACAACAACAACAACAAAAACAGAAAAGGACCAGTCAGAAATTAAGCATACACTGTCTGAAATAAAGAATAATATACAGAAACCCAACAGCCGACAAGAGAACCCGATCTGAAATATGAGGAAGCAAAAAAATACTCAACCAGAAAAACAAAAAGAAAAAGGAGTCCAAAAATGTGAAGATAGTGTAAGGAGCCTGGAGGACAACTTCAAGCATACCAATATCAAAATTGTGGGGGTGCCAGAAGAAGAGAGAGAGCAAGATACTGAAAACCTATTTTAAGAAATACTGACTGAAACCTTTCCCTACCTGGTGAAAAAAATGGGTTTACAAGTCTAGGAAGTACACAGAACCCCAAACAAAGGGAATCCAAAGTGGACCACACCAAGACACATCATAATTAAAATGCCAAGAGCTAAAGACAAAGAGAGAATCATGAAAGTGGCAAGAGAAAAACAGTTACCTTACAAGGGAGTACCCATACAACTGTCAGCTGATTTCTCAACAGAAACTATGCAGGCCAGAAGGGAGTGGCAGGAAATATTCAAAGTGATGAGTAGAAGAACCTACAACCAAGATTATTCTACCCAGAAAAGCTATCATTCAGAATTGAAGGTCAGATAAACAGCTTCACAGACAAGAAAAAGCTAAAGGAGTTCATCACCACCAAACCAGGATTATATGAAATGCTGAAGGGTATTCTTTAAGAAGAGGAAGAAGAAGAAAAGGGTAAAAATAAAAATTAGAAACCACAAAGTGATAAATATATACCTATCAACAAGTGAATCTAAAAATCAAGTGAATAAAAAATCCAATGAACAGAATAAACTAGTGAATATAATAGCATCAATGGCATAGAAAGGGAATGGACTGACAATTCTCAGGGAGGAAGGGATGGTGAGAGGTGTGGGAAGAGAATGGACAAAATTCTTACACCTACAGATGAAGGCAATGGCTGGGTGGGGTAAGGGTATGGGGTGCGGGGAAGGGAATCAGGTGGTGGGGAGCTAAAGGGGGGAAAAAAGACGAACATCTGTAATAAACTGAACAATAAATATTTTTTTTTTAAATTGCTACTAAAAATGTGTGAATATTTAAGAGTTTATGTTAAATGCTGTCAAGTTTGTCTCCAGAAAGATCATGGACCAATTTATATTCTCACCAGCAAAACCTGAAAGAGTGATTTTCACTGTATTAATATTAACAAAAGAAGAAATAGATTTTATTCTTTGTCATTTTGACAAACAAAATTGGCATTTGCTATTTTATGTTCCCTTTATTTGCTAATGTGTAAAAAGAATATTCTTATGTTCATTTGAAATTTTTAGATATTACTAGTATTTGTGACTTCTTGATCAAACTATTTTTAACTTTTGAAAATATGTACTACTGTGATCATTTCTTATAATATTTATATTTTGCAAGAGAATCCAAGATGGCGGCATAGGTAAACACCTACACTGCTGCCTCGCACAACAATTTCAAAACTACAACTAAAAGACAGAACGGACATTATCCAGAACCACAGGAAAGCTGGCTGAGTGTAAGTTCTACAGCTAGAAGGAAAGAGAGGGGATCACAGAAACTCAGAGGAGGTGTAAAAAGCTGAGGTACGGAGATGCGCGCGCTGAGAGAGCAGGTGCAGGAGTACCTGGCTGGCTTTCTCTAGCGGGAGGGAAACAGAGATTCCCAACGGCATTGAACCCCTTATCTTACGACACTAAACCCCAGATCCAGTCGAAACTCATACAGGGGGAGTTTGGACTGTGAAAAAAGAGAGGTGCACGGATATTTAGGGGAGTCGCAAAAGATAAGAGGGCTGGTGGCGCGCACGGCACTGCGCAGAGGATATACTGTTGATTGTGCCACTGGCTTTTGCAAGTGGGAGGGAGACAGACCCTCCCAAATGTGCCACTTCGGACTCCACTAAGCCCCTGTTTAGGACGAAACCCTGGAGACCTAGATTCGTGTGGTCCTGGTGCGCAGGGGAGCCGGAAAGGCATGGTCTAGAGGCACTGCGGGCGCGCGTGCACAAGGACCACTCCAGCGATTACCCAGTCACGTGAGACTCAGGGGCCATGGAGGGCGGGGCCGACTGGAAAGCAAGGCGGGGTCCCTTAAGCCCTGAGACTCTACTCATCCCAAGCTCAACAGAGGCTTCTTCGGTTTTGCAAGTCTGGTATCATAAGGCTGAATTCAACACAGAAGTTTCCCTGGCATAGTGAAAGTGCTGAGACAAGGGAAGGGATCACAAACAAAAGAAATGGAGGAAAGCAAACGACTGGATAGAGAGTTCAAAACCACGCTTATAAGGTTTTTCAAGAATATGCTAGAAAAGATAGATAAATTTATCAAGTCCCAAGAGGAGATGCAAAAGGACCAACTAGAGATGCAAAAAATCCAACTAGAGATGAAGGATACATTTAGCAAGTCCCAAGAGGAGATGAAAAAGTCCAACTAGAGACACTGACTGAAATAAAAAATATTATACAGAGTCCTAACAGCAGACTAGAGGAAGGCAAGAATCAAGTCAAAATTTTGAAATATAAAGAAGCAGAAAACACTCAACTGGAAAAGCAAGAAGAGAAAAGAATCCAAAAATGTGAAGATAATGTAAGGAGCCTCTGGGACAGCTTCAAGCGTACCAACATCAGAATTGTGGGGGTACCAGAAGAAGAGAGAGAGCAAGATATTGAAAACCTATTTAAAGAAATAATGACTGAAAACTTCCCACATCTGGTAAAAGAAATGGACTAACAAGTCCAGGAAGCACACAGAACCCCAGATAAAAGGAATCCAAAGACACATCATAATTAAAATACCAAGAGCAAAAGACAGAGAATATTAAAAGCAGCAAGAGAAAAACAGTTCATTACCTACAAGGGAGCACCCATACGACTGTCAGCTGATTTCTCAACAGAAACGATGCAGGCCAGGTGGGAGTGGCAAGAAATATTCAACGTGATGAATAGCAAGAGCCTACAACCAAGAATAATCTATCCAGCAAAGCTATCATTCAGAATTGAAGGGCAGATAAAGAGCTTCAGAGATAAGAAAAAGCTAAAGGAGTTCATCAACTCCAAACCAGTATTATATGAAATGCTGAAAGGTACTCTTTTAGAAGAGGAAGAAGGAAAAGGTAAAAGACAAAAAATTATGAACAACAAATACATATCTATCAACAAGTGAATCTACAAATTAAGTGAATTAAAAATTTGATCAACAGAATGAACTGGTGAATATAATAGAATCAGGAGCATAGAAAGGGAGTGGACTGATAATTCTCAGGGGGAAAGGGGTGAGGGGTGTACAGGGAGAGATTGGACAAAAATCATATACCTATGGATGAGATCAATGGGAGGGAGGTAAGGGCAGAGGGAAGGGTGGGAGCTGGGTGGAGGGGTGCTATGGAGGGAAAAAAAGAGAAACAAATGTAAAAATCTGAATAATAAAGATTTAATTTAAAAATAAATAAATAAATAAATAAATAAAAGTTAAAAAAGTACATATATTTATATTTTGCTACATATTGTGAATAATAAACCTTAATACATATTAGATTATTAGAATTAGTTTTATTAATATAATTTTACTTTATTAATAACATTAAATTATAATTTTAATTTTTGACATATGAAACTGCATAATTTATTAAATTGATTTCCTCATGTCCTCTTTTGTGTTTTTTTCCTGTCACTGCTATGTTTAGAAAGAATATCCTCTTAAAAATAAAAAAAAAATAAAAACTGCAAATAAATAAATAAATAAATAAATAATACAATTTGCTAAGTGAAAAAAAAAAAAGAATATTTGGTTGACCCAAATTTTCTAGTTATTGTATGGAATACTATGTTACATGTTTCTCTTTAATTCATCTAAGTTTAATTTTGATTGGTGCTGTGAAATATTTATATCACTCAATTGTATTTTATATAGAAAACACATTTTATACATAATTATCATTAAATAATTCACCTTTATAAACTAAGCTGTCATGCCATATCTATTGTTATATTTATAAAACTGATCATGTATATTCCTAGACTTTTGGTGTCTGTTTTCAAGTCTTGAATTCTATTGATCTATTTTTATGCATGTAAAATCCAGAAAAAATAATGTAGCATTCATAATAGGAAAAGCATTTTAAAATAAGTTTACATGTGTATGCTTTTGTATGTTCCATATTCCTCTTTGTTTATTTAATTACTAATTCTTGCATATTTATTACTAGAGGCCCAATGCATGAATTCATGCAGGGGCAAAACTGGCTTCGGGGAGGGACTGTGGACAGTTGTGGGGTGGTGATCAGATCCCAGAGTAGGCTGGCTGGCTGCCACAGTGTCTGTCATAGCAACTGGTTGTTCCAGTTGTTCCACTGTTGTGGTCGCTGAGCTTTTATGCATATAGATTTCATAAATTATGCAGTTCCATATTTGGCTCAGCATTATTTAGTACTAGTAAGTCATTGTTTCTATCATGTACTACTTTTTTAAGATGAGCTTCAATTAAGTTCTTTGAAATAATATTTTTTTTATTTTGTAGTAGTTCTATATTTTTAAAATGTTTATTATTGAAAGTATTACATATGTCCCTTTTCTCTCCCATTGACCCTTTCTAGCCTGCCTGTGCCCCTCTCCCCAAGCCTTCTGAAATAATCTTCTATATTAAGATAGTTTTATTTATATGTAATTTTATTATTTGCTTATAACGTTAATATTTTTAAATTGTCTTAATAATATCTTATTCCTTAACTGAATATTTCTTAGCAATTACTATATGATCATGAGAGTAAATAGATAAATAGTTAAAAAATTCTAAAACTTTACAACATTAATTCTGGTTATTTTACTTTCATTTCACATTCCTCAGTTTCCTGTTATGAGTGCTACATTATTTTTTTTTGAATTTTAGGGCATAATGGTTATACTAAAAAAATAATAAAAACTTAGGTTCTATGTTGGCTAATGAGCAAGCTGTACTTGCTTATCTTTTACATTATTCAGTTTCCACTAACCTCTGAGTACTCATTCAAATTATGACTCAAGATGTAACATCTGCTCTAATCCAGTCAATCTCATAATTTTATCACCCACAAAAATACCACCAACAAAAATTTTGTACACTTTGCACACTTTGCTTTTTTTTTCTTTCTTTAGTTATAATTTCTAAGAAAAGACTTGTGAGTCCCAGGCTGTGATCATATCTACTCTTCATGTTATCTAGTCTAATGTTTATTATGAGATTATGTTTTATTTTTGTGTATTTACTTTCCATATTAAAATGGCCCTGGAATTTGTTTTTAAATTTCTGAGATCTGTGATTTCATTATTTCTTCTAAAAATGAGAAATTAATGTTGTTCTTATATAAGGACTTCAGCTAATAAATTCTTAGTTGAGAAAAGTCTATAATTCATTAATTTATTTATTCCATAATGTCAGAAACAATACAACATACTGAATTCTGTCATTTATAACATAATTATTTAATGAAAATATAGTTATTAAAAAGCACTAATTTATACAAAGTTTTATAATTAAACTTTAAGAATAATACCACTTCCAAAAATGTTAACGCACGTCTAGGGTATAGCTTATATATTGGGGACATTCTGCTTTATTTCTCTGATTATGTTTGTAGATAATAAAGCAGGAAAAGTTCCATCAAAATATGAACTTGAATATAATAAAAACAAAAGAAAGCTCTCACTTTCAAAATGGTAAATTGGCTTTTAAATATATTTTTAAAATTCACTGAAGTTTCTAAAATAGACAGGAATAGATAAACAATGACCTGTAGGGTGAAAATCAAAGAGTGACAGGCACCACTGCTCCTAATAGGTGCCACTGCTGTTAACAAACCACCTATAACCATCAAAAGTTGATTCAAAAAGATTGAAGAAGAGGTCTGAACCCTGATTGAAATGAAATGTCAGCAAGGATAAGAGAGGAAAGATGGAGATTGTATTGAAAAAGAGAAACTCTGATCAGAAATAAGCTTTGGGACATATAAGAATCTAAAATGGCATCTATATCCAGCAGAGCAAATTCATGGGGGTCTAGAAATCTAGGTTAGTTTGTCTTTTTGAAGCACTTGTTGAATTCAGAGTTGAATCTGAACATAAATGGATTTAAAAGAGAATCAGTTTTATTGATTTTCAAGGTAAGATGACATATGAGAAAGAGAAGTAGAAAGGAATAAAAATTGCTCATGCTGTAAAAGCTTGTTATTTTTTTTCTTTCTTAAAGTTTTTGGTATAAATATAAATTATATACATTAATCTACCTTAAGAAATTGTTTACAGTATGCCACACTGAGAAAATTGGCCATTAATTTTCTTGATTTTCTTATATCAGCCTCTGCCTTATTTCACACACCAGAGATTGTAAAATGGCTAAAAGTCCATACTCCCACTGGCACTCCAATTTGAACACAAGGACAGGAGATTTAGTTTTTCTAGGAGGCAGTTGGGTATGATGAAAAGAACTGCATTAATCCTGAAAATCTAGGGTCTTAATTTTAACTCTGACAATTCATGTCGAATGATTGTAAAAAGTCTTACCCTATATAAATCTCAACTTTCCCAATTATAAAATGGAGAGAATAATCCCCAGTGTCTTCCTGACTAAACTCCAAATACTGGATTCAATCTTAAAAAAATATGGAAGGGTAAAACACTATACAAATGTGGCATTTCACTATTTCTAAATGTACAATTTTATGTTTATTATTATTATTATTTTCATCCTCACCTGAGGATATATTTCTATTGATTTTTTTTTTTTAGAGAGAGTGGAAAGGCAGAAATATCGATGTGAGAGAAACACACTGATTGGTTGCCCTGACCAGGACCGAGGATTGGATTAAGGCTGCAATCAAGGTACTTGCCCTTGACTAGAATTGAACTTGGGACCCTTCAGTCCCCAGGCCCACACTCTATCCACTGAGCTCAACCGGTTAGGGCTCTACATGTACTATTTTAGAAGTTTCTCAACTCATTGCCTTTCATGTAATCAATTTTCCCTCCACCTCACCTTGTAAACAAAAGATCCTTACATGTCATTTCCTAGTTTGTATTTGTATCATCCTCAGCCCTCAGGTCTACTCAGCTAAGACCTATGACAATTCTTTCTCCTATAGCATCACATTTGCATTTTTTAACAATGATATATTTTCCTTAATTTTTCTTAGATAACTATGTTCATATTTAAATTAACTGAAGCAAATTTTTCATGTTCAAAAAATTCCTCAGTATTATTTAATTGAATTTATTCTTTCTTATATCCACTCATTCATAGCCTATATTACCCATCATAAAAATAATACAGAAGATTTAAGGTAATGAGGATAAAATTAAACAGTCTATAAACCAAAATATTATTTTTTTCTGCCAGTTCTATGTCAAAAATGTCCAAAGTAGTGCCATAAAATATAATTATGGAATTTACAACAAGAGTTCAAAACAAATTTTAATTAAATGCTAGTTATACAGGAATGATACATTTAGACTCAAAGAATAAAAAAAAATGCCTGATTAATCTCTAATACACTGTGTTAAACTATAATTTGTCAGTCATATAATTCTTCCTTCTGATGTTTAAGTTTAGAATAAAACTGTATTTCCTAAAAAGCAAATTAATTTTGCATTTGGAATATTACTAGAAAATAAAAACACTCTCCAGCTTTCATACCAGGTATTTAGAACAAGTTAGACAATATAGTATTGAAAACTCAATTTCATTAGTTAAAAATGATATAATTATATTTCTAAAGTGCTACATATGCTTTTGTTTAAGTAAAAAAGATGTGAATATACACCACCTATTACAATAATGGCTAACATTGATTGAATATTATCATGTCACAGAAACTGGTCTACTTCCCATTATTTGTATTATCTTGTTTAAATCTTACAAAGTTCTCTAAATTTTACTATTATTATTTTTATCTAAGCTAGTCAATAAGTATGTGTATATTAGTATATAAAAAATTAGTATATTAGTATATAAAAATTGGCTGAAGAAATGTATAACATTCATTGTTTAAATAAATCAGTGATAATCAAATTTTTGCCATTATAAGATGATGCCAACAATATTCTCACCACCCAGAAAACTTTTCAAGATGCCCTTGTTTTTTTTCCAACAATTATATGACTGTAGGTCCTCAAAATTTAAATTCAAACTTTGAGATGACCCCGTCCCTAGGGAGCCTTAAAGAGCAATCAGCAGGGACCTGAGGCAATGCCCTTCCCCTTCCCCATAGGGCTTGACAGGGGACCTCACGATGTGCGTCCTGTCCTGGTGCTGGACTAGGGGACCTCAGGCTTCTCCACTCCCCAGCACCAGGCAGGAGCACCTCAGGCCACACCCACCCACCCCCACTCTAGCACTGGGTCGGGGGACCTGAGGCTGTGCCCCCCTTCCTGGTGGGGCTTGATAGGGGACCTCAGGCCATGCTCCCCACCAAGCAGAGCTTGACAGGGGACCTCAAGGTACACCCACAGTGCTGGGTCTGCGGAACTCAGGCCATGCCCCCTGTCCAGTGGGGCTTGACAGGGGACCTGAGTCTGTGTCTGCCTCCAATTACCGAACTGGGGGACCTGAGACTGTGCCCCCCTGCCTGGTGGGGCTTGACAGGGGATCTCAGAGTATGTCCCCCACCTGCTGGGGCTCAATAGGGAACCTCAAATTATGACCCCCAGCCCAATCTGGGCTGGAGGATCTCAGGCTATGCCCCCCCCACCTGGGCCAGAAGACCCTGAGGCTATATTCCCTGCCTGGCAGGGCTTGTCAAGGGTGAGACTGGCCAGGTCTGGGTCCCATGCAATTTGAGGGGCACATGTGGGTGGGCAGGGACTTGACTCTGGGTCCTGTGATGTGCCTCACACTCTGACAGGAGGAAGGTTTTAACATACATTTTACTAATTTTCTTTCATCTCTGACACTTCTATTATGGAAAAAGGGCAAATAGCAATATTAAATTATTTCCTCTAATTAAGTCAATTTCTTTTTTTATTTATTTTGAATCTTTTATTTTATTTACTTTTTATTTTTTATTAATGTATTACATATATACATATCTTCCCATTGCCTCCCCCTCAAAGGCATACTCTAACCCCCCAGTGTATTGTGCTCATTGTTTATGCTTATATGCATACATGCAAGTCCTTTGGTTGATCTTATATCTACCCTACCTGTCCCTAACCTTCCCACTATAGTTTGACAGTCTGATGCTTTACTGACTCTATACCTATCTTTTTGTTCATCAGTTTATAATGTTATTTATTATCCATAAATGAGTGAGATCATATGTTGTTTTTCTTTCATTGACTGGCTTATTTCACTTAGCATAATGCTCTGCAGTTCCATCCAGGTTGCTGCAAATGGTAAGAATTCCTTCTTTTTGATGGCAGCATAGTATTCCATTGTGTAGATTGTTTTCTAACCCACACATCTTCTGACGGGCAACTAGGCTGTTTCTAAATTATAGCTATTATAAATTGTGCTGCTATGAACACAGAGGTGCATAAATCCTTTCTAATTAATGTTTCTAGTTTCTTAGGATATATTCCTAAGAGTGGGATTGCTGGGTAAATGGAGTTCCATTTTTAGTTTTTTGAGGAAACTCCATACTGTTCTCCACAGTGGCTGCACCAGTCTGCATTCCCACCAGCAGAGCATGAGGGTACCTTTTTATTCACATCCTCACCAACACTTGTCTTTTGTTGATTTGTTGATGATTGCCATTCTGACAGGTGTGAGATGTCATCACGTGGTCGTTTTGATTTGCATCTCTCTGATAATTATTGACTTTGAGCATGTTTTCATGTGTCTATTGGTCTTCCTTCTGTCATCTTTCGAAAAGGATCTATTTAGGCTATTTAGGTCCACTGCCCATTTTTTTATTGGATCATTTATCTTCCTTTTATTAAGTTGTATAAGTTGGTGGTAGATGTTGGAGATTAAATGTTTATCAGTGATACCATTTGCAAATATGTTCTTCCATACAGTGGGCTTTCTTATTGTTTTGTTGATGGTTTCTTTTGCTGTGCAGTAGCTTTTTATTTTGATGTAGTCCCATTTGTTTATTTTCACTTTAGCTTCCATTGCCCTTGGAGCAGTATCAGTGAAGAAGTTCTTTCAGCATATGTCTGAGTTTGTACTGCCTGTGGATTCCTCTAGTAATTTTTATGGTTTCCTGTCTTAAGTTTAAATCCAGTATCCATTTGGAGTTTATTTTTGTGTATGGTGTAAGTTAGTGGTATAGTTTCATTTTTTGGATGTATCTGTTCAATTTCCCAACATCATTTATTAAAGAGACTGTCTTGACTCCATTGTATGTTCATGCCTCCTTTGTCAAATATTAATTGAGTGTAGTGGCTTCGGTCAATGTCTGGATTCTCTATTGTATTCCATTGGTCTATGTGTCTGTTCTTGTGCCAGTCCATGTTGTTTTGAGAACAGTTGCTTTGTAATACAGCTTGAAATCTGGTATTGAGATATCACCTACCTTATTTTTCTTTTTCAGGATTGCTGTGGTAATTGGGGTCTGTTTTTGTTCCTGATGAATCTTTGGAGAGATCTTTCTAGGTCAGTGAAATATGTTGTTGGTATTTTAATGGGTATTGCATTGAATCTATAGATTGCTTTGGATAGTATGGACATTTTAATGATGTTGATTCTCCCAATCCATGAGCAGGGTATGCTCTTCCACCTGTTTACATCTTCCTCTAGCTCTTTTATTCAGTGTCCTGTAGTTTTCTGCATATGGGTCTTTTATTTCCTCAGTTAAGTTTATTCCTAGGTATCATAATTTTTTTGGTGCAATGGTAAATGGGATTGCTATTTTAGTCTCGCTTTCTGTAAGTTCACTATTAGTGTATAGAAATGCCATAGATTTCTTGGCATTAATATTTTTATCCTGCTACATTGCCAAATTCATTTATTAAGTCTATTAGTTTTTTGATGGAGTCTTTTGAGTTTTTATGTACAATATTATGTCACCTGAAAATAAGGACAGCTTTACTTATTCTTTTCCAATTTGGATGCCTTTGATTTCTTCTTCTTATATAATTGCAATGGCTAATACTTCCAGTACTTATTCGAACAAGAGTGGTGAGAGTGGGCATCCTTGTCTTGTTCCTGTTTTTGGTTTTAGTATTTGTCCATTGAGTATAATGTTAGCTGAGGGTTTATCATATATGGCTTTTATGATGTGGCAGTTTGATCCTTCTATTTCCACCTTGCTGAGAGTTTTTATCAAGAAAGGGTGTTGCATTTTGTCAAAAGCTTTTTCTGCATCAATTGATATGACTATGTGATTTTTATCTCTCAGTTTCTTTATGTCATGTATCACATTTATTGATTTGCGTATATTGTACCATCCTTGCATTCCTGGGATAAATGCTACTTGGTCATGGTGTATGATCTTTCTGATATACTGCTTAATCTGATTTTCTAAAATTTTGTTGAGGATTTCTGCATCTATGTCTATAAGGGATAGTGGCATGTAATTCTCTTTCATTGTGTTGTCTTTATCCAGTTTTGGTATTAGGGTGATGCTGGGTTCATAGAAGGTGTTTGGAAGTGTTCCTTCTTGAATTTTTTAGAATAGTCTGAGGAGGATAGGTTTTAATACTTCCTTGAATGTTTATTAAAACTCTCCTGTGTAGCCATTTGGTCCCAGGCTTTTGTTTGCTGGAAGCTTTTTGATAACTGCTTCTGTTTCTTCCATAGTTATTGACTTATTGAGATGTTTAGATTCTTCCTGATTGAGTTTTGGAAGGTTATAGTTTTCTAGAAATATGTGCATTTCCTGCAGGTTGTCTAGTTTGTTGGAATAATTATTCATAGTATTTTGTAACAATCCTTTGTATTTCGGCAGGGTCTCTTGTTATTTCTCCTCTTTCATTTCTGATTTTGTTTATTTGGGCCTTCTTTCTTTGCTTCTTGCTGTGCCTGGCTAAAGGTCCATCAATCTTGTTTATCCTTTCAAAGAAACTGCTCTTGGTTTTGTTGATCTTTTGAATTGTTTCTTCGGTCTCTATGTCATTTATCTCCACTCTGATTTTTACTATTTCCTTCCTTTTACTTACTCTGGGCCTTTCTTATTGCTCTCTTTCTAGATCTTTGAGTTGTAGAGTTAGGTAATTTATTATCATTGTTTCTTTTTCTTTTTTGGGGGGGTAGGCTCATAGAGCTATGAACTTCCCTCTTAAGACTGCTTTCACTGTGTCCCATAAATTGTGTAGTTGTGTTATCATTGTCATTTGTTGCCGTGATGTTTTTTATTTCTTCCTTGATCTCTCTGGTTACCCAATCATTGTTTAACAACATGCTGTTTAGTCATGTGTTTGATTTCATTGTATTGTTTTTATTGTAGTTGATTTTCAGTTTTATGCCACTGTGATCTGAGAAAATGTTTGATATGATTTCTATCTTCTTGCATTTCAGGAGACTTTTCCTATGACCAAAAATATGGTCTATCTTTGAAAATGACCCATGTGCACTTGAGAAGAATGTATAATCTGTGTCTTTGGGGTGAAATGTTCTGAAGATGTCAATTAATTTCATCTGGTCTAGTGAGTCATTTAGGATTGATCTTTCTTTGCTGATATTTTGTTTAGAGAGTTTGTCCAGTGGTGACAGTGGGGTATTAAAGTCTCCTACTATGATTGTATTGCTTTCAATCCCTCCCTTGATATCCTCCAGTTTTTTTTTTTTTACGTATTTAGGTGCTCCTATATTGAGTGCATGCATATATGTTTACCAGAGTTATTTCTTCTTGTTGGATTGTTCCCTTTAGTATTATGAAGTGGACTTCCTTATCTCTTATCACTTTGAGATCTAATTTGTCAGATATAAGTATTGCAACCCCAGCTTTTTTTTCATTTCTATTTGCCTGAAAAACCGTCTTCCATCCCTTCACCCTCAGTCTGTGTGCTTCTCTTTTTCTGAGGTGTGTTTCTTGTAGACAGCAGATATATGTGTCATGTTTTCTTATCCAGTTCATTACCTTATGTCTTTTGATTGGAGCATTTAATCCATTTAGATTTAAAGTTATTATTGATAGGTTCTTCTCTGTTCTTTCTTTTTTCCTTTTTTACAGCAGAGCCTTTAACATTTCTTGCATTGCTGGTTTTGTGGTAATAAATTAATTCCTTTAGTCCTTTTTTGTCTGTGAAGCTCCTATTTCACCCTCAATTTTGATTGAAAGCCTTGCTGGATACAGTATTCTTGGATTCAGACCTTTTTTTGCATGATTTTGTATATTTTATTCCATTCCCTTCTGGCCTGATGAGTTTCTGTTAAGAAATCTGTCGGTAGTCTGATGGGGGTTCTTTTGTAGGTAACTTTCTGTCTCTCTCTGCCTGCTTTTAAGATTCTTACTTTGTCATCAGTGTTTGCCAATTTAATTATAATGTGCCTTGGTGTCAGTCTTTTGGAGATTATTTTGCTTGTGACTCTGTGCTCTTCTTGGATTTGTGTGGGGTTTTTCTTTCCTGTATCAGGGAAGTTTTCTGTCATTATTTCTTCAAACAGGTTTTCTATTCCTTGCTCAGTTTCCACTCTTTCTGGAACCCCAATTTTGCAGATGTTGTTTTGTTTTGTGTTATCCCAAAGTTCCCTGAGACTCTCCTCTTGCTTTTTTTTTTTTTTTCCTAGAAGCTTCTGTATTTGGGTATTTTTTTCCTACATTGTCTTCTAGCTCACTGATGCAGTCCTCTGCTTCTTCTGGTCTACTTTTGATGCTTTCTATTGAGTTCTTTACTGCAGTGATGTCATTTTTCATTTATGTTTGGTTCTTTATAACTTTCTCTTGGTTCTTAGTCATTTTGTTGAATTCATCTTCCATTCTTTTCAGCCACCTTTTGACCATTTCTCTGAACTCTTTCTCTGGCTGCTTGTTTTCTTTTATTTCTTTTACTTCCTTTTCTGGTGATGCTTGCTTCTCTTTTATATGTGAGTTGTTTCTTCTTCTGCCCATGTTCTTTCTTTTCCTGGTGTCTGATTATGTATTTATCTCTCCTTATCCCAGGCAAAATCTGACCTTTCCGCATAACGTGTGGAGCTCCTCTGAATCTGAGTGTTTGCGCCAACTGGGGAGTAGTATTCTGGGTCCCCCTGCTATTAGGTGGGTGCCGTAGCTGTAGCTTTTCAGGTTGCCATAAACATTCACTTTCTCCTCCAAGATGGCACAGTCTCTGTGTTCATTCTGGTGGCTCCGGGAGAATAAACCCCTACACAATGGGGCTGCCTGGTCTGGGGATCCCCATCCATTACTCCCCCACCTTCTCCTGGAGAATAACTGTCCCTTAACTTGCCAACAAACACTCCCAGTGTGACCCTCAGCTGTTCCGTCTGCTCAGCAACAAGGCTCCAGACACGTCTGTCTATTCTGCCGCCATTTTTTTCTCCACCTAATTAATCCCCTTTCAATGTGCACAAATTTTGTGCATCGGGCCACTAGTATGTGTATGTGTGTGTGTGTGTGTGTGTGTGTGTGTGCACGCACACACACACACATATCCATATTCTCTCTATAGAAGCTATGCATTTAGGAATGTGTTATCCTATAAAATAAAAGGGTAATATGCTAATCAACCAAATGGTGGAACAACTGGTTGCTATAACATGCACTAACCACCAGAGGACAGATGCTCAATGTGTAAGTTTCCCACTGGTGGTCAGAGCACTCCCACCAGAGGAGTGCTGCTCAGCGAGAAGCCAGACTCATTGCTGGTGAGTGCAGTGGCAGTGGCGGGAGCCTTTCCTGTCTCTGCTGCAAGTGGGAGGTAAGGTGCAAGGGGTTTCAGACTGTGAGAGGGCACAGATCATGCTGAAAGCCCCCCCTCCCCAGTGTATGAATATCATGCACAAGACTTCTAGTAGTTGTTTATAAACAATAATTCCTTATAGGAATACAATATATAGCAAAAGAAAATCATATAGCAAAGCTAAGACAAAGGGAGCAGAATCAATTACAATACTGAACATAATTAAATATCAGCTTTCCTTATCAGCTCCATACCAGGAGACTCAAACAATATATAATAAAGAATAATAACATCAATCCAGGTATGTTCAAAGGAATGTAACATAATTCTACCACATCATGTCCAGGTGCCCAGGTGGGAAATAGGAAATGACGTGGGCGCTGCTGTGAGTTAAAAACAAAACAAAAACAAAACAAACAAAAAAAAAATTATGATATCAGGAAGCTGCCACTGCATCAAGAGCCAACTGGACTAGAGAAACACTGCAATGTTTTTATGTAAACACAAAATTCATAAACCTTCAGTATTACTTTTACTTGTCTTTTGGAAACTTGATTTCATTTTTTCATAATTGAAGTCATAAGGTCTTCAAAGATCTCTAGAAGTGCATGCCCACTATAAAAGGCATTTTTTAAAATTTTATTATTTCCTCAACATTATTAAAACTGGTTTACAACCCATAATAGACAGATCATCAACAAAACCTTGAACATCCGTTGACATTTCCTTGCAGACTTAAATAAAAGTTCCACAAATATGCAATTAAACTGACAATTATTGTCAATGTTATACTGTGTGCTCCATAAATACACCACCACTACCTCATGCATTGATTTTCTTTGTAATGACAAGTGCTCTGTGCACTGTATATTTCCATAGGCATGATAAAAATAAATAGATAAATAAAGTAGATGCAATCAATACTAACTTTTTCAAACTCTGTAAAAAAATGGTACTGAGTGGTCACTAGAAAAGGCTATTGTGTTTTGAGAAAATTATCCTTAATCTCAGAATTAGCCTATTTATAGTTTATGTTTGTGGTCTCCAAGGAAAGGTGAATATTCATGAGAAAGTTTATGTGTGATCTGGTAAGAAGCAGGAAAAATAGATTTATGAGTTGAAATTATTTTTACAAAAGAAACAAGTTTTGGTAATAGTCAACGTGTAGACCATAGCTGTTGTCTTTTTTTTTCCCCACATTATCAGGTGGCCACACATTTAAGATGTCATGTATATTGAAAAAAAGTTTTGTGTTACAGCAGAGAGGCACTTAGAATTCACTTTTCATTGTGTGGTGATTTATTGTAGTTTATGTGTTTCCAGTTGAGCAGTTTACAAATTATTCCATTTATCTTTAACCAAACTAACCCTCACAAATTAACAGCTTAAAAATTTCCTAATCCTCCTCCTAAAATGCAGATTGAGATGAAACCAGGGATGCAAACATAAGTAAAGAAGAAATTGACAGCAATGACAGTCATTTAAATTTTCAATGGAAAACAATTACAACTTAATGAGATATAAAATAAAGTTGTTCCAATAATTCAGAAAACTATTACTTGGATCACTATTTGAAATACAGATTTATGTCCATTATATATAGTAAATATATCACATTTGAAATTCATGTATTGCATCGTCCATGTATCAGTTGCAGCACAAAAAAGTTTGCTGGAAGAATTGCATAAATGTCATTGATGTGCCTAATTGTAAGGAAGTTAACACCTTAAAATACAGTGAAATTATAGTGAAGTCAAGGCCTTTAAAATATAGTAATTGACTACATGGTAAGAAACACTAAAAAACAACTTTTTCCAAATAAACATATACAGTTGATTATAGAACTTATAGATAGATTACATATTTTCATCTTTATTACAGGCATCCAAATTTATGGGCCTATTATTATTATTATTCTGATAGACACTAATCAGGTAGTGTCTACCCATTAGTTCTTGGCGGGGAGGGAAAAGGTATTTAATCTGTTCATCTAAAAAAAAAGGGGGGGTACCTTTTAACAAAGAGTCAGAGGTAAATCTCTTGGAAAGAAATTTGTCCTAGATAAAGAGTGTTTAGAAAATGGATATTTGGTAATGTTTCCTCTGTTTCACTGCTTAGTCTTTGGAAGTGACATATGTTTACCACTCATTAAAAAAACACTACACTTAAAAAATAGACAAAAACTTGGAAAAAGAAGTTCCTAACATTAAAAATTCTTCCAAAACTATAAGTAGGCTACTAAATCATTTGCAAATAATAGAAAAGTACAACATGATTAATTTTAAAGATCAACTGGTTTATAACAAAACAATATACACATCTATAACAAAACAATATACACATTTTTTATAAAGTTAATGAAAAAACATAAATTCCTGTGAAATTTCAACTAAAATAAGTCTTAAATGGTGAGTGTGATTTAAAAGTGACTATCAAGATAAAATGTGAATGGTAAGTGATAGGTACTCCAAAAGATATCCTGAGTTATCTTTTCCAGCATTAAATGGTATTTAAATTAAGTATTTAAAGAAACTGGAGTAAGAATCAGACTTTAGTTTAACAAAGTATTAGACAAAACTAAGAAGTAGATCTATTTCATAATTAAATAAATGAGCAAATATTGGAAGACAACTCTATTTTAAAAGTTCCTGATCATAGAAAGTCAGACTAATCTTTATAATACTAAGATTCTTTTTCTTTAAATATATATATATAATTGATTTTTTACAGAGAGGATGGGAGAGGGATGGAGAGTTAGAAACATCGATGAGAGAAAGACATCGATCAGCCGCCTCCTGCATGCCGCCTACTGGGGATGTGCCCACAACCAGGATACATGCCCTTAACTGGAATCATACCTGGGACCTTTCAGTCCGCAGGCTGACGCTCTATCCACTGAGCCAAACCGGTTTCGGCATATTAAGATTCTTAAACAGGTCTTTGAAGAGCAAGAGTGAGGATGATGGTAGGTTAAGAAAAAGACCAATTTTAGTGGAGTAGTAATAAAAGGAAGGTTAAGAGTTCAGAGATTTTAGTAAAATAAATGAAAGCCACAGGTTAGAACTAGATACTGAATAGAAGAGAGTCTCACAATAAAAGAAGGGCAACAATGTTAACTAAGGTATTATTTCATTTAACTGTAATTACTGAATAACCTTGTGGCCTAATAAATTTCTCCATCATACATTTGAAAAAAATAGAAGTTTAGAGAGCATAAGTAAACTATACAAAGCCACCAGGCAAAAAGATTTTAATAGGAAAATTATATATATATATGTATATATATATATATATATATATATATATATATTAGTAGACATTTTTGCTTATAAGAATAGTTAATTAACTACATACATTTTAAATTTCAAGCATTCTAAATAGGAACATGTAAAATGTGTCACTCAGCACTGGATGTTAAAGAGGTTAAGATATAAAAATAAATATCATGATTACTAAAAGATATTAAATAGAAATAAAATAATCTGAAAAGATAAATTATAAAAAATGTAAGTAATCTATTCTGTCTTTCTTTTAACTAAAAAGTATTTTTTTTCAAAGATTTTTCTGAAATATCTACTAATGAGTTCTATATATGTTCATTACTAAGAATTACTTCAGGGTAAAAATGTCATGCCCCTTTTTAGTGCTATGCTTATTAGTTTATTTACATGAATAAAGGCACATACAAAAGATATCCACCTTAGGAAAGCCATGGTGAATTACATTTTATTAATAATTGGTTTTTGTGTAAGACCAAAGAAGTTTAAGATTGTTTATTTTTAATTAAAACACAAATTGACTGAACATAATTAAACTTCAAAAATACCCTTATACCTGATTTTTGATTAGTGAAATCTTTTTGATCAATAATTTAACTACTAAATTGATAACTCCCAAAGCATTTCTTTAAAAATCTCATTAACCTCACTACATCCACTTTTCCCTGTAACTCCTATTTAATTATAGCAACATTTTTATTCAGATACAACTCCAGAGAAAATTTTTAAAAGGTAGTCTAGCAGTGATGAGATCTAGCTAAAGGTCACACAAAATTGTACAGAAAGCCTAGGGGATACCAGTGGTGAACAATTGTCCTTGGGGAAGTAATTTTTCCCAGATCTCTGACTACACCAAATATGTCATGCTAGCTAAATTTACATGCACTCTCACTTTTTTAGGAGATAATTTTGAGGTTAACTGCAAATTAACTAATGACTTCTTTTTTCTCATTTTCTCTATCAAATTATGATTTAATTGCTTTTTATAATTCATCATATAAACTTAAATCATTTATCTTATTATAGACATTTAATTTTTTCCTAAATATAATTATATTTATTAAAACTTTGATATACCTGCTGGTGATAACTAGTGAAGGAAAATCTTAAAAGAAAATAAAAGATCCTGTAAGATGAATCGCCCAGCATTTTTTAGAACACAACACTAAATAGCAAATCTTTATCTGGCATATCTTGGGTCTACCTGTATTAGCATTTGTCTTCACATTTCAGCCTATCTTTCTTTCCTTTTCTTAGAAAAATAATAGCCTGGTTTCTGATTGCCTTTTCCTCTTAGATTTGGCATCCTTGAACTACTAGGTTGTGTGTAATCAACCCAAGTTCTGCTCTATCACCTTGACCAGCCGAGAAACTCTAATGTAATTTGTTAGACCACTCTTAAACCCAGCCTCTGGGATCAGATGTCACCCTGAAAACTAGTCTTTTCTCATTTCAAGAAATAAAAATATTCAGTCTTAATGCTAACCATAACATTTTTATTTATGTAATAATTTTATTCAAGTCCCCTTAAAAAATGTTTTTATATTTTATGCTAGGAGCCCAATGCACGAAATTTGTGCATGGAAGGTGGGGGTGGTCCTCTCAGCCCAGCCTGTACCCTCTCTAATCCAAGACCCTACGGGGGGATGTCTGACTGCCAGTTTAGGCATGATCCCTAAACCGGCAGTTGGACATTCTTCTCACAATCTGGGACTGCTGGCTCCTAACTGCTCACCTGCCTGCCTGCCTGATTTCTCCTAAGAGCCTCTGCCTGCCTGGTCACTCACTATCTCCCTCTGCTAGCCTGCTCACCCCTCACTGTCCCCCCACCCCATCAGCCTGGTTGCCCCCAATTGCCCTCACGTGCCAACTTGGTCATCCTACACAGCCTGCTGTTCAGTCATTGTATGAGGACATCCTGACCAATTTGCATATTACCCTTTTATTATTATAGATGTAATATTCTGAAATATATGATTTTGATAAGCATTCACTCACATTTATTCCGGAAATTTACATTTTTCCTCAAAGAGTAAGCAAGGAATAAAAATTGCCTTATAGAAATGTTATTTTTGCTCCTCCTATACCATTCATTTTACCAATGTAACAGCAACCATTTTATGCCTTTCATGGGTTGCAGGAAAGCTCTGGTCCAAATTCACAGCTATATATTAGAGCTGCTTCTAATAATGGTTACGTTTTTTAAAATTAAAGTAAAATAAAACAAAACAAAGAATGACTCAAAAAAGTTTAGAGTATTTGCTTTTCAGCTGATATAATTATTAAACAAAGGATGTGAAGCAATATCAATAGTATAAACTTAATATAAAGATACATACATTGCAACGATAAAATTCCCACATGCAATCATTTGTGTGTGTGTATGACTGCTTTATTCAGTGAATATATTTTCAATTTAATTTAAAACATTTGTTTATATTTCAATTACACTTGGCATACAATGTTATATTAGCTTCAGATTTGCAAAGCAGTGGTTAGATATTATATAACTTACTCAGTGATCACCTTAATAAATCTGGTACACATCTTACACCCTACAGTATTATTGATTACGTCTTTGTCATTTAAAAACTTTCACAAAGTGACTTTAAATTAGAAAGTGCTTGCCTTGTTAAATTTCTGTTCACTACTACCAAATGTATGGTCATAAATATTGTTGAGAGTCTGGCCATAAATATTGTGTTTTCAATACAAATTCAGCTTTAAAATACAGTAAGCACTTAAACTTCTACCAGCTTTATATTATTATTTTTTTACCAGAGCCCTTTGACTAAAAAAGATGTAAAATTTACTTACACACGATTCCTGAAAGTATAATTATTGGTTGATATACTACAGTTTCTTTATAACAACATGATCTGAATGTAAAATATATAGACAAGCCCTGGCCAAGTAGCTCAGTTGGTTAGAGTGTCATTTCCATATGCCAAAGTTGTGGATTCTATATTCAGTCAGGGCACATACAAGCATCAAGAAATGAAAGCATAAGTAAGTAGAACAGCAAATGAATGTTTTCCTCACTCTCTCTCTTTCCTCCCTTCCTCTCTAAAATCAATCAATAAAATTTTAAAAATCATTTACTTAAAACCTCAAACTACAGAACTATGGAATAATCCTGAAATGTTACTTTATAATTACTATCTAATATCCTAAGTTATGACAGAAAATATTTAAGAACCAGCAAATAGAATCATATGTAGAAGTAGGTATTGCAGTTAAGTCCTTATAAAAGCATTAATTAAACTAAAACTTTGGGTCAGGTACTTACTTCTGTAATGTGTAAAGATAGATGATGTACAAATATACAAATATGATGAAAAAATATTCTTACTGATATAATACCCATGAACTTTGTTCAGTCAAATTTTAATTACTATGTATTAATTTACACATTAAAGTAGTTACTTCAAAATCTGTTGAACAAAAATTTCCTTGAGCCGAGACCGGTTTGGCTCAGTGGATAGAGCGTCGGCCTGCGGACTGAAGGGTCCCAGGTTCGATTCCGGTTGGGGGCATGTACCTTGCTTGCGGGCACATCTCCACTGTGGGGCGTGCAGGAGGCGGCTGATCGGTGTCTCTCTCTCATCGATGTTTCTGACTTTCTATCTCTCTCCATTCCTCTCTGTAAAAAATCAATAAAATATAAAAAAAAATTTCCTTGAGTTAGAAAATTTTCATCCTTAATAATACACATATCTATGTAATACGTATCTGTATTTTAAAATACAGAGATCCTAGGTCTAAGGATAAAATTGATTTAATTTGCTATCAAATTTTTAAAAAATGAAACATGTTTCTCCAAGAGTTTATACAATGAATGTATCTAGTTGAAATTGAGAATTGTTTTGTGTAGTAATACTGTATGTTAACTCTTTTAGCACTTTGTTCAGGTTTGCTCAATACTCCCACCAACATCAAGTAGCTCTGTGAGTACAAAATCATGTTAATAAGCCTTTTATTTAAAAAACTGCTTTTCTGGAATAATAAGTTTTCTTAAAAAAAAAAAGCAAGATGTGCTGATATGATCTCCTAAAGAGGGGAGTTTTCATCTGAACGGGAAGGCACCTAAGTTTGTGTCACACACTACCCTGATAATGTCAGAAAGAGAGCCACTTTTCAGTTTTAAAGCCTGTGGGGAGAGGGTATGAACAAACATCATGAGCTCTGGTTGTTCCTCTGTCTTCATAGGACTGGGGTCTAAGCCCACAAAGCTGACACTCTATTCAGTTTCTTCACAGGGCCTGTCACTGTCCACCCATCAAAATGCACCCTACCCCACGCCACAACTCTCAGAGGGATCCTTCACCAAAACTCTTTTTTCTTCAGTTGAATACTATGCAAAGTGTTAAGAGAATAATACGGGGCAGAGGACTCTTACTGTGCTTAGTAGGTATCTTGCAGAAAGCTTGCAGCCTTGAGCTCCGCGTAGCCAGATAACCAGAGGACACCTGGTGCCAGGAGTAATGAAGAGCCAAGGACCAACCACCAATCAAGCTCTGTGCATCAGCAGAAACAGCCCAGCCAACAGAAGCTGATAAAAACCTTACCTCCTCCTTCAGTCGGGGCTGATTCCTTTTTTGGACTCAGCCTGCCAGCACTCAGGGGCTTGAAATAATATCTCTTTTAATGCATTATGACCTCATGTCACAGGTGTATGACCCCAACCCATCCACCCAGAACCTTTTAAATATAAGCCTTGAGTTTCCTAATCAGCTAATTTGTGAATATTTTGTGTTTTTCTAGATTTTTTTAAAAGAGCATTGCTTGTGTGTATGCATTCTAAGTTTCATACTATCCTTAGAGAACATTTCTGAAGTAGATATGGATGATTGTTTATTCATTGGAGTAAATGATGGATGTCTGACTTTGTTTTTGTTTCAGGGCTGATCTATCTATAAAAGGGCAATATGCTAATTAGAATGGTCATCTTCTGGACATCCTTCCAGACAAAGCTGCAGCAGCTGTGAGTTTCAGGCAGCCCTGGGTGGCTGTGAAGGGCTGAGGCTCAGGCTGGCAGTGGCAGCAGCAGCAGAGTAATGGGGGTGGTGCCTTCCTCTGATCCAGGTCGGCTCCCACAGAGAGAGGCCAGACTGCCAGCTGAGGCACAGGCAGTTAGGGGCAATAAGGCTGGCAGGGGGCAAAATAGGGTTGATCATGCTGACAGGGGGGCAAGGAAGGAGCAATCAGGCTGGCAGAAGGACAAGGTAGGGGCAATCAGGCAGGCAGGCAGGTGAGCAGTTAGGAGCCAGGGGTTCTGGATTGAGAGAGGGATCCCAGATTGGAGAGGGTGCAGAATAGGCTAAGAAACTCCCTTCTGTGCAAGAATTTTATGCACTGAGCCTCTAGTATATGTATAAAAGTGTAAAGCTTGCACATACAGCTTTTTATTATAATAATACCTTCAGCAACTCTACAAAGTACCTATCATTCTTCCTGGTGTAGTTTTTGCTGTTTTTGTTAAATTAAAAAAATCTATGATTTCCTTGCTATGCTTTTCTTTTATTTATCTTGATAAAAATTTAATTGTTATATATTTTAAAATTAAATTTCTATAAATTCTTGAATATTTCCTTGTAGCATTTCTCTTTTAAGAACACATGCACTAAAGTAATAGTTGCATTTAAAAATGTAAGTCTAATGATATAATCTTATCTAATAAAATAGTAATATGCAAATTGACTGTACCTCCACTACACCCACCAGCCATACCCACCAGCCAATCAGAGGAAATATGCAAATTAACCCAACTAAGATGGCTACAGCCACAGAGAGAGCAGGAAGGAGGCTTAGGTTGCCCCTGGCAATGGAGGAAGCCAAGCTTTCTGCAAACCCTGGTGGGCCTAGGCCTCTGCTTAAGGCAACAAAGTTTCAATGGCTGTGAGAGCAGAAGGTTTGGCTCTGCTCCAGGCTACAAAGTTTCAATTGAAGAAGATAAATAAATACTAGATACCAAAGCCTTGGCTTGGGTCACTGTGGGGCATGGCTGGCCTGCAACCCATACCCCTCACCCAGGCCACCCCACGTCCCAAGAGAACATCCACCTTGATCCAGGATACCCTTCAGGGCAAACCAGCTGACCCCCACCCATTCACCAGGCCTCTATCCTATCTAATAAAAGAGTAATATGCAGATTGACTGTCACTCCAACACACAAGATGACTGTCCCCATGTGGTCAAAAGATCCTGCCCCCATGTGGACATAATATGGCCAGCAGAGGAGGGGAGGGCAGTTGGCAGGGACAAGACCTGGAAACAAGGTCAGTTGTGGGCAATTAGGCCAGCAGTTGTGGGCAATTAGGAAGTTGGGAGGGACCAGGTCTGCAAGGGAGGGCAGTTGGGGGTGATCAAGCCTGGGGAAGAGGGCAGTTAGTGACCAGACCTGCAGGGGAGGGCAGATAGGGGTGATCAGGCCTGCAGGGGAGGGCAGTTAGGGACAAACAGCCTGGCAGGGGAGCAGTTAGGCATCAATCAGGCTGACAGGGTAATGGTAAGAGGGTAATCAGACTGGCAGGCAGAAGTGGTTAGGGACAATCAGAAAGGCAGATAGGTGAGAAGTTGGAAGCCAGGAGTCCTGGATTGTGAGAGGGATGTCCGACTGCCAGTATAGGCAGTTGGACATCCCTCAAAAGTCCCAGATTAGAGAGGGAGCAGGCTGGGCTGAAGGACACCCCCCCCATGCACAAATTTCATGCACCAGGCCTCTAGTTGATTTTATAATTTTGTTGATTTTTTCTCATATGTTATAGTTGTCATCTTTAATATGAAATAAAAACTCTATTTTATTATTATTCAATGACCTATATTTGAGGGATTAGTTTCCAAATTTCTGTTTAAATCAATATTCATACTTACTATCAAGAATTGAATAGTGTACTTAAAAGGGAAAGCTAAATCATTCACATATGTGCATGAGAACACAGATGTTTCCATATAAGATTTGAGAATATATTTAGTTTACTTGTCTTACTTGAAATAATAAAAAAGTAATAAAAGTACCCTATTATTTATAAATCCAAAGTACTCCATTGTGAAGTTAAAGGTATTTTTGTACAGGAGGTATGCACTATAATATAGTTTTTAATATAGCCACTTTTTATTGCTTCTTTGAGTGCACAGAATATGTATATGTAAGAGGTGAATGGGAGCAGAACATGTTCATCACATTTATCAGAGAGAAACCAGGCAAGAAACTTTAACACCTCAGACAGATTATTTTGGTGGTCAGTTCTGGCAATGCTATATACATGTACCAACTTGCACAAGAAACTCCAAAAGGAACTTTGAAGTCCCCTGAGATAATCTTTGAACCTCTAGCCTGAATAGTTTTGGACTCAGAGAAGAGCTCCTGAAGCCATGAATTCCCCTACACATGATCTGTGTTTTGGAGGAGGATGCTGAAAAGCAATAAGACATTAGCAATTTTAAATAACACTTGGCCTGAATACTAATCTTCATGATTTTTTAAATCTTAGGGCAGCAACTCATATGTTATTTTTCTTTCTTTGTTTTTAAGACATTCTCCTTTTATGGAATTGATTGGCTTTGACAACTGAAATATTTTTAACTTTATAAGCATAAACACTTTATAAACATAAACATTTTATAAACTGTCCTTCAGAGAACAGTATGCCTAGATCTCTAGCAAAGTGAGGAGAGAAAAATATAACTGAAAATTGCTATCCTCCTTAATCTCTTGAAACCGTATTTTTTATCTGACTGACATAGTGTGAAATCAAAGTCAGATATGACAGTGAAGCCCAATAATTGAAGAGAGTATGAAGAGTTGGAATGACTACTTTTAGTTTTAGCATTTTTAAGCCTTTCACTTTTAAATCTACACAAAAACAAAAATTAAAAAAATCATGAAAAATAATGGTGAGAATATTGCACCTGAAGACTGAATAGCACATATGCCAATCCTATAAATGAGAGTTGTATTTTTCAGTGGATTGTCATAACTTACAAAATAGATGGTTTAATTAATAAATAATCAACCTTCTTATAAAAAAATAAAAGGCAGTTACTGCTATAAATCCGAGCTTCCATTCATCATAAGAAAACAACTACGCATTAGTGAATGCACTAAATTCACCTAAAAGCAAAGGCAATTGTAATTTTAGTTGTGACAGGCAGCAAAGGTAGGGTACCATTTCCATCAAGTAGGTAGTCAATTAGAAAAGCAAACCAAACTGAAATTAGCAATCAAGCTTTATTCATTTACTGTGAGAGTGCATATGCATATATAAGTGTGTTCCCTTTCCCCCCACAGAACGGCACCATTCTAGTGTCAAGTGGATGCAGCATAGTACGGCTACTATTTGGTGCTGAGGAGACCAGAACAAAAGACTCCTCTGTCTCTCTATGTATCCCTCCTGGGCCAGCAGGATGGGAGTCGGGAGAGCTAGACTTGAAAGGTACTGAGACATAGAAGAGTACTCTAGGCAAAGCCCCCATAAGGGAAGTCTTGGTAGAGTCTTTGGAAAGTGCCTCAACCAAGGTCCCTGATGATAAGAAGGATTTCAATTGGAAGGGCCTGGACTGGCAATACAAATATGCCTCTGAATATGGCAGCCTGAGGTGGCCATTGGCTGCAACTCCCTCCAAGAAGCTGCAATATGCTGGCTCTGATGTGGGAAGGACAGATTCCCAACTACTTGGGCTGCTAAACAAAGGTTGGCTGTTGCCTATGATCAGGCCTGAAAGATCACACATAGAATTTTGACCTGCAGCCAGACAGGATACAAGAAATATCACCAAGTATTTAAGAGTGCAACCTCTAAAGTCACATGATCTATACTTTAT
The DNA here is from genome assembly GCA_011751065.1 of Lasiurus cinereus. NCBI lineage: Eukaryota > Metazoa > Chordata > Mammalia > Chiroptera > Vespertilionidae > Lasiurus > Lasiurus cinereus. The sequence goes on along the minus strand of JAAGEH010000012.1, from coordinate 39,307,857 downwards.
AAAGCCCAGTACATGAGCTCCCTTTAAATCCTCAAGATTAAATAAGAACATTTTTTATAAAGTACTTATTTAGTGCTGCCACACAGTAAGCATTTAATAAATGTTATATCCTACAATTAAAAACAATAATAGTAATAATAATCTGTGTTATGGACATAATAGCATTTATCTTATAGGATGGCTGGTATTAAGTTATATGAAGTAGCCCTCAGAACAGTTGCCCATTGTAGATACTCATAATTAGCAGCCATTAACAGCATTGCAATCTCTTTCGATCCCTAATTCTTTTATTTATCAATTAGAGGCCCAATGCACAAAGATTCGTGCAAGAATAGGCCTTCCTCTCCCTGCCTGCCAGCACCACCTTGGCTCTGGCCAGAGTCAACTTTCCACTCAGGCCTGGAGGTACCTTTCTGCCTTCCCATGATGCCCAGAGGCCCAGAGCAGCTGGGGTGGTGCGGAACGCCTGTGGTGATGACTCAAGAGTCCCTTTTGGCCCCTAGCAGCTTGGCGCCTGTGTATGCAAATTAACCTGCCATTTTTGTTGGGTTAATTTGCATACTCACTCCTGATTGGCTGGTGGGTGTCATGAAGGTATGATCAATCAATTAGCATTTTACTCTTTTATTAATGTAGATTAATACAGCCCATGATCCCCTCCAAAAATCTACTAAAATCATTGCTTTCTTGAGTCTTGTTTTGAATTTATTAAAGTGAAAAATAATGAAACTCAATTCAAACTCATGTTATATTAACTTCAACTGTACCTTTGTACTTGTTTTAGTATGATTTTATTAAGCCCCGGGGCCTAATTCTTTATAGATGCTCAAAAATTGGTTTCCATCATACCACAACTCAGTTCATGCCACTAATTATAAAGAGATGCCATCTTTCTTTCAATAGATTATTTTTAGAGGTATATTATGTTCTCAGCAACATGAGAGGAAGATACAGAGATCCCCCACCTATCCCTATTTTCCCAAACACACATACATATATATTTTTTTATTTTACCTTAAAGGACAAGTAACAACTTGACAATATTCTCTCTTCCTTTTCTGTACTCTCAATTGTATTGACGCATGGCTATCTTCTAAGGCAAAATTTCCTTCATTTCATTTTTTTTTATGTCTGGTTAATACTCCTTCAATTTCCCTGAGGCAAAATAGTTAGCCTCCCCCTCCTTTCCATTGCTCCCTGACCTTTTAGTCTCCAATGTCTAAAGCTTTGAAACATCTTCATATGACACTTTGGTTTTCTTCTCTTAATTTCATTTCACTTCCAAATTTTTTAAACTACTGATATAGATTGACTACCTCTATTTTATTATCAACTCTTAATGTCTTAAGAAATTTTGGCTTCCAAGGAAGCTCCCCTTTCAAAAAGTTATCCATTATTTTCTAGTGTTCAATTATGCTTTCTCTCAATTCTTCCTCACTTTAGAACTTTCTCGAGGATTTAACTACTCCTTAAAACAGTAAGAGAAATGGCATATGATAAGGTTTAAAAATAGGGAAGCATCTATGTATTCTGGGAACACATCCAAATTTAATGCCATAAATGACAGGAACCAGGCAAAAGATAAGAAGGACATGTAGAGAAGAATAAACACTCACCAAATCAAAATCATTAAAGTTAGAAAAAAGAAGTTTCTACCATGAGGTGTCACTGTCTAAATACTTATTATGTACAAGGCAACGGATCAAGCTTCTATTTAACCTGGTTATGTCTGTGTATGCGTGAAATTGGCATAATTTCACGCATACACAGTTCAAATCAACAAAGAGTCTACAGTCATTACTAAGCTGGCTGTTTTTCCACTCTGTGATTTCAATATTATTGATTAAAATAACAAATTAAAATGAATGAGAAAAAGCCTTTGAAAGTGACTTAGCACAGCTGGAAAAATGATAGCAGTGAGTCATCAGAAGAACAGACTTTTAATACTATTTTGAAGATTATGAATGCATCAAATCATCCTCAGCAGTAATTGATTACTAGCAACTGATAATTGTTAATATCATATATAATTATCCAACATGGTGTTTGATTTTGAAAGTGCATCAGATGGAGATGGGTTTTGGTAAAATAAGCAGAGTCCATTATATCAAAAATCAACCTTCATGTGCTAAATATAATAAGGTTTTTTCCTCAGATAAAAGAATGAGGCAGTGGAAAGGGACTTGAACTCTGTAAATTCTTGCAAAACACTCCTTACAGAGGGTCTTTCATACAAATTAGAAGTTTGAACACCTTGTAGGTAATGCACAATATAAGCTAAATAATGAGAAAACACTCAGTTAAAAATGCATCCATTTTAGAAGAGTTTATTCCCTTTACTTTTTAAAAAAATTGACTGGCACTTCATTCCAAGTAGCTATAATGAAACATAAAAAAGCCAAATTTAATATTCAGTCAACATTAAACCATTAGTAGGATTATATTCACTTGAATCAGTGACTATAATTAAAGATGATTGGTGTTTTTAGAAAAAAAAAAAGAAATTTAAAATAAAAAAAATACTAATTAAAAATTGAATAATAGAACTGCAAAGAGTTAATAATAAGATCCCTTCAGCCAAATAACCTGAGTTCAGATTCTGTCTCCTTCACTCTATGATCACTCTGTTTCATGTTTTTTATATGTAAAATGCAGATAATTTTTATAGCCACCTAATAGAGTAACTATAAGGATTAAGCGATTTACTATTCTTAGACAATTTAGGAGGAGCCATGTATGTGTGCATGTGTTAAATACAATTTTAAATGCATTTCACTTTCAAAAGTGCATTTAAAATTGTATTTATTCATATACCTAAAGGCAAAAGTATAATAAATACTGCAAAAAATATTTTCATAATTAGTTCAAAAAGTTGCATATCTCTATCTATCTATCTATCTATCTATACATATATATGTATATACATATATATATATAAGAGCCAAGCAACCAGAACAACCGGAATGACTTTCTGCTAAGATGTACACTGAAGCTGGCCAACCAGACTGATTGGGTGAAGGTCCTGCTGGTCAACCTCCTTTGTCCCTTTCCTCCAGGACGGGCTGGTCGGACTCTACTGTTGCACAAATTCATGCACTTGGCCTCTAGTCCTGTCTAATAAAAAAACCAATATGCAAATTAACCATCACTCTGCTACATCCACAAGACACCCCTACCCTAAACAGGCAATCTGACATCCCTGGAGGGGTTCCAGATTGGAGAAGGTGCAGACTGGGCTGAGGAACACATACTCCCATGCATGAATTTCATGCACTGGGCCTCTAGTTTAATTATAAAAAGACTAGAGGCCCAGAGCACAAAATTGTGCATGGGTAAGATCCATAGACCTAGCCTGTGATCAGGGCCATCTTCTGCCTGCTGGCCAGTTCCCAGTCCAGCCCTGCCATTGCCACCCACCCCAATTCTTTGTTCACCATCCAGTGATCTAAAGAACAGCTCACTCTGCTTTAAATAAGTAAAATAAATGCCCTCTGTCTGTACCTGTCTCCTCTCCCCCTTGTGAATCCTTTCATAGCTGGTGTCACCAGCCAAAACCCTAACAATGATGTAGGAGAGTCAACTAGGAAGGGCTATGCCTATGGGAGGAGGTGCAGGGAAATGGGGCTGCTCCTTTTCTCCTGCACCACACTCCCTCCTTACATCCCTGCATTGGCCAGCCACCTGGCTCAGCCTCTCCACCATCACAGAAATGCTCAGCTCTGGCTCTTGCCCCACCCCTCCCACAGGGCAGCTTGGAAGTGGCTGTGGAGTAGGGGGTGGCAGGTTCTTCCTGAAGAGAGTATTTGTGTTTTAAAACTGAAGTTCTCCGTCTACCTCCCAGTAGTGAAGCTGAGGGGCCCTGCAAGTGCTGAAGTCCTTGTTGAAGTCTCTGCTCCAGAACATTTCACAGCAGTGAGTCCACATTCTGGTAGGCTATGCATTGGAAGTGCCATGTTCCTTTAGGAAGAAATTGATGATGAATCGGAGCCTGTTGGCTGTGAGGAGGTACCAAGAAGTCTGCCTTCTGCTCACTTACCACTGCCTAGTCCCACTCAGCCACCACCTAGCCCAGTTCCCCATTGGCCAACCAGTGATTGGAGCCTGTGGGCTGGGGGAAGGGACCGAGAGATGGTCAATGCACCTCATAGCAACTGGTTGATTGGTTCTGATAGTAATGCCTGGCCTTTTATTATACAGGATTGCAGAGTTTACAGAACTATTTCTTAGTCCATTTTATAAGGTATTATCATAAAAGAAAAAATGCTAATGTTTTTTATGAGTTATCAAAGAGCTCAGATTCTCTATCCATATTCTATGTTCTTTCTTCCTCTGACTGTTCATTACATCACAATTTCCTGGTATTCAAATGGCAGCTTAAATGTAACTTTCTCAGGGAACTCTCTGATCTCTCACTCTAGATTGCATCCCTGATACACATTTTAATGTATTTTGCATTCTTACCTTAATAGTACTCATCACAGTGGTAATTAAAAATTATTCTTGTAATTATTTCTTTTATACCTTTTTTTACAACAAATCTTTAAGCTGCTTAAATATTAGAGTCTTTCTTGTTTATAATTACATTTTCTGTTTCCAGAGTGAATGACACAAAATACCTATTAAGTTCCCTGAGAGAAGGATGTAGCTTTACTCTTTTTTTTCTTCCCTAGCTGTTAAGCATCTGAGGGTTTGCAATAAAGACTTGTTGCATGAATGATTTAACATACAATAAAAATGATTATTATTTTTGGTGCTGCACCATAAACATACTCCCTAAATACCTGCCCAGCAATGTAATTTTAGTCAAGTTCTCTGGCCTTGATGGAGATGGTTGAGCAAGTGTTTGTATGAAGGACTAAATGGGAGCAGAATTTTATGATGGTCCAAAATAGGATGGTCTCTGGTGCATATATATGTTTTCAGTTATACAATAAACAGTAATCTAAGTGCTGCTATTAATATATAAGTAAGACCAATTGGAGATGGTAGGAGATGAAAAGGAAAGAAATGCAGGCAATGTCTAGGGCTGAGCGTGACCCTCAACTGATAGCTGGCAAAGAGCATCAGTCTTTCAGAGGCCAGGAATTGAATTTTGCCCATAATCTCAGCTTAGAAAAAGATTCTTCACAGATCCTCAAGACAAGAACACAGCCTGGCTAACATATTGAATCTCAGGCCTTGAGATACTAAGATTACAATGTACCCTAATTTCTGACCTATACACTTGTGAAATAATAGGTAGGTGTTGTTTTAAGCTACTAAGGTTATAGTAATTAGTTATGCAGCAATAGAAAAGAAATGCACGTCTGTGTAGAAATAAGTAGATTTGGTTTTCAATTGCAAAGAAAATTTGTACAACACTCAGATGAATTAAGTTTGTCTGACCAAAGCTTTTTAAGGCTTTTAACTGTTTAATAATAAACTAAAACAATTATAATCAGTATTATTTTTTATTATTAACAATTGAGTCTCAAAACAAGAGAAACTAGAGAAATTTATTAAATTAACTTATTATGAGCAGCATATAAATTAGCTTTAGTCAGTAAGAATAATACTGGAAATGAAGAAGGTTTTCAAATAATATTTTTTAAATGAACTTTTTATTTGGGAGGGATTTTTCTATTTATACTTTATAGCAAAACACATGCTGACATGTTTATATATGCCAGAGAGATGATCCAGATTTATAGATCTCAAGAGTTTGTTTCTTTCTATATCTATTGACCTTCATCACTTCTGTTTCCTGGGCTTGTTTGAACCCTGACACTTCATGTGGAAATCACAAAGGGGAGAGAACAATTGCCACCCCCACTGTGTTTAAAGATAAAACCTGTGCTATTTCTCTGTGTCTTCTTATTTTAAAAGATAAGAAGTGAATCTGTGCCTCCAGATCACAAGGAGAATAATTTTTCTATGTACTAAATCAATTCATATATTCTCAATCAGGAAAACAGCATGTGAAAGAACCAACCAGGAAGGGGCAAGGTGGAGAGGGCCTTTTGATTTCCTTCAGCAGTGTGACAGCTGCTGCACTAGCCTCTGTACAGTTCTCAGCACCTCCTACTTCTTCATAATGTTTTTTAAATAAATATTGAACCTCCCTCGTATACCTGAGTCCTGAGCATTGTTGTCTGGTGTTGCTTTATTGCCATAACAAACTTACAAATCATAGTAACTAACTCAGTAGGGTGTCTGTGGTGAATTCATTTTCATAACTTCTTTTGTTGTCACAAATGTGATCAAAAAGTGTGCCAAGTCAGCAATTTCTCACTGCTTATTAATATACTGCATTACTGAGATTCATTTAAAATGGCAACAGATGTAATATAGTGAAATACTCTACTTATAGTTGCAATTACGCTAACACAATAATAATTGGGCCTCTGTGCCTGCATTTCATTTTACTCTAAAGACAATTGGATCTTTTAAAAAGAACACCCCTCAGCAGGTGTTCTGCCTTAAAAGCCACATAATTAAGTGAGAAATTAGAAGTGGTTGTGGCATAAGCAACAAGTGTGCAATTACAATGTAGAAATTAAAGAGATTTGGGGGTCTTGCTGTATTTAAAGGGAAAACAAGGTTGCCAAATAAAACAATCACAAGGCTTATTTGATAACAGTACGTAAATACATGGAAGTAAGAAGCAAAAACTGTCTTGATGTGATTAGCACAGCTTGTTTCCATTAAATTAATGATTATATGTCAAGTATAAGCAAGATATTCATAAATAACTCATGCCATCTAACTTTGTTCTTGAAAACTAGTGATAGCAGGTGATCCAAATATACATTCTAGAGATTAATTTAATACTTTTCCATCATGTAATATTTAGTTCTGTTATAATATTGATATCCTATCACAAATAGAACTACAGTGTAAAAACCATGCACGAATACAACAATGAGACGGTGGGTAACAAATAATCATATTTCTTCTCCACATACAAAACACATATTTCATATCTTATTGATTCAAACAGTCTCAGTAATGCAAAGGTTTTGATATTACAGTGAAGCACATGTATTTATAAATGGAGTTTACTGAATGATGCTATCACTTTCACATGCTTAACTTTGATTTTAAGTAAATAATTGAGTAAATATGACTGAGTTTTAAATTAATGGTACAACAGTGATAAACAATGAAAATATTTTATGGTGTCTGTTTTAGGAAACTGTATCTATAAGTACCCATGATTATGCTTCAGTTATACATACATTTAGAGTATGCTAAGTGAATACTCTATTAGGTGTTAGATATAGAGTGGTTGAATAATGAAACATTCTTCCTTTTGGGAAAGATACAATCAAGGAAAAGGCAAATGTGTAATGATATGTTGCTATAATTGCTGTGATTAAGATAAAAGTAGGCTTGTGTAAGAGAATGGCTCAGGAGATCCACAGTGGATGTTTTGGAATGACACTTCACATTAAGGAACCATTTCGCTGAGGCCATGGAGTTATGTGGATTGATGAAATTAGTTCCAGGCTAAAAATATGTACCTAAGAGCTCTGAGATATAGATCAATGTAATCTTTGCAGGCTATGAATGGTTGAGGGTAAAGTGGGAGATGTGAGGTGAGCTTAGTTAATGAAGAACCTCATGGGGCAGGTTAAGGATTTAAGGATTTTATTTTAACTACATTGCAAAGTTATGAAAATATTTTAAGTATAGAGAGGGTGTTAACCAATTAATCTTAATTTTCCAAAACGGGTACTGAGACATGAGTTGTAGAATTGGAGTTTATTGCTACTAGGTTGAGTGATGATAACTTAGGTTAAGCATTAGAAATAGGTCTTTGTGCCCAGTTGGTGTTGCTTAGTGATTGAGTGTAGACCCATAAATCAGAAGGACACATTTTGATCCCTCGTAAGGGCACATTCCTGGGTTTTGGACTCGATTCCCCTAAGGGTGGTGCAGGAGGCAGCTGATGAATGATTCTCTATCATCATTTATATTTCTATCTCTTCCTCTCCCTTCCCCTCTCTGAAATCAACAAAAATAATTTAAAAATAAATAAGGTTTTTGGGAATTGTCACTGTGCATTGAGTCTTCAAAGTTTTACAAGACACAGGAAAAATCATTCTGTTAGCAGTACAAGATGATACTTATGCTTTACTTTATGAATTTTTGTGTCTTTGAATAAAATTCTAAAGTATAATTTTATTAAGTATGCTATTAATTAAAAATAAAGATATGGTAAAACTTGGCAAATCTGATCAAAAAACCTATATGTATATGCCAAAAGTAAGGTACATGTATTAAGCTATAAGCCATAGTATCTTGTATATAAAGAGTGGGGACACAATTTGCTCATGAAATTTCTAGAAACTAATAAAATAAAAGAAATGTGATTTCTGTTTATAAAATACAAATATTTTGAAAATTCTAAAAATTAAGAAAACGTTATCAATTGAAATAAAAGAATTCCTGATACTGATTATCAATGTGAAATCTCTTCATATGAAATCCTCAAAAGAAAATCCTCTGTCTAGGGAATAAATGAACACCACAAATGCTTAGTACTGAGTTACTATTCCTTCTAAGAACTTGTCTAGTTGCTATTTAATATGGTCCCTAAGTCTCAGTTCAGATTCTGCTTACACCAACTAAAAATCAAGTCAGAAATTCAAGTATGTTTCCATATTGAGAAAAGTTCTAGGGGGAAAAAAAGGAACAAACCCTTATTCACAATATGTTTCTCTACATTATGCTGAAGAATGAAATTTGTACTCACTAACAGAATAACTGTGTTCAAACCTAGCTTTTGATCAAAAACAAAGATGGCCTGAACATAGGGAAGGAAGACTGTAGGGGTGAATGGCAGCTGTACATGTGAAAGAGAGAAAGGATTATGGTCTCAAGGATCTGGCTTTGCAAGCTGGCTTTATACTCAGCAATGTTTAAGCACTCCAAGCCTCACTTATCTGGTTATAAAATGCTGATAAAACTGGCTGAACATAACCCTTCTAAGGATTAGAAATGAGGCATGCAAAGCATCGTTAGTGTCTCATGCATGATAAGCACTTAACACATAACAACAATTTTTCCATACTTGTTTTAAACAGAAAATAAAGCTTATTTACTGTGGCATCAAAAAGCTTAATGCTTGCAAAAATAATATCAGTAAAGTTGCTGACCTAATGAAATTAGCAAGTGGCAGAACATTTTGTTTTAGTATAAAATGCCAGGGACTAGGAATGCATTCTATATGGTAACTTATCTTAGTATACAAGTACACATTGATCATCCCATCAATTTCTGAAAGGTTGCTCCCATACAGAAACAATCACCACTATTCTTACCACAGGGGAAATCTGCAGAGAAACTGGGAACTTAGGGGGAATGGAGGACTAAAGCAGCAGAGATGTGCTAAAGAGGGAATCCACATATAAAGATATTAGAGGCCTGGTGTACTGACTTGTGCACTGGTGAGGTCCCTTGGCCTGGCCTGTGAAATTTGGCTGAAACTAGCTCTATGACATCCTCCTAGGGGTCCCAGATTGCAAGAAGCCACAGGCCAGGCCAAGGAAATCCACTAGTGCAGAATCCATGCACCAGGCCTCTAGTATGCATATAAGATCTTTGGTTAATCTCTTCCTACCCTCTCTCTCCCCGATTTCCTCTGTTCCATGTTTCCATGCCTGTGGTAGCCACTCCTGTGTTGAGCATCTGCTCCTCTGGTAGTCAGTGCACATTATAGTTACTGGTTAGTTGGTTAGATGGTCAGATGTTGGACAGTTGTTTAGGCTTTTATTTAGAGACTAGAGGTCTGATATACGAAGATGCCTTTGGCTGTGGTGACCACCTTTGCTCTGGCCAGAGCCACCTTTCCACCTTTCCATGCTGCTAGTGGCCCAGAGTGGCTGGGGTGCTCGGCACCTGCATATGCAAATTAAACCGCCATTTTGGTGGGTTAATTTGCACACTCGCTCCTGATTGGCTGGTGAGCATCGTGAAGGTATGGTCAATTTGAATCTTACTCTTTTATTAGTGTAGATAATAGCAATACATTACTCACTCTATTATAAAGCTCACCCTTCAATTCAGGTCAAATCAGGTACTTAACTTTCAACCTAAAAACAAATAATAAATTTTAAGATCCACCTTTTGCCTTTTTTAAAAAAAGAAAAGATTTTTATTTATTTTAGAGAGAGAAAGAGAAAAAGAGAGAGGGGGAGAGAGAGAAACATTGATGAGGCATCAATTGGCTTCCTCCTGCACATCCCCACTAGGACCAAGTCCTCAACCTGGGCATATGCCTTGACTGGAAATCAAACCTGCAATTTCTTGGTGCCTAGGATGATATTCAACTTTCTGATCCACACCAGAGAGAGAGCATTTATGTTTTATTTCTTTGTAGACATTTTGACATTGATTCATTAGTTTTAGATATCTGAGAATTTATATATTTATTAAATAACATGTTAATTATATAAAATAAATGTACAAGATTCATGTGAACAATGTCAATCATCTTGAATCAACATACCTTTTTAAAATATATTTTTCATTGATTTTAGAGAGGAAGGGAGAGGTAGAAATGGAAACATCAATGATGAGAAAGAATCATTGATTGGATGCCTTCTGCACACCCTCACTGGGGATCAAGCCCGCAACCTAGGCATGTACCCTTGATCAGAATTGAAACTGTGGCCCTTCAGTCCACAGGCTGACACTCTATCCACTGAGACAAACCTGCAAGGGCATTGAGTCAACATATCTTTAGTTTGGAATGACTCAACAGCTTCTGCCCCAAAGAGCTGAAGATCCTCTCTCTCAAGGTGTTTTTTATTATCTAGAATACCTGATAACAGATTTTGCAAGTAGATGTCACTCTTAAGTTAAATTTCAGGCTTTATTTACAAATATAAGAACATTAAGGATAATGGAACTCTTAAAGTCTATTTTCAACATGCTTCTCTAAATGAAATAGCACTAATTTGAAAAACATAAAATAGTGGGATGTAAGTGTATTTGTACACAATGTCCTGCCACTTTTTATCATTCTGATATCTATTATGAGTATTTAAGTATATGTTGTATAATATTAAGAAATAAATATAGTCTCCATTATTTTCCCAGTCTCAATAAGTTAGGGAGATACCAAAGATATTAATAATGGAACTAAAGTATAAATTCTAACATTTGTGTTCATATCATCCATGTACAGAGAAGAATGGGAGCAGTATCTCTGAGTAGATAGTTCGATAATAAATGAATCTGGCTAAAGCTATTGGTGCAATATTTTTCAATATTCTAGTAAATATTCACCAAAGGCCAAAAATAAGAAATTGTTTGAATGCAGAACAATAGGACTGACAATAGAGTATTATAATCTGGGACAAATTTTTGCAAGAATAGAAGGCCTATAGAAATGTTCTGAATAATGTACTGAAGGTAAACTGATTATAAGAGATTTTGCCACTTCCCTTCTTCTAGTCCATGGTTTAGAAGCACGAATGGAAAACCAAACAAGAAATTAGGCATCTGACCACAGAGTTGTTCTTTGAGACAATCATGGTGCTATTATTAGCTCCAATTCTACTCCTAACAATTGGCCAAGAAACTTTGGTAGTAGATACATAACAGAAGTATATTGAATTTTAACACGTTTATTTTCCAAAAGTAATTTGTTTTTGACAGTCAGAATAAGATACTTGGTCAATCCTTAGATTATGACTCTCCATGTACTCTATCTGTATTAGAATCAGAGGGGCTACTACAGCAGGAAATCAGGGGAGGTTGGGAGGGGGGGACTGTAAGAGATTAACTGAAGAACTTATATGCATGTATATAGCATAATCAATGACACTGGGGGTGGGGAGGACAGGTGAGGGCATGTACGAGGGGGAGGGGAGAGGAAAGTCTTGGGGGGGGGTCAGTAGGGAAACAAAAAGGAGACATATGTATTACTATTTGTAATACTTTAAACAATAAAATGAAAATGAGTTAAAAAAAAAAAAGAATCAGAGGGGCAAGAAAAATGGATGGATGGGAAAAAAATCACAGATTTCACAGATTATCAGAACATCCTGGATAAAGAAAGCCCTCCAATTGTAGATTGCAGGATTTAAGTCATATGCTAATAGTGTACATTAACCAATTGTCTAAGCTTGGTTCAGAAAAGGATTTTCAATCAGCAGTTAAGAGGTTGAGATTTGAGCTAAGTGAACACAAATATTCATTTGGTAAATAACAGATTTTGATATATCACTCTCAGTTTAAAGATCAGGGAATCAAGGATACTTTAAGATTAAAAACAACTCCCCTTCTTTGATTGCTGAATGCCCTAGCATCACACTTGAAGTAGTCAAGATCTTTGCCATGTTGTCACATTCTCATAGTGCCCTCTGCTGCCTTCCCTGCAATCTTGGAGACAACCTTTGGTTGACAACTACAGGCTGTGCTTTCAGGTAAGAGAGGCCAAAAGCAAAAAGCAAAAACAATGAGATTTTCTTTTTACGTGTTTATGATTACTAGGAGATTTATTTTAAAGCCAATCTAAGTACTTGTAAGCAGTACTTTTCCTTCGGTCCCAAGTGGAAGATCCCTCATGAATATCTCTTAAAATATTATCTCTATTGTAGAGAATTATATATATATATATATATATATATATATATATATATATATATATATAATGTATGTATATTATTGCTTTAAAATCTTATGTATATTATTGCTTTAAAATCTTAATTCTATAATAATAAAGGGTTTATACTGCAGATTATGATCCCCCAAAAGCAATATTCCTTTCCACTAATTGTTGAAATTATCACTTTGAACACCAGTAAAAGATGCTGTAATACTTTCATAATTGAGAAAGTCTAATTTGAGCTAAGAAATTGAGAATTATATTTTTAATCCAAATGTTTGCAAAGAAAAGAAATAATACAAAATAACATTTTTAAAAAATTGCAAAGGTAAAGTAAATAATTGAAAAAAAAATGATTTAGGACCAATCTCATAGCTTTTTTATATTAGTGCAATTACACCTTTAAAATTCAGCTCGTAGGTATCAGTATCAGAGAATCTATAATGACATTGCAATAATAGTGTAGAGCAAAAAATAAAAAAAAAGTATTCCACATAAATTAAATTGGTATATTGTTTTAAGACCTTTTCTTTTCATGAAATTCTGTAGAAAGTTAAATGGAGTCTAATTATGTTCAGTTACATTCAGAATCATAAGCCAATTTTATACAAGCAAATACCACAGCAGACAGTTTTACTATGTAGTTTGTTTTATGTCAAATCACATTTCAATATTTCTTTTTACAGTGAGTAAAAACTTAAAAATAAATGTCAAAGTGAAAAATAATGTATTTTATACCTGGTTTGTGTTAATAGTGCAAATTTGTCAATGAGTATTTAAACCAAAAGTAGAAAAAAACAGTACAATTTGTTCTCTTTCTAAAACAAGTGGTAAATCACACAAATACATAATTTGTTCTGTTATATATTGTAAAGGTTATGTTTATACTACAAGCTCTGAATTAGATTAATGAGTTTTCTCAGCACAGTAAACCTCCTTCACAGAAACAGAAGCTAAATTACAATAAATCATGGGTTTGTGCTCACGTATTTATGGGATGGGAAAGATTTAGCGTTCCTCCGTGGAAAACACCATCCCAAAGTAAAAGAAAATTATGGTGGTAAACAAACAGGCAAACTCAAAGTTGTGCGTTCAGTACACTTCAACAATGTCAGTAATTTATTAAAAGTAAATATCATGGCACAGTTTCATAGTTATACTTCACCAGAAGGAACAAAATGCAAGTTCAATATGTTATTTACCTTCACATGATTATGCATCAAGACCCATTAAATTGCTGTCATTTTTCTACACATTTCCCTTAAAACTAAATACTATTTTTTTTTCTTTCAAAAATGTCAGCAACATTATAGGAAATGTGGTATAATGTATACACTAAGAAGATATCATATTATCATTTATATCAATATCCTAGTCTTATAATGATAAAGTATTTTTCCTTTTTTAAAAAACTACTAATCATATTTGACTACCTAATTTATTTATGTAAAGAAATTTTTGTGAACAAACATCATGCAGAAAATACAATATCATTATTTTTAAGTGAAGAGTATCTCTGCCTCTTCAATTTGAGATAACTTACTGGAAAAATTAACTGAAGTCAAATGGTAAAATATAATTATAGCAATAATAACCTACATGCCAAGATCCTACATCATTTTACCTTGCTCATACTTCTAAATGAAAAATTCACTATTGGGAACAGTGAGTAAACTTCTTACTCAACATGTTGAAAAGAAAAAACAATCGAATTTGATATATTTTGCCTGTGTCATTTAATTTGATTCACAATGCAATGCTAAGAAAAGAAGAAAGTATGTTGTTTAAAAAAAATCAAGGTCATTTCAAGTGAAAGATTGATAAATAAAAAATTCATAAGGATCAAAAAATAATTCCAATTTCTACAAATATTGGCACAGTAATAAAACTGAACAAAAATATTGTAAGGACCAAAATATCATGTTTTAGACATCTTAAATGGGGTGCTTTTATCATCTATTTTTAAAAAAGATCAGAGAAACCACAGAGATAAACTTAGATCTGTGCTCAGATCTAAGCTTTAATTCTATAGCTTTAATTCTTCATGCAGTAAGGACTTTTGATGGAGAAAGTTACTCAGACTTGAGAACAATATAACATAGATTTCATTAGGGCTTTTGAGAAATTCATGTCCATTAATGAATGAACAATTACTAATAATATTGGAAATTTTTTAATTGTTTAATATTTAACAGTAATAGTTTATTTCCAAATAACATCCTATATAAAAAAAAGAGAAACATGTAAAATGACCATACCTCTGCTATGCTCACCAGCCAATCAGGAGTGAGTATGCAAATTAACTTGCCAAATATTGAGAGTTAATTTGCATATACAGGCACCTGGTGGAGAGCAGAGCAGAAGAGCTTGTGGTTTAGAGAATTTGACAGAGTGGGAGGTTGTGGGACCGGAATAGAGCAGAAAGAGAAAACCAAGAGTGCAGGTAGCACCAGGAATTCTGGGAATAGTAGTTCTGGTGGCAGCCCCAAGACCTGAAGTGGAATCCCAGGGTGCGGGGAGTTGCAGGAATGCTGTGAATCACAGTTCTGGTGGCAGAAGGATCTCATAGACACTAGATCAAAGTGAGCCTGGAACAAGTTACTACTGCAGTAGGGGATGGAGGGAAAGCAAAGGTGAGAGATATAAGTAAAATAAGAGTTCTTAGGAAAATTAAAGGAAATATATCCTAAAACTTCCAGGAAATCTCCACCAATGAAGCAAAGGAAAAAAAATAAAAAAGCCTCTATTATTCTGTGAGCAACAATCCAAACTGGGCTGGGGTCTCAGACAATTCGCTCATATGATTGCAAAGACAGACAGAAACTCCCAGATTGGAGAGGGCTTCCAGAATGGAGAAGGTACAGGTCCGGCTGAGGGACCCAACTCTCATGCATGAATCTTCCTGCACTGGCCCCCTAGTATTTAATAAGCACTATTCAAGAGAGAGACAAAAGTATAACAAATAATATTGTGCAATAATATTTTTAAAGTAGTTTTGTGATGGAGATAAAATTAATATGAGAGTTTTTATATGTTCTGAAATAAACACAATATTTTTCTTTAAACAATATGCAACCTAAAAACAAACAAACAGCATGTATTCTGTATTGATTTCTAGGATTTAGTAGAAAGTGAATTCACAAAAGGTAAACAGGTTCTGATTTGGCACAGTTAAGAGATACCATGTTATTCTCAAATATCTAAATCTATATAGTATATAGACTATTAGATGTCACATTTCCACCTAATGTTTGTACTTTCATATATTTTCATCCTTCTAGGGCTGCCAGACTCTATGTTAATAATAATTGCTAAATGAGGTAAGTGCTTAATTTTGATTGTAGTACAAAAAGTAACAAAATAATCCATTTCTTCCCAGCCAAATTGTTTCATTTCTATGTGAACATGGAAAATATTAAAAAGATTAAATTCATTCCATTTAATAGTATGTTCACACTAGTTCATAATTTTTATATTGGAGTGATATAAACCATATTATTATAACCAATTATAAACACCACACTCCTAAAAAATAAACCTTGCCCTGGCTGGTGTTGGTTGAAAATGTCATAGGTTCAATTCCTGGTAAGGTTGCTGGTTGGGTCCCCAGTTGGGATGCATATCAGAGGCAACCAAAATATATATATATCTCACATCAATGTTTCTTTCTTACCCTCTCTCTCTTTTCCTTCCTCTCTCTGAAATCTATAAACATTTATTTTGGCGAGGATTAAAAAACAATAAAAAAAAACAACTTATTTTCACCTTATCACATGGTACTAAGTAAGAAGAGGTGAGGAGTAAGAGTATTTCAGCATTAACTCTTCTTCGAAATGTACTCAGTAGTCAGTTTTATTTAGAAACATTTTACAACTTCTCCTTTCAAAGAACACTACGATGTTAGGAAAAATAGTAGCCTTTGAATTTATTTCTTCCTAACTTTAATGAATGAGGGAAATGAAAAAATAAAGTTATATCTACAGCAAAAAAACCCCACATCAATTCTTCTCATTTACATATGGCACAGTTGTGCTTTATTAGGAATTAGTTCCAGTGCACAAAAACTAAGAATGATTAAAGTATTGTTAGTGTACAGTTGCAATTAGGTAAAGGAGTATTTCACAGTTTCACATGAATTCAAACTGGCATGACATTCAAAGTAAGTAAAGTTCTTACAAGATGAGAATACAATGAATAAGTCAATAAACCAACTAACACCAATTTTATGTCAGAGGCATTTACTTTTATTTATTTTCAAGTGAATTCAAATTTTATACATTGGAAACTTTAGGCATACATAACTTTATAGGAAAAAAACTGTTAAAGAAGAAATAAAATCAAATTTATCCAAATCTTTTTAGAATATAGAGAAAGTGGGAATATGTCCCAACTCATTCAATGATACCAGCATAAACTTGATACTGAAATATGATTTTAAAATTATCAAAAAAGTACAAATTTCATCATAAATATAGATGAGAAAATATTTGAAAACATAAAAAAGATAAATTTAATCTATACATGATAAAATACAATGTAAAATGTCCAAATTATCTCTGTTCCAGGAATGTAGAAATTATTAATTCATGGAAATCAATCAATCATTATTTACAATATTTTAAAAAATAGGTACAATTATATGACCATCTCAGTATATTATAAAAATTATCTGATAAAATCAGGCAAGCATTTATGGTTAAATAACTCAACAAATTAGAAATAAATAGAACCATCTAAGAATATCTTTAAGTTATTTCTTAAGTATTTAGTATAATTTTTCCCCCAAATGTAGTAAACAGGGAAAGCAAATTCTTTTTCAACACTTCTATTCAAAATTTTACTGGAAACTAAATTATCACAATAGATGGCAAGAAAAATAAATTTAAAAAAAAAAAGATTGTGACCTGGCTAGGTAGCTCAGTTTGTTAGAGCATCATTCTGATTTTCCAGGGTTAAGAGTATGATCCCCCATCAGGGCACATATAATGAATGCATGAATAAATGGAAAAACAAACCTATGTTTCTTTCTACATATCTATTTAAAAAAAAAAGCATTAGGGCTATATAAAACAACACCTAAATTTTTAAGTGAATCCTGAAAGTTTGAAAAATGCAGAATCAATATATAAGAATCAATTTAATTTCTATAGTTTGGAGCAAAATAGAAAAATATAGCATAAAAGTAAATGTATAATCATGTTAAAAGTATATATATCTTAGGGAAAATTTGGTTGTAGATGGACAAGTTCTCTTTATTAAATTCTATAAAATATTGCTATAGGACTTAAAGAGACCCACAGATGGAGAGATAAATCATATTCATGGATGGAAGGCTCAAAATGTACAAATCATCACTTTCTCTAAATTGATCTATATTTCACTTTAGTCTCTATCCTAATAGCAATAAGTTTTGAGTTTGTTTTACTTTGATTTAATAGCAAATGACAGGTAAATTTAAAATTCATATGGAAATAGTAAGGACCTACTATATACAAATAAATCTTGAAGAAAAATCAATATGGATGGCTTGACTTCAATATAAGGCTAAAGTAAAACTAAATAAGGATAACTAAATAAAAAATAAATTATAACAAAGAGAACATAAAGCCCAGAAATAGACTGATACATTGATTTTCTACAATGGTTCTCAAGCCATTTAATGAATAAGGGTCAATATTTTCTTTTACTGTTGAAAGTATTACAGATGTCTTTCCTTCCCCTCCCCCATTTCGGCCCCTTCACCCAACCCTGCCCAGCCCCAGGCCTTCATCACACTGTTGTCTGTGTCCATGGGCTATGCATATATGCATACAAATTCTTTGGTTAATGTCTTCCAGTCCCTCTGAATCTTTTCCCTTTGAATTCTGTCAGTCTTTTTCATGTATCCATGTCTCTGGACCTATTTTGATTGTCAGTTTATTTTGTTGGTTAGATTCAATATACACATGAGATCATCTAAACTTGTCTTCTCTGACTAGCTTTTTTTACTTAACATAAAATCTCCAGGTCTATCTTATAGCATCTCAAAGAATAAAAGGTCCTTTTTTTATACCTGCATTGTATGCTATTATGTAACTGTACCATGGCTTTTTTATCCACTTATCTATTGATGAGTACTTGGGCTGCTTCCAGATCTTAGCTATTGTAAATAATAATACTATGAACACAAGGTGCATATATTCTTTATGATTGGTGCTTCAGGATTAACATTTTTTAACAAATGGAGCTAGAAAATCTGAACATGGGGAAAATATCCAACTCCAGTTGAGGAGGAAACTAGTCTTGCCAAACTTGTTATATAAATGCAGAGGCCATGGAACTATGAACAATGTACTGCCCTAGATGGGGGAAGGGTCTTTATCAGTGGCCCCAGGATAGATCATTGGATATGGTTTGGGGACTATCAACACTTGGGGACATTCCTGTAAGCCCATGAAAGGGGGCGGAGACATATCTAAAAGACAAAGACCCCAGAAGGTTATAAAAAATTAAGCCCTCTGCTTGTTTCTTCACTGATTTGGAAATTATTCCTGGAGTCTACTAGTGTTAATGAACAAGAGTCCCTCCCTTTCTCTAGGAAGTGTGCTTGATATTTCTTTGGTTTTCTGTATACTGTCATTATTTTAATAACTTTGCAACCATAAGCAAATTATCCAGCCACAGGAAAATAATAATAAAATAATTTTAATAAGCATTTTGATTTTACTATACTTAAATAGTTTTACTCATTCAAAAGTACTTTTAATAAACATGAAACTTCATAGGGTAGTGAACACATAGTACAGTGTACAGAGGATGTGTTGTAGAATTGTTCACCTGAAACCTGTATGATTTTGTTAACCAGTGTCACCCCAATATATTCAATAAAAAGGGGAAAACAAAAGAAAACAAAAAAAATTGGGAAAAGTCTTAGAAGTTGGATAGAAAATTATATACTAGAGGCCAGGTGCATGAAATTTGTGCACTGGAGGTGGGGGGAGTCCCTGAACCCAGCCTCCACCCTCTCCAATCTCGGACCCTTCAAGGGATGTCCAATTGCCAGTTTAGGCCCGATCCCTGAGATGGGGACATCCCTCTCATAATCTGAGACCACTGGCTCCTAACTGCTCATCTGTCTGCCTACCTGATCACCCACAAAAGCTCTCCTGCCAGCCAGGGATACCTAACTGCTTCCCTGCCAGCCTGATGGGCCCCAACTGCTCTCTCCTGCTGGCCTGATCACCCCCAAGGTTTTTATCAGTATAGATATGACCCTTCACTGAAAATTTCACTAACCCTGCTTTACCATAAGGCTTGATAATGAATTATTGGGGCCAGATACCAAGATTTCCTTTCTTTGGAAATTATCTTGTTTTTAAGTTGCCCTGAACACCAAATGAGATAATGATTTAGAAAAGTATAAAAGCACCATATATAGACAACTCTCTTTTTCATGTACTGAAAAGACAATAAAGGGGTAAAATGAAAAACACTATTTTTACTCTCCCCTTTCCTTCCTTTACAGCCTTTATTTAAACTTTGAAATTTACAAAAAATTTCACTCCTATTTTCATTTCTTTACATTCAATATTATTTTATATTAGTTTCTGGTTTTATATTAGTTACAGAATAGTGGTTAGACAATCATGTACTTTATAAAATGTTCCCCAGATATTTCAGTACCCACCTGAAATCATATGTCATTACAACAATAATGACTATATTCCCTATTTAAGTGACAATGGATTTACAGGTTTCTTCCAGTCTTTCTTTTGTATTGTTCACATTTCTATTTCTTTTTCACTTCTTCACTCATTTTATTTATATAGTATTTCTTTATTTTGTTTTCTTTTTATTTAATAAATCTTTATTGTTCAGATTATTACATTTGTTCCTCTTTTTTCCCCCCATATGTCCCCTCCACATGGCTCCCATCCCTCCCTCTGCCCTTACCAGATTATCGTCATCCATAGGTGTATGATTTTTGTCCAGTCCCTCTCTGCACCCCCCTCACCTCTTTCCCTCTGAGAATTGTCAATCCACTCCCTTTTTATGCCTGATTCTATTATATTCACCAGTTTATTCTATTCATCAGGTTTTTTTATTCACTTGATTTTTAGATTCACTTGTTGATAGATATGTATTTGTTGTTCATAATTTTTACCTTTACCTTCTTCTTCTTCTTTCTTAAATAATACCTTTCACCATTTTATATAATACTGGTTTGGCGGTGATTAACTCCTTTAGCATTTTCTTATCTGTGAAGCACTTTATCTGACCTTCAATTCTGAATGATAGCTTTGCTGGGTAGAGTAATCTTGGTTGTAGTTCTTGCTGTTCATCACTTTGAATATTTCTTGCCACTCCCGACTGGCCTGCTTAGATTCTGTTGAGAAATCAGCTGACAATCATATGGGTGCTCGCTTGTAGGTAATGAACTGTTTTTCTCTTACTGCTTTTAATATTTTCTCTTTGTCTTTTGCTCTTGGCATTTTAATTATGATGTGCCTTGGTGTGGTCCTCTTTGGATTCCTTTTGTTTGGGGTTCTGTGTGCTTCCTGGACTTGTAAGTCTATTTCTTTCACTAGGTGGGGGAAGTTTTTAATCATTATTTCTTCAAATAGGTTTTCAGTATCTTGCTCTCTCTCTTCTCTGGCACCCTGATAATTCTGATCTTGGTACACTTGAAGTTATCCCAAAGGCTCTTTACACTATCTTCACATTTTTGAATCATATTTTCTTTGCCAGTAGAGTGTTTTCTGCTTCTTTGTATTTCAAATCTTTGACTTGATTCTTATGTTCCTCTAGACTGCTGTTAGGTCTCTGTATAATATTTTTTATTTCAGTCAGTCTATGTTTAATTTCTAGTTGGTCCTTTTTCATCCCTGGTTTGTCCTTTTTCATCTCCTCTCAGTCTTGCCAAATTTATCCATCTTTTCTAGGAAATTCTTGAAAAACCTTATAACCATGGGTTTGAACTCTATATCCAGTTGTTTGGTTTCCTCCATTTCTTTCATTTGTGATCTGTTCCTTCATCTCCGCATTTTCGCTATGTCAGGAGAACTTCTGTGCTGGAGTTAGCCTTATGATACAAGACTTGCAAAATTACAAAAGTCTCTCTATTGAACTTGGATGAAATGGAGTCTCAGGGCTGAGCAGAGACAGCCTTGGCTTCCAGTCAGCCTCGGCCTACGTGGCTCCTGGGTCTCAGTGTCCCTTGGTAATTGCTCCAGCCCCCTTTGTGTGCATGCGTGCCTCCAGACATCTGCCTGTCTGGTTCCTGTGCACTCCAGGGACCCGTATGAGTCTGGGGGTCTCACCCAAAACTGGGGTTCAGTGCAGTCAGAAGTAGATTTCAGTGCAGTTGGGTGGTTCTGTCTCCCTCCTACTAAAGAAAGCCAGTGGCACAATCAGCATTCCATCCTCTCTGTGCACAGTGGTGTGCACTCCTCCAGACTTCTTCCTTTTATGGCTCCCCTGAGTTTCCCTGAATTTCTGTGCACTCTTCCCTTTTCCCAACAGACCAGGCTGCCTGTCCTCTCCATGCACATGTCTCCGTACCTCAGCTTTTTGCAGCTCTTCTGAGTCTCCATGAACCCCTCTCTTTACTTCTAGTTGTAGAATTTCCACTCAGCCAGCTTTCCTGTGGATCTGAATGATGTCCATTCTGTCGTTTAGTTGTAGTTTTGAAATTGTTGTGCGAGGCAACAGTTTCGGTGTTCACCTATGCCACCATCTTGGTTTCTCCTATATAGAATTTCAGTTGGCCCTCAAAGCTCAGTGAAGACACTGGGACATCCTTAATCCATTTTACAGACCTGAAAACTGAGACTAATTCCACTGGGCTGTGGAATTGGACTCAGCATTCAGGGAGCCCTCACTACTGCTCTCTTTCACTTTCCTAAGGGACAGCCATGGGGCAAACAGAACAAACCTCCTCATGAGGCTTCTAAGCCTTGTTCTTAAGCACCTCTTCATCATGGATGCTCCACATTCTTTCCTCATCCCCATTATTTACTGCCCCCCCCTTCTGGGAAGCAGCTGGTAGGCTTCCCACTCACCATGCAGGTGAGCACAGCAGTGGGGCAGGGCAGAAACTGGGATCCAGGTGGGCACAGGCTTGCTTTGGAGCCAAGGCAGGAGCAGGAGTGACAGTCTCTCAAGTACACAGGCCCTGGGAAGGCACAGTTAGCATTGGGAGCTTCACTGAACCACTGCAGTGGGGTGCCTGGCAGTGCAATGCTCCTGCATTGAGGTGGTGCCACCCCTGAACCCCCACTTCAGTTCTGTGGGTCCACGCCACTCTGCCCAGGCATCCTTCCATGCCTGCAGTCATCCTCTTGTTTTCCACATCTTGAGGCCACTGCAGATCCTCACTCTCTTCCGACAAGGCAGATACCTTCCTGTTGGCACCCTGCCCTGGCCTGAAACCCCTCTGGGGAATCCTGCCTCAGCACTGCTCTGTGCCCTTTGGGCTACCCACCTCCTGGCTGGCTGCTTCTCCAAAGCCATGGTGCTCAGGAGCGGCTCCTAAGCAGGGGGCCTTTCTGTGAGCCTGTGGATCCCTGGCCACTTCACCAAAGCTTTAGTTTTTCTTTTCAAGCACTCTCCTCAGACCCCTGGGATCTTGGTTCTGGTGGCCCTGACCGTCATTGGCTCCCTGCAGCCCCTGCTCCGGTAGGCTCTTCAGAGCTGCCCAGATGTCAGGACACTGCCAGCATACCCTGCTATGGACAGATCAGTCCTGGGGAAGAGGGTGGAGGTGTGGGGTACAGCTCCAGTAAAGTAGTAAACCCCAAGTCAGCGTTGGGATTCAGTTGTGGGCCACTGGGGAGTCTGCCTGGGCAGGACAAAATAGCGCTGAGACCCGGAATCTGCCCCAGGCCCTGCGGTCACTCCCATCCTATGAATAGTCATCCCGTTAAGGTGTCCAGGCCTAATTTGCATATTATTTCTTTATATATTAAGATAGAAAGTTCAAAAACAGAGAAAATAAATATATTGAAAAAAACAATTGTTGCCTTTGGAGGAGGAATAGAAGTGATTCACTGAGAAGAAGCATGGAAGAAACTTTTGGAGTAAGTAAATTGTTCTATATCTTGATATGGGTATAATATACAATTCTCTATGTATGTTCTGAATCTAATTGTTACAGAAGACCAAAGAAATACCAAGCACACTTCCTAGAGAAAGGGAGGGACCCTGTTTATTAACACTGGTGGACTCGGGAATAATTTCCATATCAGAGTGAAGATATATGCAGAAAGCTTGTCTATATATATCCCGCTGGGGTCTTTGTCTTGCAGATATGCCCCCTTCCTTCTTCATGGCCCTGCAGGAAGTCCCCCCACATGTCAGGCCACATCTGATGGTTTGTCCTGGCAGCAGCATAACAACCTCCCCACCCCCACCAGGGCAATGCATTGTGCACCGTTCCATGGCCTCTGCCTTTAGATAACAAGTTCTTCAAGACCAATTTTCTCCTCACTCCCCACCCCTTCACTCCCCACCCCACCCCCACTTGTCCCACAAGCTTCTTTTAGCCTTGTGGAACAACGAATCCACAGCGGGTGTTTCTGGTATCCAGGTATTCAGTCCTGCAACCTTGAGAGCAGTGGGGGTGGATGACAGTATGTGGTCCCCTCCAGGTAGGAGTCAGTCCTTGGGTGGTTTTTACTCCAATAGTTACCAGGTTGGAAGGGATGGACCAGATCAGGAGTTGGTACAGGCAGAATGTCTCAGATGTACTTCTGGATTGCTTTCTGGGTAGACTGTAAAGCCTGGAAGAACTTGAGTAAAAATTAGTTATAGATTTCAGCCTTTCCCACCAGAATCTGCAGAGGCCCCACTGGTTTCCAGGGCAGCTTTCCAGGTTGCTTTGTCTGCAGCCCAGTTCCCTCTTGTCTCTGTGGAGTCCCCATACCCTGCAACAATACTCCACTCCGTATGTGAGCTATTGCAATCACATACCCTCTATCAACACAAATTGTCACAAATTGTCACCTGCCGACCAGAGACCCTGAATAAGGGCAATCAACTCGGCCTTCTGTGCCGAAGTCTGCGGGCAAGCATCTGAGTTCAGATGGTTCAGTCCAAAGCAATCACCGCCCCCACATACCTGATTCCTCCCTGGACAGAACTGCTCCTGTCCATGAATAGTACCTCATTCAGCGATGCCAGTGGGGTGTCAGTGAGGCCCAGGTGGGCTGTCTTTACAAAGTTGTCAACCTCTAACAGTTATGTAGTGGTTCCTTAGGGACATCATCAGGAAGGAGACTGGTAGCAGAAGATTCTGAAACTGGATGACTTGAGCATTTGACATCCAGTTCTCCTGTGTGCTCTGGAGCAAAGCCTGAATCGCATAGCTGTGGCCACAATCGCCTGGAGGCAAGCAGGCTAACTGGATGCAACAGGGTCGAGTGTCTTGGACAAGCAGGCTACTGGTCTTTTCCAAGGCCCAAGACTTTGGGTGAGGACCCCTTTGGTTATGCCGCTTGTCTCACATACACATATGGTAATGCTAGTTGGTCCATCATCATGTCTGCCTTACTGCTTAATATATTACCTCTAGGATTCTGGCTCTGAATTCTTTCATGGAAAATGGGCATTGAAAATCTCTTTTGTAATTACTTCCATGCTGAGACGGGTCAGAAGTTTCTCTCAGAGCCAAGAGATTCTTGCTGTCAGAGGGATGATGAGGCCTGGGAACAGGAGGAGGTGGGCTTGTGACCTGGCAGAGACAAACTGTAGTAATTAGAATAGTAAAAGTCACAACATCCTTGTCTCTCTGGAGTCATGTCCATGAAGACGCAGGCATCTTCTCAGTCCATTATACAGCTTTCTGCAGACCGCTGTTGGGGTTTTGCGTGGCGGCTGGTTCCTCTTCCCAGCCACAAACACAGACTGTCCAGTTCCCCAAAATGTATTTTGGCACGGAGAAAGTTGCTTCGCTGTACACAGGTAGCTTAATCCCTATACAACTGGGCTTGGACCTCTGCCTAGCAAACTGCAGTCTACAAGTTCAATATGCAGCCTCCAGTCCTCCCAACCCATCGAGGTCTCAACCAGTCCCTCAGTCAGACTTCTCCTCCCTTGAATAATCTCAAAGTCCTGAAGGCTCCCTCCCTGGTACAGGGAGAGCGCCTTTCCTTTGCCCTTTTCTTAACCCTGTTTACTAGTTACAGGATTCTGCCCATAAGCTTCCAGTTAAAAAAAGCCAGAGTTGCAGTTAGAAACAGCTCTGCATATTACAAAGCACTCCTGTGGTAGTGGGTTGGGTATCAGGCCTTTGTCTTCATACCCGTCCCCTGTGGCAGGGCAGCGATCAGGACTCTCTCAAGGGATTGCACTGGAAGGGGATATCAGTTGAAAGAACAAAGAAGAAACAAACTCTCCTCCATCTTGTCCTATAGATCTGAGCCCCCTGCTTAAACTCCCTCCCTTTTCTGGGAGTGACCACAGGTATGCCAGTAGAGTCCTAACTTCCCGACCACAGCCTGAATGGACCAATGAAGCTCCAGGAACACAGCAAGGGTCATAATAAGGCTAAACCACAGAAAAACCCTGACCCAAGTGACCAATCTCTGTAACCCACGTCACTTCCCTAAGTCCACCTAAATGACCAATCCCATATAACCCATTTTTATTCCGGGGTTCGCTCTCTCTTCTCCCTGCTGCGCCAGAAAGAGTCTGGGAGCCAAACCCGGGTTTGAATAAAGACTCTTGGCTTTTGCATCGGAAAAAGTCTCCCTGGTGGTTGATTACTGGGGACCCCAAACTCTGGGCATAACGCAGTCCCTCCTCTGCTAGCAGCAACAGGTACTGAACCCTTCAATATATTTGACCAGCTACATTCCCGGCCACTTTTACAGATTCCAGGGCCCATTGTTTTCTTTTAACCAGCAAGCCAAATGACACTGCCCTGTATTATTTCCTATTGTGAGTTAGAGGAAGACAATTCCTTCAGAGGGGAGAAATAGAAACAGCGGGCGTTTCAGAGAAAACTACAGGCCATCACTGTAGTAGCCCTCCCTCCCAGAGGCTGCGGTCCGACCTGTGGAGGCAGAAGATGACAAGGGTGCAGGGAAATTTTACTAAAAGCCTGGAGGGTTTCCTGAAAGGAAAGATCCTTAATTCAACACAGGCAGGGGGCAGAGCCTGTAAAATCTCTCTGCCCTGGGGAGCTGTGAGGCCTGCCCCTGAAAGTCCCAGTCAGACAAGAAAAGCCACAAGTACCCTTAAATCTACCCCAGAATTCCAAAATCTCAACCTTAACAGAGCAAACCAAAGTCCCTAGTACACAATCATAGACAGACATTTTTACTAAGTGGGCTGATTCCTCCCATGATAGTGAACAAACTTCTCTGAGAAAACTAACTCAACAGCGCTGCTTGAGAGTTTTGCAGAACCTCACGGGTTCAACCTTCAGCAAATCAAATGTTTTAACCAGATGAGTGAACAGAAAATCTAAGTAGCTTTTGCTTTCACACAAACCAGTTAATAAGCAGATAATTATGCCAAGACAGACAAACTTCCATACTCACATTCTCTCAGTAGACTGGCCCAGATTGGAACTGAGCAGATAATGCCCAGCTCCCCAAATGGGCATGGGAGCACTCCCAGCACCCATGTCCCAGAACCAGAATTCTCAATGGATGTCTTGGTGAGAACCTACCAGAGGACTTAAAGCTGTGTCCATTCCCCTTTCTTGACAGCAAATTACTTAGTCCCACACACAAACAAACAGAAGAGTGAACCTATAATTCCTTAATAGAATCTGAATTCACTCACCTCTGGAGTCCTGAGTCCTGATTTACCTGACGAAGTTCTATGATTTCTGGGGAGGTGATCAAGCTCCTCCTTCCACTCACTTGGAGTGGGCCTGACTGACTGGGGCCCTTACCTTACAGATTCTATCAACAGGTTCAAAGGTGTTTGTCCTTTCTCCAGATGCCAGCCAGTTTCTGGGCTGAAATCTGGGAGTGCCTCGAGTTCCCCTCCAGTTCAATTCTGCTAAAATTAGTAGCACGTACCTTCTGGAGGCCTATCCCTCGCCCCCAGATCCCAAACCCTGTCCACTCAACAGAGGCTAAACAAAATCAAACGTCCGTTAGCTTCCTGGTTAGGGAACCATATGTTACAGAAGATCAAAGAAATGCCAAGCACGCTTCCTAAAGAAAGAGAGGGACCCTATTTATTAACACTAGTGGACTCCAGGAATAATTTCCAAATCAGAGTGAAGATACATGCAGAGAACCTGTATATATATATATATATATATATATATATATATATATATATATCCTGCTGAGGTCTTTGTCTTACAGATATGCCCCTGCCCTCTTCATGGCCCTGGAGGAAGGCCCCCATGTGTCAGGCCACATCTGATGGTTTGTCCTGGCAGTAGCATAACAACCTCCATACCCCCACCAGGGCAATGCATTGTTCACAGTTCCATGGCCTCTGCATTTAGATAATAAGTTCTGTAAGACCAGTTTCCTCCTTATAATCATCAGGTAATATCTTATAGCCTTTAACTGAGGCACTTTCTACATAATTAATCTTAAACATTCTAAAAAATGCTAACACCAAGAAAAAGATTGATTATATGTTCCAGATTTAAGGTGCCTAAAAAAACAGGACAACTAACTAATGGCAATAAATGCATCCTTTTGGACAAGATTTTGGAGCATGGTAAAATACTTATTAAAGACATTATGAAAGCAATTGATAAAATTTGAGTATGGACTTAAATAATGTAATAATAACAATTTTTCAAATTTTGATAATGATACCGAATATTTGGACTGGACCTGGGATTCTTTGTCCCCCAGAATTGAAGAATGAGTCCACGGACAGAAAACGATATAGCAAAGGTGGAGATTTATTGAAGAATAAGTACATATTCCAATGTAGGGAGAGGGAAGAGTCCCACAGAATGGACTCCCAAGTAGGGAGCCGGAGAAGGGTCCCAGAACTGACTCCCAAGTGATAAGGGGGAAGAGTGGCACTGAATTCCTCTTCCCTACATCCTATAGAGGCTGCAATTCCTGTTGCCTTGATATTCCTTCTGATTGGTCACTATTCCCTTAGACTGGTTACTATGGTAATTCCTGGGCTCAAAGGTGGAACCTCACATAGGACTTGTGAAGTTCTCCCCCCTTCCTTTCTTTTTGTCTCCCTATACCCTTTGGGCTTTCTTCTCCTCCTTCTGAATGAAGGGCTTCCTTCTCTTTATTTTGTAAATGTAACCTTTCTTGGCTACTTCCAGTTCCCTTCTATTATGGAAATATAGATAGCTGTTGCTGCCTCCTTGTCTAATGGAAATATAATTGCACCTGTCTTCCTTGTGCTATGGAAATGTACCTTCTCCCAGTCTGCAGCCCATTCTTCTCCATGCACCCCAATTCTAAAAAATTCCGAAGTCTGTCTATCTCCCCCTAAAATTCCTGCTTCAATAATGAACTGTGGTTATGTCAGAGAATTTTTGAGGAAAATATACATTAAAATATTTAGGATAAAAGGGTATAATATCCCCCATTTATTTAAATGCTCCAGAAAAAAATATGTGTGGAGATACAAAACATAAAATAAGAGAATGTGAGCAAAAGTGTCAATAATTTTTGAATTGTGTAAAAAATAATCAGGAACTTCTTATATTATTTTTGCAAATTTTTTCCAAATTTAATGTATCAAAATAAAAATTTTATATACACAAATCTAGAAGCAATATAAGATGGAAAATAAGGGAGTGTGTCAGAGGTGATCAAAGATAATACTGCAGAAACTTGCAGTTCTTAACACTGAGAAAACAATTTCTTGGATTTAAAAGATGAGATTGTTATCCAGATGAAGGATAGTGGAAAGAAAGAAGCCTTGGAGAAAACACTGAGAAAAAAGTAACCCTCCATCTGGAGAATGATTATACTTATAGGAAGATACATTTGTTTATCAGTTTTATTTAAAAGAAAATGTCTCCTGAAAGGACAAAAAGAGAACCTCAAAGATTCAAGTTACAAAGGATTTTCTATGATACTGTTGGTCTCATTGAAAAAATACTAAGATAGATCAGTTTCAGTCCTAGATGTGCTACTTATTATTGGAATGTATAACTTAAATTTTAAATGCATGAATTATTCTCATAATTAATCATATGAAAATTTAAAAACATTAGTTATATAACAATTAACTAATCAGTTAAATATATATGTCGGTATGTATCTATATAAAAAATTATACCATCTCTTGATATTATTAGGTACAAACAGCATATATCACTAGATTCCATGTTATGTGCTATAAATACTTGCAAAAAATAAACATCAATTGTTAATACAAATTTTAATTTAAAGTTGGTGACATAATGAGTGACCTTTGAACATAATGAAACAGAAATTTTAGGGGTAAAATAAGACAGATTTAGGAAATTTTAGGAAGTAAGCAGACCATGGAGGAAGCACAGGGCTGCAGAGCAACAGAAGGTGTATTTCTATGGAATAGGGAAAGTGAAAAGCTGCAACAGGTACATTTCCATTGAATGAGGGAGCTGGAAACAGCACAAGGTTTATATTTACAAAATAAAGGGAAGTAGTCCCTTTATCTAGAAGGAGAAGGAGTTACCTCAAGGTATGATGAGGCACCAGGATATGCAGTTTTTATAAGCCAAAGGGAATAGGAACTTAGTGGGACCCTTCCTTTTCCCCTTCCCCAAGTGGGAGTCTGTGCTTCAATAAATCTCCATCTTTGCTATACCACCTTCTGTCCGTGGATTCATTCTTTGGTTCCGGCAGACAAAGAATCTGGGTTGCAGTTAAAAAATTCCATTTCAATAGCATATAATTATTGAGACATTTTAAACTTAGCTTTTATTCTACCTTTTAGGACTATCTTCTGTTTTATTTTATTTTTTTAAATATATTTTATTGATTTTTTTACAGAGAGGAAGGGAGACAAATAGAGTTAGAAACTTCCATCAGCTGCTTCCTGCACGCCCCCTACTGGGGATGTGCCCGCAACCAGGTACATGCCCTTGACCAGAATTGAACCTGGGACCTTTCAGGCCGCAGGCTGATGCTCTATCCACTGAGCCAAACCGGTTTTGGCTATCTTCTGTTTTAAATAGTTCCATATGACTTTCATTGGCAAACACGGTATTTTGCAAAAGCAAGCAGCTTTGCAGATGTTTCTCAGGTTTATAACTTATTTGAACCCCTGTCTTGGAAGCTAGACCATTTTTATACAATGAGTTACTGCATATACTTTAAATGTCAAGACATACTCTCAAGATTATACCGTCTTTTCATAAATTCTAATTTTGAACAAGTCACATTTAAAATTCTAGACACACTGATTTATGGACAACCACAGTAGATATTTTTGACACTTTTGTTTTCTTTTAAAGCTTGATTTGGCATTTCTGGTTAAAAACATTTCTAATCCATTCCATGGGATGCAAATAGTTCTAAACTTTAATTAAAATAAGTTACCACATATACTTTCAAAGGTAATTTACCATAAAAATAAAATTGAGTAATAACATTGAATATGATAAGTGCATTTATATATAAATAGATCTACATGAGTATATAATGGAATCTCCAAGTATCATACCATTTCAGCAGATTAAAAAAATTATATTGAATGCTTCATAAATCAGTGATGATAATATATGTAGTTCAAACACAAGACGGATCTTTTGGAATAAATCACATGCATATGTAAATTATGAAAATACTTGTGAATGGAAATTGCAACTATAGAGTCATTTAAGTCAAAGAAACTAAAATGGAAAAAGTCCATAAAAAAGTTTTCCTTATCCTTGTTCAACCCATAAACTTTTGAACCTTCCATGAAAGCACATCCTAAACTTTACTCTCTTCTTATCATGACAACCAAACCATCTGCTCTCTTCACCTTGAAAGGATCCAATCCGTTTGACCAGCCAGCATCATTCATTTGCATAGAGGATCCACATGAACTTTGAACTCTTGGGACTTTCAGGCCATAGAAGCATATCTTGGAACTTGCTTACTCAGAATCTCACCACCTGGACCTTTTTGAACTAATTAGCACATCATGTTAGATAGCAAATAAGAAACTTAGCTTTTGTTACAACTTGTGCTTTTCCCTTTATAAGCTTGGGATTTGTCTTCTTTAAAACACAATTTGAATTGCTACCTAAATCTGTACATCCTTCTTTGCAATCATTTCTGCAACACATGCTCTTTATTCTTTTCTACAACCTAAACTTTTTGGTATAGTTAAATATATATACAAATTATGAAAATATTTATGAAATAAATTTTGTAATATTTAAATTTCATAAGATGTTATATTTTTTCATAATTGTGACAGAGAATAGTAAACTATAAAACTGGTTTTAAGTTACTTTCTACATAGTAAGGATTTAGGATCTGGTCTTATAATAGTCTTGTATAATGTATATCTTAATCTCATTGTTTTCTCCTTAGAGCCATAATGTTGATTCATTTTGGTGATAAATTTTACTCTATAATACAAAAATCTATTAATGTTAGTTGAAATTAAAATGACACATGGAAACTGCTTTTATATAATGCCTAGGATATTTTTATGTCTTATTTTTAATGACTAGTGTATTTATTTATCATTTGACCATGACTTTTTCTTATTTCCACTTGTCAACTTAAAAATAATATTGACTGTGTTT
The DNA here is from genome assembly GCA_011751065.1 of Lasiurus cinereus. Lineage (NCBI taxonomy): Eukaryota > Metazoa > Chordata > Mammalia > Chiroptera > Vespertilionidae > Lasiurus > Lasiurus cinereus. The sequence goes on along the minus strand of JAAGEH010000012.1, from coordinate 39,275,593 downwards.
TATCACCAAAAAAGATTTATTAGGAAAGTAGAAAGGGTTGCAACCCAGTACATGCAGACATTTCAAGCCATATGCACACTCTCAACTGTTGGGTGATTATAGAAAAGTGAAGGGACAATTCTCCTCAGCCTCCTCCATCTTAGGTGACTAGCCCTTAGCAGGACAAAGAGACTTGCCAGCCCCACACCCCACCATTAGGTAATCCAGCAAGAATGTGCCGGGAGATAACCGGATAAGGCAAGACCACCACCTTCGGCCGTTAGGCCGCTTCCTGACCCCACATCCCGTGCCTGCGTAAGCAGACCCTGGCCCCTACCTGGCCTATCAGGGTGGGCCAACTCAGTATTTCAAACTACCCTCCACCCACCCTGACCCCTAGTCTATAAAAAGAACATGTAACAAAGGAACGGGGCTCACAACCATTGCTCCGTGCTTGGAGCACGTTGCGGGCCCCAGCATGCTGGTCTGAATAAACCCCTTTGTTCTTGCATGGGATAGTCTCTTGGTGCTCTGTAAGCGCGGTCTGCGTTCCGGGCTTAACAAAAGAAAGGAAGTTAAGGGAAGGGAGAGTTAGGACCATAGAACTTTATTATAAACATAGGATTCTCATAGTTACATAGGGTGCAACAACTTCCATAAACCCTAGTTGCTCCCTTATACACTCCCAACTAATTATGCTTCCTTAATATTGCAGTTAGTCTGGATCACTTATTCAAATTTAAAACAACAACAATAAAAGGATTGAAGGCTAATTCCCAAATTGTACTCCATACAGCTATGCACTATACAATGTAATATACTTTTGCATATAAGTGAGAAAGGTAAGTAAAACTAGAGAAAAGAAGTACAGAATCTAAATTAAGAATTGCCCATGATAATGCTAGTGCACATAAGACTATGTGGAATTCCTCTATTTTTACTAGCAGTCCAGGAAGCAGTTATCATTAAAGTGATCTATTGTCCAATCAAATAAATACAAACTAATTACTTGGCAAGTGTTTGACTCTCCTTATGATTTAAACCAAAGACATTTTTTTTTCCCTAAAAAGATTTTGAAAAGGATTTTTTATTCAAATTGCTATCCAGTGAAAACACTTTAAAAAGAATCTGTTTGCTGTCTTGCTCCTGGAACATTCTCTCTCTTCCTGATTGTCAGATCTTAATAAAATGTAAGTCAAGTTGTTATTTTCCCCAATCCTTTACTGGTACTTTACTGCACCTGAAATAAAGTTAGACCTCCAGTTATAACTGGATTCTACATGGCCCTGTATGAACCATTGTTTGCCTAAGTCTTAGATACCATCTTAAAGCTAATATCTTCTCTGCTTTTCTCACTAAGTTTCTTACATGCTGCCCTTCTTTCTGATTTTCAAATAAACCCAACTCAGTATTAGGTTAGTGTTGCAATTGTTTTCCCTCCTTCATGGAAGATTTTCTTTCAGATTTTCACATGCATGGCTAATTCAGTTTATTCAGGTTCCTGCCCAAATATTATCTCCCTTGAGAGAACTTCTTCACTTATCCTGTGCAAAGTAATGCCATACACTCTATTATAATACCATTTTTATCATTTTCACAGAACTTACAAGTGTATGGGATAATGACTAGTATAGATTTTCTTACTCATTTGTTATTTGTCTCCTCTCCGCCAAAATATATTATGGCCCAAGAAGCAAATGCTTGGCTCTGGTGTCATTACAATTACCCAGCACCAAGAACAGTGTGTGGCTCAGAGCAACTATTTAATTATGATTTTTGAATCATTTAAAGAATGGGGAACCGATAAAATAAAAACTGAGCACAGAACTCTCTGTTTCCTGGATAGTACAAAAGCAAAAATTAAACTATCTAAAAGGAGTAGTGTTTGATCCCTAATATCAGAGAATTCTGCAATTGGGGATCAATAACTGGGGGATAAATAATTGTGTGGTTGTGGTGGTCCTTATGTCCTTTAATCTGAGCAAATTTTAAAACTCTTGTTCTGTCTTCAGTTCCTGTGTAAGATTTAAAAACCCTGAGAAAAAGGGTTTTGCTTGTTGAAACCACAATGCAACAAGGTTTAAAAAGTCAATGATATATAGGACTGGGTATGATGTTAATAAACTTAAGACAAGCTCCCATCATCTTTTTTTCTTTCAATTAAAATTTTAAAGATATTTAATAATACTGGATTCAAGATTACTTTCCTAGTAAATCCTTGTAAGGAAGGTATTCTATATAACTGCTCAAGTGCAGAGTGTTATGCTTTAACAGGAAAACTGTTTATATTTTTATAAAATTATAGATCTAGCCAGGCCAGTATGGCTCAATGGTTGAGTGTCAACCTATGAACCAGGAGGTCATGGTTTGATTCCTGGTTGGGCACATGCCCAGGTTGCAGGCTCTACAAGGGTTATGTAGGAGGCAAAAATTATTGATGTTTCTTTCTCCCTCTCCCTTCCTCTCTGAAATATATATGTGTATGTATATGTATGTATATATATAATTATAGATCTATACAGGAAGATGACAATATAATGTTACTGCCTCTCTGTTGGAAAATGAACTGAGAAAGTACAGCCTAATCAACTTCTACTTTTGTGGATTAATTCAACTGAAGGCCCAGTTTTTTCTGCCATAGATATTACCATATTTTTCTGTGTATAAGACACCTCCATGTATAAGATACCCCCCCATTTTTCCAACTCAAATTAAGATTTCAATATTTTAAACATTTTTCTGGTTTTTCTCTTAAGGCTTTCTTCTTTTGGGGCATCTGAAGGATTTGTTCTTCCTGTTTTCTCCACTGTCTCATGGAGGAAGTCCAAATTGTCTCTCTGCAGCTCTATTTCCATGATCTTTTGCATAGCTGATCACATTCAGTTTGAATTTTGCAGAGTAAAACAATTGCTTACTATTATTTATCTTCTTATTTTTTGAGATCTTTATGGTCTCAGAATGCCCGTCTCTGTTGCATCTGCACATTCTCCACCTCCACCTCCAATTATGGCATCAGCTGATGTCAATAACAATAAGGCTTGTGATTGTAGGAAGCCTATTTCACAAGGTATGAGCAGCTACGCACAGGCACTTGTATCTATGGGGCTCCCTACTCGACTGACTTCTGTGTATAAGATGTCTCATGATTTTCAGTCTAACAATTTTAGAAAAAAATAACATCTTATACATGGAAAAATACAATAGTTAACATTTATCTTTGCATGCTATCAGACAATAGGTAATCTTTGAGATTGTAATTTCACTCAGTCTTCATAACAATCCTGTGAAGAAGATACTATTATTATTTCCATTTTACATATAAACCATGTGGTTTGAACACGGAGACATTGCTCTTGACCACTTTGTTGTGATTTAATTTAAAATAAAATAAAAATTAACAAAGAAAAATTGCTTAGTAGTTATTAAATACAAACCCATTAAATTATGGGACAGTAGTTTTTCCAAAAAACATCTTTGACTCTAATGTAGATAAATTACATCTTATATATAATAGTTGTTCATAGGAATATTTAATTAATCCAACTCCTATAATTAAACGGGGCACAAAATTTTTATACATATTCAAGCACATATACACTTACACTATATATAATTGTTTTTAAAGGCAACTTGCATAGACACGGTTTTCAAGCAGTCTGTGTAATTTTGAATGAGTAATATGTATTCATGTCAAGACTCTCCCAAATTCTACAAATTCCAATATATTTCCATGTCAGGGACTAGGTGGACTACAGCTGAATAGGAGTCTCAGCCAGATGCCAGAGGATCTCTTATGACAGCAGGAGCTGAAGTGAGGTCAGGCAAGACCAGGTCATAAATTATAGCTACTGCAGTTTTCAGTTGTGATTTCCAACATATGAAGCAGCAATTAGATGGCCAACAAATATCCCTAGAGAGCAAGAGGGCCAACTGCTCCCACTTGCCAAGTACTCTGCTTCATCAGCCTATTTGATGACAATTTTCATTCTCTTTGCATAGAAAATAATTTTAAATTATCAGTTCACTACATTTTAAACTAGATGGAACCAAAACTTAAATCTTTTTCTTTTAACTGATATCTGAGGATTTAGAAAAATGATAATATTAGTTCAAGACTAAAATTAAAAAAGTGACAATTTCCTTCTATAAATAAATTTGATAATCAATCTCTATATTTTTATATTAACATTTTTATAAATATTAATTTTGCATAGTTTTATCTTGTGAGTTCAAAATAAAACAAGCTTAATTCCAAAATTACTTCTAAAATATATACTTCAATACTGATATTTGATCAAGTATTAATGGGATTTCCAATTCATTGCTGGGCCAAAGCCACAATATACAAAAAAAAAAAAAATAGCCTATGTATAGTTTTCCAATGAGTTTACATTTTTTTTCCATAATGAAAGATCCTAGGAAAGTTGATCTTTCTAATCTGATATTTTATCCTCTGATTTCCAACCAAAAAATTACCTTATATAACATTTATTCTCTTCTTTAAATAACTAACATTAACTTTATATTATGTACAAAACAATATTTTTAAAAATTTAACTGGGTAAATATGAAGTTCTACTTGATTTATTAAGTGACTCATGAATACAGCGGCATCTCATCTAGCAACTAGAAGGGTGCTCTGAGGGTTTGTATAAAATGGAAGGTTTTCACAAGAAAGGTGGGGCAGGGGAACTATTAACAAAAGAAAAAGATACCCCTGCCATCTTTTTAGGGGTATAATCAAATAGCAAGAGTTTTTATCAGGCAGATGGCCTCTTTTTTTCTATATGGCATGGAGAAGGCCCATATAACAGATTGCTTACTGGTACTTGACCAGAAAATTCCATACAGGTTGATTAAGGTTGCATTTCCAGGAAAGGTTGAAATATCAATTAGATTAGGTAGTAAATCTAGGTTTGCTATCATGGGCTTTAGCAAAAATGATGCTGTTACCAGACTAAAGGGGTCGGTTTGCCTGTGCATAGCAAAGCCTAATAAGGCACAAAAAGGAGTTTGTAGCAAAAAGAAAGGAAATATTTATTTTTAAGAAGTGACATACACCAGGAGATAGGTAAACTAGTGCTCAAAGACCTGGCTCCCAGATGGCTTCCAGGGGATGGGTTATATAAAGGGAAAAATAATTAATCATGGTGACTAAGAGAGTTAGGATCTGATCATGGTAGTGATCTCTACTGATTGGTTGGAGCTAGGGAAGATGGTATTTGATCAGTGCATCTGATCCTGATGCCAGCCATGGCACAACTTTGGTATCGCTGCTTTTCTGGGTCTGGAGCTGAAATTCAACTGAAGCCTACATGTTATTTCCAGGGTGGAAATTCCAAACTGCATGACCAGTGATATGCTAGCAGAGAAAAGGTCCCACCCTACAATTGTAATTGCTAAGCACTGGGCTTTTCACCTTGGTGACCTCCCATACCTGGCCCATAATCTTTCCTTTTCTTATGTCTTACTGCCTACCACAGTTTAACTGAAACTCTGCCTCTGGGATCAACAGACTCAAGGCTTTGTTCTTAAGATTATATGATGCTGATTGCAACCTCATGCTTTGAGGGTTTAAAGATTAAGGGAGTCGTCCTGCAAAGGAGAAAGAGACAGGTGAGTCCAGGTGCTCAATGAGGCCAGTTTGCTTTAAAGAGAAAAACAGGAAAAAAGGACATATTAAAAAAATGAAGTTTCTACTTGGTTACAATCCACAGTAGTTTTTTTGTTTTTTGTTTTTTTCTTTTAACACTCTGCAGATTCAAAAGAAAAAGATAGCTCTGGCCAGTTTGGCTCAGTGGACAGAGTGTCAGCTTGCTGACTGAAGGATCCCAGATCAAGGGCACATGTGGGCTCCATTCCCAGTTGGCGTCATGTAAGAGGCAGTTGATCAACGATTCTCTCTCATCATTGATGTTTCTATCTCTCTCTTCCTCCCCTTCCTCTCTGAAATCAATAAAAATATATTTTTAAAAATATCCTGTATAATAAAATCCTAATGTGCAAATTGTTCCCTTAGGCAGTTGTTCAACCAGAAGTTTGACTGGGAGACTGGGAGTTCAACTGCTCACTATGATGTGTGCTAACCACATGGGGGCAGTGTGGAACATGATGGGTATTAGTGATGTGCTGCAACCTCTCACTGGCTACTCCGGTTAGCGGGGAGACTAAGACAAAGGTGTGGAGAGAATGCCAGGAGTCAGCAGAGCTCGCTCCCACTCCCCCTACTCATGCTTTGATCACCAGCCAGGCCTAGGGATTGCACCTGTGCATGAATTTCATGCAATTGGCCTCTAGAATAAATTATATGTATATACACTCAAAGGTGAATATGGCTACAAAGGTATGTAAATAAGAATAATATAAATAAGGGCTATTATAGCATCAAGTTCAAAGTGCTTTGGAAGCAGAGTGGAAGAACAATGATAATTCTTTGTCTGCTTTGAGGTACTGAAAAATGTAGGTGATGTTGAGTTAAATAAGATCTTAATAGTCAAGTATTGGAAGAAATGTTCTTCCTGTCAATAAGAATACCTTGTGCAAAGACATAGTACTGAGGCAGACAATACGTAGCTAGAAAAGTTCTTTGACAAATAGAATAGGGAAACTGAGACAGCTGAAAAAACTGGCAGAGCAATTTACAGCCAGATACAGAAGGTCACCACCCTAAAGAGAACATCTAAGCCTCAGTTATATTTCAGATCCAGGCCCAGAAATGCTGCAAAACTAGGTGGGTGATAATGCCAGGATCAGTTGCACTAACCAATCAGTAGAGACTAAGATCCTGATAGGGCACACCTAGAAAACTGATAAATATTCTGCTGAAACCCACCCCTATTTTCACCTGTAAGGAGAAATAAAAGCTTCAAGACAAAGGACCCAACATGTACTCTCCCTCCTATGAGCACACCTGCACCTTTTCCCTCTCTTGATACTTCCCTTACAAGCATGCATCTCCTAAACTCTAAAGAACCCCATGAGACTTTTAACCAGGGAGGAGTGGGCAGTAGCACCTAGTTCTGGCCTAACCCCCAAGCTCTATCCTCAAGGACGCCTTTTCTATAACTTCTTAGTTAATCAAAGCAACCTGTCCTAGGCTCATGTCCCCACCTAGTTGCTCTTCTGTTGCATCAGGTCCTTTCTTGTTTCACTGTCCCTAGCTTCAGTAAACATCCTCTAAAAATCACCTGGACTGGTGTGAAATATTTACTGCAGGATGGCAAAAACCCAGACACTACTGGCTGGTCCTATGAAGAGAGCCACTTGAAGCCAGGTCCTCTTTCCAGAAACAGTACCATAAAGAAAATGTGTGTGTATCCTTCTATATAATAAAGAAGTAATATGCAAATTGACTATCACTCCAATGGCCAGCCCCATGTGGCCCCCACAAGATGGACAGCAGGGGAGGGAGTTGAGGGTGATCAGGCAAGCAGGGGAGAGCAATTGGGAGGGACCAGGAATGTAAGGAAGGATAGTTGGAGGCAATCAGGCCTGCAGAGGAGAGCAGTTAGGAGTGACTGGGTCCGCAGAGAAGGGCAGTTTGGGGCAAACAGGCTGGCAGGGAAGGGCAGTTGGAGGGGACCAAGCCTACAGAGAAGGACAGTTGGGAGCGATGAGGCTGGTAAGAGAGGGCAGTTAGGGATGACCAGGCCAGCAGAGGAGGGCAGTTAGGGGCAACCAAGCTTGCAGGGGAGGGCAGTCAGAGGTGACCAGGCTGGCAAGGGAGGGAAGTTAGGGGCAATCAGGCCAGCAGGGGATCAGTTAGGCATCAATCAGGCTGGCATGGGAGTGGTTAGGGAATGATCAGGCTGGCTGGCAGGAGTGGTTAGGGGCAATCAGGTAGGCAGGCAGGTGTGGGATTGGGAACCAGCAGTCTTGGATCAGGCCTAAACAGGTAGTCAGATATCTCTCGAGGGGACCCAAATTGTAGAGGGTGCAGGCTGGGCTGAGGTACACCCCCCATGTACGAATTTCATGCACCAGGCCTCTAATAGAATACTAAATAATTTCAGTGTGACCAATGCACAGGAAACATGGTAATGAGTGACATGTGATACAATTGGAATGGGATGTGGTGATAATATAGGTCCAATATTATATTCAAGTGATAGCTAGGAAAATTATAGGACAAATGGAATGGGGAAATTGAGACATAGTTAAATAGCAGTTTACCACCACCTAGTAAATCTTATATTCACTAAACCAGTGGTCAGCAGAGCCAAATATCAACAGTACAATTGAAATTTTGTTTGAGAGCCAAATTTTTTAAACTTAAACTTTTAATGCCACTTCTTCAAAATATACTCACCCAGGCCATGGTATTTTGTGGAAGACCTTCATTCCACAGGCCAAAGAGCCATACGTGGCTCACGAGCCATGGTTTGCTGACCACTGCCCTAAACCAAGGACACTAAGGAGTAATTTGCTTTTAATTCTCCTCACCAAACAGAGGGTAAGTAGCTAAAATCATCCTACTCAGGGAGACAGATTTGTGCCATTAGCGTAATTAGTGCCATTTGCCAACCATATCCAAGGAAAGGAAAATTAAGAGAATAAATCTCATTTTGGTACATCAGCATAAAGCTGATGAATATTCTATTGATTCTCTCCTAAGACCTCCCCTAAATGTTCAGCTTTTAAATCCCCTAGAAAGGAAGATCTCAGCCTGATCTCCTTCTAGGGAGCACATCCAAGCCATTGCTTTCCCCCATCTCTTCCCTCATGGGAACATGTCCCCTAACCTCTAAGGGACCACATGATATTTTTGCTGTGGTCAATACATTCTTGCTTGCTTTTCTATACTTTTGTCTCTTGATTAAAATATTTGCACCAAGAAGAAAAGAACAGAGGTCTCATTGTTTCACTGCTAACAATTATCAAATGAGAAACTTCCAATGATACATCAGATAAAGGATTACTTTTCAAAATATATAAGAAAGTTATACAACTTAACAAAAGGAAGACAAGCAACCCAATTAAAAAATGAGCAAGTGAATAAATAGACACTTTTCAAAAGTGGACATACAGATGGCCAAGGGACATGAAAAAATACTCAGTCACTAATAATAAGAGAGAAGCAACTTAAAACCACAAGAAGTAACCCCTCACACCATGAGAGTGGTTACCATTAAAAATAAACAAATGACAAGTGTTGGCAAGGATGTGGAGAAAATGGAACCCTAGTACACTGCTGGTGGGAATGCAGACTAGTGCAGCTACTATGAAAAACTGTATAGAATTTCTTTAAAAAATGAAAAATGGAATTGCCATTTGACCTACTTCTAGGAATAGATCCTAAGAAACCTGAGATACCAATCAGAAAGAATATATGCATCCCTATGTTAATAGCAATACATTTTACAATACCTAAGATATAGAAATAGCCCAAGTGTCCATCAGTAGATGAGTGGATAAAAAAAGCTGTGGTACATTTATACTATGCAGCTGTAAAAAATATAACCTCTTAACTTTTGAGACAGCTTGGAGGGACCTGGAGAGTATTGTGCTAAGTGAAATAAGCCAGTCAGAGAAAGATACGTATCACATGATTTCACTTATATGTGGAATTTAATAAACAAAATAAACTGATGAACAAAATAGATATAGAGACACAGAAGCATGAAACAGACTGTAAAATCTCAGAAGGAAGATGGGAGTAGAGGTGGGAGTTGGGGTGGTGGGGAGAGATTAATCTAAGCAGGAAACCTATATGCATATATGCATAGCCCATGGACACAGACAATAGTGTGGTGAAGGCCTGGGAAGTGTGGGGACTGAATGGAAAGGGATGGGAAAAAAAGTGGAGGGCATCTGTAATACTCTCAACAATAAAAATAAATTTAAAAAAACAAATAAAAAACTGCAAATTAACTAATACTAAACTAGCAAATAAAATTCCCCCATTGATTGAGCTGCCTGCATTCTAATCTTCAAAGCAATTCAATTCATTCACAAATGTGAGCTTCCTAAAATATATACCAATTGATAATAGGTGCATTAACTCTGTACCCTTAGAAATAAAGCATTCCAAAAACTCCCTATCACTTAGAAACTAGATAGGATCCTATGGATAGTATTAAAATACTTCATAAATTGGTTGGTCCAGCTTCTTGTGTTAACCTCCCACTTTTCTCTTTCCTACATACTAAACTTTAGCCTTAAGGAAATTTGCCATTCTTGTCCATGTTTCAACTCAGGCTAATTATCACTTCCTCTTTTGGACTCTTCCCTGGTGCCTTTAGGCATTCAGTCACCCCGTCTGTCTGCTCCCATGAAAGAAGGTAATTGGCTGCAAGTACAGGATTTTATGGAGAGTATTTCAGCACTGAGACAGAAGCTAGATTAAATAACCTCTAAGGTCACTTCCAACTGTTTATTACTTTTCTACAAGCTATTATGTTTGCATAGACTTTACCCACATTAGGCAACAAGCCCAATTACAGTTGAAGTTTTTGCATTTAGGTTGCTGGAATAAAATAAAACTATGTCACCATTAACTTAATAAATGCATGTTTATTTTATCTTAGTGTCTTTCATAATGGTGTCTTTCAAATACCATTTTATATTAGATAGGTAGATATATAAATATCATGAAAAATGTATACACACTTTGAATAATTATTAAATCCAATTAGTTAAATCTGAAGAGAAAGAAACTTCAATTGAGCTATCAGGTGTTAAGTGTGTATACATTTTTTTTGGGACATACTGTATTAGCATAGATATATTAGTACATTAGATAAGTATGTTACGTATAGTATAGTATAGTATAGTATAGTATAGTATAGTATAGTGTATTATTTTGTGAAGGCTTTTGTATAAAAAGTACCACAAACTGGAGGGTTAAAACAACCAAAATGTATTGTCTCACTGTTCTAGAGAATAACAATCTAAGTTCAATGTTAGCAGAGTTGGTTTCTTTCAAGGGATGTGAGGGAAAAAATCTGTTCCACAGTTTATTAGTTGTTGTATATCCTTGGCATTATTTGCTTGTAGAAGCACCACTAATATCTGTCTTCATCTAACATGGCATTCTCTCTGTGTTCATTTGGGTTGCACACTTCCTTTGTTTCTAAAGACACCAGTCATATAGAATTAGAGATCCATATTACCCCAGTATGACCTCAACTTAACTAATTACATCTGCAATGATTCTATCTTATCATAATAAAGAGGTAATATGCAAATTGATCATTACTCCAACACATAAGATGGCTGCACCCATATGGTCAAAGATGACCACCCCCATGTGGACACAAGATGGCCAGAAGGGGAAGGCAGTTGGGAGGGACCAGGCCTGCAGGGGAAGGCAGTTAGGGGTGACCAGACTGGCAGAAGAGGGCATTTAGGAACAATTGGGCTGGTAGGGGAGCAGTTAGGCATTGATCAGGCTTGCAGGGGTGTGGTTAATGGGTGATCAGGCTGGCAGGCAAAAGCAGTTAGGGGAAATCAGAAAGACAGGCAGGCAAGAGGTTGGGAACCAGCAGTCCTGGATTGTGAGAGAGATTGGGCCTAAATAGTCAGTCAGACATTATTCAACTGGTCCCAGATTGGAGAGAGTGCAGGCTGAGCTGAGGGACAGCCCCTCCTGTGCACAAATTCCATGCACTGGGCCTCTAGTATAGTTTCTTTGTTTCCCCATTTGGGCTGTTTTTATGTATTTGTTTCTATTTATTAGGTAGAGCTGCAATGTCTTCTGGAATTGGTAGAATGGCCTTGTGTAGTAGATGTCCTATACAGTTCAGTGGCTCTGCCTCTCTAGCTACCTGAGCTGGGCATTCTAGTTTATACCCCTAGGTGGGCTATGTTCAGTCTTATAGTTGAGCCTTAATTTCTACTAGTATTACTGGGAAGAGTTGACCTCTAGGCCAACTGGCTGTGAGGACCTGCTGCAACTGACTTCAGTGGAAGAGCAGCTATTCAAGAAACAGCTCCTATGAGATATTCTCTTGCTCTGCTTTCAGGTGGTTCTCAATTATGGTTGTTTGTATTTTAGTCACAATTTTTAAGTGGTTGTGGGAAGTGGCATTTATCTATACTGCCATCTTAGTTCTCCTCATTCTATAAGATTTTTATCCTTGATTATGAGACATTATCTTGCTCTGCAGGACTTGCTTCTCTGGAGCTTTAGTGCTTACTGAGTCTGCCTGTTGAGTGTGCTGCTTGTGGATGTGTAGAATTGTAATCTGCTATGGTCTGAAGCTCTCCAGCAGGTGCACTGGATCTAGGGCCTCCAAGGAGGTGCAAAGTCAGCCACTACCTCAGGCCACCTGGTGGGAGCAACAGAGGCATCTATAACTAGCTGCTATTTGGTGAGGCCTAGCTCTGAAGCAAGGCAGGCTGGTTCTAGGGCTGGGTCTTAGGCTTTTTTTTTTTTATATGGGACATGCTGTCACCATTTGCTGTTTGTTTGAGAGATTTTAGGAAAGTCTGAAATCTGAGCCAGGACAGGCCATTTATATGTGAAAGCCTCTGCAAACAGCTTGGATGGGGCTGCCAATTGGATGGGGCAGGACCTCAGGGAATCCCCAGGGCAGCTCAAACAGTGTGCTCCAGGCTGATGGATACTCAGATATGGCTACCCGTCAGCCTTGAGACAGGGCGGGTCTCAGCACAGGAACAATGACCACTTTGAGCACACCTGTCTGGGAGAAAGCCACCCCCATGTTCTTGCCCTGATGCCAGAAAATCCAGTTCCTTCCAGTATGTATCTAGGTCCCTCCCCTCTTCCCAACCTCTCCCTCTCCATTTTCCCCCCTAGTGCTGGAGCTCCAAAGAAGCAGGACCATGTAAGTTGGTGTGTGGGCCCTTTAAGAGGAACAACCTGGGACTACAGCAACTTCCTTGTTACTTAGCCACAATCCCTGCTGGTTTTTACAGTCTGTAGTTTTTCCAGCTTTGAATCACCAGATGTGGGTCTTGGGTGGGTCTGGTACCCCTTGCTGTTCATGTGCAGCCTCCAAAGCCTTAATATCTCTCCCAATAAAAAATTACCACACATTGGTGTCGGATCAGCCTGTTCTGTGCCTCCACCCCTCCTATTAGTCTCCATGTGTTTTCTTCTTTATTTCTCTAGCTGTAACACTTCTATCAGCCAGCTTTCAGATGGTTCTCAGTTATGGTTGTTTTGTATTTTAGTCACAATTTTTAAGTGATTGTGGGAAATGGCAAAAACTGGTGCTTATCTATGCCGCAATTTTAGTTCTCCTCATTCTATAAGACTTTTATGCTTGATTATCAGACATTCTCTTGCTCTGCTTTTAATTCACCAAGTATCTGTATAGATAATTCAATTTTAGCATTTCCCATTTCATCATGGAATTTATACAAAATATTATTACTTGCAGGACAAACTTGAGTAATACAAAACTGTTCATTCCATTTTATGCTTTTAATACTTAGCAGAAAATTTGATATTCAATAATATCTCCTAGATTTATTACCAGTTTATTAACCAAGCACAGTCACTCATAAAACATAGGGCAGGTGGAGAAAGGGGGTCCTACAGCCTGAAAGAAAGCACCAGCCAAACCTTAAATTGTTTTAAATATAAAATACTTAAGTAGAAGGATTGTGGCTTCAGAAATCAATTTTTTTCTTCTTTTTTTTAAATTTCTTTATTAATGTATTACATGTATACATATACATGTATTGCCCTCTCCCCACTCCTATGCATACCCTAACCCCCCAGTGTCTTGTGTCCTTTGGTTATGCTTATATGTACGCATATCTACCCCACCTCTCTCTAACCTTCCCACTGTAATTTGACAGTCTGTTTGATGCTTTACTGCCTCTGTATCTATCTTTGTGTTCATCAGTTTATAATGTTCTTTATTATCCATAAATGAATGATATCATGTAGTATTTTTCTTTCATTGACTGGATTATTTCACTTAGCATAATTCTCTGCAGTTCCATTCAGGTTGCTGCAAAAGGTAAGAATTCCTTTTTATGGCAGCATAGTATTCCATTGTGTAGATGTACCATCGTTTTCTGAGAAATCAATTTTTTAAGATAATGTTTATAAAATTATAATGAAAAACACTGAAAAATCTAACATGTTTAAGTATAGTAGAAAATATTGAAATATATATTTAAATATCTTTTATTGATTTTTTACAGAGAGGGAGAGGCATAGAGAGTTAGAAACATCAATGAGAGAGAAACAATAATCAGCTGTCTTCTGCACAACTCCTACTGGGTATGTGCCAGCAACCTAGGTACATGCCCTTGACTGGAATCAAACCTGGGACCCCTCAGTCCACAGGCCAATGCTGTATCCACTGAGCCAAATTGCTTAGGGCTGAAATATTTAATTAAAATGTTTTTTATAAAATCACAAAAGCAATCCAATATTTATATATAACTAGAGCTCCATTGCATGAAGAGATTCATGCAATAGCCTTCCTTTCTTTGGTTTCTAGCACTGGTTTTCCTCTGGCACCTGGGACCCAGGCCATAGCTCAGCCAGAATATGCATTCTTTATCTTTGCTGCAGACTCAGGCAGGAATTTGCCATTTTCATCTTTGCTGCAGACTCCTGAGTCTGCAGTCTTGTCTTCCCTGTGGTACTCCGCTCCTGTAGATCCCTTTGCCTCCTGCCTTCCCTCTCATAGCAGGTGTCCTGTCCTGCCTGGCAACTTGGTGCCTAGAGTAGCTGGGCAATGGCCATCTTTGGCCTTCTAATTTGCATACTCACTCTGATTCGCTGTGGGCATAGTGGAGGTACGGTTAATTTACATATTTGTCCATTATTAGGTAAGATAAAGTACTTAAAATGAATTTTAAGAGACTTATTTTATATATCAATATAGTTAGCTTTTGTAAAATTCATTTTGCTATTAAATTTCATCAGTAAATCAAACTGTGGCTAATTTCTTGGTATCAAAATGCAGTAATAATAAAAGTCCACAGGCCAATGCTCTATCCACTGAGCCAAAAAGAAAATTCAGGTCAAAAAGAAAATTCAAGAAATAAATGCAATCAAACATGTTCTATTTAGAAAGAGTTTAGATCATGGGAATAGTAACAATTGCTAGAAAAATTCAATAAGAATTACAGATTATAGCCTTGGCCAGTGTTTCTCAGTGGTTAGCATGTTAGCCCACACACCAAAATGTCTTAGGTTTGATTCTCAGTCAAGGACATCAAGGACATATACCTGGATTAGAGGTTCAATCTCTGGCCCCAGTCAGACTGCATGCAAGACACAATCAATCTCTCTCTCTCTCTCTCTCTCTCTCTCTCTCTCTCTCTTTCTCTCTCTTCTTTTCCCCTCCATTTCTCCCTTCCTTTCTATCTAAAAATCAATGTGAAAGAAATATCGTCAGGTTTACATTAACAAAAATATTATAGATTATAAAAATTTACAGAATTAAATAACGTATTTTATATGCTTACAAAACAGGGTATGTCACTGATAATAACAATTAGAATAAGTAATTATCAAACTAACTGAAATATGTAACTGTAAGATAGGGACAGTGTAACCAATATGTATTATAGGGTCCATGCAGTGTAGGGACTGAGTACCAAGTCAAATGGGTAAAAATATAAAATATAAATTCAGAAATTTTATGGAGGGAGACACACAAAAAATTCTAACATCAATTCAAGTGTAAACATTTCTATAATTGTAAAATAATTTTAAAATTAAAATGTATAATCATTTATATCTCATAAGAAATTGTGACTTACTAACAGCAATGGTGTGAACTTCTGGGCTAATTTATGCTTGAAAAATACATTGATTTTAAATTAAAATAAATCTATTTTTTTATTTTTACAATGTTTTATACATGCTTCATAGAAGGTATTCTATCCCAAAGCCCTTTGAACATTACAAATCATTAGCAATACCATCAACTTACTAGTAAATGCTTGGATTCAATCAACACCTCAGATCATCGGACCTGTGTGTCTATTAATTTCAAAAACTCTGACAAAAATTCTAATAAGAGTTAAAAACCAAAATTTCTACTACAGATTTTTACAATTTTTTAATCCTCCTCTGCTTTCTTTTAAAACTACAATAAGGTACCTCACAGCTTTCAGAATGCCTACCATCAAAAAATCAACAAACAACAAACAAGTGGAGAAAAGAGAACCCTCATGCCCTGCTGATGGGAATGCAGACTGGTATAGTCACTCTGAAAAACAGTATGGAGTTTCCAAAAAAAAAAAAAAAAAAAAAAAAAAAAAACAAAAAAAACCTAAAAATGTGCCCTGGCTGATTTGGCTCAATGGTTGAAATGTCCGCATGCAGACTGGTAGTCTCAGATTCAATTCCTAGTTGGTTGCAGACTCAATCTCTGTTCAGGGTGCATGTGTGAGGCAACCAGTTGATGTGTCTCTCTCACATTGATGTTTCTTTCTTTCTCCTTCCTCCCCACCCTTTAGTCTCTGAAAACCAATGGCAAAAATATTCGCAGGTAAAGAATAACCAAAAAAATAAAAATAAATATTTAAATATAATTGCTGTTTGATCCAGAGATCTCCTTCTGGGGAAATATCCTGAGAATCCCAAAACACCAATGATAAATATATAGACCCCTATGATCATAGCAGCATTATTTTTCAAGTAGAGGCCTGGTGCATGAATTTTGCACCTGTGGGGTCCCTACGCCTGACCTGTGGGGATCAGGTTCAAATCAGCACTCTGACATCCCTCAAGGGGTCTGGATTGTAAGATAGAACAGTTCTCAGGTGACACATCCCAGAATCAGGCTTCCTACCTCTCTGTTCTTGGTGTATTACCTGAGAACTGCAGCTGTGAAGTCACCACACCTTGGCAGCTCTTGTGTTGAGCATCTACCCATGATGGTCAGTGCACATTATAGCTACCGGTCAGAGTATCTTCCCCCTGGTGGTCATTGTGTGTCATAGCTGGTCAACCGGGTCTCTTAGACTTTTATATGTATATAGATAGCTAAGATCTGGAAAAAGCCCAAGTTCCCATCAGCATATTAGTGGATAAAAGTGCTTTGGTTCATTTACACAATGAAATACTGTGCAGCTGTAAAAAGAAGGATCTCTTTACCCTTTGAGACAGCACAGAAGACCTGAAAGATGATGATGCTAAGTGAAATAAGCCAGAGAAAGATAAAATCATATGATCTCACATATATGTGGAATCTAATAACAAAGTAAATTGATGAATAAAATAGAACCAGAGGATAGAAACCTAGATGATGGCATAGGTGAACACCTAAGCTGCTGCCTCGCACAACAATTTCAAAATTACAACTAAAAGACAGAGTGGACACCATCCAGAACCACAAGAAAGCTGGCTGAGTGAAAATTCTATAATTAGAAGTAAAGAGAGGGACTCATGAAGACTCAGACGAGCTGAAAAAGCTGAGGTACAGAGACATGCTCCTGGAGAGGGCAGGCAGAAAGATCTGACTGGCTTCCTCTTCTGCGTGCACTGAACCCCAGCTCCAGGAGAGACTCATATGAGGGAGTCTGGACTGTTGTAAAAAAGAAGGAGTGCACAGAAATTTAGGGGAGCCATGAAAGACAGAAGTCTAGGCACATGCAAAAGTGCATGCAAAAGTGCATGCAAAAGTGCACACACAGAGAGCTGACTACTGATTGTGCCACTGGCTTTCTCTAGCAGGAGAAAAACAAAACCTCACAACAGCACTGAAATCCAGGTCCAACTGCACTGAACCCCAATTTTGGGTGATACCCTGGGGACCCAGACTCATAAGGGTCCCTAGAGCACACGGAAATTCAGGGAAACCAGAAAGACAGAGATCTGGAAGCTCACACACATGCACAAAAGCAGAAGTCTGGAGACAAGCACGCATGCACAGACACAGCTGATCCTTACAACCAATTGGCTTGGAGGTCAATTCCTCCCAGTGATACCAACAACAAGATGTACACACAGTTCATAAAGGAGTGCACCAAGAGTGTCCACCTCAGGTAACTGAGCAGGCAGAGCTACTGGGCCAAATAGGACAGCTAGCACACAAAGCTACCATACCAACTCAGGGAAGCAACAAAATATACGGAGACTAAAGAACAGATCACAAACGAAAGAAATGGAGGAAAACAAATGACTGGATATAGAGTTCAAAACCACGGTTATAAGGTTTTTTAAGAATTTCCTAGAAAATACGGATAAATTTAGTGAGAGCCAAAAGAAGATGAAAAAGAACCAACTAGAAATTAAACATACACTGACTGAAATAAAAAAATATTATACAGAGACCTAACAGCAGACTAGAGGAAGGCAAGAATCAAGTCAAAGATTTGAAATACAAAGAAGCAGAAAACACTCCACTGGAAAAGCAAAAAGAACAAAGAATAAAAAAATATGAAGATAGTGTAAGGATCCCCTGGGACAACTTCAAGCATACCAACATCAGAATTATGGGGATGCCAGAAGAAGAGAGAGAACAAGATACTGAAAACCTATTTGAAGAAATAATGACTGAAAACTTCCCTTACCTGGTGAAAGAAATAGACTTACAAGTCCACGAAGCACACAGAACCCCAAACAAAAGGAATCCAAAGAGGCCACACCAAGACACATCATAATTAAAATACCAAGAGCAAAAGAGAAAGAGAGAATATTAAAAGCAGCAAGAGAAAAACAGTTAATTACCTACAAGGGAGCACCCATAGGATTGTCAGCTGATTTTTCAACAGAAACTATGCAGGCCAGATGGGAGTGGCAAGAAATATTCAAAGTGTTGACTAGCAAGAACCTACAACCAAGATGATTCTACCCAGCAAAACTATCATTGAGAATTGAAGGGCAGATAAAGAGCTTCACAGATAAGAAAAAGCTAAAGGAGTTCATCAACACCAAACCAATATTATATGAAATGATGAAAGGTATTCTTTAAGAAGAGGAAGAAGAAAACAGTAAAGGTAAAATTTATGAACAACAAATATATATCTATCAACAAATGAATCTAAAAATCAATTGAATGAATTGAAAATCTGATGAACAGAATAAACTGGTGAATATAATAGAATTAGGTGCATAGAAAGGGAGTGGACTGATAATTCTCAGAGGGAAAGAGGGAGATACTGGGCAAAAGTCATACACCTATGGATGAGGACAATGGGGGGGAGGTAAGGGCAGAGGATTGGGTAGGAGCCAGGTGGAAGGGAGATATGGGAGGAAAAAAGAGGAACAATTATAATAATCTGAACAATAAAGATTTATTAAAAAAACAAATGGAACCAGAGGCATGAATAGATGGAAGACTGACAGATCACAGATCACAGAGGGAAGGGTTAATAAGAAATTAACCAAATAACATATATTCATATATGCCTTAGTCCATGGACACAGACAACAATGTTATTGAAATAGGAATTGTTTGGGGTGAAAAAGACAGGTCTTAGGAGATTTTAGAAATTTTAGAAATTAAGGGGACCATGGAGGAAGCACAGGTCTGCAGAGCAGCAGAAGGTATGTTTCTATAAACAGGGAGCTGAAAAGCTGCAACAGGTACATTTCCATAGAATGTAGGAGCTTGGAACAGTAAAAGTTCTAGCCTATCTAATAAAAGAATGATATGCAAATTGACCACCACTCCACTATACTTACAAGCCATGCCCACCAGCCAATCAGGAGTGAGAATGCAAAATAACCCAACCTAGATGGCTGTGGCCACAGATAGAGCAGGAGACTTGGGTTTCTCTGGCAATGGAGGAATCAAAGCTTTCTGCCTGCTTTGGAGGGCCCAGGCCTCCACTCAAAGCTACAAAGTTTCAATTATAGAAGATAAATAAATCCCAACAAAAATGGCTGTGGCCACAGAGCAAGCAGAAGGCCTGGCTCTGCTCAAGGCTACAAAGTTTCAATTATCCGATTTAATAAAAGAGTAATATGTATCACTCCAACACACAAGATGGCTGCCCCCATCTGGTCAAAGATCCTGCCCCCATGTGGACACAAGATGGCCACCATAAGATGGCCAGCAAGGGAGGGCAGTTGGGAGGAACCAGGTCTGCAAGGTTGAACAGTTGGGCGGGGGGGAGGACTAGGCCTGCAAGAGAGGGAAGTTAGAGGTGATTAGACCTTCAGGGGAGGGAAGTTAGGGGCAAACAGGCTGGCAGGAGAGCAGTTAGGCATCAATCAGGCTGGCAGGGGAGTGGCTATGTTGTGATCAGGTTGGCAGGCAGAAGCAATTAGGGGCAATCAAGAAGGCAGAAAGGCAAGCACGTGGAGCCAACAGTCCTGGATTGTGAGAGGGATGTCCAACTGCATGGTTAGTCCAGATCCTACCTGGATCGGGCCTAAACAGGTAGTTGGACATCCCTCAAGAGGCCTCAGATTGGAGAGGGTGCAGAGTGGGCTGAGGAACACCTCCCCCTTGTGTATAAATTCTGTGCACTGGGCCTCTAGTATTTATAAAATAAAGAGAAGGAAGCCTCTCATCCAGAAGGAGAGGAAGAAAGCCCAAAGAAAATAAGAAAACAATAAGGAAGGGGAACTTCACATGTCCCATGTGAGATTGGACCTTTGAGCTCAGAAGTTACTATAGTAACCAATTTAAGGGAATAGTGACCAATCACAGGGGATATCATTGCACCAGGATCTGCAGCCTTTATAAGCCATAGAGAAAAGAAACTCTGTGAGTCCCTCCTATCTCCACAAGAGAGTTCATTCTGTGGGACTCTTTCCTCCTCCCTACATGGGAGTACTCCACTGTACTTGTTCTACCACTTTTGTTATACCACCTTCTGTCTGTGGATTCATGTACTTGTTCTACCACCTTTGTTATACCACCTTCTGTCTGTGGATTCATTCTTTGGCAGACAAAGAATTCAGGTTCCAGTCTTAAAATTTCATATTGTTATGAAGGCCAGGGAGGTGGGTCACTGATGGGGCTTGGTGGAGGAGGGCAAAAATGAGGGAGATGAGAGCCATTGGTAATATTATAAACAACAAAAAATCTATTGTGTTTTTTCCTAGGTTGACTCTATAGGTACCCTATCATGTTGTACTTCTCCCATATATTCTACTATAGGCATGATGCACAATATTCGGCACGAGGAGGGGGTTCCTCAGCCCAGCCTGCACTCTCTCAATCTGGGACCCTTTAGGAGATGTCTGACTGTCAGTTTAGGTTCAATCCCACAGATTGGTTTTAAACTGGCAGTCGGACATCCCTCTCACAATCCAGGATGGCTGGCCCCTAACTGCTCACCTTTCTGCCTTCCTGACTAATTGCCCCTAACTGCTTCTGCTTGCCTGCCTGATTAACCCCTAAGCATTTCCCTGCGAACTGATCACACCCAACAGCCCTCCTCTGCCAGTCTGATGACCCCCAGTTGCCCTCCCCTGCCATGAACCACCTCCTCTGCTGAGACCAGTCTCTTCCATGCCACACAGAGCCACGGGACTCCCAGCCTCACCACATGGAGCGGCTGCTGGGCCATGCCTCTACTGTCATGTGGCCATCTTCTGGTGGTGATCTTGTGTTGGTGATCTTGTGGTGACCATCTTGTGTCAGCCATCTTGTGATGACATCATGTGCTAGGGTGCAAGGACCAACTAGCCTTTTATTAATATAGACTAGTGGCCTGGTACATAAAATTCATGCCTGGGAGTAGGGGTGGTGTCCTTCAGCCCGGTCTGCACCTTCTCCAATCTGAGACATCCCTCTCAATCCAGGACCACTGGACCTAACTGTTTGCCTGACTGCCTGCCTGCCTGATCACCCATAAGCAGCTGTGCCTATCATCCCTAACTGCCACTCCCCTGCCAACCTGATCATCCTTAACTACCCCCTTGCCAGTCTGCTTGCCCCTAACTGCCCCCTCTTGCTGGTCTGATGGCCCCCAACTACCTTTAACCTCTGGCCTACTCACCCCCAACTATCCTTCCTTGCTGGCCTGATTGCCCCTATTCACCTTTGCCTTGGCCTCGCCACCATGGCTTTGTCTGGAATGATGTCCACAATGACTCCTGGTCTAATTAGCATATTACTCTTTTGTTAGTATAGACTAGAGGCCCATTGAAGGATGATTCCTGCAATAGAGCTTCCTGCTGTGGTCTCCGCTGCCCTGCCAGCTTCTCTCCTTTCTCAGCAGCCCTGCCTGGTTCCCTCCCTTCTCTACCGCCCCACTTGCTTGCTTCTTGCAGCATCTCTCCCTTCTGCACCACTTGGCTTCTTTCTATGCTATCTTCCATCTTCACTCTGCACCAGGATATGCAAATTAACCAACACCTTGGTTGGGTTAATTTGCATACTCACTCTGATTGGTTGGTGGGCATGGCTTTTGGGTGTAGCGGAGGTATGGTCAATTTGCATATTACTCTTTTATTAGATAGGATAGTTTTTCTTTGTGGGCTGATCTTCAGAAGTAACTATCTTCCATTGTGTATTTCTAAGTTGTTTCCATTGTTACTTTTTCCTGGTACGTTCCAAAACAGTGCTTACAATTGTTGATTTACTATCGGTTTAAATCTCATTGTGATCTTTGGTGCTGTCAGTCCTAACTTTTATTTTCATTTTCTTTCTGCTAAAATTGACATTGAGTAAAGTTTAGGTTTTCAGTCTTTTAGACATTGATTCTCCTTTATTTTAGCCTATGTACTTAAGTGTCTTCAGCTGAGGTTCCAAGAAAGCAGGAAGATATGTTATCGTCCTTATTTGTAGATAGTGTAGCATCTTTCTAGCTTCTGTCTTTATTTAGACCAGGTTTAACCATCAGTCATATGTGGGCATTAAATCCTGTCCCTAATATCTACATCTTCTTCTTGTCCCTCTGAGGGCCATGTGAATTTAACTCCTGCTCACATTTTGGATACTCATTTTATTTCTGGTCATGGGGGAATTTCCATTTCTAATCTTTGACCATGACCAGCTAGTAAAAGTTAAATAAAAAGTCATGATTTTTCTGGATACATAAACTAAAGCTCAAATTTTACTCAGAAAGTAACAAACCAAACTCAATAAAATTGAAAATAAATTAGTTTAACACATAAGGCTATATTCACTGTATGTTAATATATGGCTTGAAAATTCAAAACATTAGTCTTCCCCTGAAATGTGATCCAATTCTTATGTAAAATCCAAAACATAAAATCTCAATGTCATTCACACTTTCAGTGCAACTTATTAGTGGTTACATAAAGCAATCAAGGATTTTTTAGGCTCTCAGGACTCTTTTAGACTTAGATACTTAAGTTCATTTTTTATAGTACAAGCCAGACCTTGAGGTGTTGTAACAATGGTCAAACAACCACAGAAAATTATATTTTTGTAGTAGGATAATAAGAACAATTGGCACAATGATTATGTTTGTTGTAGTTAGAAGTCAAATTCTAATAACCGTATTCCTTTTTAGTGAAATATTAAAATATTATTCAACAATTCTAAATTACATATTATCTAAAGATTTCAAAAAACCTTATATGTTAGAAATTTTTCTATCAATCTTAAATTCAATTCTTACTTTATGTTTTTGTGTTAAACATTTGCATTCATAAAAATGTAGCACAATTTTATTAATTTGCTATGTGAGTGCTTGTATGTTTATTGACTATAAAAGATTTTTAATAGTAGTCTTTCACTCAAAAAGAACTGTTTCAGCTAATAAGATTGTCTTTAATCCACAAATTATTTGTGTCATTGCCCAGCCTTGTTTCTTTACTTTCTACATATGCATGCTTTACAATTTGATTATTTTCTTCTGTGAATACATTCTATTTCTTCCTTCAATATTCTTGATTCCCAATAATGGAATGCAGACTTAGCAACAAAGCACTAACAATTTTAAAAAGCAAGGATAATGTTTCCAAAGCCAAGTCTTAGCTTAAAAAGTTAAAACTTGGCAGGCATGCTTTATAAGTTCTGATATTCTATCATATTTAAATAGTTTTAATTGCCTAATTATCTGCTCCAGTGCAATAATAAAACCTTTTTATATTTCATTTTCTACTATAGGAAAAGGTATTTCAGTCTGTGCAAGGGAACTTTCTAGCCCTTTGTTGAATGTTAAGTTGAAATTCTTTCGTATAATCTTGCACTTTTATAAGCCAGCTCCATCTGTCATCTCACCTCCACCTCCTCCCTCTTTACCCAAATGTTACTTGTTTATTCAAGGAACACCTCGTTTTCTTTCCTTTATCTTTCTGTCATTGGCAGCTCTGCTTTTTATATCTATTTTTACACTCTTCAATAAATTTCTCTCTGTGTGTGTTCTTTAATGCAGGCAATAATTTTGTTTCTGAATCGTATATGCCTCCCCATGCTTCTGAAAAATGTGTTCTCCATTCCAGATCTTGCCATTAGCACCACCCTTCTTCATCTGTCGGTCTGTGCTGTACTGAATAGTTAGAAGAGAATCAATGCTCCTTTTCAGGCACTGACAAGGAAGAACTGCCTTGGGCACACTCAGCAGAACAAGGGACCATGAGGTCAACAATAATAAGAAGATTTAAAGACAAGGAGACACTGGATTTCTACTTAGGAAATTCTGTGATCCATTTTGTGTCTTCTTTATTAAAATGAACAATCTTTGAGAAATATATAATAATATAAAAATATTTTATTTATTTACCACTTCAAGAATTTATTTCTTGTGATTCGGGTTGCTTTACTGAGCAGGATGCAAGGGTAATTTCTTTCACCAGTTCTTGTCCAGATGAATTCAAAGAATGAAGCCATGGACAAAAGGTGGTAGATGAAAAGTACAGAAACTTTATTGCAAGCAAATACTACTTCTAAAACCCTAATTCTAAATGTCTAAGCCTACGACTCTGTCACTTCTGGCACAGAGGAACAGAGCGATCATCTAAGAAGGGTGTCCACTGCCTTTTTTGTTTTGAGGCATTATATATCCCAGAGACCTCTTCTCTTATTGTGCCTTTCCCTCTGTGGGACCTTAGCCCTGTAATTAGTTCTCAAGACCTCCACATCCACACTTCTCTTTGGTTGTCAATTTGTCCAGGTTGGAGTTATTTTAGACCTCACTATGGATTTCTTTCAGTTGTTCTAGATGTTTTATTACTCCTTAGGTCAGGGCTGCTTTAATTGTTCAGGCCACGATGATTCTTCTGGACCCCCTTCCTCTTATGAAATTTCCCTATCCTTGTATGAGTAAGATAAGCATTTTGGCATCTTTAAATTCCCATCTATGCATTCCTCTCCCACAGAACCTCTTTATTCCCTAATTAAGCTAGCTAGTTAATCCTTATCATTTGCACCACCATGATACACAGAAAATCCTTGGGTTTCGTGCACAGCAGTACTGTTATGAATGTTCACAATATTGCTATTTTTGTACTCACAATCAGTACTTCTGATTTCTATTCTCAGTCTAGCAAGTTATTCAGCCTCATTCTTGATTTAGGTACTACCTGCTTTACTCTCAAGTTTTGATACCTCACAAATGTAAATGAAAATGTTTGCTTTCCATTTGATTAGAAGGTAGCAAAAGAACTAATCAATAGTAATTAGGACTTTAAACATTCTTCAGTGATGATGCTCTGATTGTAATCAACTTGGGAATCTATATAATTTTCCCCCTTGGGGAAAATGTAATGTTTATTTGAGAAAATTGATAAGAAACCAAAGCACCACAGTTTTTGAAAATTATTTATCTCTAACATTTTTCTATAGATAAAAAACTAATGCATTATAATTCACAGAAAGTATTAAACCTATATAAGATATTTTAAATATTGATACTCCTGCTGTTAATTTCAATAATACATCTCAATAATTATTAACTATATTACTATCTCTACTTAATCAAAGTTCTCTATAAGACTTAGGACACATAAAAACTAGAGGGTAAGACATAACTTAAACTAATAACATTTCATAATTTAATTTAGTTTTACATATATTAGAATAAAAAATAAAAAGTATATGTCTCTTCAAATAACACATTCTAGAAATAAACATCTACAGAAGAGTTTTTCTGTAAATGAATATTTATATGCTAACAATATGTAAACAAGACTTAAATGTTTTCTCACCATACCTGTATTATTATTTATAGTCTTGTTGAAAACAAGTAAGAATATGCTTTGTTTTTGAAAAAGCCATTGTTGAGAATTTTTGTGACAGGCCCAAGTTGGAAATTATAAGCATCAATGATCTAGAATAGAACACCAGTCAAATAAGAATTTGGCTTAGAATTGAAGTAGGCCATTTAACAAAAAATTAGATTTTTTTGTTGTTGTTGTAGTGATCAAAATTCTTGTTAGTAATAACAAGAGATCTGGAACCCAAGATCTGACAAAATAAAGGACACACACTATAAAAGAAAATATGTTATAAAAGATTGCAGATTTTAAGATATTCTTTGAAAATATTTTATTAAGTTGTAATCTTAATGCAAGGCAAATAGCTATAGTCTATTCACTTCCAAGTCATCTCTCTTCAAAAAATTATCAATTAAGATATTTACTTATTTAGTGTGTTTATCAATATCTTTAAAAAAATCACCTTATATATATCAGATATCTTAAGCTAAACTCTTTTAAATTAGTGAAGATAAGTCTGTTTAAAAACCCATTAGGTAAATATATGTTATTGTAAAGGAGTTTTGTCTGACAAATGTTTAGATATGAGACATGTTTTTGTACAAACATGTTATTTCATTACCTCTGTTTGTGTATTTAATTGTAATCCTGCAAGCATTGCAATAGTTAATTTACACCTAACCCACAGTGCGTGAGCTGCAGGGTGGCGTGGTAGCTAAGCAACCTAACCAGGAGAACATTAAGTACCAGATTTTCTTCATTTAAATCTGTTTGAGAGCTAGGGAAGTGAGAGATTTTTATGGGCAGAACTTTTCAAGTTGATTTGGCTAAACTAAGCAGCCTGTAATTTGTATGCCTGAAATCTTGTCAGGTTGGCAAAGGCCAAAACAACAGAAATTGCTTTTAGAAAATACTATTACTACTATGAGGAGCATTTTTTCTTTAGAGGGTAGATTTAGTCTTATAAACAAAAATACATTTTTCTAATAGTGTAGAAATTTATATTTGGTGAATTTTAATTCCTGTATCACCTGATATTCTGAAAATGATTATCTTTAAGGCGAGTTATTATACCATTTAAATGAACTCAAACCCATATTAGTTGTAAAGATCTCTTAGATATTAGGTGAAAATTTTAAACAGGTAATGATACTGTTTTAATAATCTGATTATTATTTAACAGGAAAAGAGTAAAGGGAAGACTAGATGATATAAGCATTTGCCAGGAAGCTACAGTTCAACACTCTCCAGGTCTGCTCCCCACAGATTGCTGTGGGAAAGGACTGGACAATAGATGCATACCCTGCGTGCCCCACACGCCCCACTTGTCTGAGAAAGTCTGAATGACTTAGGAAGGTGCTTGTCTGTCAGCCACCCCTGGAAACAAGTCAGGCATGGCCACTGCAACAATGTGAAATCTAAATACTTGAGCTCCTGAACAAAGGAGCATGCGCTCTTGGCTTTCCTATTGCCAGGGTTGCCCTCTCCCACATTGGCCCACAGCCATGTGCCACCCACACAATGGACTAATGGACTTTATTAGCTTGATGCTGTACTGGACCTGGCTGCCACATGGAAAGGGAACTCTGAGCATTGGCCCTGCTTCTGGCTTTGTTGAATCCACAGTTGCCTCTTTCCCAAGCCTGGATTGATGGACCTGGCACTTTGTAATCAGAGGAATGTAACTCCATGCAAATAAAGTCTTTCACCACATCTCATTGTCCCAGGGAGGCTTCTGAAAATGCTTAATTCAGTGTTCCCTCAAGAACACCACTCCCACAAGCAACAGAGAAATTAAATTCTCTGGTAATAGTACTAATAAATAGCAAATGTGTATGAAATAGTGTAAGGTAAAGATATCTGAACTCATTCTTGACCAAACCTAACTACATCTTTAAAGGAAAGAATATATGATGATGACACCTTTCTTAACACCATGTTCTGCAAAATTGTTTTGTCAATTAAAGGTTAATTAGAATATTTGCACATGCATTCTTTCATAGGCCCTTTGAGTGACCCACTGTGGAAAACATCTTGTAATTACCCTGGGATCAACCACTACCAGATAATGATCGTGGGAGAACTGACCTCATCCTCCTTCCCAAACCCTACACTTACCCAAAGGGCCTGATATAAGCCATCCACAAGAACCCTGCCAGGAACTTGGCTTCTCTTTTCTGGTGGACTCCATTGTGCCCAAACTCTTTCCCGCCCCCCTCCTCCTCCTCCTCCTCCTCCTCCTCCTCCTCCTCCTCCTCTTCCTCCTCCTTCTTATTTTATTGATTTTTCACAGAGAGGAAGGGAGAGGGAAAGAGAGTCAGAAACTTCAATGAGAGAGAGACATTGATCAGCTACATCCTGCACGCCCCACACTGGAGATGTGCCCACAACTAAGGTACATGTCCTTGACCAGAATCGAACCTGGGACCCTTCAGTCCGCAGGCTGATGCTCTATCCACTGAGCCAAATTGGTTTTTGCCATAAACTCTTTTCAATAAACTCTTTATCTGTTTGATACTGGACAGAATTCAGTGCTTATTCTATGACATTGAGATCTAGAAACCTGGCATTCAAAGTCTGCTAACATGTAGGCAAATTTTATAAATTAAAAATACCTAACTTATAGCTGAAACCATTTTGGCTCAGTGGATAGAGCGTCAGCCTGTGGTTTGAAGTGTTCTGGGGTTCGATTCCAGACAAGGGCATGTATCTTTGTTGTGGACACATCTCCAGTAGGGGACGTGCAGGAGGCGGCTGATCAATGTCTCTTTCTCATTGATGTTTCTAGCTCTCTATCCCTCTCCCTTCCTCTCTGTAAAAAGTCAATAAAATATATTTAAACAAAATATCTAACTTATGAAGTTAATTTATAGTAGCTAGTTAGACAGACCTAAGCAGAGGAGGAACTACAAGCTGGGTATGGAATGTCACTAGGACAGAAAGCCCTGGGTGCCTAGCAACAGGCAAAACTGGGAAAACAAGGACCTTATGCTTACCCTAGAATATCCATGGTCATGTGATTTAGACCCCCTGATCTTTCATATTGCCAGTCAGGAACCTCCCCTGACCTTTACTTTAGTAGTCATGTAGTAGATCCCCTAAGAGGAGAAACAAGGGATCTAGAGAACATCCTCACATGAGTTCCATACCCTTGCACAACCACTCCCTTCAGTATTAGTTCCTTAAGACAATAAGGTTTTGACCCACATCAAATAATTTTAGGGACAAAGACTTGGGTTTGTTGACCACAGAGACAGAAGTTTGGTCAAAATAGATATAACATATAATTCTCACTTGTATTTCAGCTCTAGGTCCTGGATAGCAATAAGGCCAGATGGGATGATGCCCTTGCTGACATCAGGACCAGTTGCTATGACTAATGACCCTCTGCCCTGGCACTGACCAATCAGTGGAGACCTTGAAAGGACACTTTTGGGAAATTGATGAATATTCTTTTGAGATTTTCCCCTGTGACTTTCCATAAGATTCCTACAATTAGAAAGCAGATTAAAAATAAAAAAAAAACAAAAAAAACCTCAGGACAGAGGGTACTCTTTCTCCTAAATACACTTGAGTCTTTCCTCACACTCTTGTTTCCCCAGGGCTGTTCCCTCTCTCTGAAGCACACCCTTGCTTTCTCCCCTCTCCTTCCTCCAGGTGCATCTTCCTTTCTCCTAAGCTCTAAGGTCTTTTATTTTACTTCTATAAACTGTTTCCTGAGCCCACTCAGCCCAGCTGTCTCACTTCTTCCATAGTCCACTTCAACTTCTGTGACTTACAAAAAACACTTATATATTTAATGTTACTGGAAAACCCCCAGGTGGGCTTGGGCTGCCTGTTGCTGTATCTAAAAACTAATCAGGGTTGAATCATATAAGGCATTTATTGAGAAGGCTAGCTAACCAAGAAGACAGGTTACTTACAAACATTCAAATCCTGTCTTATAGCAAATTGTATGGGGCAGAATTATAAAGGGGAATGGGCTAGGGTGAGGCTGGGAATGGAATGCTGCTACATGCAGCCCTGGAGGTCCACAACTCTCAACTATTGTCCTTAGTCATCATATGATGATGTTTTGACTCCTGGTGGATCAGTCTGACCATGCTTATCAATTCTGCTGGCTGGATTCACAGATGATTCATTTTCTCAATCACTTTGCACAGGCCTTAAAAAGGAAATTTAAGAAAAACTTAACTCTATATTCACATAAGTATATGTATTCTAAGATTTAAAATAATATGATTATTTTTAAAATTAATTCAGGTGCTGTATCTATCAGAGTATATGTCCCTCTATCAAAAACAGGTAGTGTACAGATGGTAGGACTAAATAGTGAGGCTTGCAATCAGGGAATGCAGGTTATTCAAATAGAGAGAGAGTAAAGACATAAAATCACAAAAATAGTGAGGTGATGCCTTATAATAACTAATGGAAACCTTTGGTGAAAGACACAAAGTCAAGCAGCAAAATACTTTATTAAATTTTCATATTAAGGTTACCTTTGGATAAAAATAGAAGCAGAGTCTAAAAATATCGCTCCTGAACAAAAGGGCATGACCATTCCAGAATGGCCTTGAAAAATAAAAATCAAAACAAAAGATACAAGTTATATTGGAAGACTCAAGAGAAAAAGAAACAAAATTCAGAAATTATAAAATCTGATATAACATTTCCCCAATATAATTTTCTTTTAAATATTTATTGTTGAAAATATTACAGATATTCCCTCTTCCCCTCCAACTCACTTCCTTCACCCAGTTCCCATCCCATCCAATGCTTTTATCACCCTATTGTGTGTGTCCATAGGTAAGGCATATTCTATGCAATAAAGAGGGAATATGCTAATTGACTGCCCTGTCCTCAAAGATGGTGTTACTCACAGCCACAACATAGTAATGCCCAGTTCCCTCAGCCCCCCAACTGCCCAGGGCTTGCCCGAGGCAGAGGCAAGCCTCAGATAGCAGCTGCCCAACCACCCAGGACTACTTGAGGCTCAGGTAACCAGGGCCAGTCAAGGCTTGCCCTGCTGGTAGTGGCAGCAGCAGAGGTGTGATGGCCTTCACCTTCCCCTGATCACTAAGTTGCCTTCCACCCCTGAGGGCTCCTGTACTGTGAGAGGGGGCAGGCCAGGCTGAGGAACCCGCACCTCCAATTCATGAATTTTCACACACTGGCTCTTTATTATGCATATAAAATCTTAGGTTAATCTCTTCCTGGCCCCTCCCCACCTGCCCCCTGAGATCATCAGTCTATTCCAGGTTTTCAGGTCTCTGGTTCCATTTTATTCATCAAGTTATTTTGTTCATTAGATTTTTGTTCATTTCTTTTGATTTTTAGGTTCAATTATTGATAGATATTATTTATTACTATTTAATGTTCAAGTTTTTATCTTTTTCTTCTTCTTAAATAACCTTTAACATTTCATGTAATATTGGCTTGGTGGTGATTAACTTTTTTAGCTTTTCTTGTCTGTGAAGCTCTTTATCTGACCTTCAATTCTAATGAAAGCTTCCCTAGGTAGAGTAATCTTGTTTGTAGGTCCATGCTAATCATCACTTTGAATATTTCTTAACACTCCATTCTGGCCTACAAAATTTTTCTTTTGAAAAATCAGCTGACAGTCATATGGGTGCTGCTTTGTAGGTAAATAACTAATTTTCTCTTGCTGCTTTTAAAATTCTCTTTATCTTTAACCCTTGGCATTTCAATATGTGTTTTGGTGTGGGCTTCTTTTGGTTCCTATTGTATAGGACTCTGTGTGCTTTGTGGACTTGTAAGTCTTTTTCTTTCACAAGGTAGGGAAAGTTTTCTGTCATTATTTCTTCAAATAGGTTTTCAATAGCTTGCTCTCTCTCATTTCCTTCTGACACTCCTCCTAATGTGAATATTGGTATGTTTGAAGTTGTTCCAGAATCTCCTTACACTATATTCATATTTTTGGATTCTTTTTTTTTTCTTTTTGCTCTTCTGATAGGGTGTTTTTCGCTTCCTAATATTCCAAATCATCAATTTGATTATCGCATCCACTACTCTACTGTTGAATCCCTGTAAATTGTTCTTTATTTCAGTTAGTGTGTGGTTAGTTTCTGACTGGTCCTTTTTCATGCCTTTGAAGTTCTCACTAAGATTCTTTAAAATCTCATTGAGTCCCTTGAGGCTCTCATTAAGATCCTTGAGCAATTTTATAACCACTAATTTCTGTGTTCTATTTTGGTTCATCAGTTTATGTTGTTCATTATATTTAACAAATAAGCGAGATCATGTGATATTTATCTTTCTCCAACTGGTTTATTTTGCTTAGCATAATGCTCTCCAGGACCATACATGCAGTTGCAAATGGCAAGAATTCCTTCTTTTTTTACAGCAGCATAGTATTCTATTGTATATATATATATATATATATACACACACGACCATTTATTTATTTATTTATTTGTTTGTTTGTTTGTTTGTTTTTAATATATTTTATTGTTTTTTACAGAGAGGAAGGGAGAGAGATAGTTAGAAACATCGATGAGAGAGAAATATCAATCAGCTGCCTCCTTCACACCCCCCACTGAGGATGTGCCCACAACCAAGATATGTGCCCTTGACCAGCATCGAACCTGGGACCTTTCAGTCCATAGGCTGACACTCTATCCACTGAGCTAAATCGACCCTGGTCATTTTTTAATTTCTTTATTGATTAAGGTGTTACATATGTCTCCTTATTCCCTCTTAGCCCCATCCCCCACTCATGCACTCACCCCTTGTTGTCTGTGTCTATTGGTTAGGCCCATATGCATGCATACAGGTCCTTTGGTTGATCTCTTCTCTTACCCTCCCCCTCCCCTACCTTACCTCTGAGGTTTGATGGTCTGATTGATGTTTCTCTGTCTCTGGAGCTGTTTTTGTTCATCAGTTTATGTTGTTCATTATATACCACAAATGAATGAGATCATGTGATACTGATCTTTCTCTGACTGGCTTATTTCACTTAGCATAATGCTCTCTAGTTCCACCCATGTTGTTGCAAATGGTAGGAATTCCTTCTTTTTTAGCACAGCATAGTATTACACTGTGTATATGTAACACAGTTTTTTAATACACTCATCTGCTGATGGGCACCTAGGCTGTTTCCAAATCGTAGCTATGGTAAATTGTGCTACTATAAATATAGGAGTGCATATATCCTTTCAGATTGATGTTTCTAGATTCTTGGGATATATTCTTAGAAGTGGGATTACTGGGTCAAATGAGGGTTCCATTTTTAGTTTTTTGAGGAAACTCCATACTGTTCTCTACAGTGTACCACCATTTTTTAAATCACTCATCTGTGATGGGCACTGCTTCCAAATCTTAGCTATTATAAATTGTGTTGCTATGAATATAGGGATGCACAAATTCTTTCTGATTGATGTTTCTGATTTCTTGGAATATATCCTAGAAGTGTGATTATTGGATCAAATGGGAGTTTCATTTTTAATTTTTGGAGGAAACACCATACATTTTCCACAGTGGCTGTACCAGTCTGCATTCCCACCAGCAGTGCACAAGGGTTCCTTTTTCTCTGCATCCTTGCCAGTATTTGCCCATTATTGATTTGATGACAGCTCTTCTGATAGGTGTGAGAGAGGACCTCATTGTCATTTTGATTTGCATCTCTTAGATGATTAGTGACTTTGAGCATGTTTTCCTATGTCTCTTGTCCTTCTGTAGGTCCTCTTTTGAAAAGTGTCTATTGAGGACCTGTGCACATTTTTTGATTGGGTTGTTTATCTTTCTTTTGTTAAGTTGTATGAGTTCCCTGAAAATTTTGGAGATTAAACCCTTATCGGAGATAACATGTGCAAATATGTTCTCCCATGCAGTGGGCTTTCTTGTTGTTTGGTTGATGGTTTCTTTTGCTGTGTAGAAGCTTTTTATTTTG
Organism: Lasiurus cinereus; assembly: GCA_011751065.1. NCBI lineage: Eukaryota > Metazoa > Chordata > Mammalia > Chiroptera > Vespertilionidae > Lasiurus > Lasiurus cinereus. The sequence continues at coordinate 39,241,736 of JAAGEH010000012.1, read as the reverse complement.
ATGTTGTCCCATTTGTTTTAACCATTCTTTTGAAGTAATTTGTGTACTTCTGTTTCATTTAGTTCCTTTTCTGGATATTTCTTTTGTTCTTCCACTTGTGACATGTTTGTTTGTTTCTGCATTTTTTGCTGTTTTCCTGTGTTTGTTTCTATTTATTAGGTAGAGCTGCTATGTCTTCTGGAATTGGTAGAGTGGCCTTGTGTAGTAGGTGTCCCATACAGCTCAGTGGCTCAGCCTTCCCAGTCACCTGACATGGGCACTCTAACTGCACCCCTTGGGTGGTCTGGGTGCTTAGTCTTATTGTAGTTGAATCTTGATTACTGTTAGCATCACAAGAAGAAATTGACCTCCAAGCCAACTAGAGATACCCTTATGGAACTGTACCTGCTTCATTTGGGCTTTACTGAGTCTGCCCTTTGAGTGTGTCATTTGTGGATGTATAGAATTATAATCTGGTATGGCCTGATCTGAAGCTGTCCACTAAGCTCACTGGCTCTGGGCCTCCTTGGAGGTGCAAAGTCAGCCACTTTCTGTGGCCACCCAGTAGGAGCTACAGAGAGATCCATAGATGGCTGCTATTCTATTGGGCTTGGAAATGCTCAAGTGAGGCCAAGCTGAAAGCAAGATAGGCATGTGCTAGTGCTGGGTTTTGGGTCTCTTATTGATAGGTATGGGGTATGTTGATGTCAGCTGCTACTTGTTTAAGTAATTTTAGAAAAGTCTGAAGCCTGAGCCAGGACAGGCCATTCATAAGGAGAAACCATTTCAAACAGCTTTCGTGGGGCTGAAAATGGATAGAGCAGAGTCTCAGGGAGTTACCAGGGTGGGTGAACAGCATGAGCCAGGCTGATGGAAATTCATATATGGCTGTCAGTCATCTCTGCATCTGGATGTCTCAGTATGGAAACAATGACACCTGTTAGCATTGTTTCCTGGGAGAAAGCCACCTTTGAGTTCTTGCTCTGATGCCAGACAATCCAATTACTCCTACATGTCCCTGGGTTCCCCTGAGCCATTGCCCCAGTGCTGGAGCTCAGACAAGTGAGTCCATCTAATTTTGTGTGCTGGGCCTTTAAGAGGAACTCCCAGGGACTCCAGCAGCCTCTGTGTCACTCAGCCACAATCCCTGCTAGTTTTTACAGTCTGAAGTTAAGGCGACTTCCTTTCCCAGCTCTGGAACCTTGGGCTTGGGGTGCTGGTATAGAGATGGGACCCCTTATTTCTCATGGGTGGCCTCTGCAGTTGAGATATCCCTCCTGAGTGAAAAAAATGCCACACATGGGTGTCAGATGAGCCTGTTCCTTGCCTCCAGCCTTGTTACCAGTCTCAATGTACTTTCTTCTTTACTTTTCTAGTTGTAGGACCTCCATTTATCCATCTGTCTAGTAGTTCTGAATGATGATTATTCTGTATTTTTGTTATAATTTTGACTATAATTTTGATGTGGCTTTGGAAGGTGCCATCTTGGTTCTGGGGACTATATATTTTTGAAATTATATTTTTTGAACACTTAGTAAGTACCACTAAGTATAGACATGAAAAATGTCTTAATCTCTCTGTTAATAAGAATAACAATATACTTTACCCATTGAGTTGACCAAAAATTATGTGAGTTGCTCCATCCATTTCAAGTACTTAGGAGGGTCCTTGTACATACTAAGCAGCCTCCTAAATAATGTGTGCCTATCAGGTAATAAAAGTGGTCATTGTATAAAATGTATAAAATATCTTAGAATATTTAGAATAAATATTCCATAAAAATTTTAAACATTGACACATGTTTTAAACAACCTTTGAAAACTACTTTTTTCAAGAGTTATAATTTGAATGTATTTTTCTAGTGTATACACTTAGAAAAATAAACTCTGATTTTATCAGTCTTTATATATATATATATATATGTGTGTGTGTGTGTGTGTGTGTGCGCTCATTGTATTTTAAATAAATGGAGATTTTTAAGGTCACTCTCAAACTTTAATAGTTATTTTCTTTTAAAAAATATTTTTCTACTTGCTCTTTTTTCCTTTCTAAAGTGTTTTTTTAATTATTATTGATTTTTAGAGAGAAGGGAAGGGAGAGGAAGAGAGAGAAAGAAACATAAATGTAAGAGCAAATTATAGATAGGCTGCCTTCCTGCACTCCCCTTACCAGGGTTGAGCCACTCACTGGCATGTGCCCTGACTGGGAATCAGATCAGCAATCTTTCAGTGCAAGGGAGGAAACCCAAACAACTGAGTCACACTGACCACGGCTAATGGTTATCTTCTTTATGACAGCAGATACTACTAAAAATAATGGCATTAAAATACTATAAAGAATTCATAATAACTCAGCGAGTGGGAATTATTGAAAAAATATAATTAATTAATTATATCCAACATTCAAAATTTTCTGCCCAGACAATAGTATATAATTTCTGATAAATCTAGCTTAAGAAAAATAGCATTTGAAAATATATTTGAAGAAATCAATGGTGTTTCATTATAAAAATTAGAAGAGTAGAGAGTTAAAAAAAAAGGATACCCTAGAATATTAACCAAATTGGATAAATACATAAAAATAAGATCATCTCCAAATTCTAAAATGATATTTATCATGAGATAGCAATAGAGCATAGCAAGGTGAGGCTTCCTAGGTTGACTGATAAAGTGAAAACATAAAAGTTTTTTCCAAAACAATTACAGTAATTTCATGCTTACAATGTCTGTGAGGGGAAAAACAAAGATTTAAGCTCTGCATGCTAGTACATAGGGGAGAGCATGTTACCCTGTAATCTATGATTACAGGTTTTACTCTATTATTGCCTGATATAGTCAAGCATACCAAATAGCGAAAATGATGGTAGATGACCTCCTGTGGGATTCTCTGCACAGAAAATGGAGGATGAATCAGCCTGAATTGAATTGCATTTCTCTCTCCCACAGATAAATATTGCATACTAAATCAGTTTCTGTGTACTCACATTGCTTCCCATTTAGCTTAATATATGCTGTGTCAAGTTGTTTCAAACCGAATACAATTTGACTCTATGTACATAGCTTGCCTAAGTTAAAAGCTGGAAATGGTTAAAGCAAAATATAATGAAATATTTTTCCCACTCCGATAATTTTTTAGGGACTAGTGAGGAAAAAAATCTATGATCTGGAATACTGACTTAACTGGTATTTCTAATCCTACTTAATGGCATAAAAATACCTACATTCTTTACCTTCTCTGAGAACCTACTGGATTTTCTCATATAGAGATTTCTGCAAACTAAGACTTTCTTTAGTCACTGTCTTAATCAAAAGTTAGGTCATCTTTATCAATAAGAATTTTCCACAATTCCCGAAAAGTATAATTTACATATCTTGTGTGTGTTGTGTGAGTGTGTGTGTGTGTGTGTGTGTGTGTGTGTGTGCGCGCGCGCGCACATAGAACTGTTTCCCTATCTCCAAAGACTTATGGTGATAAAACAGTGTGTGTGTCCTACTTCATGCATACAGCCTTCCAGACTCTATTAAATCACAGAGAACTCCATTGTATCTGATGCACTGAAAACCATTTAGTTTTGCAAATTATACAGGAGAAAATTATTGCTTAAAGACAACAATGTAGTTGTGTGTATGTTTTTTTCTAAATCCTAACCTGAGGATATCTTTTTACTGACTTAGAGAGAGAGGAATGAAGAGAGAGAAACATCAGTATGAAAGAGAAACACCTGTCAATGCTCCCATATGAGCCCAAACCGAAATCAAACCTGAAACCTTTTGATATACAGGATGATGCTGCAACTGAGCCATCTGTTAGAGCAAGAATGCAGTCTTTTTTTTTTTCTTTTTCTTTTGGCTGAGTCTCAGAATTCATATGTCACTGAGTCTAAGATGTATATTTTTCCAGTTTGATATAGTATCTTGAAAATTTAGATGCATTTATAGTCACTGTTGCCAGTGGCAATTGTGCAGTCGTTGTCATTACCTATATGCACATCAATTTACACAATAGGAGCCAAGTATTTGGGAAAAAAGTCAAGAGTACTTTTGTAAGAAATATTGCTTCGCCAGCGCTCCCGATGGCATAGAGAACCGCACTCTGTGGGAAGTAAGACATAGACAACTCCAAGTCAAAAGTGCTTCAGCTGATAATACTCTGACTCTGAAGAAGTTTAGAAAAACCACAGCCAATTTATTTCCCTGCTATTTTCCACTTTATGAATGAGAAAGAGCAATACATGTTAAAATATTAAATCTAAAATGAATGTCTCAAAATAAAATTTCTAAGTAATAAAGCAATCATGATAAAAAAATATTGTGTGCGTGTGTGCCTGTAATATAGGCATGAGGTAGTTTATAAGCAGGTACACTTATAAACCAAAAGAGGTGCAGGATATAAGTTCTTAAACAGAGTCGTAGTAAAAGTATACTGTCTATTCTTTTCTCTTTACTCCAGCATACATTTTAGCCAACACCGAAAAGATAGGTCAGGGACAGACAGGAAGAAAATTGGTGATAATTGCTATAAAATTACATAGTAAATTCAATCCCTGTATATTGGTTGGAAGATTAGTTAATCTGCTTTAACAAAGACCCAGATTTGCAGCAGTTTAAAAAAAACCCTGAAATTTATTTATTTTTAATGTAGATCCAAGTTGAAAAGGAGACTCTGACATGAATTTATCTACGATTAAGGTGCTTTCTATTTTGTTGTATAGCATCTCTCTGTGGATAACTCAACTTCACAGTTTAAAATGATTCAACATCAAATGCACATTTTACACATTGGAAAAGGGGAAAGGTCCTATAGAACTGGGTCAAACTTCTTTCAAGGACACAACCCTAAAGATTAAAAAAAGTACCTACACTTAAATTATCTTGGTCAGAAATCAGTGAAATTACACGTCTGTGTTTGAGGATGCTAGAAATTGTTGTTCTCATTCCCAGCAACCTTGGCTAAAAACTGAGTGTTCTGTAAATATAGGTAAGTTGAATATTAACATTCATACTAATCAATCCTATTATTCTAATGAAAAACTCTCATGTCCATAAATCCCTATTATCCTCATTGTCTTAAGACCTCTATATGTTATAAAGTGATATGATGTTTAGAAAATCACCTTTGAAAATGTGTTATTAAAATGGAAGCCTGATTTTGCTACTGTCTTGCTAAATGACTTTTCTGTACCTCAGATGCACACACTTAGAACAATACCTAACACATAATAAAAACTCAATAAAGTTAGCAATAAAATTATGTGTCTGTTTTTCTCTACACTGTTTTAAAAAATAGTTCTTATTCATGTTTTATTTTTCTAATGTTAGTTCAAACATTTCTATTTTATTTTCTTAAAACCCATATTTTTTAATAATGCCAAACATGAAACTAAATGAAGGCCCTAGAATTATACATGTTTGTTTTTCTTAAGTTGGATCCTTTGTAATGATTTCTAACAAAAAGTGTTTTTTAAGTTAAATTTATACCAATCTCTATAAACAATAGCTTTATTAATTGACTAAATAGGTTTATCAATTTGTTTATCCCAGTGGTCGGCAAACTCATTAGTCAACAGAGCCAAATATTAACAGCACAACGACTGAAATTTCTTTTGAGAGCCAAATTTTTAAAATTTAAACTTCTTCTAATGCCCTTTTTCAAAAGAGACTCACCTAGGCTGTGGTATTTTGTGAAAGAGCCACACTCAAGGGGCCAAAGAGCCGCATGTGGCTCGCGAGCCGAGGTTTGCCGACCACGGGTTTATCCTAATGCTTAATTTCCTGAAAATACTGTAAACTTTACAAAGATCCATCTATATTTAAAAAACAAACAGTAACTAATAACTTTTTAATCTTTCATTCGATGCAAATAGCAATAATGAAGATGTGTGCATGTCTACCAGAGTACAACACAGCTTGAGGAACACAGATCAGAATATCTAAGACAGCCTGATAAAAAAGATTCAGATAAAATTTAAGAAATTATGTGGATTGTAAATGATAAGCAAGCATTAAACACAATAAACCCATTGCAAGTAGCTGATATTCTGCATAAGTACAGGGTTAGGTAGCAGTAATAGGGTGTGTGGTTTGTGCTTGAGCATGTGGATATATTAGTGTCAACAAGAAAAACCATTATTGCCCCATCATGCATCCACAATGAATGAATTTTATGCGCCAGGACAGAAGAAGCAGAAAAAAAAATCTACACTTTGGGAGAGCAAAGAAAGAAAGGAATGGAATAAAATAGTAAAGGAGATTAATCATGGTTAATACAGAAGTCTTGGATCTGAAAAGCAAACACAGGAATAATAATAGCATAGAAGAGGTAAAGAGATATGAGAGGACAGAGACAGAGACAGGGGAGATGTCAAGAAGAAAAAGAAAAACGGAAATCCTACTCTCAAAATTTAGGGTCGAAAATAGAGACCAATATGAGAGGGAGATCCCACAGGCAAAGTGCCTATTCTCCCTGGCTCAGGCCTCTACTGCCCTTCTAATAATGAATAGATCTTTTTTTAAAAAAAAATATATATATATTATTGATTTTTCACAGAGAGGAAGGGAGAGAGATAGCCAGAAACATCGATGAGAGAGAGACATAGATAAGCCGCCTCCTGCACATCCCTTACTGGGGATGTGCCTGCAACCAGATATATGCCCTTGACCGGAATCGAACCTGGGACCTTTCAGTCGCCAGGCCAACGCTCTATCCACTGAGCCAAACCGGTTTTGGCACAAAGAACAGATCTTATAGACATTCCCTCTCTGAATCCCTTAGTCTTGACATCTTCTCTCTCCTCTTCACATACTCATCAACACTCAGTGACTTCTGCTGCTTCAGAAGTCAGTTCACCTCAAATCATGACACTTTAGACACGTATGTTTCTCCATAGTGGGCAATCTAAACTGAAGCTAAGGATAAAGGCATTTCGAAGACATTGGCATTTACTGTCTAGAACTACATTGGACAATTACCGTGGGCTCTAGTCCTTATCTGTGGATTTTGAAACTGTAGAATCAACCAACCAACAGTAAGAAACAGCACCTTTCATACGAGGTTACAAAATCCACTGATTTGGCCAACTATTCTGTGCTATTATTGCATAAGGAACTTAAGCATCCTCAGAGTTTGGTATCCATAATAGGGGAGAGGAGGTGTCTTAGACACAATCCCTGAGGATACCAGTGACAACTGCATAATGCAAATCTATGCTCTCCAGGATGTTAGCCTCCAATTAAATGTAGCTATTGAGCCCTAGTCCAAAATGAGATGTTCTTTATGTACAGAGCACATACTGGATTTTGAAGACCTAATGTCAAAATATGTAAAATATTTCATTAATATTTTACATCAAGTACATGTTAAAATAATATACTTTCTTAATATTGAACTTAAAATATTATTAACATTTTAATACATGTGCCTTCTAGAAAATGTTAAATTTATGTAGTTAAAATTATATTTCTATTGGATTGAACTGATCTAGAAATTTACCCACCATAAAAAAATATTGTGTTTCTAAATTTTTTATTGTTTAAAATAGTAGATATATTAGTAGATATATATATCCCTTTTTTCCCCATTGGCTTTCCCCCAGACTTCCTTAACCCCTGTCGCATGCCCCCATTCCACCCCGAAGTGTCTTGTATCCATTGGTGTGCTTATATGCATGCATACAAGTCCTTTGGTTGTTCTATTTCTCTCCCTTCCCAACACTCCCCAGCCCTCCTGCTGTAATTTGATAGTCTGTTTGGTGCTTTACTGCCTTTGTATCTATCTTTTTATTTATCAGGTTATAATGTTCTTTATTTTCCATAAATGAGTGAGATCTTGTGGTATTTTTCTTTCATTGCCTGACTTATTTAACTTAATATAATGCTCTCCAGGTCCATCCATGCTACTGAAAATGGTAAGAATTCCTTCTTTTTTATAGCAGTGTAGTATTCCATTGTGTAGATGTACCATAGTTTTCTAATCCACTCGTCTGTTGATGGATACGTAGGCTGTTTCCAAATCTTAGCTATAGTGAATTGTGCTGCTATGAACATAGGGGTGAATATATCCTTTCTGATTGATGTTTCTAGTTTCTTGGGATATAATCCTAGAAGTGAAATCACTGGGTCAAATGGGAGCTTCATTTTTAGTTTTTTTGAGGAAACTCCATACTGTTCTCCACAGTGGCTGCACCAGTCTACATTCAGAAACATAGACAACAAGGCGAGTGAGAGCATGACTGTGGATGGGGAGGGGCAATGGAGGGGGGATAAGGACACAATTGTAATACCTTAATCAATAAATAAAAAATAAAATAAAATAAAAAATAAATAAAATAAAATAAGATAAAATGTCTTTCTCCTGAGATGAATCATAAAAGCTTAATAGGTGTATAGTCTGGTACATCCTCCAAATTGCAATGACACATGGTTGTCTTGGCCAACCACCACCCCTGTGCCTGTCCTTTATTAAAGGTCTTAGAATATGTGCCATCCAATTCTGTTAGGCCAATTAAGTCAATCACTACTTTTTTATTTAACTTTATTTTTTAACACTATTACAGATGTTCCCATTTTTCATCCCTTTACCCACCTCCATCCCCCTTTTCCTCTGGACATCACTACAATGTTTTATATGTCTATATGCTTATTGACTAATCCCTTCACTTTGTGTCAACTAATCCCCCTCCCCATTCTCCCCACTGACAGCTGTCAATCTGTTCTACGTATCTATGCCTCATTTTGTTCATTTTATTCATCAGTTTATTTTGTTCATTAAATTCCACATATGAGATCCCATGGTATTTTTCTTTCTCTGACTGATTTTTGTTGCTTAGCATAATAATCTCAAGATCCATCCTTGCTATCACAGAAGATAAGAAATAACCTCTTTTATTTCCCAATAGTATTCCATTACATAAATGTACCAAATGATTTTTATCCACTTATCTACTGATGGGAACTTGTGCTCTTTCCAGATGTTGGCTATCCTATATAATAAAAGCCTAATATGCTAAGTGTCTAGTTGACTAGTCAGCCATAGCCAGTCTAAGTGTAATATGCTAATGTATGCTAAAACTACTCAACTGCTCACCATAACGTACACTGACCACCAGGAAGCAGATACTCCAACCCGACTGGTAGGTAGGCTTGCTGCTGGGGTCCAGCCAATCAGAGCTGAATGAGACAGGCCTGATATGCCCTGTAGCCCTTCCACAGTCCCTACCCAGCTGGCCAACCTCTCACTTCCCTCCCTGGCCCTGATCATGCACCGATGGTATCCCTCGGCCTGGCCTGCACCCACTCTCAGGGGATGATGGAGAGCCGGTATCAGCCCTATCCTGCAGGCCAGGCTGAGGGACCCCACTGGTGCATGAATTTGTGCAATGGGCCTCTAGTTGTAAATAACACTGCTATGAATATAAAGGTGCAAATATTCTTTTGAATTTGTGTTTCAATATTCTTAGGATATATTCTCAGAAGTAGGATTGCTAGGTCAAAAGGCAATTTCATTTTCATTTTTTTAGGAAACTCCATACTATTTTCCACAGTGTGTTACGTTTTCTTCACAGCCTCAAGAGTGTTTTTTGTTGACTTATTGACGGTAACAATCCTGGCAGGTTTAGGTGATATCTCTTGGTTTTAATTTGTATCTCTCTGATGATTAGTGATGTTGAGCATTTTGCATACACTTATTGGCCATATGTATGTCAGCAATCTTTAGAAAGAAAGAAGAACAAATTTGTATGTATCACAATACATGATATCAAACTATACTATAAGGTCATTGTATTCAAAACAGCCTGGCATTGGCATGAAAATATGCATACACTAGTAAATTTATAGAACAGAGAGCCCAGAAATCAACCCCTGCCTATATAGTCAATTAATATTTGACAAAAGAACACATAATGGAGTAAAGACAGTCTCTTCAATAAATGGTGATGGGAATATTGGACAAAAAAAAATGAAAATAGAACATCAACTTACACAATACACAAGAATAAACGAAAAATGGATAAAATACTTAAATGTTAGACTGGAAACCATAGACATTCCTAAAAAAAACAAAAAAACAAACAAACACATCACATCAGTAGTAAAATCTCAGACATCTCTTGTAGAAATATTTTTGCCACTATATCTCCTAGGGTGAGGGAAATAAAAGGAAAAAATAAACAAATAGTAATACATCAAACTAAGAAGTTTTGCACAGCAACAGAAACTACCAACAAAATGAAAAGGGAACTCACTTCATGAGAGAACATACTTGCCCAGAATGATATATCAGATAAGGGGTTAGTTAACAAAATATATCTAAAAGGTATACAACTCAACACTAGCAAGACAAACAATTCAATAAAAAAAATGGGCAAAGGACCTGTATAGATACTTCTTCAGAGAGGGCAATCAGTACTTCTGCTCTTTTCTACTCAGAATTTATTTATTCTCCCTTACCAAATATCAATAACATAACAGTCTGAAGGAACATTATAATTTCCACTATTTATACTTTGAAATTCAGAGTAAAGAAAGTTTTAAAATATTCATTGAAAAATGAGGCAACTGAAATGTCAACATTTTATTCTCAAACTATTTAAGAGTCATCTGGGAAAGGAATATGAGTTCTGTTTATATCTTTTCTCAAAAATATAGTTTATTAATTTTAGAGAGGAAAGGAGAGGTAGAAAGAGATAGAAACATCAATGACGAGAGAGAATCATTGACCAGCTGCCTCCTGCACACCCCCCTACTGGGGATTGAGCCTGTATCCCAGGCAACTTGGGCATGTGCCTTAGTATAAAATTGAACTGTGACCTCCTGGTTCATAGATTGATGTTCAACCACTGAGCCATGCAGCCGGCAAGTTACAGACACATTCTAGTAAAATAAATAAAGCAGCAGGAAAGCAATAAGTTTTGTAGAACTGGTGTCCATACCATAAAAGTAACTTCTGGAGACAATGCTAGAGCAGTCTGAAAAACAAGCTATCAGCTATTTTGATGGGTCAAAGGACAATATATTTTAGGGAGAAAAATGTCTAAGGACATTAATAAAACTGAGATGGACAGTGATTCATATTCTGCAAGTGAAATACTTTAAAAATACCTTATATTTTATTTCACTTTTGATTTCTATTCCCTTATACACTATGTATATATATAGTATATACTTATATATACACAAACACACACACATATATATATATATATAACTTTATTTATTACATATATACATATATATATACATATATATATATATATATAAACTTTATAGACCTCTTTCAAAAAGTATAAATTTACAATTCCATATTATGGTAATTAATTGAATTATAGCTTGATCTGCAGAATTTTTTCTTAAGGTTTTAAAAAAAGTGATACTTTTGATTAGTACATTATAACTTTAATGAAATATGATGCTAACCTGAAAGATTGAAGAGGGTTTCTGAGTTCACCAATTTCATTTATGCTTTCAGATCATTTTGTAGTTCTCAAGGAAATAACAAAATATTAAGATATAATGCTTATACCTCATCTTCTTATTCAATTGTATATAAATGGCATTTATTGATACTCCAATGTAAGAAAGAAAAATATTAGAGAGAATTTCTTCTCTTCTACTTTTTATGCTCTCTTTCCTATTAGCTTCCCGATTTTGTTAGTATTCATTCATTTTACTCCTTTACCTGAGTATATATTCATATACATAAACCAATTGTTTATCTATTAATTATAGGCAGTATTTATCAAAATTCCCTAAATAGACTCATCTCTCCTATTGTCTTCTCTTGATTTCTGTTTATGATACTTATTTTTACATAATCCACATTTAAAAATTTACATTCTTAAACAATAATTCAGACTATTGACTTTTTCTGTGTCAACATTGAACAAACTAAAAAGAAGCAACATACAGTCATGCTTAAGGAACTACTTTTTTCTTCAGAATCAAACACCAAGATTGGACTCATAAAAAAACAAACACACATAAAACTATATCAGTAAATTTGTGTTCCTTGATTGCTTAAAAATCATAACACATTTTTTCAGCATAGACATATGAAACCTTTTTAAAGTAGTCTTATATATTTGTATTAGTTTTATATATTACTAGGGGCCTGATGCACAAAATTTGTGTAAGGGGCTCAGCCTTTGCAGCAGCCCCAGCTGCCTCGTGATCCTACCCCCCCCACCTACTGGTTGTCCAAGAAGGTCATTCTGCCATCTGGCCTAATTAGCATTTTAGCCCTTTATTATACAGGGTTATATTAATAGGGAAACTTTTTAAATATTTGTAATGTATATATATTTTTTCTCATTTTTTTAGAGAGGAAGAGAGAAGGAGAGAGAGATAGAAACGTCAATGATGAAAAAGAATCATTGATCAGCTGTCTCCTGCATGCTCCCTACTAGGGATTGAACCTGCAACCCTGTCATGTGCTCTGACTAGGAATCAAACTGTGATCTTCTGATTCATGGATTGATGCTCAACTACTGAGCTGTCCCAGATGGGCTGTCCTTATAAAATTTTAACTTTCTAATAGCTTTTAACGATTTTTAAAATAGATTCCTCTTATTTCCTATTGCCATTTTTAAAAGTTCTATTTATGATTTCAGTTCACCATTGAAAAAAAAAAGATCATAGCTTCTATTTTTTTCTCTAGTGTTTTTTTTAATGTGTGTATGTGTTTGTGTGTATGTACATTTTCAAGTGTTTTTTTCTAAAATAATAACATGTGAAAGCTGTATTTTATCAATATTGTATTTAAAATGTCTATTTGTTCTTCTTAAACTAAGTTTGATTATTGTTACAGGGAGTATAACTGGTTTGCTTAATACCCTTTTCCATCTTCAGACTTCCTTGCCAGCTTTTAATATAAGGCCTAAGAAAATGAAAATTAGTACTCAAATTGTTAGTCTCCTGACAGTTATGATGGCTAAGAAAAAAATTGTGTCTGGTGAACCTAACAGAAATCCCACTAGCAAAGGGACATATACAGAAAAAAAAAATTTTGTTACTTGGAGAAGTACAAATAAAAGGACTCAACTATGCTCTTTTCCCCCACTTACTTTCTTGCACATAATTAGGAAGACTGGTTAAGAAGAGTGAAAACCATCTACACAATTATCCATCATTTATCTGAAATTAAAATTAAACGAGATGCCCTGTGTATTGGTTGTTATCTAAATCTAGCAACTCTAAAGTCATCCGAAATTCACACACACACACACACACACACACACACACACACTCAGAGGGGAGATCTAGAGACACAGCGAGTACTTCTGTGTTCCCAGTGCCAACTGGCATCAATAGCCAACATTTTAAAAGAGTATGAAATTGGATGGAATGGAATAAGGAATTCTGAGTGTCCAGGTTTTTGGTGGGACAGCTCCCAGTAACTTTTAAAGAGTTGATCTCTGAGAGAAGATAAAGGAGAAAGAGGCTTGGCTGAAGAGGAGAAGGAATGAAATATTCCACTGGTGCTTACTTAGACTGTTTCCAAATTTTGGCTATTGTAAATTGTGCTGCTATGAATATAGTGATGCATATATCCTTTCTGATAGGTATTTCTGATTTCTTGGAATATATTCCTAAAGTGGGATCACTGGGTCAAATGGGAATTCCATTTTTAATTTTTTCAGGAAACTCCATACTGTTTTCCATAGTGGATGTGCCAGTCGGCATTCCCACCAGCAGTACACAAACTTCCTTTTGCTCCACATCCTCACCAGCACTTGTCATTTGTTGATTTTTTTATATTAATAGCCATTCTGACAGATGTGAGTTGACACCTCATTGTCATTTTGATTTGAATCTCTTGGATGGTTAGTGACTGAGCATGTCTTCATTTGTCTCTTGACCATCAGCTTACATCCTATATAAAAATAATCTCAAAATGGTTAAATGTAAGATAGAAAACCATAAAAATCTTAGAAGAATTCATAGGCTGCAAAACAGCAGACATACGCTGAAGCAATACCTTTACCTATACAGCTTCTAGGACAGTGGAAACTAAGAAGAACTACATCAACTTAAAAACTTTTGCACAGCAAACAAAGCCATCAATGAAACAACAAGAAAGCCCACTGCATGGGAGAATATATTTGCCAATGTTATCTCGGAAAAGAGTTTAATCTCTAAAATGTATAGGAAATTCATTCAACTTAACAAAAAGAAGATTAAACAATCCAATAAAAAATGGGCAAAGGACCTAAATAGATACTTTTTGAAAGAGGACATACAAAACACCTTTTGTTTGTTACTGATTCATAAGTAACCAATCCATTTTTATTGTTTGTGGCATCCAGGCGCATAAAATTGAACCCTTTTAAACTAGTTATTTCCTTCAACTATGTTTAGGATTGTGTGTATGTGTGTCTTTGTATGTGCCTTTATACCAAAACATGTTCCCATTTCTGTGGGGTTAATACTAATTCTATATGGAACTATAAAATACACACAGTATACACATAAACTACTGTAGATGCTTTGAGCTAGGGTTTTTAGGAAAGAAAATTTCACATAAAAGTATATTACTCATCTTCCTCTTCTAAACATCATTTAAAAACTAGGATATATGAACCATCTTCAGAGGAATGACCCTTTGTTTTAAGTGAAAGAAAATCTTCTGGGTTACCACACTTGCTGCAAAATATCACGGACTCTGTGAAATAAGAAAGTCAATATGTATTAGACAAAAAGAAGAAATGAATGTATAGGAAGTGAGCAGGGAACCAACTATGAGAAAAACAGCAGGGGGTTGCTTGTTTAGCCCAGTGGCCTTTTTCTATTCTTAATACACTGAAGATTCTGTAGATTGCAGAAAAAAAAATTACTTTAATTCTTTATTTTTCTGTGTACAGATATGATTTTTCTCTTTGATTTTTTGTTTTGCTTTAGTAATTTTTCCCATTGAGGTTATTATGCCTGCAAATTCAATTCAGTATAAGCTAAAAAGGATAAAATAATAAATTTCTTGAAGTTTTCCTTACTACTATTTGTGAAACTCTCCAAGAGCTGCAAGTATTCTTCCCTTAATAAATAATACTATATTCACTAAGGGAAATGAAACAGAGCTTAAAGTGAATCTTGCAGCCTATTAAACATTTAATAAATAATAAGGATCCACCAAAATGTAGACTACTTTTTATATATTCTGACTGCAGACAGTCACTTCCCAATTTGAACTACAGAAACAAAGAAGGAAGCTATTGTGATGAAAGAATCAAATATAAAGTGACTAAAAATAGCTGATTTATTGTATTTGACATTTATTAATACACATTTTCAAGGACTGGGTCATAAATGCAGACAGCTGTGAGCCATGGCCTGTGTCTATGTGTCTCTAGCTCAATATCTCAAGATATTGAGACCCTATTTCATTTTCAATATCTTAATAACCACATTGATACATTCATTAGTCAGATCTCTGGATTGCAATTTATCTTATCTTGGATTAAGCAGGGACTAAGACTAATATAGGAGACATTAAACCTAATTTGATAATTTGGAATAACTCTCATATTCTGATTGTCAAAACTGGCTGATTTCACGGAATCAATTTACATTTCATTGATAGCTAGCTTAGAGTCCACTTCCATCAGGATTATATCCTTCATCCCACCTTCCAAATCTAAACTACCTTCACAATCTTCTCAGCAAAAAAACACATTTGTCACCATCTTCAAATCTAATTATCCTCATACGCTGTGATTGGTTTGCAGGCAGAATTCTAAGATGGTCCCAAAATATCTGGCCATTGGTGTTGATTCCCACTATAATTTTATTTCTTAGAGTGTGGGTCTCTCCTTGTGAATATGATGAGATATTGATATCATTATGATAATCCAGTTATTTTCTAACAGGAAAGGAGCAAAAGAGGAGACTAGATAGTATAGATATGTCATTTACACAGCGTTGCATAAAAGCTGCATTTAATATTCTCCAGGTCTATTCCTTACTGACTGATGAGGGAAGGGACTAGACAAAGACATTTTAGATGTATGACCAGTAAGGCTTGAGTGATGTGGGAAGCTAATTGCTCCTCAATCACACCTGGAAACAGGTAATTGGCGAGGACGGAAGTGGCCACTAAAAGCATGAGAAACTTGAATAGTTGAACTTCTAAACAAGGAAATAAACTCTGTCATGCACCAGGTCCTCTTGGGATTCCTGTGACAGGGGGCCCATGCTCCCCTGTGCCAGAATGGCATACTGCCCGGTGGGACACCACACAAGAATGAAAGACTTTAATCTGGTTTGGATGCTGAACCACACCCAGCTGCAACATGGAACAGAAATTCTGGACACTGGCCCTGTTTCTGACTTTGCTGAACTCCCAGCTGCCCTTATTCTAGAACTGGCTTAAGGGTAGATGGGGGGCTTTGGAACCCAAGAAATGTAACGCCATGCAAATAAAGCCCTCTTACACAATTCATCCTCCCATGAAGGCTTCTAAAAATGCTTCTTTTATTGGAAACTCAAGAAACTTACTCTTCCAAATGACAGGGGAGTTTCATTCTCTATCATCAATATTACTGCCATGATTAAAGGATAGTTTATGGCAAAGATAAAGGGATTCCCACCCCTCACCCCCACCCCCGGGTAGATATGTCCTAGTAAGCCAACATATTAAAAGTAGCTAGACTTTGCCTGATCTCAAGGATTCTCTTGATCAAGGATTCTTTGAAGAAGTAAGCTGCCATGTTGTGAGTGGGCACCATGGTTAAGTACAGAGGTTGCTCTAGTTGCAGAAAGTGATCCTGATGGTGAAAATGAGACATTTTTGAAGGGGTTAGCAATTTGAATCTGTGCCAGTAACCTAATGCACATTCCTATTAGCCTATAGTCTAAGCACTGGCCCTTCTTTAATTATCAAGACCTGTTTACTTCTATGTTACAGAGGCCATAAATCGTGAACAATACACAACCTGCAGATGGGGTTATCAGTGCTGGCGCCAGTCCAGGCCTTTAGGTATAGTCTCACAACACCCCATCCCAACACATGGGGCTTTTTGCAAAGCCCATGTAAGATCTGGAAGTGCCAAAGAAACCATAGGCCATAAAGGGAAAGCTTTTTCCATATTGGCTTGTTCAGAATTTGCAGAAAAACAGTTTCCCGAGTCTGGTTCCAGCACATGCGAAACATCTGAAAACAAATGGATTTTTCCTGTTTCTCCAGTACTCCTGTGCATTTTTCAGTAGCCTGGTAAATTCTATAACAACCTTCAACTGACAACCAGCAAATAAGCAGGGACCTTAGACATACACGTCCCCCCACGCCCTGCACACACACACACACACACACACACACACACACAAACAACTCTACCAGTAACCTGAATGAAGTATAAAGCAAATTTATCTCTAGTAAAATTTCAGATTGTCTTTATTTTGGCTTTGTTATAGTCTGAGCAGAGAAAGGACCCAGTTAAGTCATGCCCAGTCTTCTGACTTATAAAAAACTAAACATAGACAAAAAGGTGTTTGTTTTTTTAACTGCTAAATCTGTGGCAATTTGTTATACAACAGTAGCAAACTAGCATGCATTATTTCTTGGCCACAGGCAACTACATTAAGAAAAGGGTAATATGCAAATTGGTTAGGATGCCCTTACAGTAATGACCAAACAACAGACTGTGTGGGGTGACCAGGCCAGCAGAGTGGGGGGGCGGGGCAATGAGAAGAGACCAAATGACTGAACAACAGACTGCATGAGACAGCCAGGCCAGCAAGGGTGGGGGGCAGTGAGGGGCAAACAAGCCAGCAGAGGGGTATAGTAAGGGGTGAATAGACTGGTTGGGGGGCAATTGGGAGCAACAAGGGGGCAAGGAGACAGTTTTGGGTGACCAGGCTTGTTGGGGGAGGAGGCAGTGGAGGTAACTAGGAGGGCAGGGAGGTAGTTAGGGGCAATCAAGCTGGTAGGCAGAGGTGGTTAGGGGTGATCAGGCTGGCAGGAGGGCAGGGGGGTAGTTAGGGGCAATTAAATAGGCAGGCAGGTGAGCAGTTAGGCGCCAGCAGTACTGGATTGTGAGAGGGATGTCTGACTGTCCATTTAGGCAGAATCCCTGGCATTCAGACATCCCTCGAGGGGTCACAGACTGGAGAGGGTGCAGGCTGAGGTTAGGAGACCCCCCCTCACTGGCACAAATTGCATGTACCGAGTCTCTAGTTATACAGTGGTACCTCGAGATATGAGTTTAATTTGTTCCATAACCTTGAGGCGTGGGAAACTATGAGACGCTCGAGTCGCGGTAAACTGGTGGGTTGTGTGCAGCCAGCCAATCCACGCTATTACTCCTATCTCAAATGTGGGTCATATTTCAAAGCAAAATTCACTCGCTCAATGGCTATTATCTCAAAAACCTCGCATGTTAGGGCACTCGTATCTCGAGGTACCACTGTACTATAAATGAAGTTCGCAGACATTGTTTTAAGGACTCTGAAAGATTTTCAATGAAAGACTAGACAAATATAAGGTCCTAATTCAGTGTTGTGTATGTGATTGAATAAATAGTTAACTTTTAAGAAATATTTCACAATGTAGATTACAAAGCACATTGAGATATGTTGATTTTTAAATGATAAAATATTGATAGAAGTGTTGTTAAAATATACAATTTTTAGAAATGAAAAGGAGTAATTCATAAAGAGGTAAGTGACTTGACTGAAGTCACAACTTTGGTTTAAATGAGAAAAATTTTCACCCATAAGCTCTCTACCTGTACTGAGCAAGGGTTTGAGGAAATAAGTTGATGAAAATGTGTTTGAAAATATATAGAATACTGATTAATTCATGAAAACAAGTATAAATGGCATCAAGAAAATGACTCTTGGGGCATAAATCAGTCATCTTTGAGTTTCAATTCCTTCATTTATAAAATGGAATTAAAATAATACCAAACTCAGAGAGGGCAAAGCATTCACATAGCATGTTTCCTGTAGATTATTAAAAAGAACATGAAGCCCTCATCAGTGAGTTCAGTGGTTAGAGTTTCGGCCCTAGCACTGGAGGGTTGTGGGTTATATTCCTATTCAAGGGCACATATCTGGGATGTGACTTTGCTACCCACCTCTAGTTGGGGTGCAAGGAGGGATCAACCAGTTGATGTCTCTCTCCATATCTCTCTCTCTCTCTCTCTCTCTCTCTCTCTCTCTCTCTCTCTCTCTCTCTCAGAAAAGCAATAGAAAAATATCCTTAGGTGAGGATTAACAACAATAAAAAAAAAGAGCATGGGCAATATAGGGGTTTTGAATCTTATACCTTTTATAATCATGTTACATGCTATCTTTATATATATCTTCATATATACTAAAACTAATCAACAAAATTCAGCAGAAACCGGTTTGGCTCAGTGGATAGAGCATGGGCCTGTGGACTGAAAGGTCGCAGGTTCAGTTCCAGTCAAGAGCATGTACCTTGGTTGCAGGCAAATTCCCAGTAAGGGACATGCAGGAAGAAGCTGATGGATGTTTCTCATCCATGTTTCTAGCTCCTATCCCTCTCCCTTCCTCTCTGTGGAAAAATCAATAAAGTATATTTTAAAAAAAGAAAATTCAAACTCTTATAAATATTATTTTAAAAATAGATCACACACTTGAAGGAAAACCATGTTTTCCCTCCACCTGGCTCCCACCCTTCCCTCTACCCTTACCTCCCTCCTGTGACCTCATCCATAGGTGTATGATTTTTGTCCAGTTTCTCCCTGTACACCCCTCACCCCATTCCCCCTGAGAATTATCAGTCCACTCCCTTTCTGTGCTCCTGATTCTATTATATTCACCAGTTTATTCTGTTAATCAAATCTTCAATTCCCTTAATTTTCAGATTCACTTGTTGATAGATACGTATTTGTTGTTCATAATTTTTTATCTTTAACCTTTTTCTTCTTCCTCTTCTAAAAGAGTAACTTTCAGGATTTCATATAATACTGGTTTGGAGTTGATGAACTGCTTTAGCTTTTTCTTATCTCTGAAGCTCTTTATCTGCCCTTCAATTCTGAATGATAGCTTTGCTGGATAGATTATTATTGGTTGTAGGTTCTTGCTATTCATCACATTGAATATTTCTTGCCACTCCCGTCTGGCCTGCATAGTTTCTGTTGAGAAATCAGCTGACAGTCGTATGGGTGCTCCCTTGTAGGTAACGAACTCTTTTTCTCTTGC
This sequence comes from Lasiurus cinereus, assembly GCA_011751065.1. NCBI lineage: Eukaryota > Metazoa > Chordata > Mammalia > Chiroptera > Vespertilionidae > Lasiurus > Lasiurus cinereus. Next base: position 39,221,601 of record JAAGEH010000012.1, on the reverse strand, counting down.
TGCTTTTAATATTTTCTCTTTGTCTTTTGCTCTATGTATTTTAATTATGATGTGTCTTGGTGTAGTCCTCTTTGGATTCCTTTTATATGGGGTTCTGTGTGCTTCCTGGACTTGTAAGTATATTTCTTTTACCAGATGTGGGAAGTTTTCAGTCATTATTTCTTTAAATAGGTTTTCAGTATTTTACTCTCTCACTTCTTCTGGCACCCCCATAATTCTGATGTTGGTACGCTTGAAGCTGTCCCAGAGGCTCCTTACATTATCTTCACATTTTTGGATTTTCTCTTCTTTCTTTTCCAGTTGAGTGTTTTCTGATTTTTATATTTCAGATTTTTTATTTGATTCTTGTCTTCCTCTCGTCTGCTGTTAGGTCTCTGTACAATATTTTTTAAATCAGTCAGTGTATGTTTAAATTTTAGTTGGTTCCTTTCCATCTCTAGTTGTATCTTTTTCATCTCCTCTTGGGTTTCACTAAATTTATCCATCTTTTCTAGCATATTCTTGAAAAACCTTATAAGCATGGTTTTGAACTCTTATTTCCAGTCGTTTGTTTTCCTCCATTTCTTTTATTTGTGATCCCTTCCCTTGACTCAGCATTTTCACTATGCCAGGAGAACTTCTGTGTTGGATTCAGCCTTATAATACCAGACTTGCAAAACTGCAGAAGCCTCTCTATTGAGCTTGGGATCGGATATGGAGGGGGAAAAAGAGAAACAAATGTAATAATCTGAATAATAAAGATTTAATAAAAAATAAATAAATAAAATAAAAATTTAAAAAAAAAGAAAACCATGTTAAAGGTTGTAGGTTGAATATTTTCCTCTCTTTCTAAACATCTTAAAGTTTTAGTTGGGCTTTGGTTTTTTTACAAAGTGTTTATCGTGTTCCAATATTTTTTCTATCTACCTTCCAAAAATGAACACAAAAAGAGAGGTTTATTTAAAATAATAGTAAAAGCAAAGCATAGTTCTAATTCAACTGTCATTTTTAAAAATTCAAAAGCAGTCCACATCATTCTCAAATATTAAGCAAAGTACTGGCTAATTTCTCATTTTTTTAAATTTTTGACAATGTTAGGATGTATCTTTTTATTAAATACTAGAGGCCGGGTGCACGAATTTGTGCACCAGTGAGGTCTCTCAGCCTGTCATGCAAGATCAAGCTGAAACTGGCTCTCCAACATCCCTGATGGGTCCAGGATTGCGAGAAGTCATAGGCCAGGCCGAGGAACCCCAATGGTGTACAATTGGGGCTGGGTGGGACCACCGAAGGGATCCAGGGCATGTCTGGCTTATCTTGCTCAGTCCGGGTTAGGGCCAATACGGGCAGGCCAGCTGGGGAGGGACACAGGAGGTTGGCCAGCTGAGGGTCCACAAGTAGGCTCTAGGATGTGTCCAGCCCATCTTGCTCATTCTTGATTGGCTGGATCCCAGCAGCAAACTAACTTATTGGTCGGAACGTCATAGCAACTGGTTGACCAATTGACTGTCTGCCCCCTGGTGGTCAGTGCAAGTCACAGCAAGCAATTGAGCAGCCTTAGCATATCATTAGCATATTACGCTTTGATTGTTTGAATGGTCGACTGGTCGACTGAACGCTTAGAATATTATATAGGACTAGAGGCCCGATGTACAAATTTGTGCACTAGTGGGATCCCTCAGCCTGGCCTGTGAGATCAGGCTGAAACTGGATCTCCAACATCCTCGGAGGGGTCCCAGATTTCGAGAAGTCACAGGCCAGACTGAGGGACCCCACCAGTGCACTGTCAGGGCCAAGGAGAGACCATATGAGGACTCCAGGGTGTTTCCAGCCCCATCTTGCCCAGTCCAGATCAGGGCTGATCAGGGCCGGCCAGCTGGAGAGGGACACAGGAGGTTGGCCAGCCAAGGGATCACAGGAAGGCTCCAGGACATGTCCAACCCATCTTTCTCAGTCTTGATTGGCCAGCCTCCAGCAGCAAGCTAAAACTACCTGTTGAAGCATCTGTCCCCTGATGGTCAGTGCACGTCATAGTGAGTAGTTGGGAGGCCTAAGCATATCATTAGCATATTACGTTTTGATTGGTTGACTGGGCACTTAGCATATTAAGCTTTTATTATACAGTGGTAACTTAAGATACGAGCCATTGAGCGAGCGATTTTTGCTTTGAAATACGAGCAACATTTGAGATAGGAGTAATCGTGCAGATTGGCTGGCTGCACATGACCTGCCAGTTTACTGCAACTCGAGCGTCTCATAGTTTCCCATGCCTCAAGGTTACAGAACGAATTAAACTTGTATCTCGAGGTACCACTGTATAGGATTGGAAAGAAAGCCATCCAGCAAATGGCTTTTTTCAGACACTCTCATTTAAATGTTTTTTTTAAGACTAAAAGAAAAAATAATATATTTGTAACACTTAAAGAAAAATGTTAAAATAACTTTGCACATTATTTTCCTACCTTTAAATGGCTTGAGACTTGACAATATATTTCCAAAATTTATTTTACACTTAAATGCATTTGAATATGCATTTGAAAGCCTAATATTGCTTTTGATATCTTCAAAATAATTTAATTCAATCATTTGCCCAAAATAACTCCAATGGATCTTGAACAGGACTTCCTGACAGAAACAGTTAGATATGAAACTCATATATACACTAGAGCTACAAAAAGTAGGTGTCTGTTTGTGGGAGCCCCTTTCCTCATCCCACGTGGTTCAGGGTCCCCGGTTCAGGGTTCGGTTTCTGAAGGAGGCCACACACAAACAAAAAGAGAGACTAGAAAATATTAATTTGGCAATATTGGGGGGCCAGACGGGAGCCTTCCTCTAGTGCAGTGGTTCTCAACCTTTCTAATGCCGTGACCCTTTAATACAGTTCCTCATGTTGTGGTGATCCCAACCATAAAATTATTTTTGTTGCTACTTCATAACTGTAATTTTGCAACTGTTATGAATAGTATCTGTGTTTTCCAATAGTCTTAGGAGACCCCTGTGAAAGTGTCACGACCCACAGGTTGAGAACCGCTGCTCTAGTGGAAAGGACTACCACTTGCTCTGGCCTTTTTCTCCCTTTTATTAAGGCTTTGGGACACACCTCCTGCCTTTAGGCAGGAAAAACAAAACAGAAATTAACATGAAACAAACAGGTAGAGACTGCTTCAGCTAACAATGTTTTCATCTAAATAGTGAGTAATTAGCTCTGACCTTTCAGAGCAGTTAAGGTTGACCAGCCTTCTGGCCTCCTGTTTACATCCATTTAGTGAGAACAATGTTTGGTTTCTGACATCTGTAGAATAATATCATGTAAGGATATTATCAGCTTATACCCAGTCTCCAACAGGTGTCATTGTCAGGGGTTCCAAAACTTGATTTTAAAATATCTAGTATTAAAATTAACTAGTCATATTTTATAGTCATGTAAAATTAATAGATATATTGATTAATAAATAATCATTAACTTTGTATCTTATCAAGAGGGAAAAATAAAATTTATGTATGTTTAACTTTTTTGTCACTGTATATTAGGAATATCTGTGGAAAATTCTCATGCTTTTAAATATATGTTTATTGATTTCAAAGAGGAAGGGAAAGAGAGAGAGATAGAAACATCAATGATGAGAACCATTGATTGGCTGCCTCTTACATGACCCCTACTGGGGATCTAGCCCACAGCCAGGGCATGTGCCCTTGACCTGATTTGAACCCAGGACCCTTCATTTTACATGCCAACACTTTATCCACTGAGCCAATAGCTAGGACAGTTCTCATTTTTTTAAGAATTCAAATTTACCTCTTTTCAGTGATTATGTTGAAAATATCAAATATTTAAACAGAATAAAAAAACAAACTCTTGTTTATTTGCTTTAGTTTTACAATTGATCCTATCCTAAATTCTAACAGTGCCTGTCTCATACATGAATATAACATAATGAGTCCTGCACCATCACAGATATTAAACTCATATAAGTTGCCTTCACATGAGTTTTTACACAAAGCAGAAGTCATTATTTTTCCTATAATGAAAGTATATTCAAAACCAGAAAATTTCTACCTCCATTTCTCTTACTAAATTACAAAGATGTTATAATTTTTACCTGTTTATATTTTCAATATTTAGTAACTCAAATGGAAAGTTAATTATATCAATGCACAAAGGGAGGGGAAATGCATATATGTATAGTGGGAAGCTTAAATTTTCAGAAAAGATTTGTAGATAGACTAATGATAATGATGAGAAAGCCTTCTGTCCCTCCAGTCAAAGAAAAGCTATATGTATATGGTGTGTCTTGAAAATAGTGCATGTTGACTGCACATTGTGACTGATAGTATAGCATTTCAACATTGTTATAAATTACTTTAGTAAGTATAAGTGATTGTGATTACAGATCATACACATACATCAACAATTAGGAAGGCAGTAACAAATAGCACTTTAAATAATTAATTTAAATGTGTGACAACTGCAACATCCAGATGAAGATTTCCCATAAAGTTTTAGAAACTAGAAAAATACATTTTTACTCTAGCACACATAAGCATATCATACAAAATAGTGGTGCTTTTTGTTGAGAAAACTGAACTTAGGATAAAAGCTGAGAAGTATATAAAGCTATAAGTTCCATTATTTTTTAAAAGCTGAAGATTTCCTGATAACACTTAGCAGACCATTTTTACTTGACAAATTATTACTTTAAAAAAGTCTCTTTAACTCTGAGAGAAATTCAATTAGATACTTGCAAGTGCCCATTGCCTGAGCAGCAGTCACATACACCTTGTCCCTGTCACAGTGCTTGGTGTTATCGAGGGGTGAGTGACAGACAAGTCCAAGACTAACAAAGGCTCACTCTGTTCCTGTCAGCAAGCTCTGGTATATCTTTCTTATTAGAAGTACCCAGGAGCTTTAGACTTTGCAACAGAGTCTCAGAGTCAGTAATAGCTGGCTTTCATTTTTAACCATTTATATTCCTGAATGGAAGCAGATATTTCCCTTTGTCATGTCCCCTTTTGGCCAAAAAACAGCAATTTAATTTACATTGAGAAAACACAAACCATAACATCTTCTCTTCCCACTACCCACTTCTGTCTTAAATAATGGAGTAAACAGTTCTCAGACTAAAGAAAAAATCTAATATCATGGTGGCAAAATTAAAGTTCTAAGCATTTTCCTATCTTTTATTCTCATGTAGAAGTAATACATTGGAAGGACCACATGATTTTAGTTTTAGTTTCTGGGTGAAGCTGAATGAAAAAAAAAAGGGGCGGGAGGGGGTCATTCAAAGTTCAAGTTTAAATTTGCATGTATCAAAAATTACAAATGTATTATTTTTTTTTAGATTCAGATACATATCCTATATAATAAAGAGGTGATATGCAAATTGACCCTCATTCCATCATGCCATCACAAAATGGCTGCACCCACAGTGGAGGCAGGGTTCCCATAACAAGCTCTAATGAGTGATCAGCAGGGACTTGATGCTGTGTGGTGGGAGGCCAGGGCGGAAGACCTCAGGCTGAACCCTTCACCAGGCGATGCTTGACAGGGGACTTCAGGCTACGCCCCCTACCCCCCCACCAGCAGGGCTCAATGGGAAGGGTGGGGGTATACCAGGTTTGGATCTTGCCCAATAGGAGTGGGACTGGTTGGGTGTAGTCTTACGCAATTTGGAGATGCATGCTGGTAGGTGGAGTCTTGACTCTGGGTCCCACAGCGTGCCCCAGACTCTGACAAGAGGAAGATTTTCATATACAATTTACTAATTTTCTTTCATCTCTGACACTTTTATTACAGAGAAAGGGAAAATAGCAATATTAAAATATTTCCTCTAATTAATTTCCTCTTAATTGTGCACCAATTTCATTCACCAGGCTACTAGTAGTAATAATAATAATAGCTGAAACATAATACTTAATAATGAAACAGAAATTTTAGGGGAACAAAGGCAAGTTTAGGGAAATTTTAGAATTGGGGTCCATGAAAAAAACAACAACATAGGGCTATAGATTGGAAGAAGGTTCATTTCCATAACACAAGGAAGCTAAGTGCAGTTATATTTCTATAAGACAAGAGAACAGCAACAGTTGCATTTACATAAGACAAAGAATCAGCAAAGGGTATATTTCCATAAGACAAAGAAACTAGAAGTAGCCAAAAAAGGTCTATATTTACAAAATAAAGAAAAAGAAGAAATCCCAAAATGAATAGGAGGACAATGAGGTAGGAGGACCTCAGGAGTCACTATAGTAACCAATTTGAAAGGGAATATTGACCAATCAGAGGGGATAACAGGGCACAGGAACTACTTTATAAACCATAAAAACAGAAAGTTGGTGGGACCCTTTCCCCCTCCCCTTGTGGGAGTCTGTACTTATTCTATATAATAATTCCATATAATAAAAGAATAATATGCAAATTAACCATCACTTCAACACACAAGATGGCTGCCCCCATGTGGTCAAAGATGGCTGCCACAAGATGGCCAGCAGGGGAGGGCAGTTGGGAGGGACCAGACCTACAAGGGAGGGCAGTTGGGATGATCAAGCCTGCAGGGGAGGGCAGTTAAGGGCAATCAGGCTGTCATGGGAGTGGTTAGGAGGTGATCAGGCTGGCAAGCAGTATCAGTTAGGGGCACATCAGGAAGGCAGGTAAGTGAGCAGTTGGAAGCCAGCAGCCCTGGATTGTGGAAGGAATGTCCAGCTGCCCATTTAGGCCAGAAAAGCCCTTGAGGGATCCCAGATTGGAGAGTGTGCCTGTTGGACTGAGAGACTACCCCCTACCTCCATGCACAAATTGTATGTACTGGGCCTCTAGTTCTTCAATAAATTTCCATCTTTACTATACTACTCTCTCTCCATGGATTCATTCTTTGACTCTGGTGGACATAGAATCTGAATTCCAGTCCAAAAAATTCCTTATCAATAAGATTACAAATTACATGTCAAGCCTCAAAATTTGTATTTATTTAAAAACTAATTTTATGTATTACATAACTCTAAAAGGCATACAAATTACTGATGCTTAAAAGAAAAATAGTGTTTATATCAGTTTTTAATTTATTACTATGATCACAGAATACTATTTTGTGAAAAACATAGAATAGATTAGAACAGTGGTTCTCAACCTTCCTAATGTCGCGACCCTTTAAGACAGCTCCTCATGTGGTGGTGACCCCCAACCATAAAAATATTTCCGTTGCTACTTCATAACTGTAATTTTGCTACTGTTATGAATTGTAATGTAAATATCTGATATGCAGGATGTATTTTCATTGTTACAAATTGGACATAATTAAAGCATAGTGATTAATCACAAAAACAATATGTAATTATATATTGTGAAATATTTATTTCTAATTAGAAATAAATGAAATTTTGTCTTGAATCATGGTGTAGCATGGGTAATAGTCTTACTGTTACATTGCTACATTTTGCTACACCGAGAAGCGGAGTGTTGGTTCCTAAGACCATGGGAAATAGGTGTTTTCCAATAGTCTTAGACAACCCCTGTGAAAGGGTCGTTCAACCCCCAAAGGGGTCACGACCCATAGGATGAGAACCACTAGATCAGAAGAACAAAAAATACCCAAGTTAAAAAATAATAGATTTAATCATGAATGTGAATTATCAGGAAGTCAAAAAAGCTAGTTTTGGTAGAAAAATAGAAAGACTTAAAATAAGAGTTGGTTTGATCTAAGGCTAGCCTTTGATTCTGTGATTAGGAATGAAAATTAGGTTGCAGTTCCTATTGCAGGGAGAAAATAAAAGGCACTTCTTGCCTTTGCACTGAAATGGGATGATTTCATCAAGAATGACATTGGATTTATTTGCTCCTTTGTGGTATATTCAGTACTTATGTTGAGATCAAAAGACATACCTTTTTTTTCTTGGAGACAGACTGAAAAATAAATTACTATTTTTTTAAAAAGCTGGTTGGAAAAATTTATACCAGTTGACAAGCCACATTATTTTATTTAGTAATTTATCTAGTAAATATATAGTAGTGTTTTCTTCTTCTTCTTCTTCTTCTTCTTCTTCTTCTTCTTCTT
>JAAGEH010000012.1:38872555-39213474 GCA_011751065.1 Lasiurus cinereus | reverse complement strand
CTCCTTCTCCTTCTCCTTCTCCTTCTCCTTCTTCTCCTTCTCCTTCTCCTTCTTTTTCTTCTTCTTCTTCTTCTTCTTCTTCTTCTTCTTCTTCTTCTTCTTCTTCTTCTTCTTCTTCTTCTTCTTCTTCTTCTTCTTCTTTGTCCTACTTGCAAAGTTACTTTAAGCTTTATTTTAAGCAAGTACCATCATGATGTACAGTGGTACCTCGAGATACGAGTGCCCTAACATATGAGATTTTTGAGATACAAGCCGTCGAGCCAGCAATTTTTGTTTTGAAATACGAGCAACATTTGAGATAGGAGTAATCGCGCGGATCAGCCGGCTGCACACGACCCACCAGTTTACCTCGACTCGAGTATCTCATAGTTTCCCATGCCTCAAGGTTACGGAACGAATTAAACTCGTATCTTGAGGTACCACTGTACTTGCTTTATGCCTACCATGTATACATTCGTTTTAATGGGAGAAAAATAACAACAAAACTTTGATTTTGCAGCATTTGGATGCCTTGTGACACAACCGGAATATTGTAGAGAAGCACACAGATACAGATGTTTTGGAAGCATGTTCTAAAACTTATAACTCTCTCTGTAATGAAGAGTTTACAATCTTCAACAAAGTAGATATTTCAAGAAGTCAACTGATAGACGATAAATTTAACCGGCTCCTTGAAGATTTTCTGTAAGAGGTATATATTACAAGTATTTTGTCAGTTGGGCCTCCTCCTCTTCAGTAACTGAATTATTCACCTGTCCTGTTATAGTCCCTAGCAGTATGTTGAAAAGATGTTCATACTTTTTGTTCTATGATTCATAGAATACTATTTTTGACGTGGTAAAAATCTGTGAGTTGGGGGAAGGTGAATGCCAAACTAACATCCTTTTTAAAACTTTATTTTAAAGAAATAATCTGGGAAGTTGCCAGGGTTTAGTTGAATATGAGGCTATTATGGAATAGGGTGTTAATGAAACAGAAAAGTAGAGCTAGATTCTGGCCATGCAGTCTCAAAAGTAGGGTATTTCTTAGTGTACAGTCTTTGATATCATAAACCTTTGAGGAACTGCTGTTATACCCACTGTCGAATTTTAGCTTTTGGATGATCTACTTATTATATTTCTAAAGAGGCTTAAAGCACGCCATTCAACATACACTTGTATTTTTTTGTGTAATTTTTATCATTTCTGGAAATATATTTAACAGTCTAATGGATTTGCATACAATAAAAATTTATACTTCTCAAATTAATGTTTTAAGCCTTTTCAACATCACTTTTATCATTAATGCTGCTAAAATGATAGGGATTTGGTAATTTTCAGGTTTCTTGTTTTAGAATTCTTTAATGTTCTTTTTGTTTATGTGTAATGATGCATGCTTACTAATTTTTGCTTAATTGGCAGTTTGTTCAAATATTTTGGTGTTCAATGCTCTCATTATTACTTAAAAATTTTAATAGCTGTATTCTTCCCTGGATATGATTGTTATTAGGACAAGATCATTTAAAATCAACCAATATTTTGTTAAGTTTAATCATTTTGTAGAAAAATTAAAAGTTTAAAAACAACTAAGCATTTTTTGAGAGACCCAGGGTTTGATACAGTAAGTTGGGTAGTATTTAGTGAACTTTATAAGTTTCATGTACTAAGACTCATACAATTTTCAACAACTTAAGTCACTGTAAATTGTAAAATTGATATCCAGAAAGGACTGGCATACCTAGTCCTTACTCAGAGTTTTTTTCTAAATTAATTGTAATTGGTCTGATATGTCTTTCTTTTTTTATTATTACTATTTTATTAGTGGTAGTAGTATTTATTTTTTATTAAGGTATTACTTGTATACATATCTTCCCATTGTCCCTCCCCACCCCACTCCCATACATGCCCTTACCCCCCTGTGTCTTGAGTTCATTGGTTATGCTTATATGCATGCATACTAGTCCTTCAGTTGATCTCTTATCTCCCCCACCTTTCCATAACCTCCTTGCTGTAATTTGACAAGCTGTTTGATGCTTTACTGTCTCTATATCTATCTTTTTGTTTATCATTTTATAATGTTATTATCCACAAATGAGTGAGATGATGTGGTATGTTTCTTTCAATGAATGGCTTGTTTTACTTAGCATAATGCTCTCCAGTTCCATCCAAGTTGCTGGAAATGGTAAGAATTCCTTCTTTTTTCTAACAGCATAGTATTCAATTGTGTAGATGTACCATGGTTTTTCTGATCCACTCATATGCCTGATGGGCACTTAGGCTGTTTCCAAATCTTAGCTATTGTGAATTGTGCTGCTATGAACATTAGGGCGCATATATACTTTCTGGTAAGTGTTTCCAGTTTCTTAGGATATATTCTTAGGAGTGGGATTACTGGATCAAATGGGAGTTCTATTTTTAGATTTTGAGGAAACTCCATCCTGTTCTTCACAGTGGCTGCAACAGTCTGCATTCCCACCAGCAATGCACAAGGAATCCTTTTTCTCGGCATCCTAGCCAACAATTGTCCTTTGTTGATTTGTTGATGATTGCCATTCTGACAGGTGTGAGATGGTACCACATTGTCCTTTTAATTTGCATCTCTCAGATAATTAGTAACTTTGAGCATGTTTTCATGTGTCTCTTGGCCTTCCTTCTGTCATCTTTTGAAAAGATTGCCCATTTTTCTATTGGATCATTTATCTTCCTTTTATTAAGTGGCTCATTTTTTATTAGATCATGTATCTTCTTTTTTTTAAGTTGTATGAGTTGCCTGTAAATGTTGGTGATTAAACCTTCATAAGTGATAACATTTGCAAATATGCTCTTCTATACAGTGGTCTTTCTTGTTGTTTTGTTGATGGTTTCTTTTGCTGTGCAAAAGCTTTTCATTTTGATGTAGTTCCATTTGTTTATTTTCTCATTAGCGTCCATTGCCCTAGGAACAGTATCAGTTCCTTCAGCTTATGTCTGAGATTTTGCTGCCTGTGGATTCCTATAGTATTTTTATGTTTTCCCATCTTATGATTAAGTCCTGTATCCATTTTGAGTTTATTTTTGTGTATGGTGTAAGTTGGTGGTCTAGTTTCTTTTTTTTTTTTTTTGCATATATCTGTCCAATTTTCCCAACACCATTTATTGAAGAGGCTGTCTTGGCTCCATTGTATGTTTATGCCTCCTTTGTCAAATAATAATTGAGCATAGTGGTTTAGGTCAATATCTGGATTCTTTATTCTATTCCATTGGTCCATATGTCTGTTCTTGTGCCAGTACCAGGCTGTTTTGAGAACAATGCCTTTGTAATACAGCATGGAATCTGGAATTGAGATCCCACCTACTTTATTCTTCTTTCTCAGGATTGCTGTGGCTATTAAGGGTCTTTTTATGTTCCAGACGAATTTTTGGAGAGTTCTTTCTAGGTCTGTGAAATATGTTGTTGGTATTTCAATGGGGAGTGCATTGAATCTATAGGTTACTTTGGGTAGTATGAACATTTTAATGATGTTGATTTTCCCAATCCATGAACATGGTATATTCTTCCATCTGTTTATGTCTTCCTCAATTTCTTTTTTCAGTGTCCTGTAGTTTTCTGTCTATAATTCTTTTATCTCCTTAATTAAGTTTAATGCTAGGTATCTTAATATTTTTGGTACAATGGTAAATGGGATTGCTTTTTTAGTCTCTCTTTCTGTAAGTTCACTATTGGTGTATAGAAATGCTATAGATTTCTTGGCATTAATTTTGTATCCTGCTACATTACCTAATTCATTTATTAAGTCCATTAGTTTTTTGATGGGGTCTTTCAGGTTTTTTATGTACAATATCATGTCATCTGCAAATAAAGACAGCTTCTTATTTTCCAATTTGGATGCCTTTTATTTCTTCTTCTTATCTAATTGCAATGGCTAATATTTCCAGTACTATGTCATACAGGAGTGGTGAGAGTGGGCATCCCTGTCTTTTTCCTGTTTTTAGGGGAAATGATTTTAGTTTTTGCCCATTGAGTATGATGTTAGCTGTGGATTTAGCATATACAGCTTTCATTATGTTGAGTTATGATCCTTCTATTCCCACCTTGTTGAGAGTTTTTATCAAGAAGGGGTGCTGTATTTTGTCAAATGCTTTTTCTGCATCAATTGATATGACTATGTGATTTTTATCTCTCAATTTGTTTATGTGATATATCACATTTATTGATTTGCGGATATTGTACCATCCTTCATTCTTGGGATAAATCCTACTTGGTCATGAAGTATGATCGTTCTGATGTACAGCTGTATCAGATTTTCTAGAGTTTTGTTGAGAATTTTGGCATCTATGTTCATGTGGGATATTGGCCTGTATTTCTCTTTCATTGTATTGTCTTTCTCTAGTTTTGGTATTAAGGTGATGCTGGCTTCATAGAAGGGTCTTGGAAGTCTTTCTTGAATTTTTGCAATTGTCTGAGGAGTAGGTTATAGTTCTTCCTTGAATGTTTGGTAGAACTTCCCTGGGAAGCCGGGCTTTGTTTGCTAGGTGCTTTTTGATGACTGCTTCAATTTCTTCCATAGTTATTGGCCTATTGTGATGTTTAGATCCTTCCTGATTGAGTTTTGGAAGGTCATATTTTTCTAGGAATATGTCCATTTCCTCCAGGTTGTCCAGTTTTTTGGAATAGAGTTGTTCATAATATTTTTCACCATCCTTTTTATTTTGTTGGGGTCTGTTCTTATTTCTCTTCTTTCATTTATTTAGATAATCTCTCTTTGATTCTTGGTGAGCCTGGCTAGAGATTCATCAATATTGTTTATCCTTTCAAAGAACCAAGTCTTGGTTTTGTTGATCTTTTGTATTGTTTCTTTGGTCCCTATGTTGTTTATCTCCACTCTGATCTTTATTAGTTCCTTCCTTGTGCATATACTGGGCTTTTCTTGTTGTTCTCTTTCTAACTCTCTGAGTTGTAAGGTTAGGTAATTTATTACCATCATTTTTTGTTTTTCACAATAGGCTTGTAGAGCTATGAAATTCCCTCTCAAGACTGCTTTCACTGTGTCGCATAGATTATGAACTGTATTTTCATTGTCATTTGTTGCCATGATGTTTTTTTATTTTTTTCTTGATCTCTCTGGTGTCCCAGTCATTGTTTAATAGCATGCTGTTTAGTCTCCATATGTTTGATTGCTTTGGATTGTTTTTATTGTAGTTGATTTCCAGTTTTATGCCACTGTGATCTGAGAAGACGCTTGATATGATTTCTATCTTCTTGAATTTTAAGAGAATTTGCCTATGACCCAACATATGGTTTATCTTTGAAAATGACCATGTGAACTTGAGAAGAATATATATTCTGTGGCTTTGGGGTGAAATGTTCTGAAGTTTTCAATTAATTCTGTCTGTTCTAGTGAGTCATTTTGGATTGATGTTTCTTTCCTGATTTTTATTTTAGAGCATTTGTCCAATGGTAATAGTAGAGTGTTAAAGTCTCCTATATGATTGTATTGCTCTCAATCTCTCACTTGATATCCTCCAGGAGGTTTTTTTTTTATGTATTTGGTGCTCCTGTATTGGGTGTGTATAAGTTTACCAGAGTTATTTCTTTTTGTTAGATTGTTTCCTTTAGTATTATGAAGTGGCTTTCCTTATCTCTTGTTATGTCAATCACTTTGAGCTATAATTTGTCAGATATAAGTATGCTACCCCAGCTTTTTTTCATTTCCATTTGCCTGAAAAAACCTCAGTGTTTTTGTGTCTTTTTTACTGAGGTGTGTTTCTTATAGACAGCAGATATATGGGTCATGTTTACTTATCCAATCCATTACCTTATGTCTTGATTGGAGCATTTAATCCATTTACATTTAAAGTTATTATTGATAAGTACTTATTTGTGGCCATTTTTATTCTTACCCTCGTGTTTCTTCTTCACGTCCTATTTTTTTTTCTTTTTCATTTTTCTTTCTTATTTTTTTAATTTTTATACCAGACCTTTTAGCATTTCTTGCATTGCTGGTTTGGTGGTAATAAAATCCCTTAGTCCTGTTTTGTCTGTGAAGCTCCTGATTTCACCTTCAATTTTGATTGAAAGCCTTGCTGGGTACAGTATTCTTGGATTCAGACCCTTCTTTTGCATGACTTTGCATATTTCATTTCAGTCCCTTCTGGCCTCAGTTTCTGTTGAGTAATCAGTCGCTAGTCTGATGGAGTCCCTTTGTATGTAACTCTCTGTCTCTCTGCCACTTTTAAGATTCTTACTTTGTCATTGGTTTTTACCAATTTAATTATAATGTGGCTTGACCTCAGTCTTTTGGGGTTCATTTTGCTTGGGACCCTGTGAGCATCTTGGCTTTGTGTGAGGTTTTTCTTCCCTATATCAAGGAAGTTTTCTGTCATTATTTCTTCAAACAGGTTTTTTATTCCTTGCTCAGTTTCTGCTCCTTCTGAAACCCCCATTATGCGGCTATTTTGTGTGTGTGTGTGTGTGTGTGTGTGTGTTATCCCAAAGTTCCCTTAGGTTCTCCTCCTGTTTTTTTATTTTTTTTCTAGAGGCTGCTCTATTTGGGTATTTTTTTCTACCTTTTCTTCTAGCTCACTGATGCATTCCTCTGCCTTGTCTAGCCTACTCTTGATGCTTTCTCTTGAGTTCTTTAAAGCAGCAATGTCAATTTTTATTTTCCTCTTGGTTCTTCTTCATTTCCTCTTGGTTCTTGCTCACATTGTTGAATTTATCTTCCATTGTTTTTAGCCACCTTATGACCATTTCTCTGAATTCCTTCTCTGGCAGATTCCTTGCTTCCATTCTGTTTACTTCTTTTTCTTATGATGCCTGCTTTTCTTTCATATGCTGGCTGTTTCTTTTTCTCCCTATGGTCTCTCTTCTCCAGGTGCCTAGTTATGTTTGTCTCTCTCTCCTGCATTGACTTAAAGTTACAAAATACAACCCTACCAGGTACAATGCAGAAGGCAGTGAATAGAAATGTATTCATGATATTAATAACCCCAAATAAAGGTGACCACCAGAGAAAGACAAATAAGAGATAGGAAAGAAATAAGAATAGAGAAAAAAAAAGAAAGGAGTGCCAAAATAAAATTGGGGAGAGGGAAAAAAAAGTAAGATAGAAAAGAAAGAGAATAAGAAAGAAAAGGGTAACAAACTATCTTTATGGGGAGAAAACTCCAATAGAACAGCCACTAATCCCAACAAATGCCAGCAACAAGTACCTGGAGATTAATACAAACTACAAACAACTAATATCAAACAAAGTGAGGGAAAACAGAAGCAACAAACAAACAAAAGCAAAGAAAAGAACAAAACAACAAAAAGAATATGTAAAACAATCCCACAAAGAGCATAAAAAATTGATATAATCAACATTCAAGTAAACAACAAAAAAAGGACAGAGAGAAAAACAATTTTTTGGATAGTGAAGACAGAGAAGAGAGAGGTGTGTATAGACTTGGAGCAAGGGATTGGAAAGTAGATATATAAGTAGGGTGATATTTTAACAGGGGGTAAAAAGAAAGAATAGAAAAAATCTAATGCAGGAAAAGGGTAAGAGAAATAGGACAACAAAAGGGGAAAATTTAAGAAGAAAGTGATGGCATAAAGGTAGAGTTGAGATAGAGTGAAATGATGCTGAAGGAAAGATTAAAATAGAATGTGGAACACTAATCTCAAAGTAAAATAAAGAAAAAATAAAATGACCCTTTTTTAAAAGAAAAGGTAAAATAGTAGTAGTAATAATACTGATTGAAAATAAAAATGTAATGATTAAAAAATTAAAATCAAGTAAAAAAGTGAAAAAAATATTATGTAATAGATGAAAAAGAAATGAAAATAAAAAAATTTAAAAAATTAAAAATATAAAATGTGCAATAGTGAAGGTCATTCACTTCCTCTATTGTTGTTTGGCACACCTGTTTTCCAGTGAGCACAGGATTGCACTGCATTCCACTGCTACTCAGTGTTGTAAGCCAATCCTGATTTTTAAGCAGGCCATGTGTCTTAATTTCTTGTATTCCTTCACTTCTGATTACACAACAGTCAATTTGTGAGTCAGCCTCTGGATGGCAGTGTTTCTGGATGGACCTCAGTGTCTCTCTAGCCAGTGCTTAGAACCTGCTTTCCCTGTGGCACTCGATATCAGTTTGTAGGAGTGAGTTAGTACTCTTTTGGTCTCCCCACTCTGATCCCCAGGTTCCAGAAAAACAACTTTCCCTTGTAGTATCCTAGGGTGTTCCAACTGGGTGATCCTATGTATTGGGCTTAGCAATCAGAAGCAAGGATCTGAGGAGCAAAAAGCACAGAGCTGCACTCAAGTCTGCACAGTCCCCCTCATTTCCAACCAGCCGGCACTATTTTAAAACTCACAGGCTGTCCTTTTGTGTCAGATCAAATAAGTTTCTTTTTAGAGATCCCCTCTGTTAGCAGCTCTGAGGACCCCCTTCCACATTCACAGATCACTTCAGCCCCAACAGCGGAGGATTTCTCTAAGTGCAGACTTCCCCTGGTCCTCCAGCTCCCGCAGTGCACATATTTCTCTGTCCTGCTGGGACCAGAGACCTCACCTTATCCCAGACAAAGTCCGACCTTTTTATAGTGGAGGGTAGAGTTCCTCTGAATCCTTGTGTTTGTGCCAATTGGGAATCGGTGTTCTGGTGCTCGCAATTGTTCTGTGGATTCCACAGATGTAAATTCTCAGGCTTCTGATAACAACCACTTTCCTCTTCAAGATAGCATGGTCTCCCTGTCTGATGCTGGTGGCTCTGGGAGAGAACCCAGCAATGGTGGGTGCTGCCTGGTCAGGGGAATCCCATCCAGTAGTCCCCCACCTTCTCCTGGAGTATAGCTGTCCCTTAACTCATTAACAAACACTTCCCATGCGACCCTCAGCTGTTCTTTCTATCTGCTCCAGGGCAAGGCTCGAGACATGTCCATCTATTCTGCCACCATTTTTTTTTCTCCTAAAATAACATTTTCTTGAGCCTTTCTGAATCTCGAGTGCTTCAATAATTTCCACAGTTCCTTGCTTTGTTTTTGCTGATATTCATTAACATTTCTATTTATTTAGAAACAGCATCCACATCCATTTATCCCAAAATCTCTCTCTCTCTCTCTGTCTCTCATACACACACACACACACACACACACACACACACACACACACCATTCTACCTTGAAGAAGTAATGCTGTTATGAGCTGATCAAGGTGGAAAGATGGCCTTAGCGTTTCTCTCAGCTTGACTAAACTTTCCACAGGCATCTGACTCTAGGACCTGATCTCTCTTTCCTTAGAGCATTTACTTTAGAAAACATGTAATTATAAAGTATTTATTTCACCTTTGAGGTACAAATCTTTTAAAGGTTTTTGCTAATTTTATAACCTGGGAATGTTTTTCCCAAGAATCTGGAATTTATATCTTGGAAATATATTTACTAAGGAAGGTAGCACCCCTATCTTATAATTTCTGTGAAAGGGTAGGAGCCTAACCTTAGTAGGCATCCCTACTAAACCTATCTCCCTTCATGAAGATACGAGAGAGTTCACTTTTACTCTTTTTTTAAAAATATATATTTTATTGATTTTTTACAGAGAGAAAGGGAGAGGGATAGAGAGTTAGAAACATCGATGAGAGAGAGAGAGAGAGACATCGATCAGCCGCCTCCTGCACGCCCCCCACTGGGGATGTGCCCGCAACCAGGATACATGCCTTTGACCGGAATCGACCCTGGGACCTTTCAGTTTGCAGGCCGACGCTCTATCCACTGAGCCAAACTGGTTTTGGCTCACTTTTACTCTTGATAAACCCATTAACAAGTAGAGGTAGCTAGAATTATCCTCAGTTCTTAAAGAATTAAGCCCTGGAAATGTTTCCCAACTTTTTTTTTCAATGAAATTTTCTCACTCTCCTATTATAATAGCTTGAATAAAGTCCTCCTCACCTATTTAACTTTGGCCAGTTCAATGTTTTGACAGAACCATGTTTGTGGTGTTTGGGAGCAACATTTTTGTGGATGTGAGATAACTAATTTTTTGTGGAAATTTTTAGTCAATTACCTCTTTCTAAACCTCTCTTCCAGTTTGTATCTTGATATTTTTCTTGATCTTTATCCCTTTATGTGTTTCATCTCTCATGTGACTCATGTCCTAAGATACAGCTGAGATGCCTCATATTTTGGAGGTGAGTAGATTTCCAAGGATTCTTAGGAATTCAAGCTTGCACAAGCACTTGAATTCATGTGGTAAATAACTTCCCTTACTTGCTAATCTTTTCTTAGCTTTATCTTTCCTTGTCTAATTTATTTATTTATTTATTTATTTATTTATTTATTTATTTTTGTATTGATTTCAGAGAGGAAGGGAGAGGGAGAGAGAGATAGAAATATCAATGATGAGAAAAAAAAAATGACTGGCTGTCTCCTACATGCCACCTACTGGGGAATGAGTCTGTATCCTGGACATGTGCCCTTGACCAAAATCGAACCTGGGACCTTTCAGTCCACAGGCTCTATCCATTGACCCAACCAGCAGGGCCTCTTTTCCTGTCTTTGATCCTTGGTAATAGCAAAGGCAAAGTCATGAGAACCAAGATTAAGATGTGGGTGTAAGGCAAGAGTTTTCAAACTTCCTTGTGTCATAAACCCCTTTAAAAGCCTGATGAAGCCTAGAATATTGCATTTACATCATGAAATAAAATACATATGAATAAAATGAAAGTCAATTATATTAAAATATACTTATCAAAATGTTTAAAGATTATTATTTAGTAAAATATTTACTTTTTAAAAAAAACATTAAGAAAATATAGTGGTTGCTCTATTATTCAAAGTAGTAATAAGTGATATTTCAGAATATCTGCAACAAGTAAAAACAACAGAAACTTATTATTCTACTGGTATGCATCAATAGATTAACTAATACAGTGGTACCTCGAGATACGAGTTTAATTCGTTCCGTAACCTTGAGTCGTGGGAAACTATGAGATGCTCGAGTCACGGTAAACTGGTGGGTCGTGTGCAGCCGTCCGATCCGCTAAATTACTCGTATTTCAACTGTTGCTCGTATTTCAAAGCAAAAATCACTCGCTGCATGGCTCGTATCTCAAAAATCTCTTACATTAGGGCACTCATATCTCGAGGTACCACTGTACTACTGTGGAATTTTGCATATATTCATAATTGAGGGAAATGTTAAAATTATAGTCGATGGTTAGTGGAGACTAGATGTGGTTGTTGATGAGGTTTTCTTATTCAAGTAAATGGGTAGGTTGGCCTAGACCAGTGGTCGGTGAACTCCTTAGTCAACAGAGCCAAATATCAACAGTACAACGTTTGAAATTTCTTTTGAAAGCCAAATTATTTTAAACTTAAACTTCTTCTAATGCCACTTCTTCAAAATAGACTCATCCAGACCATGGTATTTTGTGGAAGAGCCACACTCAAGGGGACAAAGATCCGCATGTGTCTGGTGAGCTACAGTTTGCCAACCACAGGCCTAGACTACAAGGGCCAGAAGACTGCTTTGATTCTAAGTGAGGCCTGAAAAAAAAAAAAATCATGGTCATTCTACCCCATTATGGTTTTTCATCATTAGTGACTATGTATAGGAGATTGTGGCTGAATCCCTATAGAAATAAACTGTAAATCCTTTCAAATACTTTTCTTATAAAGCCAAAGCAGTGTTAGAATGAAAATTCAAAAGGTTGACATTCCAGCACAACTTCATCACACCTTTATTTTTACTAACTGCATAGCATAAAATGTACTTATTCCTCTGACTATTGCAAGTTCAAATGCCTTAGGGGCAAGCTGTTCACTTCCAGTGGGTATTTTTGTAGTATGAAAGGAAAGAGCCCAGGAGAAAGAATTTTTTAGCAATGGCAGATATTGTAGGGATAATTCACTTACGAAGTGTTTTTTAACCTCTCAAATGCATGGAGCTTTATAAAAACAGTTTCCATTATTGCTGTATAAAGCTGAGTTTGATTATATATATTAAGATATTACATGATTCTCTTAAATGTTAGTTGCTTTATAGTACTCTTGTATAATTTTGCAATTATAATATACTTTGAAAAAAGAGAGAAGCATAAATACACTATTATACTCTATAGTCATTAAAATATATTCCAGTTTATAATTATTGCTAATTGATTATACTCTTCAGTTTGTTTCATTCTGAAAGCAGAAACTATCAACCTTATCGAAAGCCAGATGACTAAATTTTTTTAAATTTAATAAATCTTTATTGTTCAGATTATTATAATTGTTCCTCTTTTCGCCTCCCCCCCATAGCTTCCCTCCACCTGACTCCCACCTCACCCTCTGCCCTTCTCTCCCCTCCATTATCCTCACTCATAGGTGTACGATTTTTATCACCTCTTTCAACATCATCCACACCCTTTTCCCCATGAGAATTGTCAGACCACTCCCTTTCTATACCCCTGATTCTATTATATTCACGAGTTTATTCTATTCATCAGATTTTTATTCACTTGATTTTTAGATTTACTTGTTGATAGATATGTATTTGTTGTTCCTACTTTTTATCTTTACCTTTTTCTTCTTCTTCCTCTTCTTAAAGAGTACCTTTCAACATTTCATATAATACTGGTTTGGTAGTGATGAACTCCTTTAGCTCTTTTTTAATCTGTGAAGCTCTTTATCTGATCTTCAATTCTAAATGATAGCTTTGCTGGGGAGAGTAATCTTGGTTGTAGGTTCTTACTATTCATCACTTTGAATATTTCTTGTTATTCCCGTCTGGCCTCCATAGTTTCTGTTGAGAAATCAGCTGACAATCCTATGGGTGATAACTTGTAGGCAATTAACTGTTTTTTCTCTTGCTTCTTTTAATATTCTCTCTTTGTCTTTTGCTCTTGGTATTTTACTCATGATGTGTCTTGGTGTGGTCCTCTTTGGATTCCTTTTGTTTGGGGTTCTGTGCACTTCCTGAACTTGTAAGTCTATTTCTTTTACGAAGTGTGAGAAGTTTTCTGTCATTATTTCTTCAAATAGGTTTTTAGCATCTTGTTCTCTTTCTTCTCCTGGCACTCCCATAATTCTGATGTTGGTATGTTTGAAGTTGTCCCAGAGGCTCCTTACACTATCTTCACATTTTTGGATTATTTTTTCTTTTTTGCTTTTCTGGTTGAGTGCTCTGCTTCTTTGTATTTCAAATCTTTTACTTGATTCTTTGTTTCTCTAGTCTGCTGTTAGGTATCGGTATAACACTTTTTTTATTTCAGTCAGTGTATGTTTAATTTCTAGTTGGTCCTTTATCATCTCCTCTTGGGTCTTGCTAAATTTATCCATCTTTTCTAGGAAATTCTTGAAAAACCTTATAACCATGATTTTGAACTCTATATCCAGTCATTTGTTTTCCTCCATTTCTTTTTTTTTAAATATATTTTATTGATTTTTCACAGAGAGGATGGGAGAGGGATAGAAAGTCAGAAACATCGATGAGAGAGAGACATCGATCAGCCACCTCCTGCATGCTCCACACTGGAGATGTGCCTGCAACCAAGGTACATGCCCCCAACCAGAATCCAACC
Organism: Lasiurus cinereus; assembly: GCA_011751065.1. Taxonomy (NCBI): domain Eukaryota; kingdom Metazoa; phylum Chordata; class Mammalia; order Chiroptera; family Vespertilionidae; genus Lasiurus; species Lasiurus cinereus. Next base: position 39,199,969 of record JAAGEH010000012.1, on the reverse strand, counting down.
TGGGCGACCATTCAGTCCGCAGGCCAATGCTCTATCCACTGAGCCAAATGGGTCTCAGCTCCTCCATTTCTTTTGTTTATGATCTGTTCCTTTGTCTCCACATATTTGCTACTTCCCTGAGTTTGTGGATAGCTTTGTGTGCTAGGTGTCCTATATGGCCCAGTAGCTCTGCCTCCTCAGTTACCTGAGGTGGACTCTCTTGGTACACCCCTTTGTGGAGTGTGTGTACAGCCTTGTTGTAGTTAAGTCTTGTTTGTTGTTGGTATTTCCTCCAAGCCAATTGGTTGGGAGGATCAGCTGTGTCTATGCCAGGAGAACTTCTGTGCTAGAGTCAGCCTTATGATATAAGACTTGCAAAATTGCAAAAGCCTCTGTGTTTGGCTTGGATGGTGCAGAGTCTAGACCTAAACAGACAGCCTTGGCTTCCCATCAGTCCTGTCCTACGTGGCCCCTGGGTCTCAGTGTCCCTCAATAATCACTGCAGCCCTCTCTGTGCACATGCGCATGCACCTCCAGACCTCTGTCTTTAGCATCTCCCCTGAGTTTCTGTGCGCTCCTGGGACTTGTATGAGTCTGGGTCCCTATGGTCTCGACCAAAACTAGGGTTCAGTGTAGTTGGAAGTGGAGTTCAGTGCAGTTTTGAGTTTCAGTCTTTCTCCCATTAGAAAAAGCCAGCAGCACAATCAGTAGTCAGTCCTCTTTGCACCCACTAGCACATGCTCCTCCAGACTTCTGCCTTTCATGGCTCCCTTGAGTTTCCCTAAATTTCTGTGCAGTCTTCCCTTTTTTTGACAGTCCAGACTCAACCCCATCCCTGACCCCCATATGAGGCTAGCCTGGAACTGAGGTTCAGTGCAGTCGGAACTTGGGTTCAGTGCAGTGGCAATTTTCTGTCTCCCTCCCACTAGAGGAAGCCAGCCAGGCCCCCCCCCCCCACCCATCCTCTCCATGCACATGTCTCTGTACCTCAGCTTTTTGCAGCTCCTCTGAGTCTTTGTGAGCCCCTCTCTTTTTTTCTAGTTGTAGAATTTCCATTCAGTCAGCTTTCCTGTGGTTTTGGATGATGAGTGTTTTGTCTTGTAGCTGTAGTTTTGAAATTGTTGTGCGAGGCAGCAGTTTAGATGTTCAACTATGCTGCCATCTTGGTTTACGCCCCTAAAATGTTTTTTTAAAAATATTCTAGAATTCTTGAACACAATCATGGTGGACATATAAATTCCTGAATGGAGGACTTGATAATTAACTTTATAGAGAGAAAATGATCATTAACATTAAATCTAATACATGTAATCTATGAGATTTATAAATTCTGCCAAAATGTACTATTTTGAATTTAAATATTTTCTTTACCATGTGTGTTTGGTGCTTCCCAGATAATCTTTTTTGTTTCATAAAACCTTACACAAAGTTTTAAAGTTTTCCTTTTGAAAATTACTAAGGAGATATATAAACAGAGAAACAATGCAATCTGTATTTATGTTTATCAGAAAAATCAGGTAAACCCACCTACTCATTTCCATCAGATAATGTCTACATTATTTCCTGAAAGTAGAATCAGAGGGTAAAATAAGATTGTCAAGTTAAATCACAGATCATTTTCCAGCCAACAATGTAAATATTTGGCCAGCGATCTATCAGTTTGCTATCTCTTGTTGATTTGCACACAGCAGACTGGAGTTAGAAAGAAGGAAAAAAAAAATGAAGTGGCATTGTGGTTCCACAGTCATCTTCTTGACCAAGAATGCCTCAATTTTTGGTGTGCATCAATGAAGGAATACTGTGTGCATTTTAATTTCATAGCCTCTCAGATTTTTCTTCTGATATAACTGCATTTAACCAAATGCCAAAATCCAAATGAAAGGGATGTTATTCTGAAGAACAAGGTAAATTAAAGCTACATCACTGTGTTTTCTTCAGACAAGAGTCAATAAATGCAATGATAAGCTGTAACAAAGGAAAATTATTTGAGGGGTGATAAGCAATGTACTTCACAGTATTTTGGAGGTGAAACCATTCATTTGTTTGCAGCATTGGTGAAGTGATGTCAGCTTCTAATACATCTGAAGACATCAGTCAGGGTCAGATATATTGGGAAAAATATGAACCAGGGAGTCTTGTAAAAAATAGTAAGAAATATTAAGTGGAGAGACCTCTCAGGATTTATTAAATTGAGCAAGTTGGAAACAATGTGTGGATAAGTGTGAATTTCAAAATAATCCAGCTCATGAGTGAAAAAGATGGTTAGTTCATGAACTCTTTTAAAAAAATATATATATATTTATTGATTTCAGAGAAGAAGGGAAAAGAAGAGAGAGATAGAAACATCAATGATAAGAGGGAAATGCTGATTGGCTGCCCTCTTGCATGCCCCCTATTGGGGACTGAGCTTGAAACTTGGGCAGATGCCCTAGAATGGAATCAAATCTAGGACCCTTCAGTTTGTAGGCCAAAGCTCTAGCCACTGACCCAAACCAGCTAGGTTAAACTCCTATTTTATGTTCTTTGTCTCTTAATCTATTTTTACCTTAAGGCCACTGGCTTAGGTAAAACCCATTATAAAAATGCTAAATGTTTTAGCCTCCCACATAAGTGTCCAGAGTCAGCAATTTACTTAGTTCTAAATAATATATTTTCTGAATATAGAGTTGTTTATTCAGAAAATAGTTGTTTATTTTGTTATTGTTGTGGTTTTATTTTGTTTGTTTGTTTTTTGCATAACATATCAGTGATACTCACTAGTCCATGGAGGAAACAATATTTAAATTAATGGTCTATGCAATATGTACAGAGAGAATTAGGATTTTAAAATATAGGGAAACAGTATCTTTTTTTTTTTCTAAAGCATTTAACTTCTGGATATTGTTCATGTAGACACAGTCAGACTTGTAGAGAATTTTTACAAGGTTATATTAGAGCCAAACTGACTATATATATATATATATATATATATATATATATGGCAAAGAACAACAACTCAGATGCTCCTGAAAATGATAGTATTACAGCTTCTTTTATGCACTGAGATTAAGAAGGTAATCTAAGGAAGATTATAGGAAGGTGGGAGAAAGCAAGACAGGGATTAGATTACAGGATAGTTGACAAGATTAAGTGTTTTCTTAATGATGGTGATAGCTTCCAGAGATACTTCTGACTTCTCAAAGTTTTGTTAACCTAGATGCATAGGGCTTGTTTAAAAACCTCTAAGAAGTTATGGATGTGTGGCATAACTACCCCACCATGAACAGCCTAGTTAGAAATTTTTAAAAATATATATTTTGTTGATTTTTTACAGAGAGGAAGGGAGAAGGATAGAGCGTTAGAAACATCGATGAGAGAGAAACATTGATCAGCTGCCTCCTGCACGCCCCCTACTGGGGATGTGCCTGCAGCCAAAATACATGCCCTTAACTGGAATCGAAGGACCTTTCAGTCCGCAGGCCAAAGCTCTCTCTACTGAGCCAAACCGGTTTCAACCCAGTTAGGAATTTTTTTTATCAGATCACTCAGTGAGTCTAATTTCCAGAGAACCCTTTTTTCATCCACAATACAATAATTATAACTCTAATGACTTAGAGAGAAAATTAAAGCAAAATATCTATGTTCTTGATCAGAGAGGTAAAATACAGTAATTTATCAAGAAAGGAAATAAGTTTATAGATTCAAGGTTTGGAATCTTCTAATTGATGTTGTTCTATTAGCTCTATCAGAAGAAAACACATATCTTTCTGCCTCTCAGTCTCTAGCACAGTGACTGGAACACAATCTGTCATCATTCAAACAATAACAAGTGGTAAAGGTCAATTTTATCAGATTTTCTCATCAGAGCTACAGGAAGAAAACTATAACAAGCATATGTAGGATACTTAAATATCACCAGTGAAATTAACATCATAGCCCACAGTAAATTTCTAAAGTGTTTATAAATGTTCCTTAATTTATGCTAACAATTTCTAAATGTGTCTCAAAGTTTCATATCAAACAGTGTGGTATCACTTTTTACTATTAGAAAGTGTTTACTTTTGATGTTTGGCCTGTTTTTGTGGTAATGACATCTATTCAACTCACTGAAATCCTACTTACTTGATAAGTGTACTCTGAAACTAAGTAAGGAGATCCTTTGCATATTCAGAAACACAAAAATGCAATTGATATTTAAATATACAAAAAAAATAGAAAATAACTGAAAAGGCTTTTCATTTAAGTGGATTGTTTAGTTCAAGGATACTATAAAATATTAAAACTCTCTAATATGATTTTTCAGTTCTTGTCTGTGCCATTTGTTTGTACTAATAAACTAACAGCATTATTTTCATATTCGTGTGCCTATCTCTGAACCAAAATGTACATCGCCAGAAAAGACAAATATATCTCATATTTTATTTTAAATGCTTATAGCATCTCTCTTACACATAATAAGTATCTAGTTAATAAGTATCCAATTGAAATGTGTGTTAAATCTTTTATACCATACCTAAAATGACTGTCTCCTCCAATTCCAATCTACCTGGAAGCTCATCTTGATGAACTTTTCTTATGTCTCAGTGTTAAATTTAGATAAAAATCTATAAAGACACTATACCTTTTAAAACATTTTTTACCACAATTCAAAGACTCTTCTCTTTTGAATATTTTTAAATATGAACTTATCTTTATACCTAGAGGACCTTGAGACTTTCTAGAGTCCAAAGCTCCCATATCACCAGAAGTGAGGCTATTTCCAAGAGATGCTGAGAGCCTTGGGAATGAACTTATTCTTTGGTTCTCTCATCAAGTTTCCATCCCATTATCTACTGTTGCTTTTTCAAAATATAAATAATATCTTGAAAATATCCACAGACCTTCCATTTCATTGACTAAATAAAAAGAAGATATTAAAGGGAAATGTCAGCAACTTTTAGCCTTTCTTTTTGGTAGTCTTTCAATATCTCTGCTCAGTCACAGCTTTCAGAGATCTTTCTCAATGTGTCTTCCATTGGCACATTGATGATTAATTTGCTTGTTACTAAATTATGGGATGTTCTTCAGCACCTACCCTCATGGAGCTTTCAACAATGATTCTGTATTTAACATTCTCTCTCTCTCTTTTGTTCCTGTGACAGTGATGTCTTCTTTTTCTTTCTTCTCTCAGGATGGATTACTCCTTTTAATTTATTTTCAGTTTCTTTATTTCATAAAAATTGGGCTTCTTAAATCAAATGAAAAATTACAAGCTGCAAAAAATGTTTGCAAAATCTTTTTCTTCTAAGTAATGGTAGTGTTTATAAGGAATGAGAAGTTTTCACAAATACTGAATTCAGAAATTCTGTAATTTATTCCATACATACCTCCAAAGTCCACTATCACCATCATCACCAGCATTATTAACCTGAATTCCCATCTATCTTACTTAGACTATTAAGAACATTCTTCTTACCTGTTTCCTTACATCTTCTGTGGCCTCCTGTAATCTATCTTATACAAAGAAACCAGAGTTACACAACCTGAACATGCAACATACGCATACACACCATGACTTCAAACTCCATTTGTCGAAGAAGAAGGCTCAAAAATTATTAACATGGCCTGCAAAGTGCTGTATGATTTTGTATGTTTTCCACCACTGCCTCACTTAACACATGTTCCCTGGTTATTTTCTGGTCTCCAATTGTCACTGGTCTCCTTTCAGTTCCTTTAATGTGTTCTACTTTTTCTCAGTCACTGCAAGACTTAGAAAGTACTATTCTCCCAGCCACACTTTCTCCTCTCCTTTGACCTACTTAACTTTTATTTTTCATTCAAATTTTAGCTCACTCATCACTTCTTCAAGGCAGCTTTTCTTTCCTGATATCTAAGTTGGATTCTTTTATTGTACATTGTTTTAGCACCATCTATTTTTGTTGCATTATTATAGTTTGTAACCATAGATTTAACTTCATGGCATCATTTATTTGCTCCAGCCAGAAATTGCATGAAACAAACTACTCCCATCTCTTCTGTTCCCTTAATTTCTCTCAAATCTCATCAATTCTTATCATGCCCACCATACACATTTACCTACATTACCTCATCAGATTAGCAATTATTTATCCAGTCTCTGATTATGAGCCATTTAAACTAATCTCCACTCAATCAAAATGAACTTTCAAAAAAAATTAATTGGATCAAGTTCCTTTAAAGTTTGAAGCAGTCAAAGGCCTCCATGACCCTCAGAATACAGTGCGAATTGATTAATTTAACTTATACAATCTTTTGTAGGAGAAGCTTTTTTCATCATCATTTGTTCCTCAATTACTTCATCTATATCAAATGTGTCAAGGGCTTCCCTGGTCCCCTGAATCCTTCTCTGATTCTATTCCTGCTCTTTCCTTATATGGCTGGCTTCTAGACACTTCCATAGGGATATGTTCCTCATTCTTATGTAAGTGGTTTAGCTGCTGTTAGTCTCATTTGACATACTTGCTAGGCTTTGTTGCTTTTATTCTGATTCCTCATATTACCTGGATATTTTCAACATAAACACTGAGTGGCCAGATTATTATGATCTCTGAATTCATAATAATCTGGCTACTCAGTGTATATCCTATATAATAAAAGGATAATATGGAAATTGTCCCCTTGACCAGGAGTTTGACCAGCAGGCACACACACATACACATTGAGTGGCCAGATTATTGTGGGTTCAGAGATCGTAATAATCTGGCCACTCAGTGTATGTGTATGAATATGCATGCATGTATATATATATATATATATATATATATATATTTATATATATATATGTGTGTGTGTGTGTGTGTGTGTGTATTTATATATATATGAACTTTAAACATTAATTCATATAGTTTTCATTCTCCTACATGACAGTGAACTTTTATAGAGCTAGGTGTAATTTGTTAACTTTTGTTTCCCTAGGACCTTGTATTCAGCATCTAATATTTCCTATTTGTTAATATCTAAGATTATTTAAAGATGAAATTTAAGATTTAGAAATAGTAAACCTAAGGGTCTGAGTGTCAGTGGTGGTCAAAGGGGCCTCTAGCCAGAGACAGTCTATGCACCCCAGTTCATGTCCTGCTTGTAGGAATTAATTCAAACAAGAGACAACAAGTGACAGCAAAAACAAATGAGGAATTATTTGTAGGAAAGAAATACACCCAGAGAGGACCTGAGTAGGCAAGTCAGCTGGCTGAGACTGCCACTGGTCAGATCACATCTTGAAGAGGATCTGAATCTTTCCTGCCACCTCCATTGTCTATTTTCAGTTTGACATGTCTCACACATACTCCCTTACAAGCCCCATCAGCCTCTCCCAATTCATATCTACCTAGCTGCCTACTCTAACATGAATATTCAGTTCCAGCATGGTGAGATGTTCCCCCACACTGGCAACCAGTTTTCAGACACCTCTACTATTGCCAGTGGAAATCGTATTATTTTACAGAATTGAAAATAAAACATTCCAAGGACCTATGCATGGGAGATTGTAACAAGATTTATTCAGGAAGACTGCCTCTTGGTTTCCAGTTTCCCAGCTTCCTCTATCTTTCCACGGAAAAAAAGTCCAATGTTGTCTTCATCAAGTTCAGAACAAATGCCAGTGTCCAGAGTTTCCATTTCATATTGAAGCTTAGTTCTTTGGAGCTGCTCTGTCTGCTTCAGGCATCTAGATTCATGTGGTTGCATTAGTTCTGGGAAGAAAGACAAAGAGAGAGAGAGAAAAAAAAAAACTCTTTGCTTTTTATTCCCCTGGAGATTTTTTCATCTTGGGCTTGTGAAAGAGCAGATGGTATTTCAAAATAACTTTCAACTTCCCAAGCTTTCCAGGGTTTCTGATGGGTCCACCCCTTGACCAAGGATGCCTTTTCTAGGTTAGACTGACAGGCCTCCCCCTGTGCCATTTTGGCTTCTATTGTGCAAGAGTTTATCTCCCTCTGCTCTGCTCAATAATCAGGTACCAGTTGGGGGTTGCTTCCTACATGGGGTAAAAGGAGGAGTGTTAATACCCTTGGAGGATTAATGCAGCAATTCCCTGGGGTAGTTTTTTGGTGAAGCAACAGGCTCTGTGTCTGATTACCTTTGTTCCTTCCTTAAAATCTAGCTAACCAATGTAACACTACAATTAACCCAAATTTAACAAGATTGAATTCTGCTTCAGATGTCAATCAAAAGGCTAGGTAGTTACCTATGCTTTGGACAAAGTGGTTAGAAGACTGGCTGTTCCCAGGATCCCCTTTCTGGGTTTCAATCATTTGCAAGAGTGGATCACAGAATTTAGAGAAAGATTTTACTTACCAGATTATAAAAGGATATTATAATCTTTTAATTAGAAAAGGATATTATAAAAGGATATAGCTCAGGAACAACCAAATGGAAAAGAAGCATAAGGAGAAGGGGCTCTGAGCTTCTATACCCTTTTCAAGTGCTCTGCCCTTTCTGAATCTCCACATGTTCACCAAACCAGAATGTCTTCCAATCCCATCCCTTTAGGTTCTTGTGGAGGCACTAGAGGCCCAGTGCACAAAATTCATGCACTCAGGGGGGATTCCACAGCCTGGTCTGTGCCCTCTCACAATCTGGGAGTCCATGGGGAGTGGGCCTAAGCTGTCAATTGGACATCCTTAGTGCTGCTATAGCGGTGGGAGAGGCTTCTGCCACACCACTGCTTTCACCAGCTGTGAGCCCGGCATTTGGCTGAGTGAAGCTGGAGTGGCACTCCCCCTGTGGGAGAACACTGACCACCAGGGGGCAGTTTCTGCATTGAGCATCTGTCCCCTGATGGTCAGTACGTGTCATAGAGACCAGTCATTTTGCATTTCAGTTGATTTACATATTAGCATTTTATTATATGGGATTATTACACAGGCATGATTGACTAAATCATTGGCCATTGGAGAATGATTCAACTTTCAGCTCCCAAGGTAAGGTGGGTAGGTCTGATAGTTCTAACCATGTATTCACATGGTTGATTTGCCTGGCAACCAGTTCTCAACCCTAGATATGGTCCATGTCACATCATTAACATAACAAGAGATACCTCTATTTCTCTCAACACTTAGGACATTTCAAAGGTTTTAGGAGCTCTGAGCTAGAAATCAGGAGCTATATCATATCCTATCTAATAAAAGAGTAATATGCAAATTGACTCTACCTCCACTACACCTATAAGCCATACCCACCAGCCAATCAGAGCGAGTATGCAAATTAACTCAACCAAGATGTCTATGGCCACAGAGAGAGCAGGAGGGAGGCTTAGGTTGCTCCTGGCTATGGAAGAAGCCTAGCTTTCCTCACACCCTGACTGACCCAGGCCTCTGCTTAACACAACAAAGTTTCAATGGCTGTGGGAGTAGAAGGCTTGGCTCTGCTCCAGGCTAAAAAGTTTCAATTGTAGAATGTAGATAAATCACAGATGCTAGGGCCTCTGCTTGGGTCGCTGGGAGGTGTGAACAGCCTGCAAACTACCACAGGCCCCTCGCCCAGGCCAACCCATACCCCAAGAAAATACTCTGATCCAGGACACTCTTCAGGGCAAACCAGCTGGCCCCCACCCATGCAGCAGGCCTCTATCCTATCTAAAAAAGAGTAATATGCAGATTGATCATCACTCCAACACACAAGATGACTGCCCCCATGTGGGCAAAACATCCTGCCCCCATGTGGACACAAGATGGCCACCACAAGATGGCCAGCAGGGGAAGGCAGTTGGGAGGGACCAGGTCTGCAAGGGAGGACAGTTGGGGGTGATAAAGTCTGTAGGGAAGGACAATTAGAGGTGACCAGGCTGGCCAAGGAGGGATGTTGGGGGTGACCAGGCCTACAGAGAAAGGCAGTTAGGGGTGACCAGGCCCACAGGGGAGGGCAGTTAGGGGCAAACACTGACAGGGGAGCAGTTAGGCATCAATCAGGCTGGCAGGGGAGTAGTTAGGAGGTGATCAGGCTGGCAGGCAGAAGCAGGTAGGGGCAATCAGGAAGGCACGCAGGCAAGCAGTTGGGAGCCAGCAGGATCAGGCCTAAACAGGCAGTTGGACATCCCTCAAAAGGTCCCAGATTGAAGCGGGAGCAGGCTGGGCTAAAGGACAGCCCCTCCCAAGCACAAGTTTCATGCACCAGGCCTCTAGCATATCTATGTTTATCTCTATCATCTATATCTATATCGAGATGTAGATTTCTTTTTTATATATTTACATATACATATTTAAATATATATTTCTCGTTATAAATCACATCACAAAACCAATGTCTTGTTAACTTTAATTGTGATAATATACATATTTGCCTAACCTGTCCTTGTATGTTATGATCTTTTTGAAAATTTACTATCAATATTTGCAAAACTTTATCAAATGTAAGATAATTTCGTTTGCATTATTCCATTTGATTTTCAGAACAATTGAGATTGATGGAACAGTGTTATTGCTATCCTCTTTTTAGGAATGAATAATTAAGACTTCAAGTGATAAAGTGACATGTTTAAGTTCATGTTTTATTAAATATTATTAAAGTCTAACCCCATTCTTCTTTTTTTTTAATCCTCACCCAAGGATATTTAGAGAGAGTGAAAGGGAGAGGGAGAGACAGAAAGAAACACTGATGTGAGAGGACACATTAATTGGTTGCCTCCCACATGCTCTCAACCAGGGCTGGAGTCTGAAACCAAGTTATTTACCCTTGACCAGAATCAAACCTGGACCCTTCAGTGAATGCTATATCGACTGAGCCAAACAGGTTAGAGCTAAACCAATTCTTTAATTTCAAATAAAGTACTTGTTATACTAATTGCTTCACATGCTCCATATTTTATTTTATTATTTTATTTTATTATTTTTTAATTTTACATCCAAAAGATGAGAACTTATCTGGGTGCTTTGTAAACAATTACAATTTTTGGAATGAATATATGAGTGATTACATTAGTAATCTAAATGGAAAAATGAAAACTTCATATTTTTGTTAAAATTTTGTGAATATTGGAAGATCATAAAAAAATGTTTTTTTTTTCATTTTAAAGTGAGTTTATATTTAAAATCATAGTGAGCCGAAACCTGTTTGGCTTAGTGGATAGAGCATCAGCCTGTGGACTGAAAGGTCTCAGGTTCGATTTCGGTCAAGGCAGCTGATCGATGTTTCTCTTTCATCGATGTTTCTAACTCTCTATCCCTCTCCCTTCCTCTCTGTAAAAAATCAATAAAATACATAAAAAATAAAATAAAATAATAGTGATTTAAGATTTAATACTCTGGAAAGCAGTATGGACTACACTTGTATTTATACATTTCTGTTCATATAAGTGTGAATGCAAATTGTTAGAATAAAACAATTATAAGCAATTTATAATTGTTGTAGCCTTATTTCTATGGTAGTGGGAGATGATCATAATCTGTCATCCTGGTAACCAGAAATGTATTAAGCATTTAAGGGGGCTCCACCCACAAAGTGGTTCTCTTTAAACTTAACAAGAGCATAAAAAGAAAACTCAGTCAATAATAAAGAAAATTCTTTAAAATATCTTCAATGACATGGAAAGATGTGCCCACTTTAACAATAACTTCATCAACATTAACACTTCTAAAGTGTCTGCATGGCACTCATTATTGCTGAAATTATTTTTTCTAAAGAATAAAAAATAAATAAAAATGGAAAAATCAAAGCCTTTTTCATGTCTGAATTATGCCCAAGACTGACTCACTTCAGTCACATTTTAAATAAAGAAAATGTTTTTGATTCAAAAAGAAGAAAGGAAAAACAAAATAAAGCAAACAGAAAGACTAAGAATTGCTATGCATCATTAGATTATAAAGATATCTTAGTCTTTTATTTGAAGTTGATTTATTTTAATCGGATGAGACAATATTATCCTAAATGGTTTCCCCAGATTATATCTTCGGAAAACAAAAAGCTTCTGATTGTCAGCCATAATTTTTGTGGCCAAAGCTTTATTGTTTGTTCTATTGTACAGACATCATAATTACTTAATATATTTGAATCTACTTCTTAAGAAACAAGTATCTATTTTATTAAACTATGCACAACTATGTTCACACAAGCAGTTTGTGGATAAATGTGTAGAATTAAATGGTTTTTACATACATAAGCATTTCAGAAGACAGTAACTAAAATAGCACCCAGTTAACAATAGCCCTTAAATTATATTTGAAAGACTTGCATTCCATTGCATGAATTGTAAGTGAAAATCTTTTTTTATCTTGCATTAAAAAAATATTGTATGTAACTTACATACATTATATGTATGCAAGCATACATTACCCTGACACATGCATCATTAAGGATGTTTTTGAAAGGGTAAGCTGATATAGTTATTATTATTTTTTTTGAAATAAAGAATTCAATATTTGTTTTCTGCAGCATTTATACCACAAATACTATGACTCTATTCATTGTTCAAGATTTAAATTTCTAGTCAGTTTTCTTTTGATTTTCCTGTTAAATTTTTGATTCTAGGCCTTAAAGTCCATATGGTGCAGAAAACCTGTAAATTCTATATTCAGTTGAAATGTCGCCAAATATTCAGTTGAGTGAGTTTATGAATAGTAGTCAGAGGACTCTAGAAACATGCACACACTCTGCTACTAAATAAACATAATTTCTATTTTTGCTTAGATCACATGAGATATTTCTGAATAGAATTTTCTTTTGTTTATTTTCTGTGGTAAATAAGACCACACTAAAGAAGAAGATGCTACTATTTAGTATGTATAGCATATCATTCCAACATCCCCATGTTAATAATGGGTAACTTCATACACCATTTTAATTTAATCTCATAGGGAGACAGACTACATCTCTAACAGATCTAACTCAAAGGATCCATGAATCCCCAGTGCTTGACTGGATCCATTTTATACACAGTTAGCTTCTTGTATTGTTCCATTATATAAAATACCTAAGTGCTATTAATTCTCCGGTTGTTTGTTTATTAGCACCAAACGCAATTGAAAAACAAATTATATGACTTGAAATTAGATATCTGTAGTCATCACTTCCAAATTTACCCTGCAGAATTTAAGGCTTTTGAATACTCATCAACCTTTGTGTATCAATTCAACCCCATGTTTAATAATTTCCTAAATGACTCCAAAGTCACTCTTCATACCTCTACTTGCTTAAATTATGCATAAGATTTATCTATATATTATCTTTTTCTAGCTCTGCCATGTCTAAGTTGTTTGGGCAAGAATACAGTTAAGAATTACCAGACATTAATTAGAGTTGAATAGCTAAAAACTTAGAAAACAATACATATTTTGTTTCTCAAAGACTTCCACTAGAATAAATTAGAAGGGAACAAAAATAACTCTACATTTAATGCATAACTCCCCTTGATGCATAGTTAAGTAGTTCATGTACACCACTCTGCATCTTATATATGTAGCTATTCCCAGTATTTTTCTTATTAACCAACTCTCCCTGAATTCATTTCTCTCTTGACTTTCTTCACTACTTGTCGGGCTCTTTGTAGCTTTTGTCAACATTTTAATATTTCCCTCCAATTTGTTTCTGAATTTGAAACTACTGTTGGATGAAATCATGACTGCCGTCAAACCATAATTGATCTCTTATATTTTTTCTGATCAACATTTTCTTTTGTTACTTTGGGGCTCCTTTTAGGCTTCTTTATAGAGGCTCTTCCCAAGTTTTCAGAATTTCTCCTGTGTTCAATATTATCCCTATGTTCAATATTAACTGTGTACAATGTTCCCCAGATGATTTTGCTGATTTACTTTCTGATAAGACTAAAATCACTGGGCATGATTTTCACAAAGTTGTTTCTCTAAGCAAACCCAACACATGTCAGCACATATGTTTTTCAATAGTAAAGCATTCTGTATCTTCATATACCATTCTTCTTAGGCCAAACCTTCTTCCTTTCTGCTCTGGCAAATATCCTTGTCCCTTATTCCTCTCCGGTCAACAATAAAAGTAGTCCATAGTCCCTCAAAGGCTTTAAAGTGCTATATCAAAGAGGGGAGGTACAAGTAACTTATCAAGATTACTATCTCCACTTCCTTAATGTCTATTCCAGGATTTTTTTCTTTCATTATTTATAAGTCAACATGTAACACAGAAAATCCACTCTGGCATTTCCAAGGATTTATCAAACAAGAATACCTAGAATAGACTTTTACTGAGAATAAAGGAACTGAAAAAGAGAAAAATTCTTCCTACAGTTGAAATTTTGTTCCAAAGGTAATATGTTTAAAGTTTAATTTGTTACAAAATGGCTAATTAAATATATGAATATTAACTAATAGTTTAAAGAGCATTACTTTTAATTGTTATAATTCTATATCATTTGGATAGAAAGTTATAAGTGAATTATTATCACTTAAAAGTTTTAAGATTTCACATTATAAAGGAGAAATTCCATTTTTTCTCTCAATTTAACTTCCCATGTTAATTCTTAATGTTCTTTTGCTCTTTGTTCTTATTCTAATATTTAGTTATTTTTCCTTCCCCAGCCACAATCACAAATTTCTAATGTAATTCTAAAGTAATTTTCTACTATACAACTCAAATACATAAAGTATTCAAACTAAAAATATATAACCTCTGAGCATCTTTTATGCACATTTACTAATGGTTGGATCTGAGTAAGCCCATTATCTCTTTCATTTAATTCTGGCTCAGGATTTGTAGACTTACTAAAACATGGAAATTGTATTAATAGACCTCTGTCAATTTTCAATTCCATTTAATTCAACAACTGCTTAGTCATTGCATATATCACTCAGTACATATCACATAGCACTGGGAAATAAAGTAAAATGGTATAACTCCTCTTTTAAGAAACATCCCTACACTAAAGTTTAGAAACATGAGCTAAAATGGTAATCAGTAATTTTTGACAAATGCTAAAAAAGAAAACAAACAAACAAACATATGCATGGTCTGATAGGAGAACAGATGAGGGAAATTTAGCCTAAAGTGAGCTTGGAGAAAATGTCATGAGAATAAAAGAATTTCACATAGAAAGATGACTGAAGCCAGAGAAAAGGAAATATGAAATTGTCTCTTGTGTTTAAAAATTATAACTATCTTCAATCTAATGTAGGAATTGAGGCTGAGAAGATAAGAAAAATCTTGGTTATAGAGGGATTTATACATTTCAATAAAAAAAAAGAAATATAGGAGAGTTAGTATCCTGATCAAGAAAGATGAGAGATTAAGACTATGGATATGATGATTTTAATTAGAAATTTCTAAAGTAGGTGCATGTTAAGCTATAAATTATAGTTTTAAAACATAGACTAGATATCTTGGTAGAAAATACATAACTGAGAAGTTTTTTTTATAAGTAATAAATGAATGCATATCTATAGAGGAGATCATTCATTTGGTACAGGTCATAAAAGAAAGAATCCGAAAGATAGAATCCCAGGGAATAGCAACAAAAAGTTTAGGGGCAGGATGAGGAAGAGAAATCTTGAAAAACCTTAGAAAATGACTAGAGAATTAAGACTAAAACCCAAAGTTGATAATACCACTAAAAGTAAAAATGAGATTTCAAGAAGAATGTTTAGAAGATAAGTGCACCAAAAAACAAAGAATAAATGACATTGAATATTTACATTGTCTCTACTTAGAAAGATGTTTTCCAAATGTAAGAGAAAGTTTATGTTTTTCACAAAAAAAGATGTAAAAGTAACTATACAAATTAAAGTAAACATGCACCTTAAAAGAAACATGCACCTCACATACTTTAAAAAGTAACCAAACCAGGAAAAAACATTAGAAACAAATATAACATACAATTAAAAGTCTTACTAAATAATCCTATAATTGAATAGGGAGAAAATAATTTCAATGGAAAAAATAGTCAAAAAGCATAAAGAAAATTTTCATAGAAGATAAAATAACTTTAAGAGTATATAGTAACATGCTATAAATTATCAGTAACTAAAAATTTCAAATTAAACTAAGAATGAAACAGCATTTTTTCCTATCAAATTTATCTAATTACTTTATTGTTGGCTAGTGTTATTCAGATAAAGATCTCCAACATTAATGATTTAGAACAATTTGATAAAAACTTAAAAAATATATCAGCTAGTAGGATAAGGAATTTAATGAAGGGATAAATTTTAAAGAAGAGATTATTATGTCACAAATGATGTGATCCAAATTTTCACCTATCAAAAACCTTTAGCTGAATATATTCAATATTTTTGGAGTAATATTTTTTTCCATTTGACATAATCAAATGTTAATATTGTAAATGGGGGAAAGCATGATGTCCAATGAAAACACAATGTCTTTGAGTTACAAATATAAGTTATTGCTTCAAGCTTTTGAAGCTAAATCTACCCAAAGATGTGGTTTATAACCAACATTTCTTTTCTTTGTTTTTAGGTTCTTTGTATTCCACCCAACTGGTATCTGACTCCCCAAGAACACTTTTCAGTGATGACCCCATTGACACCCATAATGAGACTTTGATGTAACTTATGTTCACTTATTCTCTCTGTGGTGTATAAAATAGTCACTAATTCTCCAAGATATTAGTTGTCTTTTCAAAATGTCCATTTTTAGAATGCCTTTAAAATTTTCTTTTTTAGAAACATCAATTTTTTAGAACTTTTCAGAAAATTGCCATTTATAAATATCTGTTCCTGATGAATTTTCACAAAAAGTGTTAAGATGTTGATCCCTGGTATATAAGTTAGTGTACTTACTAGATAAAAGTACCATAATGATATTTATTAATATCAAAATAGGCTACATAATATAAGTACATCTATATGTCTTTGGAATCTTCTCAGATATATGTTATGTTATCTTTAAAAAATATGTAGACATTAAAATATATTATTAGCAAGCCACAATAAATTAATTTAAGCTAACAGCTGATTATAGTTTGAAATGTAAGTATTTCCCTAGATCCCCCAATGTGATTTCTCTTCTTCCCATTTAGATTGAAGCAATATTATAAAGTTTATCCTTGATGAGTTAAACATATATTATGAATACAATATATTGTATTTAATATGAATATGCAATATAAATATGATTGGTTTTATTTTCATTATTTTAATATCCTATCTAATAAAAAGGGACTATGTTAATTGGCTGTCACATCATCATAAAGATGGCAGCACCCACAGCCAATAAGGTGGGAATATGTTAATTGACTTCCTCATCTTTAAAGATGGCAGAGCCCACAACCACAAGATGGTGGCACCCAGACCCCTCAGCCCCACCAGGGCAGTAGGTGGGTCTTGCCACTTCCTAAGCCTGCCTCCAGAGTCCCCCAGTTCCACTAGCTGCCCAGGGCCAGCCTGAGGCACAGGCAAGCCTTGGATGGCAGCTGCATAGCTGCCCAGGACTGCCTGAGGCTCAGGTAACCAGGGCCTGCCGAGGATTGTGCTGCCAGCAGTTGTAGCAGCAGAGGTGTGATGGGGGAGTCACCTCCCCTGATCACCAGATCACCACCTGTCCCTGAGGGCAGGCCGAGTTGAGGGACCCCCCTCCAGTGCATGAATTTTTATGCATGGGGCCTCTAGTAATTTCATAATTAACTTAATTATTTTAATTTAATAATGTTAAGGGATCTGTAGGTCTTTAAAAAAATCTTATCTGCCCTGGCTAGGGGGCTCAGTTGGTTGGAGTGTTAACCTATAGACCAAAGGTTGCAGGTTCAATTACCTGATAAGGGCATATACCTAGGTTGTGGGTTCTATTCTTCTTCAGGGTGTACATGGAAGGCAACTGGTCAATATTTCTCTCTCACATCAATTTTTCTCTCTCTCCCTTCCTCTCTAATATCAATAAAAAACAAACATATCAATAATACCCTTGAGTGAGAATTGAAAAAAAATATTATCTACAATCAGAAAAAGATACTATTGTCAGAAAAAAATCACTTAACATTATCTTCACAAACACTAGTTGAATATGCTTTTTTTTTCTTCTAGAAAAGCTGAAATGATATTTTAATTGATTTGTATCATGATTAAGAGATATTGCTTAAACAAAATAAATGTGTAAAATGAAAAAGGCAGATGCTTATGGCAGAAAGAATATCATGCATATTGGGCAGGTGAACAAGTTTTATCTATACTAATAGGAGCCCAGCCCTCACGATATCATAAGATGGCCACTTCCAGGTCATCACAAGATGGTTGCCCCCACATCATCACAAGATGGACACCACAAGATGGATGGCAGGGGATGGCAGTTGGGGGTGACTAGGCTTTTAGGGGAGGGTAGTTTGGCACATGGGGCCAGCAGGGGAGGATAATTGGGGACAATCAGGCTGGCAGCATAGCAGTTAGGGACAATAAGGCAGGTATCCATGCAAGTGGTTAGGAGCCAGCAGCCCTGGATTCTGAGGGGGATGTCCCAGATTGTAGAAGGTGCAGGCTGGACTGAGGGACACTCCCTTCAGTTCATAAATTTAGTGCACTGGGTATCTAGTCCAATATAATAAAAGAGCAATATGCAAATTGACCATACCTCCGCTACACCCACAAGCCACGTCCAAGAGCCAATCAGGAGCGAGCATGCAAAATAACCCAACCTTGATGGCTGCGGCCACAGAGTGAGCAAGAGGCTTGGGATTTCCCGGCAATGGAGGAAGCCAAGCTTCACGCACACCCTGGCAAGCCCTGGACTCCATTCAAGGCTACAAAGTTTCAATTAGAGAAGATAAATAAATCCCAATAAAAATGGGGCAGCCATGGAGCTGGAGAGAGCAGGAGGCTTGGGTTGCCCCTGGGGATGAAGGAAGCCAATCTTCCCAGCCTGCTTTGGCCTCTACTCAAGGCTATACAGATTCAATTATAGAAGATAAATAAATACCAACAAAAATCGCTGTGGGGCCGAAACTGGTTTGGCTCGGTGGATAGAGTGTCGGCCTGCAGACTGGGGGGGTCCCAGGTTCGATTCCAGTCAAGGGCATGTACTTGGTTGCAGGCACATCCCCAGTGGAGGGTGTTCAGAAGGCGGCTGATCAATGTCTCTCTCTCATCAGTGTTTCTGACTTTCTATCCCTCTCCCTTCATTTCTGTAAAGAAATCAATAAAATATATTAAAAAAAGAAAGAAAATGCATTAAAAAAAATGACTGTGGCCACAGAGTGAACGGTAGGCTTGGGTTTCCCTGGCAATGGAGGAAGTCAAGCTTTCTGCCTTCCCTGGCCTGCTCTGGCCTCTGCTAAAATCTACAAAATTTCAATTATAGGAGGTAAATAAATCCCAGATACTAGGGCCTCCACTTGGGTTGCCAGGGGGTGTGGCTGAACTGAAAACCCTCATAAGCCCCTCACCCAGGCCATCCTATGCCCCAGGGGACCCTCCACCCTGATCCAGGACACCCTTCAAGGCAAACCAGTTGGCCCCCACCCATGCACCAGGCCTCTATCCTAATAAAAGAATAATATGCAAATTGACCATCACTCCAACACACAAGATGGCTGCCTCTTTGTGGTCAAAGATCCTACCCCCATATGGCCACAAGATGGCCCCATAAGATGGCCAGCAGGGGAGGGCAGTTAGCAGAGTCTCGGCCTGCAAGGGAGGGCAGTTGTGTGTGATCAGGCCAACAGGGAAGAGCAGTTGGGAAGGACCAGACCTGCAAGGAAGGGTAGTTAGGGTTGACCAGGCCTGCAGGGGAGGGAAGTTAGAGTCAATAAGGAGGCAGGCGAGCAATTAGGCATAATCAGGCTGGCAGGTTAGTGCTTAGGGGGTAATCAGGCTGGCAGATAGAAGCAGTTAGGGACAGTCAGGAAGGCTGGCAGTAGAGCAGTTGGGAGCCACCAATCTTGTAGTCCTAGGGTTCTAGCATTTAAATAATTATATAGCTACTAGAGGCCCAGTGCACAAAATTCATGCATGGGTGTATGTGTTCCTCAGCCCAGCCTGCAACCTCTCCAATCTGTGACCCATTGAGGGATGTCCAACTGGCCCTTAGGCCTGATCCCAGTAGGGATCAGAAATCCCTCTCACAGTCCAGGACTGCTAGTTCCCAACTTCTTACCTGCCTGCCTTCCTGATTGCCTCTAATCGCTTCTGTCAGCAAGCCTGATCACCCCTAACCACTCTTTTGCCAGCCTGATTGATGCCTGACTGCTCCCCTGCCAGCCTGTTTGTCCCTAACTGCCCTCCCCTGCAGGCTTAATCACTCCCAACTGCCCCCCTCTGCTGGCCAGATTGCCCCCTAACTGCCCTCTCTTGCAGGCCTGGTCCCTCCCAAAAGCTCTCTCTTGCTGGCTTGATCACCCACAACTGTTTTCCCCTGCAGGCCTAATCCTCCTAACTGCCTTCTTCTGTTGGCCATGTCATGATAACCATGTTGTGTTCACATGGGGGCAGCCATCTAGTGTATTAGAGTGATGATCAATTTGCATATTACTCTTTTATTAGATAGGATAGAGGCCTGGTGCACAGGTGGGGGCCAGTTGGTTTGCCCTGAATGGTGTCCTGGATCAGGGTGGGGGTTCCCTTGGGGCATGGGGTAGCCTGGGTAAGGGGCCTATGGTGGTTTGCAGGCTGGCCATGCCTCCTGGGGAGCCAAGTGGAGGCCCTGGTATCTGGAATTTATTTATCTTCTATAATTAAAATTTATAGCCTTTTAGCAGAGGCCAAGGCAGGCTAGCGCTGCAGAAGTTTGACTTCCTCCCTCACTGGAGGCAACTCAAATCTTCTACTCTCTCCTGCTCTATGGCTGCAGTCATTTTTGTTGGAATTTATTTATCTCCTATAATTGAAACTTTGTAGCCTGAGTGGATATCTGGGCTTGCTAGAGTGTGCTGAAAGCTCCTCAATTGCTGGGGAAACCCAAGCCTCCTGCTAACTCTCTGGCCACAGCCATCTTGGTTGGGTTAATTTGCATACTCTCTCCTGATTGGCTCTTGAGCGTGGCTTGCAGGTGTAGTGGAGTGATGGTTGATTTGCATATTACTCTTTTATTAGATAGGAATAAAGCCCATAGATTTATAAAAATAGGTTCTACTTCATTAGTTATGTATCTCTAAATGCACAAATATGTTAAAATATCTTGTATTGCTGAGACCGGTTTGGCTCAGTGGATAGAGCATCAGCCTGTGGACTTAAAGGTCCCAGGTTCGATTCCGGTTGGGGGCATGTACCATGCTTGTGGGCACATTCCACTGTGGGGCGTACAGGAGGCAGCTGATCTATGTTTCTCTCTCATCAATGTTTCTGACTTTCTATCTCTCTGCCTTCCTCTCTGTAAAAAATCAATAAAATATATTTTTTAAAAAATATCTTGTACTGATATGTTGTATTAAGAATGTTAATCAAAACCTTTATATAGGATGATTTTGGTAAAATAACTCTCTTGCCATAGGGCCTTCATGTTTTATTTAACATAGTACTTTAATTAACAACGGTAAAATCTACAAGAGAATTCATTATGACTATTACACTATATATTTATGTGCTGGGGAGCTTTGTGTGATATTCCATCGGAAAAACAACAAATCAACTCAATGTTATTCGTTAAAAATGAATAGACAAGATAAAAAAAATCTTTACAATATGTGTGTTCTGGGAAATGCATGTTTTCTCACATGTAACAATGTTTTATGATATAAGTTACCTAAGAGAAATCAAAGGACAAACAGAACATTAAATTATTTCAATTCTTATAAAATTCTCATTTACAAATTTCTAGTTGTTTCAGTGTTATTTATTTATTACTTTATTATAACACTCAAATACTCAAAATTTCATGAATTATTGCCCAAATTAACTTAATTGTTCTGTATCCTGATTTCTTTGCTGGGAAAATCTGCATTGCCATTATTTACATCCAAGCATTTTAGCATAAGGAGTCATAAGTATAAAAATCACAGTGCGTAATACTTATGTCATTGTTTTTCTTATTAACTCACTACCCTTTTCACACCTTCCAAATCTTTTTTTTTCCATTTTAATAATTGATTTTAGAAGAGTAAGAGTTAAAACACACAAAGAAACCAAAATCCAAAGGTAGGAAATATTTTAATCAAATAATTCTTATACTTCTTTAATATTCAGTGTGTCCAGATGATTCCACTTTCTCTGTGTATAAAACAAGGGTTTGCTATAATACAAGATCTATATATCTTTTGTGATTAGACTCAGTGAAAAGAACTTTCAGATAAGCAATGAATCATGCCCCACTCAAAACTCAAGTGTCATACATTAATATTGCTTTAATTTTATTCTAGTTAAATAATTATACCAAAATAAATTAAAGCTATTTTTATAGACAATTATCATTACATAGGATGTTTTAGAACCACAGTGATAAGGAGTGAAAGAGACATAAGAATAAGTCCTTGTAATCCAATCAGCACAGAAAAATTATAAATTAGAATAAAATTTAGACTGTGTTCTTGAAAAGATGAAATTCCTACCTAATATAAAAAGGGCTATGTAGTTATCTATATTTGATTGAAGCTTGCAGTAACAGAATTATTAAAGATACACACAATGGCTAGTATGTAGTGCTAGACATGTCTTCAATGAATGTAAAATAAGTACTTATTATCACTGCAGTTTGGGTTCTCTAAGGCAGCCTTGTAACATTATATGATCATTGAACAAAATATTACAAATTACATTAGTGTTTTTTTTTTGGGGGGGGGGGGCAGTTAGTTATCTTAGGATAAAAACAGCAAAGATTAAATGGAGTAGATACCTACCAACACAGCATTGTAAAAGAGGTAGTTTCAGGATAGAATGAACAAATGTCTACCATGCGCTATAGATATTACAATCTTTCCTGGTCCAGCTTTGTCTACAATAATCCTAACCTATTGCCAGGCAGCATAGGCAAGTTCAAACTTATCTTCTATTTTCTATAACACAGAGATAATTTTAAAAAAAATTAAATGAAAACAGACAAAAAATGAATGTTAATTTTAAAGAAAGCTATGGAAGGAAGGAAGAAAGGGAGGGAGGGAGGGAGGGAGGGAGGGAAGGAGGAAGGAATAGAAAAAAAAAAGAATGATATAAACATGGTTTCGAAATCTCAGTGTTGGAGAGAGGGAACTACTGGCATGGGTAAAGGGGCAAATACTCTTCCATGCCCAGGACACTGTTTACATCTCTGGCTTCTGGTATAAAAGCCAGTGACATCACCAGTCATAATAAAACAAAACAAAACCAACAAAACAAAACAAAACAAAAAACACCTATAAACATGTCCAACACACCCAGGCAGATGATATCTCCTAGCTTGAGAACCACTACAGGACTTTGTATCTCATGAAGCTCTTGCTAAATAAAAAAAATAAAAAAAAATCTACCAGAGATATATGGTACACGATACTAGTGGTTTTCAATCTTGTCTACATACTAGAAACATCTAGGGAGCTCTTATTCAATTTATCTATTTATTGTTTGGTTCTTGTATGAGCCTTGACTGGGAGTTGAACCTGCAATTTTGGTGTATCAAGAAGATGCTCTAACAAACTGTTTGAGCAAGCTATTTGGTCATGGCTCACCCAGGGAGTTTTTAAAATTCTCAATGTCAGGGCCACAACCCAGCCTAATTTTATCAGAATCTGTGGAGAAGGGGTACATACATCAACATTTTTTAAACCTCTCCCTTGTCTAGTCCAGTGATTTTAATGTTTTAAATCACAAAACTCTCCTTTTTCTGGGCTAGTGAACCATCTTACTGATCAAAATTTTAAATTTGATGAGTTGACTTAATAGCTGTAGAACTTCTCCAAGCCAGGGACCTAAAGACTAGATTTCAATGAGTATAATCAATGATGTTAACCAAAATCAATAGCCTAGTATGTATCACAATCCTGCTAACTTACATATAGCTATGCTATATAAATACATATAGAGTGGTACCTCGAGATACGAGTGCCCTAACATATGAGATTTTTGAGATACAAGCCGTCGAGCGAGCAATTTTTGCTTTGAAATATGAGCAACATTTGAGATAGGAGTAATTGCAAGGATCGGCCGGCTGCACACAACCCACCAGTTTACGGTGACTCGAGCGTCTCATAGTTTCCCACGCCTCAAGGTTACGGAACGAATTAAACTCGTATCTCGAGGTACCACTGTGTATGTGTATATAATATATAAATACAGTTATGCACTGTATAACTGTAGTTGAGCCCTTTGTGATTTTATTTAATTATTAGAGGCCAGCTTCAGGAAGATTCCTACAAGAATAGGATTTCCTCTGACCTATTCCTGAAAGAATAGGGCTGCCTGTGGCCATCTCCACAGCCCCGCCTGCTTCCCTCCCTTCTCTGCTGCCCTGCTTGCTTCTACACAGCTTCGCTCCTTTCTGTATCACTTGGCTTCGCTATGCTTTCTTCAGTCTTGCTCTGTGTCTGAATATGCAAAGTAACCACCATCTTGTTTGGGTTAATTTGCATACTGGTTCCAGATTGGCTGGTGGGCGTGGCGGAGGTACAGTCATTTTGCATGTTTCTCTTTTATTATATAGGATTATTTTTTTTTACCTTTGAAAAGCCCTTTATTGTTGAGAGTATTACAGATGTATCCCTTTCTCCCATCCCATTACCTCCCCTCCACCTGATTCCTACTTTAACCCAGGCCTTCACCACCCTATCATTTGTGTCCATAGATTTTGCATATATGCATATAAGTTCTTTGGTTAATTTCTTCATCAGTTTTTACTCATTAGATTTCTTATTCATTTATTTTGATTTTTAGTTTCAATTATTGATAGATATGTATTTATTGCCATTTTATTATTTATATTTATTATTTTATTTATTTCTTTTTCTTCCTCCTCTTCTCCTCCTCCTTATCCTTCTCCTCCTCCCCCTTCTTTTTCTTCTTCATCGTCGTCTTCGTCTTGGTCTCTATCTTTCATGTAATATCGGCTTAGTGGTGATGAAATTCTTTAACTTTACCTTGTCTGGGAAACTATTTATCTGACCTTCAATTCAAAATGATAGCTTTGCTGGGTAGAGTACTCTTGGTTGTAGGTCATCACTTTGAATATTTCTGGACTACAAAATTTCTGTTGAGAACAGCTGATAGTTGTATGGCTTCTCCCTTGTGGGTAAATAACTGCTTTTCGTTTGCTGCTTTTAAGATTTTTTTCTTTGTCTATAACCTTTGGTATTTTAATTATGACGTTTCTTGGTGTGGGCCTCTTTGTGTTCATTTTGTTTTGGATTCTCTGTGCTTCCTTGAGTTGTATGTCAACTTTTTCACCAGATAAGGGAAGTTTACTGTCATTTTTTTAAATGGGTTTTTGATTTCTTGGTCCCTATCCTCTTCATGATGTGAATGTTGGTATGTCTGAAGTTGTCCCAGAGGCTTATTACATTATCTTCATATTTTGTTATTATTTTTCTTTTTGTTGTTCTGATTGTGTTTTTTTTTTAATTCCAAATTATTGATTTGATTTTCAGAATTCTCTACTCTACTGTTGATGCCCTGTAAGTTATTTTTTATTTCAGTTAGTGTTTGCTCCATTTCTGACCGGGCCTTTCTTATGTTGTTGATGTTCTCACTAAGTTTCTTGAAATTCTCACTAAGTTCCTTAAGCATACTTATAATTATTGTTTTGAACTCTGTATCTGATAGTTTTCTTGCTTCCATTTCTTTATTTTTATTTCTAGAAATTTATTCTGTTCTTTCATTGTGACATGTTTCTTTGTCTCCACATTTTGGCTGCTCCACTGTGTTTGTTTTTATAGATTAGGTAGATCTGCTATGTCTCCAAAAATTGGTAGAGTGCCTTGTATAATATGTGTCCTATAGGGCCTGGTGGCTCAGCCTTCTCAGTTATCTAAGCTAGGCAATCCAGGTACATCCCAGTTTGAGTTGTGTGCACTGTTCTATTGGAATTGAGCCTTGATATAAGTTGGAGTAACTGGGAGGGATTGACTCCCACACCAATCAGTTGTAATAATCAGCTGTTAATACAATGCAAGAGCTGCTATTCAGGAGCCAATCCTATAGAGCAAGACTTGCTTCAGTGGGGTTTTGATTCTCACTGACTCTTCCCCATTGAGTGTGTGACTGGTGGAGATGGTAGGGTTGTAATTAGGAGTGGTTGAAGCCGAAGCCAGGGTGCACTGACTCTGGGATCCCCAGGGATGTGCAAAGTCAGCCTCTGTCTGTGCCCTGCCTGAGGCCACCCAGCATGAGCTACAAAGTAATCTGCAGATGGCTGCTCTTGTATTGGGATTAGAGATCCCAGGAGAGGCTAGGCTGTGAACCTTGGTAACCTGCTGCTAGTGCCATGCTTGGGGCCACTTATTGAGGGTTATAGGGCATGATGATGCCAACTGCTGCTTGTTTGAGAGATTTTAGGAAAGTCTATGAGGCAAGAGAGGCCAGTTGAATGGAAATGCCACTAGAAATGGCTTGGATTAGCCTGCAAATATGGAGGGGTGGGGTCTCTCAGGGAATCAGCAGGGTGGGGCAAAAAGTGTGAACCAGATTTATAGATACAGATATGATGCCCACCTGCACTCTGTGGCAGGGAGGACTCAGCAAATAAATACTAACCTCTACCAGCACTTCTCTTGGGGAGAAAGTTGCACCTCTAGCTCTCACCCTGTATCCAAGCAAATTAGTTACTCTCCAAATGTCCCAGATCCCTTTCAAACTGCTGCCACAGTGCTAAAGCTATGAGTGCTACAGAGAGTGAGTCAATAAACCTGTGTGTGGGCTCTTTAAGAGAAACTGCCTGGACTCCTGTATCCTCTTTGTCCTAAGCCACAACCTCAACTTGTTTTTATAGCCGGAAGTTGTGAGTACTTCTCTTCCCAGGAATAAAACCCTGGTCTGGGTGCCTGGTGAGGGGTAGGGACACCTCACTCCTGAGTGAAACCTCCGTAGCCAACATATTCCTCCTGATTTTAAACGACCAGATGTAGGGGTGAAACCAGTTGGTTCAGCATTTCTGTCCTGCTTCTTCGCCCCTCCTACCAGTTTCATTGTGCTTTTTCTTTAATTCCTAGTTGTAGGACTTTTGTTTAGCTAGATTTGAGGTAGTTCTGAATGATGGTTGTTTTGTATTTTAATTGTAAATTTTGATGTGGTTTTGCCATCTTTACTGAAAGTCAAGTCCTTAATGATTTTAATGCCCTAGTATTTTGGCAGTTAGAATTAAATAATTTCATTCTTAATTGGGCCTGTTTTCACATGCTAAGCACTTTCCTGTTCAACTTTTTTTGTTCTCACATTATGCAGTCCTAAGTTGCTAGTGTCTCTTTGTCAAGCAGGAGGAGGTAATTTCAGGGTCACAAGGAAAAAAAATATTAGTTTGTTTTACAGAAGGCATGAATGTCTACAATGATTCCTCAAAACTCTAAAATATGAATTGAATTGCTTCATAAAACAGCAATTCTACTTCTAAGTGTTTATCTAAAGAAACCCAAAACACTAAGTTGAAAAGACATATACTCTTATGTAGTCACTGCAGCATAATTTACAATAGACAAGATATGAAAGTTACCTAAGAATCCATCATCAGATCAATGGATAAAGAAGTGGTGCATATAGAGTGGTGGCCAAAAGTAGATCTACAGTTGTTCATATGAAAAATAATGCAATGGTTAAATATATGCTATGTTTTTCAACTGTAAATATGTTTTTGCCAACCCCTGTATACAATAGAATATGACTCAGCTATAAAAAAGAATAAAATCCTACCACTTACAACAACATGGATGGATCTAAAGGATATTGTGCTAAGTGAAATAAGTCACACAAAGAAAGACAACTAATATATTGTGGCAGAATACTAAGAATTAGGAAAATTCCCAGACAACTGGAATGAGGAAACAAAGGAAGATAATTAAACATGGCCAAACAGTTTAGGCAGCTTGCAGTCAGCTTGTAAATTGCAAACCTTTATCTTTCCCAACCAAGGATACCTGAGAGCAAACAGTTTATACCTCTCTTCTCTACCAGAGAATACATATCTTAAATCACCCTGGCCTGGGAAAATATAGAGCAAAGACCCAATTAATGCCATTTGTGCCAGCTAAACCCTAGTACAGGTGTGTTCTGAGGGATAAATAACAACAACAACAACCACAAAAAAGTGTCTGGATGGTATCACTTGAGAAAGAGAAGGGCAAAAAAAATTGGGAGTCTATTTCACCCACCTAACAAAGAAGTCAGCAGTCTTGGGACTTAACAAAATAAAATCACCAAATGTTCTTAGAAATTCTGGGAAAAGACACAACAATATAAAAGGGGGACTTCAAAATATAGTCCATTTGGCAGGGGAACATTGAAACTTAAAGGGGGAAGAAGTATAAAACCCTTGAACCCCCACCAGGTGGGGGTACTAGACTTCTCATGACAATTGTAACATCTGATCAAATAATTGAATAGACACACCCTCCCCTGAGAACTGACCTTTAGACTACATAACATACATTCCCTTTTGCGTAGTACTTCTTAAAACCATTATCTTATCCCTCAGGACCCACCCAGAAAAATCTCAGCTCAGAAAAAGCTTATCTAGAATCCTTTAAAATATCTGACCCCAAGGCCCTGGGTGCAGGTGCCATTTTGGGACTCAGCCCATCTGAATTTCCAGATGACCGAATAAATTCATAATTCTTTACCCCTTTTGGCCTTGTGTGTTCTTCCTTTAGCCACCCTAACAATAATCACATCCTAAGATATATAAATATGGAATCACTATGTTATATACCTAAGATATATTATATGTCAACTCTAATAAAAATGGATTCAAGTTACAATTATGAAGTTATCTACCTCTTTCTCTTTCTGAACATGAATTAATGTTAAAAGAGAACAATTCTATGGGGCCAACACCAGAGCCAACCAAGTGAGGCTGATCCCCTAACAAGACAAAGCAGAAGAGGAGGTGACCAACTATGCCAACTTCTATCTCTGGATCCATAACTCCTACAATTAAAATTGGTCTGTACAGTCAAGGCCTAGCAGGAGGTGAAAAATGAAAAGAATGGAACAGGTACCTGAACTCTGTGTAGTTCATAAAAGGCAAATCTTGTTTCAGGGTTCATAACATACAAAACATAACTCAAACCTAGAGGGGATTACTACATAAATAAAGATTGGTAGCATATTTCCAAATACTTTAATTTGAGGTTTCTAATTGTTTTTATCTCAAAATGAAAGAGACAAAGATATGAAGTAAATGTAATAACACTACAGTAGTCAAAATAGAAGGTGAGTTATAAAAGGAATGCATTACCAAGGAAATAAAGCCCCCGAGAAGAGTAGTTTTAAATTCTACATATTTCATTTTCATCTATTACATTGAAGCAAAAGCAGAAATAATATGTAGAGAGGGAAATACAATTTGTAACATTCATCTACATGAAAGGAAGTCAAAATCCGCAGAAAACATTTCATTATGTCACTTTGGAATATCATCCTCACAGTACACAATGTGTTCTGCTTCTTGTTAGTGATAATAAAAAATTAATGCCATATTTTGTTTTTTAATTATGGTTGTCTAGATTTAAAGGTTGTTTTATTTTTCTAACTTATATGTAATAATTATGGTATACTTTCATGACATGCCGTATATTCATATCAATCTGTTTTTGAATTCATGCATTTTAAAAAGATGATTAAAATGAAAGTTACTCATATTTTTCAAAATGTAAATCAGGAAAATTATATTTTAGTATTTAGCTGTTTTCCTTTTGTTATGGTTTCTTTTCTAAAAAATATTTAAGAATATAATCCTATATAATAAAGAGCTAATATTCTAAATAAGTCAAACAGCAGGATGACTGTCGGGTCGAAACCAGGCCTGTGAAGGCTGGCCTAGGCTGCAAGGGCTGGCTGGGGCTGCGAGGGCCAAGCCCCTTACACAAATTCCATGCATCGGGCCTCTAGTCAAGTATAAAAAGAAATTATAGAATTTAAAAATGAATTTTTGTAAGTAAGCATTTTCAAAGTATTTTCTTATCATTTTCATAAGAGTTGGAGGATAAAAAGTTTAAATATTTAGTTACAAGCATATTTTATTTAAATTAAAATATTTTAAGTGATATATTCTAAATATCTTCAGAGGAGTAGCTGGGAAAATAAATGACCTACAAGAAGCAGCAACAGGGCTGGTAATCAAATCTGTAATATCGTGTCTTGAAAAGGAATCATGGAGCTGCATACTAACTACCTGACATTATTTTCCCTACTCCCAAAGAGAATATGACTTTCCCCTGCAAAACATTCAAATTGTAGTTTGTATCCAATGCTCTCAGACTCTCAAATTGTTTAAGACTTTAAAATTTAATCAAGGGATTTCTTAATGGAAGCTGGGAAGAGCAACATCAGAAATACATTTGACAAAAGGGTAACAAATTTCTACTTAATTATTTACAATGGCCATATAGGGCTGCAGAGAGAAGGAAAAGTCGTCAGACTCCTGTGCATCAAACTCTGCTGTCTGAGAGAACAAGGGCATCACTTCGTCCTCACACCATGCAGTTTGTAAGATTGCATCTTGTTGATCTTGATGAAATTACAAGGATAGGATCTGAAGCTTCATGCTGGTAATTTATGGCCACAGGTCACTGTGAATTGAATGTTTTCAAGGTACAGAGATCCTACTTGTCATTTGCATGCATCTCATTTTGCTACCTGAAACATGCTTTTATCATTGCTAAAAGCCACTACTTTTAACATTTTTTTTCTTCTTTCCCTCTTTCGGTCTCTCTTTTATTTTTCTCTGTCTGACTTGACCTGTATGTATTGCTGTCTCTCTTTCTAGAATAAAACAGATGTGTTTTCCACTGAGCCCAACATTATAACAAACATCCACAACAAATGATAGATTAAAGCAATTTAACCTACTAAGTTTAGGTCAAAGTTTTCCTTTTTTCTATTTATGAGTTAGTATTTTAGTATAATTCAAATATTCCAGTTGTTTTATTCATAGAGAAACCCTTTAGCTTTCACACTTTGGATTATATATTTATTAACTTTATTTCCCCCCAAAATGCCTAGATTTTCTGTTACTAAAAACATAAAATACATTTCCAGACCAATACTTGTCCTTGAAATTTTAGTGTATATATTGTATTTATTACCCTTGACATTTTTACCTTTGAAGTTATACATCATATTTTTTAACTTTAATTTAAAAATGAAATTGGATGTTTTCTCAAGAAATGTCATCAATAAATCCATAGGACTCTGGAAAACACTGTCTCTTGGAGAAGAAGTGTCAGCTTATTTTTTGCAATTAAAATACACAAAGATTGAGTAAATATTTTATACATTTATGAGTTAAGATTTTTTAATATGCAAGTTACTATGAATTTATATAAAACTAAATGTATATAATCGCAGAAACTTGCTTGCTTTTCAGTCCCTGTAAGGAATAAAATGAAGGTGAAAAATCTTGTCACATTAAATACAAGATGATTCCATTAAAAGAATTAATTTAGTTATATGTAAAATATATCTTTGCAATTAGATTGTTAGAAAAAAACATAATTAGAAATACTTGAGTGGATTTTTAAAAATTTCTGAAAGTGGTACACAATCTTTGAGTCTTAGAGTTGGAAAGAATCTTATGAATCATAATATGCCATCTAGCAGGGAATTACTTTTATAACATCCTCAACAAGCATCCAGTGATTGATTTATGAAAATATAAGCTACATTCAAAATCATACCTCTTTATTGTATAGTATGTATATTTGATTATTTACCATACTTAAAAAACTTTTGTGTACCTTTAATTAAAGAAAAAGTGAGAGAAATTTCCTTGGAATCTCCTTATTTCTTGGTGAGGATACACATGTATACAAACTAGAAATCTCACATTTCTCATAAAGAAACTCATTATATTTTTAGTGTTTATCTTGGTTTAGCATACACTTTTATACTACATCCAGCATCCTATGTACAACAATATGTAAATAATAGTCACTTTTCAAACTGAGGTTAATTCTAAGTGGTCAGAATTATGTTAGAGTATTGTATGTTGTACTTTTCTTCCTCATACCAGCCACCTCAGAAAATTCTGCTCTTTGGCTCATTCTCCACAAGAATCTCTAAGTAATTCTATTATTGGAGGAACTGTCAGGAGGTTCCATAAGAATGAATGGTAGTGATAGACAAAACTACAGACTTACCAAAAAAGGTGATAGTAAAAGAAACATAAGTTTAGATTTCAAGAACTGTGCAGTATCTGAGATATCACCCTTCTTGCAAACTGACATTGTTAGTCTACCACATGGTCACAGATTCAGGCAGAGGGCATGCCACTCTTGGGTTAGAGACAAAGGTCATTATTACTTTACTAGAGGCCTGGTGCACAAAATTCATGCATGTGGGGGAGGTGTCCTTCAGCCCAGCCTGCTCCCTCTCCAATCTGGGACCCCTTGAGGGATGCTCATTTAGGCTCCCAACTGCTCATCTGCCTACCTTCCTGACTACCCCTAACCGCTTCTGCCTGCCAGCATAATCACCTCCTAACCATTCCCCTGCCAACCTGATTGATGCCTAACTGCTCCCCTGCCAGCCTGTTTGCCCCTAACCATCCTCCCCTGTGGGTCTGTTCGCCACTAACTGCCCTCCCCTGCAGACCTGGGTCCCTTTCAACTGCTTTTCCCTTCAGGCTCAGTCATCCCCAACTTTCCTCCTCTCCCGGCCTGGTCACCCCTAACTGCCCACCCCTGTAGGCTTGATCACCCCCAACTGCCCTCCCTTGTAGGCCTGGTCTTTCCTAACTACCCTTCCCTGCTGGCTATCTTGTGTCCACATGGGGGCAAGATCTTTTGACCACATGGGGGCAGTCATCTTGTGTCTTGGAGTTATGATCAATCTGCATATTACTCTTTTATTAGATAGGATAGAGGCCTGGTACACAGGTGGGGCCAGCTGGTTTGCCCTGAAGGGTGTCCTTGATCAAGGTGAGTGTTTCTTGAGGATTGGGTTGGCCTGGGCAAGGGGCCTGTGGTGGTTTGCAGGCTGGCCATGCTCGCCAGCAACCCAAGCAGAGGCCCTGGTATCTGGGATTTATTTATCTTCTACAGTTGAAATTCTGTAGCCTGGAGCAGAGTCAAGCCTTTGCTGCACAGCCATTGAAACTTTGTTGCCTTAAGTAGAGGTGTGTGGAAAGCTTGACTTCTTTCATCTGTAGGGGCTGGCAGCCATTGAAACTTTGTTGTCTTAAACCAGGGTTTGTGGAAAGTTTGGCTTCCTCCATCGCCAGGGGCAACCCAAGCCTCCCTCCTGCTCTCTCTGTGGCTGTAGCCATCTTGGTTGGGTTAATTTTCATACTCACTCTGATTGGCTGGTGAGTGTGGCTAGTGGGCGTGGCTTGTTGGTGTAGCAGAGGTACATCAATTTGCATATTGCTCTTTTATTAGATAGGACTAGAGGCCCAGGGCATGAAAATTTGTGCACTTGGGGGGGTCTCTCAGTCTGGCCTGTAACCTCTCATAATCCAGGACCCCTCAGATAGGGTCCCTTAAGCCTGGCCTGGGACCAAGACCTTTTGGGGCTTTCCTTTCCTTAGCTGCAGGCAGCTAGTCCCACCCCTGCCAGTGCCACTGTTTGCCATCTATGCAGCACTGCACCTCCTCTCCTGCCACTGGTGGCCTCCCTCTGCAGGTGACAGGCATAGGGTGTGATGGCTTGACTGGTCTGGGCCTTCCTCTGCAGTGCGATCACTGACCAGCCACATACCTGCCACAGAGTTTCCACCAGTGGCCTGGGCTTCCCTCTTTCTTTGCTGGGAGACGATGCCAGCCTTGTGAGGGGCTCTCTGCTTACTTGATTACCTGTAATTGCTAGTCTGCTTACCTTATTGCCCCTAACCCCCTGCTTGGGGGCAGGGCTAGCCCGGGGAGGGGCCATGGTGGTTCTGTTCTCTGGTCGTTCCTGTCATTACCCTTATGGTGGCTGGCCTTTTATTATATAGGATTCCACATCACACAGCAGTCAGTGCACCAGTTCCCCCTTGCTCACCAAGTTCCACACAACTAAAGCTAAGGCTCAGGTGGGTGTTGCACAGGGTGGGCTGGTGTCACAGCTGAAGAATCCTGAGTTTAGGAAATCCCAACCTTTTACAAGTGGCTGCTGACAATCCTGTTCACTGCTTTCCAGAAAGGTAACATTATATCTTTTAAACTGGTCGGTAAACAAACCTGTCCACAACCTTGATTGGGGACAGAGAAACATTCTGAGTTGTCTCCCAACATTAACATGACTTAATTGACAAAAACCTACATATCACTTCATTGTGATTGTAGGCTTTGAAAATTGGTACAAATGGTTAGAATTGACAAAGCTGTTCCACTATTAACCAAAGAAACCTAAACACTTCACATATATTTGTACCAAAGATTGTAAACAGCTTCCATTGAATTACTTATCTACAATTTTCTAAATATAATATGTAATCATTTTTCCGGTCTAGTACTCTCAGAACCATAACAGGATCAGTGTAACTCTTAGATACTAGTAAATACTCTAATTGAAACATTTACTCATTTTGCATGAAATTCAGCTTTGTTATAATTAAATTTGTCCTAACAATTTTAGGAATTAGTAGATATTTTTAGTCTTTAAATGTCTCCTGATTTTTTCTCTTTCTTGTGCTCTCTTTGTATAGTCTAACCCATCTATATTTCTCTTCCCCCTGCTGCATCTCTGGAATAAATGTAAATTCAGATTTTTTGAGTCTATTCCCATTTTCTATGATGCTCAAGTGACAGTTACAAAATGGGGACAATGTTATTCATATCCCTGCAAGCTAAACTATTTAGTAATTTGCTGATTTGTGCTGCTTTGAGTTGTCAAAAGTCTTTCAGGAATTTTAAGGAAAAAGCACTCTCATTTTATTATTTGCAGTCTACATAATGAGGACTTATTTTAAAAGTAAGTGTGGACATTATGAAGAAAAAAAATCACAAACCACAAATTGGAGAAAACATTGTATTTATAATCTAATCAACCTCAGAGTAGTTAACATAAAAATTAAAAATACTAAAAATTAATATTAATAATAATATAATAGGCAAAAGTTATAAACAAGCATATCATAACACAAATGTTCAATAAAATATGTGAAAATATTCTCAACCTTAAATATCAGAAAATTTATAATTAAAACTATGTAATAGTATTCTGTACTTTGGCAAGAATTCCAATTTCTAAGAATATGAAGTGCCAGTACATTTGTACTCAGCAACTCTCATATTACTGCATGTGGATTAAAACAGATATAATTACTCTCAAAAATAATTTAGTGACATCTTGCAAATGAGTAAAATGTTGTGTCTTGGTCCAGGAAAAATGGAAAAGGTCATTATAGAAACATATTTTTAAATGGCATATAACTGTCCACAAAAAGAATGGTTAAATAATTTTTCACTGAACGAAGAGTATACTAGTACAGAGGTATTATGGCAATGGAACATTAGAAAATGTATACATTATGAAAACATTTTTATAAGACAAAGCAAAAAATGTGGTACACATATAAGTAATATATGCATTATAAAAACAAAGAGAATGACAAAATAAATAATCTGATTTGGGTATTGTGTATGGGTGCATGTGCGTGTGTGTGAGTGTTTTTCTCTGAGAGAAAGGAAGAAAGTTAGACTGGCAAAACAATAAACAAAATAACTGGTAATCTTTCCTTTTTCCAAATGGAGAATGAGCTTACAGATCTTTAATTATTTACTTTATGCTTCATAATTTACACATATGTCTCATTTTTATATACTTTATATTTCACACTAAAATATAGGGGTAAAAGTCATCTTGAATATATAAACCTGGTAAAGAAATGGTAGATACCTGACCACACACACACACACACACACACACACACACGCCACAGGTACAGATTTGGGTTAAAAAAGGTGGGTGTATTTTGCTCACTGATGTTATACAATTTTTGGCGTATCTTTTCTATTTTACTGTGTCTTAATTACTAAAGTCTATGGGTTTTTTTAGACTAACTAATGGGTCTTGACTTTTGAGCTTAATTCTCTCTTAAATCTCGTAAGATGCATTCTACCATTCTCCCATCCATTTGAATTTTAAAATTTAGACTATTAATTCTTTCAGCTTTTTTTTCTGAATTCCAAGGAGAATGGAATGTAAAATTAATGTTGGATTTCAATGATAACTTCTTAGATATTGACTGTAGTAACTATATGACTACTTTTGAAGCAACTAGCAAGCTGGAAAGCTTGCTATCATTCCCTCTCTCATGTGTTTTACTTGCACCATTTTATATTTACTTGCTAAAAATTACTGATTGTTTTGAGATCATCACATATTTTCTTTAAAATTGAAATATAGTTTTGTAATATCCATTTTTCTATAAAATGTCTCTACACTACTCTATTTTAAAAAGAGATGAGTAGAGACCTTAGGTTTCAGAATGTCATTGATAAAAAATAAGAAAATATTGTTTTTAAAACAATTAAAATATTGGAGCAAATTTAATTTTCAAGTAAATTTGATATAGCTTTGATACTGTTGTACCATGCATCTGTTTTATAGACTAATCAATTATTAATCACTGTATTTTAAAATGACTTTTGCAAAACTACATTAATATTTCATAAAACCTTGTTGAATCATGTGGTATCTAAATACACACATTAGACACTTTGTGGGTTCCATTGATGATAGTTAAAAAAACCCTCCATATCCTAATACTTGTATGTATGTTAAAATTGGATATCACTACATTAGAGAATTTTGGGCTCAAGTGTTCATTGTTACTGGTGATTTTCTAAATTATGGAATTCAGTACACCATTATTACAAACTTTCATAAAAACCACAGAGAATATGTAAATCTTGATGTCTACAAAAATGACATGCTCAATATCATCATAAATAAATATAAACTACATAGAATTTTCATTCTGATTTATTCTTTTATCTCCAGATCTTAAAATAGAATGAAAAACTAGGCAGTTTGGTTTTGATGAGAATAGAGTCTACATTTAAAACTGTTTTATAGCTGTATCTTGTAATCAGTCCATATATTTTAAATGAAAATTTTATTTTAGATGTCATTGTACAGGATAAATATACATGTACTTGCCAAAAATATATTTAAATAATATATTTAAAGAATAAAATACAATATTTTTCTGATACTAAAATGTGTAACAGTTATAGCTTCTAGGTAAAATATGTGTATTTATTAAACTATTTATTAAGTAGTAAAATTGTACTTATTCTCTTATGATCTTTTTCCAGAATTACAAAAATAAGGGATACAATTTGGATGTGAAAAAAAAATCACCGACATGTTTATTCATTTATATTAATTTTTTTTTAACGCAGAGCACTAGGCAGTGCTTGCAGTACAAAGAAAATATAAACTATGTTTTATGCTCAAAAATGTGTGCTTGTTTAAGTACTTGAATGTTTTAGATATGTGGGTGTGTATACATGTATGTATGCACATATGTATATGTGTGTATATATTTGGTTATGCATGTGAATTGATGATAGATAGATAGATGATCAATAGATAGATATATACGGACCATAGATAGCTAAATAGATAGGAACACATATGAGAAGTTTTATTTATGATTAACAATCAAAAGCAGAGATTTTTGAAATAAATTATTGTTATATAAAAGTTCTTGCTCTGTCCAGTGTGGCTCATTTGGTTGAGTGATGTCCCCTGAATAGAAAGATCACCTGTTCAATTCTTGATTAGGGCACATGCCCAGGTTGGAGGTTTGACACCCTATTGGGTATGTGCAAGAGACAACTCATAGATGTTTCTCTCTTACATTGATGATTCTCTCTCTAAAATCAATTTTAAAAATTCTTATAATTAGTTAAACTCAGCCACATTTTTTAAAAAATATTTTTTTATTGTTTTTTTACAGAGAGGAAGGGAGAGGGATAGAGAGTTAGAAACCTCGATGAGAGAGAGACAACAATCAGCTACCTCCTGCACGCCCCCTACTGGGGATGTGCCCGCAACCAAGATACATGCCAGAATAGAATCTGGGACTTTTCAGTCTGTAGGCTGATGCTCTATCCACTGAGCCCAACGGTTTTGGCAGCCACATATTTTTAATCCTCGCAGGTATTCTGTAAAGATTACTGTAAGGGTGAAATAGACTTTCCTGCAATCCAATAATGAAACCAATACAGAAAATAAGAGGTAAGATATTGTTTTTACCATTATATTCCTAAAACCAACTCAATATTTTCACTTTCAATCATTAAATATCCTTTTTAAAGTATAAAAATATCTCCATGTATCTTGTAATGGGATGGAATCCCTTAATATTATGCTCAAAGTTTTTCTGTAAATACTCTGAGCTCCCTAGTTACTCACCCTGCAGTCCACAGGTTTAACCAACTTTCCTTTGGTTTGAACAAGAGTATTCTATACTTTATTTTAACTTTAAATTTCCATTGTGTTTGTGTCACATTTCCCTTCAAATATTTGATTGCTACATACTAGCTTTCATTCAGTATCACTTATTTTCATTCTAAAGACCTATGTATTATTTTTCAAATTGAACTGCAGCTGATTTTATATTTTAACTAAGTTCTCTGTAATTTTATAGAATTGTAAAATTGTGAAAATAATTTCTCTTTTTTTAACCCATGATTACTGCAATCATTCAAGCCCTCACTTTTTGTCTCCTCAAGTATTACTAAATGGCCTTTGCTTCTAATTTCATCATACTGTCATTTAATTGATTTGTGTGTGTGTGTGTGTGTGTGTGTGTGTGTGTGTGTGTGTGTGTTTTCTAAAAAAGAAGTCTGATCATACAGTCTTGTTAAAATTCTGCATTGGTTCCATCACCTACAATGTAATTTCCATATGTTTCAACATAATTTAAAGGTACTTCATTGATCAGTTACAAATCTCCCTGCATCTTTCTTTCCAATTATTTCCCAAATATACTCTCTACTTCTGAAATACATTGCACCTCTCTTCATCTGTTCATGCTGTTCCATCGGTGGAGCACCTAACCTTTTGTTTTTAGTTTTCTTTCAAGTATTACTTCTATAAAATCTCTCTTTTTTACTGAGAAGAGAACTAAATGTCCTCTTTTCTTCTTCAAAACCTCAAATTTACTATGACATTTATATTTCCATTTGCCAGACTTTTATATTCATATTTGTTAATAATTAAATTCCAGGCTTATTTAGGGAAAGATCTGCATCTTTCTATTACTAAACTTAGTACAGGACTGAAACCTAGTAGGCCCTCCATTGACATTTACTGAAAACAGAATGAAGTGGACATCCACACCGGAATATAGAAAAGATAGATTATGCAAATAACTTTATACATTTATTTAGATATTTATATGAAAACTAGAGACAGTCCAGTAGGAACGTACAATTTTTCTAAAGTGCTCATTATAAATACTGATTTCTGCATCCCAAGGACCAGAAATTTTGGTTAACTCCCACACTGATTCTTTTGCATACAAAGATATGATAATAAATCCTTATAAAATATTGGAAGAAAATATTGGGTAAGTTTTAATAGAATGATGGACATTTGAGACAACGTCTCATCTTTGTTTTCATAATGAGTAGAGTTAAATTATGGAGTTTTAAATCTCTGAATCTTGACCATAGACAAGTTTCCTCATATGTCAATTCTGCTTCCTCTAAATATCTCAAGATGGCATGTATAATATTTGTTTTGCTCCTAAGAACAGAGTTGCTTAATAGTTTTAGCATTTGATTTATAGTTTAAGCATTAAATATGTTCAAATGAAATACATCCTTTCCTAAATTAAACTTCTGTTAGTAGAATTTATTGAGAGACAGCCAAAGTTTTATGTAATACATTTCTCTCTTAATTTAACAAATTTCAGTAGTCAGAAAATATGTGATGGAGATAAAATCTGTAAAATTTGAACTATCTATAATAATAAAAGTGTAATATGATAATTAGACTAGACATCCTTCCAGACATTCTTCTGGATGACCTTCAGGATGAAACCAGGGCTGCGAGGGAAGCCCAGGTCTTGGGTGCTAGAGGGAAGCCAGTGCCCGCAGCCAGGGGAAGGAAGGTCTACTTTTGCATGAGTTTCATGCATTGGCCTCTAGTAGTATATACAATATATAGTTTACTTCTCCAGCATATTTACTAAAATCTTTATATTTGATCCATGTCCCTAAGTGCAATTATTATACAATAAATGAGGAAGATAATATAAACATGTATTATTTTCTTCACTTATTTAGTCTTATCTTTTCAGAGGCATAATAGAGTTGCAAAGGGGTATACATATCTGTATGGACACACAGGCGCACACATTCACATACTTTTTCTTAAGTGCCATATGGTCCCTTTTAATCTTTTGTATTTCAGGTTATATAGACTTTCACTCTCAATTTGGCTTATGTAACTCATCTTCAGATATGAAATGAGTTTTCTGATTAACTTGACTCATTCTTAAATGTATAGATTAAATGCCCCTTATTGTGTCTGCTCACATCTGGTATTCCAGATGTTTGCTTTCATAATTATATGAAAATCAACGCAGCATTTCCAGGACCATAAAAAACACTGAAGAATGAAAAAAGGCAGAATTGTATCTTTTCTCATATATGATGCCCTAGAAATTGGGTATTCTATACTGCACCCACTCAAATCAATTCATCAAACCTCAAAACCTAATTCAGCCTTAAATAAACTAGAGTTTTATGTAGCATGGAATAAATTTCCCATTCAAAGATTCTTCTGAGTACAGAAATCTTACCATAAAAGTTTTTTTTAAAAAGGAAGCATTTTGAATTATATTTTTTAGCATGATGATTAAAAAAACTCAGAATTGCCCTGACCGGTTTGGCTCAGTGGATAGAGCAGAATGAAAGATACCAGGTTCAATTCCGGTCAAGGGCATATACCTTGGTTGCGGGCACATTCCAAATGGGAGGTGTGCAGAAGGCAGCTTATCAACATTTCTCTCTCATCAATGTTTCTAACTCTCTATCCTTCTCCCTTCCTCTCTGTAAAAAATCAATAAAATATATTTAAAAAATTAGAACTAGGGTTTGATGTGGTATGCTGCTATTTGGGCCCGACAGCTATGACCAGGAGTCTGGACAGCCAAAAAGAAGCAGATTATAAGGAAAGTTCCAGGTTGCAGGTATTAGAAGAGAGGGTGGTGACACATAAGTATCACTGTGGAGATTGTGGTAATCATACAATAGGTCTCAGAGCTAGGGGCAATATAAATGTTTCTGGGTGAGTGGGAGTTCGATGTTTTAGAATGTGAATGCAGTAGAAGAATTTATTATGCTTCTTGTATTAAAGAAAATAAAGCCAAGGCAAATAAATTTATTTATTCAACTTACCTGAATTAATAATTAAGTTTCCTAATGTGAATGTTAGCAAGCATTTCTGAGTTCATGGTTCTATATTGGACAATTCAAAGAAAACTGTTATGTATTTTATATTTATTATTATTAAGCTAGTGGCCTGGTGCACAAAATGTGTGCAAGAGGAGGCAGTGTTCCTCTGCCCAACCTGCACCCTCTCCAATCTTGGACCCCACAGGGGATGCACAAGAGGGTTTGGGCCTAAACCTACAGTTGGACATCCCTCTTGTAATCCAGGACCACTGGCTTCTAACTGTTCACAGGCCTGCTTGCCTGATTACCTCTAACTACTCTGCCTGCTAACCTGATTGCCCCCAAGTGATCCCCTGCTAGCCTGTTCACCCCCAACTGTCCCCCTGCCAGTCTGCTTTCCCCCAATAGCCCCCACTTCTTGCCTGTTGCTCCCAAATGCCCCCCTACCTAACTGCCCCCCTACAAGCCTGCTTGCCCTCAACTGTGCCCCCTGCCAGTCTGCTTGCCCCCAACTGCCCCTACTTCTGGTCTATGTGTTCCCAAATGCTCCCCTCTGCTGGCCTGTTCACCCCTAACTGCCCCCTTCTGTCAGCCTGCTTGCCCCCAAATGTGCCTCCCTGCCAACCTGCTAACCCCCAACTGCCCCCCCCCAATCCCCTGCCAGCCTGCTTGCCTCCAGTTGTGTTCCTCTGCTGGCCTGATTGCTTCTAACCACCCTGCCTCTGCCCCACTACCACAGTTTTGTCTGGAAGGATGTCTGGAAGGTCTCCTGGAAGGTCTTCCAGTCTAATTAGCATATTACCTTTTTATTAGTATAGATAATCATTTTTTCCACAAAGTCAAACTGGAGAGGCTGACATTTTTAAATTTAGGTGCACTCTGATATATTGAAATGATGGGTATAAATAATCAAGATAAAATGAATAATGAGTACTGCAGACTTCACTTTCAATCAAACAAATTTAGGAAGTAAAAACAAATTGAGGAATACATATTTGATTCCTCAAATTCTAATACAATGATTAATTGATTAAAATAATGATGGTTTTTAGACCAAGTGAAACAATATTCCACCATGTTCTATATACCTAGTGCTCAGTTCCAGACATCTATGTTACAAAAAACGTTGGCACATGTAATCTAATGAAGAGAACAACCAGTTCAATTCAGGTTAACATATATCAGCATGTTGATAATTTGCCAAACACTTTACTAGATAATATAGAAGGTATAGAAAGCATTATAGGAAATATAATTTGTGGAACTGAGTATACTTGCCTAGAAACAAGAAGTCTCTGTATGAGGTGGAGTAAAGTTGGAAGAATATATTACATTGCATTTATTTTGCATATGTAAAAGACCGAGTGCCCAGGGTAATGACACTCACTAAAGTCAATGCCAAAGGGGAAAAAACAAAAACAAAAACAACTGAATGGACTATTTTTTGAGATGATAATTTTCCTATTAATTTACATGTTCAAGCAGAGACAATGGTGACAATGTTGGACACACTGAAAAAAAGATAGGATTGCATCTTATGTGTGGTGAGAACTTCTTTGCAGTTCTAAATTGAGTTTCTTTCCAGCTGAGATAGAACCTAGGGATCCTGTCTTTTATTCTTTCCAATACACTTTGACTTATCTGTGTGATACTTACCAGCCTGCCTCATCTCCCTCCATAGTAGGCAATGCATTATAGCCACTTCATATCAGGAAAAAAAATAGTCTGTGAAATGTTGTTCCAACTAAGTATACTCTGTCTTGGAGAATAGCAATACAGCAGCTCTCCTTTTCCAAAAGCATGGAAAATAATATCCCTGATGTAAAAACAATAACAACAACAAAAACACATGCAGATTTTGGCAAAGGGGTTATTATTTGAATCCTAACTAAAACAATCATTTCACTTAATATTTTTAAAAAGCATAGTAATACTGTTTCTGATGTCCTTAGACATAATAATTGTATTATATGTCTATTTTATTATTACTTATATTGTACTATAAACACTATATATATAATATATATTCTTATAATTAAAGATGTAGTGAGTAATTTATTTTTAATTGATGTAACAGTTTATAACATTATATAAATTTCAGATGTACAATATTATAATTCTACTAGGGGATCAGTGTGCGAATTCATGCAGCTTGAAAGGAACTGTGGTCCAGGCTGTGGTAGGCACAGGGGCAGATCTCAGCCCATCCTCTACACCCCTGCCCTGGCCCCTTCTGCCATGGCCCCAGGTTCCCTGTCTGTAGGCAACCTTACTCTCACTGCTGCCTCTCCCACATGCTGATGGTTGCTGGCCCTGCTCGCACTCATTGCCAGTACCTGGTGCCAGTTCTGATTACTTGGTGCCATCAGCAGGTGTGAGCTGCTGTCCTGATCACCCATGAGGAGCAGGGAGAGATGGAGAAGCCCTGAGGACCAATCAGGGCTGGCAGCTACTGCTTCTCCACCTCTCCCTGCTCCTGAGAGGCCATCAGGGAACTTGCACCTGCTGATGATGCCAAATAATCAGGACCAGAGCTGGGCACCAGCAGTGAGTGTGAGTGGGACTGGTGCCAGCAGTAGATACAAGTGCCAGGGAGTACTGCAGTGCACAGGAGCAAAGAATTTTCAGTAACCACCAGAGGCTCATCCTGATGACAGTAACCAGTGCCCTGCCTTGGTCTGATGCCCCCTCTCACCTGCTTCACCATTCTGCTGCAGTCAATGCCCACCATGTTCCCCACACGCCCCCTGATGGTCAGTGCATATCATGGTTGTTTGGTTGTTGGGTTGTTCTGA
Organism: Lasiurus cinereus; assembly: GCA_011751065.1. Taxonomy (NCBI): domain Eukaryota; kingdom Metazoa; phylum Chordata; class Mammalia; order Chiroptera; family Vespertilionidae; genus Lasiurus; species Lasiurus cinereus. The sequence continues at coordinate 39,155,914 of JAAGEH010000012.1, read as the reverse complement.
TAGTTCCACTGTTCAGCCTATTTGCATATTAGCCTCTTATTATATAAGATGTCTGCATACACTATTGTGTGCTCGCTACCAAAAATCTAGTTTCCATTTGTCACCATACATTTAACCTCACTTTATTCATGTGGCTTTCCTCCCAGCACCCTCTTCTCTGGTAGCCACTAATCTGTTGTCTGCATCTATGCTTTGTTCTGCTTTTATTTATTTTTTTACAGATACAATGTTTTATTAGATGTTCTAATTCAATCACACACTTCACCAAAGTTATTTCTAAATTTCATATTAGATTTTTAAAAAATATGTTTTATTGACTTCAGAGAGGCATGGAGATAGAGAAATAGAAACATTAAAGATGAGAAAGAATCATTGATTGGCTGTCTCATGCCTGCCCCTTACTGGGGATTCAGTCTGAAACCTTGGACATGTGCCCTGATTAGGAATAAAACTGTGACCACTGAGCCACACCAGCTGGGCTATGTTTCATTTTTGTAATTATTGTGGATGGTAACATTAGCCAGGGAACAGATTCCCAAGCAAACTAAAATAAAGGAGAGCAGAGTTTTATGTTCATATTGATGTTGGAACTTGTCTCCAAAGTCTCTCTTGGCTCTTTGATGAGGTGTTCATTGTCATATTAGCTCAAGCTAAGGAGACTTTTGTAGTCATATGCTTGTGAACTTTCAACATATTCTTTCAATTTTTAAAATTGGTGTTCTGGTTATTCTTATTAATGAGAATAGGATCTTCTGCTAAGTTAAACAGCACCATTTTTTCCTCCATGAACACTGCTCAGGCAATTGTAATGAACTGCATGCTAATTCCCAGAATCGATCAATCTATCTATCTATCTATCTACCTATCTCTCTATCTATCTATTATTTATTTATTCATTCATTTATTTATTATTCTTTTAAATATTTTATTGAATTTATTGGGGTAACATTGGTTAATAAAATTATATATATATAGATTTCAGATATACAATTCTGTAATATATCATCTGTATACTGTATTATGTGTACTTGAGTGGTGTACACATAATACAGTATACAGATGATATATTACAGAATTGTACATCTGAAATCTATATAATTCTTCTCCTTCCATTACCCTTTATCCTCACTTTACCTTCTCTTACCTCCCCAATTTCCCTTTTCATCTGGTAATCATCACATTGTTGTCTGTGTCTGTATCTATGACTTTTTATGGTTTTGTTTTTCATAAATATGTGTTAATCCTCAACCAAGGATATTATTTTTCACTGATTTTTAGAGAGAGTGGAAGGGAGGGGGAGAGTGAAAAACACTGATGTGAGAGAAACACAGTAATTGGTTCTCTCCCGCACACACCATGACTGGTTCTGCTTCAATCCAGCAACCAAGGTACATGCTCTTGATTGGAATCAAACCTAGTACCCTTCAGTCCATGGGCTGATGCTCCAATCACTGAGCCAAACCAGTTAAGGCAAGAAAAACTTGTTTTTACCAAGTAAATATGCCAAAATTACTGGCCATTGTTTACATCCCAGCAATAGTCAAGGTAATATAGCATTTAAAAAATAAATTTTACTGTTCTTGACACAAGTAGCTTAGTATTTTCCCAAGAGATAGAGATTATATTCACAAAATTATGTTAGCTTTAAGGAATTCTTGAAGGTGACCAAACAATCTCTCACTAACTTTCATATAATTACAAAAGATAGTTTTTAACAAAAATGTGAATAAAAATTATTTTGAATGTGAAACATTTCAACTTGTGCTTAAACATTTCATATTCTTTAATATATCAGTAGATCTTTTATAAGACAGCTTAGCCAACCCATGATGTCTTTGCTTAGGAAAGATGTCCTGGCTAGCACTGGTAACTATTTTGTTCCAGTGCACCGATGTGAAAATATAGGGCTCCAAAAAAATTCAAGAGTGGTTCAAACCTGAGAATTTTAGTGACAAAACACTAAAGAAATGCTCAGGTGGCAGATGCTGTCTGAAAGTTTTGTGCCTCTGCCACTGTGCAGCACTTAGGGTATCATCAGTTTTGTAATACTCTGGGTATGGCTTACAGTATTATTAGTGGCAAGTGGTACAATGCTACCTGAGAGAGAAGTTCTCATGCAGTCCTTTATTTACTCTTAAATGAAGTATGCATAGGTCATGGGCTTGCATCACTGATTATAAAGTGAAAAACTAGAAATCTAAGCTTAAACATATAAAATGATTACTTTGTAATCAGTTTAAGTCTGTGTATGTATAATATTGAAAATCATCCTAAAATATCTTAGAAAATGAAGATTAAAATTGAATAATTTATTTCACTCTAGAATTCATTCATTCTAAAATAAGTAAGTATATAAAAAAATTTAAACTGTTGGGAAGCTATTTTGAGGTTCAAAGAATACATGGTTCTCAATAGCCATTTTTATATGCAGATCACAATATGTAGTTTGGGAAATAATTCACATTGAATCCTTAAGTCATATTTTGTATTTTTCATTTTTTAGATTAGTATCACTGACTGGTTGACAAAGAAAAATTGAAATACACAAACTTTATTAATTAAGGTAGTAAGTTTTGCTTAAAAATATAACATAAGCAAAGCAATACAGGAAATAAAATACAGAAATATGTTCATGATACAAATGTAGTAGAAAGACCACTTAATCTTAGACAAAGATAAGTTTCTATCATTTTATCATTTTATTTATTTATTTTTTAATTATCTGGGAACATTTTTTTATGGATTTGAAAGAGAGCACAGACATGTGATAGAGAGAGAGAGGAAAAGAGAGAGAAATATTGATTTGTTGTTCCACTAATTTATGCATTCATTGGTTAATTCTTTTTTTTTTAACATGTGAATGTGTTTTATTTATTTAATTATTTATTTATTTTTCAAATTTTAATAAATCTTTATTGTTCAGATTATTACAATTGTACCTCTCCCCATCCCATAGATCCCCTCCACCTGGCTCCCACCCCACCCTCTGCCCTTACCTCCCTCCCATTGTCCTCATCCATAAGTGTAAGATTTTTGTCCAGTCTCTCTCTGCACCCCTTTCACCTTTTTCCCCCTGAGAATTATCAGTCCACTCCCTTTCTATGCCCCTAATTCCATTATATTCACCAGTTTATTTTGATCATCAGATTTTCAATTCACTTGATTTTTAGATTCACTTGTTGATAGATATGTATTTGTTGTTCATAATTTTTACCTTTACTGTTTTCTTCTTCATTTTTTTTCTTAAAGAATACCTTTCAGCATTTTGTATAATACTGGTTTGGTATTGATGAACTGCTTTAGTTTTTTCTTATCTTTGAAGCTCTTTATCTGCCCTTCAATTCTGAATAGTAGCTTTGATGGGTAGAGTAATCTTGGTTGTAGGTCCTTGCTATTCATCACTTTGAATATTTCTTGCCACTCCCGTCTGGCCTCCATAGTTTCTGTTGAGAAATCCGCTGACAATCATATGGGTGCTCCCTTGTAGGTAATTAACTGTTTTTCTCTTGCTGCTTTTAATATTTTCTCTTTGTTTTTTGCTCTTGGTATTTTAATTATGAAGTGTCTTGGTGTGGTCCTCTTTGGATTCCTTTTGTTTAGGGTTCTGTGTGCTTCCTGGACTTGTAAGTATATTTCTTTTACTAGTTGTGGTAAGTTTTCGGTCATTATTTCTTCAAATAGGTTTTCAGTATCTTGCTCTCTCTCTTCTTCTGGCACTCCCATAATTCTGATGTTGGTATGCTTGAAGTTGTCCCAGAGGCTCCTTACACTATTTGCACATTTTTTCATTCTTTTTGCTTCTTGCTTTTCCAGTGGTGTGTTTTCTGCTTCTTTGTATTACAAATCTTTGACTTGATTCTTGCATTCCTCTAGTCTGCTATTAGGTTTCTGTATAGTATTTTTTATTTCAGTCAGTCTATGTTTAATTTCCAGTTGATCCTTTTTCATCTCCTCTTGGGTCTCACTAAATTTATCCTTTTTTTCCCCTAGGAAATTCTTAAAAAACCTTATAACTGTGGTTTTGAACTCTATATCCAGTTGTTTGTTTTCCTCCATTTCTTTCATTTGTGTTCTGTTCTTTTGTCTCTGCATATTTTGATGCTTCCCTGAGTTGGTAGAATAGCTTTGTGTGTTAGGTATTCTATGTGGCCCATTAGCTCTGCCTCCCCAGTTACCTGAGGTGGACAGTCTTGGTGCATCCCTTTGTGAACTGTGTGTACAGTCTTGTTGTAGTTAATTATTGATTGTTGTTGGTATCACTGGGATGAATTGACCTCCAAGCCAATTGGTTGTGAGGATCAGCTGTGTTTGAGCATGTGCTCTTGTCTCCAGACCTCTGCCTTTGCAGTTCCTCTGAGTTTCTGTCTACTCTAGGGACCCGTATGAGTCTGGGTCCCCAGGGTCTCACCAGAAACTAGGGTTCAGTGCAGTTAGACCTGAATTTCAGTGCTATTGTGAGGTTCTGTTTTCCTCCCACTAGAGAAAGCCAGTGGCACAATCAGCAGTCAGCACTCTATGTGTGCACTTTCATGCACCACCAGACTTCTGTCATTCACAGCTCCCCTAAGTTTCCCTGTACTCTTTCCTTTTCACAACAGTCCAAACTCCCCCATATGAGTCTTGCCTGGAACTTGGGTTCAGTGCAGTCAGAAGTGGGGTTCAGTGTAGTCAGGATTTTCCGACTCCCTCCCGCTAGAGGAAGCCAGCCAGACCCTCCTCCACCAGTCCTCTCCAGGAGCATGTCTACATACCTCAGCTTTTTACAACTTCTCTGAGTCTTTGTGAGCCATTCTCTTTACTTCTAGTTGTAGAATTTTCACTCAGACAGCTTTCCTGTGGTTCTGGATGGTGTCTGTTCTGTCTTTTAGTTGTAATTTTGAAGTTGTTGTGCGAGGCAGCAGCTTAGGTGTTTGCCTATGCTGCCATCTTGTTTTCTTGATTGTTTGATTCTTGTATGCGCCCTGACCAAGGATCAAACCTCAAATCCTAGCATATCTGGATGATGCTCTAACCTCTGAAATTCCTGACCAGTGTACATTTTTTTAAATTTATTTATTTAGATGTTATTATATTCTTCCATAAAGTGTAGAAAATAAATTATCTATATAACTGATAGTGTTATTATATGTTAAAAAGCGATATAAAAGGAAATTGTTAGGAACTATAAAAAGCATATAACTAAGTAATAAGTGAACAGAGAAAAGTCTAAAAGGTTAGTTTGCTTGAAGTTTGTATATTGAATGTATCTAAATCCTGTCTGAAGGCAGATGCTTCTTAAAGTAGGCAGATTCCAATGGAGCAAGATACCACTTTTAAAAGTCTCAGATGGTTCAGAGTGAGCAAGTGATCTACCTTTGGAGAGTTAATCTGTTGTCTGTGACTTTGAGGAATAACAAGTGACTCCTGGAGAAGGAAGTGATTATAATTTGTGTTCATGTCTGGAGGTGGTATTAGGAATATTAACAACTGCAGGAGTAGAGGCAGAGATGACACACTTATTAGTGATCCAGGCTCACTGTGACATTCCTGGGGTTTGGATATGATTCAGGTTCCTAGGGTCCAGTGTCCTATCTTCTTAGTCAGGTTCTGATTCCTAACATTCTTCCAAAATGCATTATCTTCTGTCTAAGGAAATTAAAGGCAGTTTTTGTTGCTTGTAATAAAAAACCTGATTGTGTCATGTAATGAATTCAGAAAGAGGTTTTTGTTTATTTCTTTTTTCTACAAATATGGCTTTAGAATGTAATTGATACTCTGTTTTAGGGGTTACAAATATGGTTATTAATTTCATGAGTTTCTCTTTGTACCTAGAAAAATACTTCTTTCATTTCATCCCTCTGATCTTTTAGATATCTTAATATGTTTACATTATCTTGTGGTGGTCTGGGACCTCTTCTATGATGCTTTACGAGAAATGGGCATACTCAGAGGCAATCTATATTCCTTTTATAGCTCTGATGCCTATTAGAAGTTAAATTATATTATGTTGGTCACTGTTCTGAATAGCCTGTTAGAAGTGGTATGTACCAAAATAAGAGGGTTGATATATTAGTAATGCATCCTTTAGGGTCTACGGTGTTTCTACTTTTTACTGCAGTACAGTATTTCTTATCATTTACCTGTGTACTGAAATCAATGGCCTGTTTCTTAGGGACTGATTTATCTAGTTTACTTTGCACAAATTGATTCATTTTGGAACATGTGACAAAATAGTTGGTACCAAAACAATGCTGCATGGAGAACATATAAACAGATTGTTAAATAAAAAATGAACTGAAAGACCATAAGTTCTCAAAGATGATGTTCACAGCAAGAGAATTAAATTGCATAAAAATCAAGTCACTGCCCTAAAGTACACAAGGTAGTAAAAGCATGAGAGAAAAATGTAAGACAAACTCAATTTCTCAGCCATCGCCATGAGTCTAGATGTGCATCTCAGTTATGTGAACAATTGCCATGCCTGGAGGGAACTGAATGAGTGGTGACACCTATTGGTAGATGGAATAAAACCTAAGCTTATTCTCCTATCATGAGGCTAACATCCCATATGCTGCAAACTAATACATTAAGTTAGCATAATGAGGAAAATAACACATTTTACCACTACTTGTTTCCATTACAAAACTGTAATGCCTCTGGATAAATGGCATGAAGGTCATTTAACTTTTTTTTGCCTTGAAATTCTTAGAAATTAAGAGAATAATCTTGAAGAAAATATATCAGCCTATTTACTTGTTTAAGAGTATAAGCTACATTGAATTTTGTCTTAAATATTATTTTCTCCACTTTTTCTTAAATCTCCCAAACTATATGCTGAACCTTTGTCATTAAATACTATATTCTTTATGTATCTTTTTTATCAAATAGAAGAATGCATAGAAAATATGAACATATAATACTGAAAATTTTATTTTTATTAGATGGGTTATTTTATAAATAGGTTTTAGTTATATAATTTTGACTTTTATATTAACTCTATTGCTGTATTCCCTGTATAATAGACATGCAAAATGTCTAACATAGTTTACATTTGAAGGCAAGAGGTCAAAGATGTTTGACTTTTGATTGACAATTGATACACAGCATGCTTGGAAACTGAGAAATCTGCATAACCAAATGTCATTATTTCTGACAATCAAAGTGAGGATGGATGGGAAGGAAATGAACAATTGCCTCAAATAAAGAGGAATTTAGTTATTCTTTCCAATTACAGTGGTACCTCGAGATACGAGTGCCCTAACATATGAGATTTTTGAGATACGAGCAGTCGAGTGAGCGATTTTTGCTTTCAAATACGAGCAACATTTGAGATAGGAGTAATTGCGAGGATCGCCCAGCTGCAAACGACCCACCAGTTTACCGCAACTCGAGCGTCTCATAGTTTCCCATGCCTCAAGGTTATGGAACGAATTAAACTTGTATCTTGAGGTACCACTGTACTACTGGCAGAAATTCTAGAACTTCTCAAAATAGAAAAATGGGTAGGATATGGTGAGACCACTAGGAGTGAGAAAGGGTAAAATGCATGTCATTATTATATACCTAGATCTTTCATCAAATTAGCCCAGCAACATTGGGTCCTTCACTTAGTCACTCACTGTGGAACATCCAAAAATATAGAACACAGTCTTTGTTTTCAAGGAGCTCATAATTCAACTGGGGTTTCAACACACACAGTTCAAGTATGGAAAATAAAAACTCAACAGAGAAGCAAGAGATGTAATATAAATGGGATGGAACCAAACAACAGGACACTCCTGAGAAGATGGAAGGCTTTCTTCAGAAGATTGGAGTTGATTGGTTTGTAAAGAATGTGAAGGGTACGGGAAGGTGTTAGCAAATGCCAGAGAAAGAAAAATAAGAATAAGTGAAACCAGTATGCTAGTCATGAGCATGTTTTATTTTCAGGAGAAATTAGTATCATTGCCTGATGAAGTGTTGCAGAATAATGTGATATATGTTTGGATAGAAAGGAATATAGTGCTTATGAAAAATATTTTAACTTGCTGTGGTAAATAACAAAAAAATACTGAAGAAAACTCAAATTTATACAAAGCTAATACTTAATGTATTCCTAGCTACTGCCTAGCCATTGTCCAGGATGGCATCTAGCTAAAATAGTTTCCTCTGCTTCATAATCTCAAAAGAAGAGGAAGGAAGACCCTGGAATTGATATTACCTAGGATTGCTGGCTTCAATGTTGGTAAGATAGTCTATGTGTATCACCAGTGTCAGTATGTGGTTTCTTCATTTAAAAAATGGTTTCTGCCTTACTTATAAGTTTATTTTAAGACATTAAAAAATAAAAATATAGACTTTATGGTTAAATTGGCTTTGTAAATTGCCACATTTAAACTTTTATTTCTCTGAAGCCCTAGGTATGTAGATAAACACATAAAGAGATATTTTACGCCCCCCCAAAAAAATAATCATTTCCAGGTATCAGAAATAGAATATAAATATAAAGCAAAGAGTAGAGGCAAAAACCACATGTCCCTAGGTTTCTGGTATCAGTGTAGCTGAGGAAACCTGAAATTCACTTTGTCTAAACAATAAAGAAATAAAATCCATCATACAAAGATGAGAGGAGCAGATACATGCTCAGTTCCTAAAGCCAGGGCTGAACAGGATTTCCACTTATGATGAAAGGAGCTAAAATAAATGAACACCAAATAAGGCATAGTAAAGTTATGGCTTGATTGAAATCTTGAATTTAGGAGGAAGATGGAAAAATACTCTACTTACAGTTCATCTCTGGCTAAGGATCTGAATTTACATTATCTCCCATGTCATTGTAGAATAGGAACTCCAAGCTAACACTTTAAAGATTGATTCTGGATTAGGAACCTTGTGGGTTAGTCAGAGGTATTTAAATGAACTAGGCAACACAGATTATAAGAAAGAGATAAATCATAGCTATATATTTCATAGCTCTATACCAAACAAGATGCACCCCAACAATAAAAATTCTAACAAAATATGAATAGAAAATTACTCTAAATTAATTTAAATTAAATAAGAATAATATATTATGTAAAAAATTTACACTCTTATCCTATATAATAAAAGGCCAATATACAAATAGACTGAATGGTGGAGCAACCAAACAACTGATCGCTATGACATGTGCTGACCACCGGGGGCACGTGTGGAACATGTCAGGTATCAGCAGCAGGTGACAAGAGTACAGAACATCGCAGGCATCAGCCACGGTGAGATGGTGGAGAAGGTAAGCAGGGGCACCAGACCAATGTGGGGCACCAATCACTGTTATCAGAGCAAGCCTCTGGTGGTTACTGAAAATTCTTTGCTCCTATGGGCTGCAGTCCCACCTGATACTCACATCTGCTGCTGGCGCTGGCTCCACTTGCACCCACTGCCAGTTCCCAAATCCAGAGCTTATTGCTCAGTGCAGTTAGTGTGTATGAGTAGCAGATGCCGGCCCCAATTGCCCCTGAGGGCTTCTCCCCCTATCAGCACGTACGAGCAGGGCTGGTGCTGTCAGTGCATGGGAGCAGTGGTAGTGGGAACGGGGCTGTTGGAAGACAGGGGACTGGGGGCTGCAGTGGGAAGGGTTCAGTGGGGGCACAAAGGATGGCCTGAGACCTACTCTGTGCCCACTTCAGCCTTGTGGCCCACAGTTCTTTTCAAGGTGCATGAATTCATTCACTGGGCACCTAGTATTTAATATAATTAATGAAGTAAATGAATTTTCATTTTGTTGATGGTTTCCTTCGCTGTTAAAAAATATTTTTAGTTTGATGTAGTCCTGTTTATTTATTTTTCTTTTGTTTCCTTTTCCTGAAGAGATATATCAGAAAAAAATATTGCTATAAAAATGTCCAAGATTTTAGTCCCTATGTTTTTTTCAGAAATTTTTATGGTTTCAAGCCTAATGTTTAAGTCTTTAATCATTTTTGTGTTTATTTTTGTGTATGGTATAACAAGGTGGTTTAGTTTCATTTTTTTTGCATGTATCTATTCAATTTTTCCAACACCATTTTTAAAAATATTTTTTATTGATTTCAGAAAAGAAAGGAGAGGGATAGAAAAATAGAAACATCAGTGATGAGAGAAAATCATTGATCTCTCAATGATGAGAGAGAATCATTGATTTCTCTTAAATGCCCCACACTAGGGATCGAGCCTGAAGACCTGGCCTGTGCCCTGACCAAGAATCAAAATGTGACCTCCTGGTTCATAGGTCCATGTTCAGCCACTGAGCTATGCCTATTGGGCTAGCAAGACCATTTATTAAATAGACTATCTTTACCCTATTGTATGTTCTTGCCTCTTTTGTCAAATATTAATTGACCATAAAATCGCGAGTTTATTTCTGGGCTCTCTATTCTCTTCCACTAATCTATATGTCTGCTTTTATGCCAGTACCATGTTGTTATTACTATGGTCTTGTAATATAGTTTGATATCAGGTAGCATGATTCCTCCAACTTTGTTCTTCTTTCTCAAAATTGCTATGGCTATTCAGGGTCTTTTGTGGTTCCACATAAATTTTTGGAATAGTATTTGCCCTAATTCTGTGAAATACACTTTTGGTATCTTGACAGTAATTGTGTTGAATTTGTAGATTGTTTTAGGTAGTATGGATGTTTTAATGATGTTATTCCTTCCTATTCATGAACATGGTATGTGCTTCCACTTATGTGTATCTTCTTTAGTTTCTTTCTTCACTGTCATATAACTTTCTGAGGACATGTCTTTTACCCCCTTGGTAAAATTTATTCCTAAGTATTTTATTATTTCTTATGCAATTGTACATGGGATTATTTCTTTGTTTTTCTTTCTAAAAATTCATTGTTGGTGTATAGAAATGTAACTGAATTATGGATATTTATTTTATATGGTGCTATATTAATGAATTTATTTATCAGTTCTAGTAGTATTTTGGTGAAATCTTTAGGGTTAACTATATACAATGTCATGACTTCTGAAAATAATGACCGTTTTATTTATTTCTTTGAATTTGGATGACATTTATTTCTTCTTTCTTTGTTTTGGCTAGGATTTCCAATACTATATTGATTAAGAGTGGTAAAGCAGATATCCTTTGTTATTCACCATCTTAAGCTAAATGGGAGAACATATTCGCCAATGATACATCTGATAAGGGCTCAATATCCAAAACTTACATAGAACGTCTGAAACTCAACACCAAAAACAAATAAACAAACAAACAAACCAATTAAAAAAATTGGCAAAGAACCTCAACAGGCACTTCTCCAAAGAAGACATACAGTTGGCCAATAGACATATGAAAAGTTTCTCAATGTTATTAATCATCAGAGAAATGCAATTAAAACCACAATGAGATTTTAATCATCAGAGAAATGCAATTAAAACTACCTCACACCTGTCAGAATGGCTACCATCAATAAATCAACAAACAACAAGTGTTGGTGAGGATGTGCAGAAAAGAGAATCCTTTAAAAAATGGTTTTTCATTGAATTATTGAACTAACATTAGTTAATAAAAGAGAATACTTGCCCTAGCTGGTTTGGCTCAGTGGATGGAGTGTCAGACTGGGGACTGAAAGTCCTGGGTTCAATTCCAGTCAGGAGCACATGCCCAGGTTGCAGGCTCCATCCCAGGCATGTGGGGCATTCGGGAGGCAGCAGATCAATGATTTTTTTCTCATCATTGATGTTTCTATCTCCATCTCCCTTCCTCTCTGGAATTTTATACACACACACACACATACACACACACACACACACACACACACACACACACACACACATATATATATATATATATATATATATATATATATAATTTTTGGAGTTACCTCAAAAAATTAAAAATGGAGCTGCCTTATGACTCAGCAATTTCACTTCTGGGAGTACATCCTAAGGAACCTGAAATACAGATTTAGAAGAATATATGCACCCCTATGATTTTTGCAGTGTTATTTACAATAGCCAAGTTCTAAAAACAGACCATAGATGAATGCATACAAATGCTATGGCACATTTACACAATGGAATACTTACTCAGCTATTGAGAAGAAGGAAATTTTACCTTTTGTGATAGCACAGATGGACCTGTAGGGTATTATGCTAAGTGAAATAAGCAGTCAGAGAAAGACAAGTACCATATGATTTCACTGATATGTAGAATTTAATGAACAAAATAAACACACAAACAAAAGTAAAGCAGACTCATAGATACAGAGAACAGACTAACAGGTATCAGGGAAGTTTTTTAGGGGATGGTGAAACAGGTGAAGGGATTAAGCAAAAAAAACAAAAAACAACAACACAAAAACAAAACTCATAGATATAGAAACAGTATAGAAATTATCAGAGGGAAGGAAAGGAGGGTTAGTGTAGGAGAGGGTAAAGGGGATAGGGGTTAATGGTGATGGAAGGAGACTTGACTTGGGGTGGTGAACACACAATCAAATTTACAGATGATTTATTATAGAACTGTACACCTGAAACTTATAAAATTTTATTAACCAGTATATCACACCAGTATATTAAAAAGTAAGTTAAAAAATATTCAAAATTTTTTCCTGCAAACATAGTGCAGAAATAAGCCATTATGAGATTTCTAGGAAAGAATACATTGGAAATATATATATATATTCAAATAAAAGAAGATTGATACATTTCAAAATGTTTAGAGTTGAAGTCCCTCATGCTGATTAGACCTGATGGTAGAGAGACAAGTACTTTGATTGCTTTAGAAAGATGCTCATGTGTCAGGAAATGAGAGACAAAGCTTTTAAAAAATCCATAAACTGCCTCAATAATAAAGTTTTGAAGGTTTTAGTAATCTTTGGCATTTCAGGATATTCTTTTAAGTCAATTCTTCTCAAACTTTAATGATTATTAGAGTTTCTAATTAGTAGATCTGGGTTGGAGCTCAACATTTTGTATTTCTCAAAAGTTCCAATGTAATGCTAAGCCAAGTCATCTGCAAAAATAAACTAAAACACATGATGCTATTAAATAAACAACCTCTTATCATCTGTCGAGTAATAGCTAAGGCTCTTTTTGATCATGTGACATCCATATATGGGTATTATCACTATCAGAGTCTTATAATGGCAGGTGGATACAACAGCAATTCATCATGCAATAGAAATGATAATTGTATGATCAACCCCTTGAAAAATACAGAGGTCCTAAGTAAAGAATACGAACAGGTAGCCACAATTTTTATGTTACTTACCTCTGTTTCCCAGCTGCCTCACCCTCAGCTTTACACCTATGGCCTCATAAGAGGGTTCCCTAAGACTCCCTGCAAAAGTGAGTACTAATTCAGCTCTGATTTACAGGTGAATATGTGGTTATTAGAGAAAAATTACTTCCAAATTAGTGTTTTCCAGGACTGGACCTGAAGACTGTGGGCAAGAGGAAATATCCTTCCAGTGAGAAAGATATTTTATCATTTACTTTGGCAGGGAATGCCTAATGTTATATGCACTGACTCCTAGGCAGGCATGAATGGCCAAGGTAGACAAAGGAAAAGAAGGAAAAATTTCAGTCAAAGAAGTGTGGCAAAGAGCTAAGTGGCTAAGTCTATGGAAATCTTTTTGTCTCACATTAATACTCACCAGAGAAAAATGTTGGAGATCTCAACAATGAGGTAGACTGCATTATTTTTCTAGTCTCTGTCTATCAGCCTCTCTCATCATAAATTCCCATGCATGCACAATGGATCCCAGAAAAGAGTACACACCGTAACAGAGTTATAAACTACGTATGGGCTCAGGGACATATTGGTATATTTCCTTTCACCTATAAACCTGCTAGCAGAAGCTTTGATAAAGGTTTGATAAAGGGCTCTGAGCCCCTTATCTTAACACCATTCCTCAAATTGACCTCTGGTGCCAGGTTGAATATACTGAACCCTTTCCAGTCTGGAAAGTGCAGCAATTCATTCTGACTGGAATTGACACCTACTTCAGATAGGAGTTTGTCTTCTTTGCCTGCTGGAGTGCTTCTGTGAGCATTAACAAACATTTAGGAATAAAAAAAAAAATTCTGACTTATTTGCATGAGATCCTGTACTGCTGCATTGCCTTAAACTAATAGACCAATTTTATAGCGGAAGTGTGACAATGAACTCCTGACCATATAACCCACTGCTGCTATAACATACCAATATTGCATCACAAAGATATAACTTGCTTAATAGAATGATGGGATTCATATTGAATTTACCACTCGGAAATATTTTAGATTAATATATCTTGTGAGTTTGAGATGCTATTTTTCAATCTTTGCATTGAACCACCAGGTTAGATATGGTGATATGTCCTCTTAAGTAAGAATACTTGAGTCTAGGAACCATTGGTAGAAGTAGGAGTGGCACCTCTAAACATTACTCCCAAAGACCTGTTTGGGAAACCAACAGCCAAGAAGAGTATAGTAGATTTTGAAGAACAAATTTGTGAGGATTTGCTCCACCTGATATTAACCGTGTATAATTTGGTAGATTGACAAAACACAGTGGTGATTTTACAGAATGTTCAATGACAGATTTGACATTATAAAGCATTCAATAACTATTTTAGGTAGTGAGCTAGAATAATTGATTGTTTTTATGGAAAATATAAATTGGGATTTTTTTTCTCCATATCGTATGTCTGAGAAGGTGGTCATGAGCTCCAACCCCCACTTTCTTAGGGATTTCCCACAAATATTAGGCCTCAGGCCTGATTTATCGGCTTTACCCTGAATACCAAATAGAACCAACTCCATTGTGTGTGTGTGTGTGTGTGTGTGTGTGTGTGTGTGTGTGTAAAGGAGAGAGGGGAAAACTTTCAATAACAAACAGCCCTACCTCGTTTGGCTCAGTGGATAGAGTATCGGCCTGCCTGCCGACCAAATGGTCCCGGGATTGATTCTGGTCAAGAGCGCATACCTTGGTTGCTGGATCCTCCCCAGGCTGGGCACTGGTCAGGGCTCATGCAGGAGTCAACCAATCAATGTATTTCTCTCACATTGATGTTTCTCTGTGTCTTTCCCTCTCTTTTCCACTCTCCCTAAAAATCAATGGAAAAAGATCCTCGAGTAAGGATTAACAATAAAAAACAAACAAATAAACAAATCCCCAAACAAAACCCTACTTGTTCTAAGTAGATTATAATTTAAAAGAGAGAAAAACAAAACATTCAAATTATACAAGAAAATATAAGACAATTTGATTGTTTTAGATTTCACATGTGATATTATACAGCATTTGTCTTTGTCTTTCTGCATTATCTCACTTAGAAAATATAAATACTTTTTAAAAAGAAAAACATATGTCCTCAAAGTAGGGAAGGTATGTTAAAGAAGAAACAGAGTACACCATGTATAATTTTTTCTATAAATTTGATTATAATTAGTTTAAGTTTAGCCTAAACTGAGAAAACATAAACAAAGTGAAAAAGTACAATCTGAAAGAAGATATTTACTGAGCATATATATATTAAAAAATTGAATTATTTGTTGTAAGAACCTCTCTAATAATAACCAACAATAAAATGACAAATAACCTAATGGGAAAATTGACAAGAACAGAAACAATTTTTATAGAAGGAAATCAGAATGAGCAATACATAGAACAAATCTCTACATCACCAACAGTAACAAGAAAAATGAAAATCTAAACGCAATTAGATGTCATTTGTCTTTTTTATTATATGGGAAAGAACTTTAAAATACTCAGCCAGGCCAAGAGCTATCAAAGATGTGAAGAATAAAATTAGTAATGGTCTCATGCTCCTATTGGAAGTGTAAAATAATAGCATTTTGGGAAGTAACTTTGCGATATCTAGAAAAGCTTGAGAGACCTTGTATCATTTAGAATGATGTCCAGATATAAGTAACTGTAAACCAGATTACAGTGGTTTAATCAAGCAAGGGATTTGTCTCAGACATTAAAATAAAAATTATCTAGACAGGCACCCCAGAGCTGTAGCAGTGCTCACAGTGCCCTGAAGGAACCAGACCATGTTGTCACTTGCTTTCCTTAACGTGTGGCTGCCGTACTTCCAGAGCAGATCAGTTCCAGGCAAGGAAAATATCAGAGATGACTGAGTCAACAATGGAGGTTTATGCTTATACAGTATGCACTGACTAGAACATCTTATCACTTAGCCATCTCTCATAGCAAAAAGTAGTTTGGGATTCAGAATAATCTCCTTTTCAAACTCTAAAGTTGAGAAAACCAAATGTATAAGGGGTTAGGGTAGTTTAAATTAGCTGTATAAAATAAACAGGAATATAGAATATATAGCTGGGTGCCTTGCTACTCAGTGTGTTTTGTGCTCTGTGAACAACCAGCAGGGGGATAAGTGAGGACTTTTCTAGAAATGTATTATTTTAAGTTTCATTCCAGATCTATTGAATTAGTAGCTCTATTTACAAAAGCAACAACAACCTTATTGATGAAAGTATTACATATCACCTCTTTTTTTTCCTCACTAGTCCAGTTTAGCCCACCCTGCCCCCTGCCCCAGGCCTTCACCACAGTTCCTGTCCTCAGTGTATCTCCATTATAACAGGATCCCAGGTATATCCACATGCAAATAACATTTGAGAAACACCAACCTAGAGAAATGAAAATAACCTAAATGCCCTTCAATAACAAAATATTGAATATATACTCATATTTCAGAATGTTGAAATAAATATTGGACAACTATTTATTAATTCCATATGTAACTTATAGGACAGTTGAAATGAATAATTAGAATGACTGGTATTAATCTAGACAAATACCAAAAACATAATATTGATTGAAAATGGCAGAAAGCAAGATTAAATGAACAGTATGGTATGATTTTTCTGTTTTAAAAATATGGAACAAGGAGAATCCAAGATGGCAGCATAGGTAAACACCTACACTGCTGCCTCGCACAACAATTTCAAAACTACAACTAAAAGACAGAACGGACATTATCCAGAACCACAGGAAAGCTGGCTGAGTGGAAGTTCTACAACTAGAAGGAAAGAGAGGGGCCCACAGAGACCCAGAGGAACTGCAAAAAGCTGAGGTACGGAGATGCACGAGTGGAGAGAGCAGGTGCCAGAGAACCTGGCTGGCTTTCTCTGGCGGGAGGGAGATGGAGACTCTCAATGGCATTGAACCCCTTATCCTACGACACTAAACCCAGATCCAGCCAAAACTCATACGGGGCAGTTTGGACAGTGAAAAGGGAGAAGTGCACGGAAATTTAGGGGAGTCGCAAAAGATCAGAAGTCTGGTGGCGCGCTCGGCACTGCTGATTGTGCCACTGGCTTTCATGAGTGGGCGGGAGACAGACCCTCTCAACTGCATCACTTCTACCTCCACTAATCCCCAGTTTTGGGCGAAACCCTGGGGACCCAGATTCATATGGTTCCGGAGTGCTAGGGAGCTGGAAAGGCAGCAGTTTAGAGGCACTGGGAGAGGAAGCATGCGCACAGGTACCGCTAAAGCAATTACCCAGTCACATGAGACTCAGTGGCCGGGGAGGGCGGGCTGACTGGAAGGCAAGGCAGTCCCTTAAGCTCTGAGATTCCACCCATCCCAAGCTCAACAGAGAGGCTTCTGCAGTTTTGCAAGTCTGGTATCATAAGGCTGGATCCAACACAGAAGTTCTCCTGGCATAGTGAAAATGCTGAGACAAGGGAAGGGATCACAAACCAAAGAAATGGAGGAAAACAAACTGCTGGATATAGAGTTCAAAACCACGCTTATAAGTTTTTTTAAGAATATACTAGAACAGTTGGATAAAATTAGCGAGACCCAAGAGGAGATGAAAAAGAACCAACTGGAGATGAAAAAGAACCAACTAGAGATGGAACAGATCCAACTAGAGATGACAAAGGACCAACTAGAAATTAAACATACCCTGACTGAAATAAAAAATATTATACAGAGACCCAACAGCAGACTAGAGGAAGGCAAGAATCAAGTAAAAAATTTGAAATATAAAGAATCAGAAAACACTCAACTGGAAAAGCAAGAAGAGAGAAGAATCCAAAAATGTGATGATAATGTAAGAAGCCTCTGGGACAGCTTCAAGCGTACCAACATCAGAATTGTGGGGATGCCAGAGGAAGAGAGAGAGCAAGATACGGAAAACTTATTTAAAGAAATAATGACTGAAAACTTCCCACATCTGGTAAAAGAAATAGACTTACAAGTCCAGGAAGCACACAGAACCCCATATAAAAGGAATCCAAAGAGGACTACACCAAGACACATCATAATTAAAATACCAAGAGCAAAAGACAAAGAGAGAATATTAAAAGCAGCAAGAGAAAAACAGTTCATTACCTACAAGGGAGCACCCATACAACTGTCAGCTGATTTCTCAACAGAAATGATGCAGGCCAGATGAGAGTGGCAAGAAATATTCAACGTGATGAATAGCAAGAACATACAACCAAGAATACTCTATCCAGCAAAGCTATCATTCAGAACTGAAGGGCAGATAAAGAGCTTCACAGAGAAGAAAAAGCTAAAGGAGTTCCTCAACTCCAAACCAGTATTATATGAAATGCTGAAAGGTATTCTTTTAGAAGAGGAAGAAGAAAAAGTTAAAAGATAAAAAATTATGGACAACAAATACGTGTCTATCAACAAATGAATCTAAAAATTAAGTGAATTAAAAATCTGATCAACAGAATAAACTGGTGAATATAATAGAATCAGGAGCACAGAAAGGGAGTGGACTGATAATTCTCAGGGGGAAAGGGGTGAGGGGTGTATAGGGAGAGACTGGACAAAAATCATACAATGGATGAGGTCAACGGGAGGGAGGTAAGGGTAGAGGGAAGGGTGAGAGCCAGGTGGAGGGGAGCTATGGAGGGGAAAAAAGAGAAACAAATGTAATAATCTGAATAATAAAGATTTAATTAAAAAATATGGAATAAGATTTCATATGGGTACTTATATACACTAACATATATGGAAGAAATATTATTGGAAAAGAGTACAGAAAGGTTTCCATTGCATCTGTTACATTTTATTTCTTTAAAAAATCTAAAGCAAACATGGCAAAATGTTAAGAAATGTGTGTTTGCATTGGTATCTACAAAATCATTCTCTAAACTTTTTATATGTTTAAAATATTTCAGAAAATATTTTAAAAGATAGAATGATAGGATAATAATCCTATCATTCTATCTTTTTGAAAGGATAATAATAGTGTAATTCTTTTCACTCAGGCAATTTGTTCTTAAATGACTTAGCAATAGCTGGGTAAAATGAATACATTATTTATGAAGATTAAGTAAGTTAGCATTAGAACAACATTTGTAACTGGTTTTCATGATAGTGAGTTCAGAATATTTCAATGCATTTGCAGCTCTCTCCTAGTAATAATACAGTTTGGAAACTCAAGAATATATATCTAAATACATGCACACATGTTTTAACAAGTATGCTTCCAAACCACTAAAGATGAATGGGAAAAATGTGGTGAATCTGAGTATTACGCAGGTTTTTAAAAGGAATCTGAATGCTCTCCTAAACCCATATGCCTCTCTCTCAGCCCATCCTGGTCTATCTCTCTACCAACTGCTTTGAATTTGACAGTGATGTTTATTATTTCTTTGCACCTTTTCAAAACATTATATCTACTTGCTGATTTTTGTCATTATGTTTACTTCACTTTTAATACACACTTTTCTCTGTGTTTTTTAGTGCTTAACATTAACATTAGAAATAGGATATTGTTTTACATTGTAGAAAACAATTTTTAGCATATAATACTCCCAGATAGAAGTAAGTCTTATTACTCTAAGGATCATTAACATGATCTCTCTAATATGTGTACCACATTCACATTTATTAGCCATAAGATAAGTAAGCTAATTGGAAGAAATTTTAAGTGACAGATCAGGATACACAATACAGAGTAGAAGGAGCATGTTTTGATTCAATTCCCTATTATTTCTACTCTGTTCTCTCAAACTCTTTCACTATCTTCACTTTATCCTGCAATTAAAATCCAGAGACTTACAGGTTCCTTCTGAAGTTTGAGAGATATTTTAGTTTATTCCGATATTGACCTCAAGTACTATTTCTTGTATTGCTCTCACAACACATGTCAAGATAGTTGATTATTGTCCTTGCTGGTTTGGCTCAGGGTGAAAGGCAACCAATTGATGTGTCTCTCTCACATCCATGTTTCTCTCTCTCTCTGTCTATCCCTCTCCCTTCTACTCTCTCTAAAAATCAATGGAAGAATATCCTCAGGAGAGTATTAAAAAAAATTTAGTGTGGATTATTCCATTCCTGCATAAATGCACACACAGAGGAAGAAAAATGCATATACATTCCATATGTTTACAACTATAGAAGACTGATAAAGGATTGGATTTTATTCCATGACTTGCTTTTTCTCCACCAATAATACACATTGAGCATATTTCCATGTTAGCATAAATATATCTATTTCTTATTACAGTTTTGAAGGATATTACATTGAAGTAACATGTTTATTTTAGGAAATTTGACATAATTATATTATTGATTCTTCCTTTCCAGGAATAGAGTCCTTTATTAATTCTATAAAAAACACACACTTCTTTACTTTTTGTATTGTTCATTTACACTTTCTCTACCTTCTGAGTTTGTCCCTGATTACTTTATAAATTATGCTGAATAATGACCTCTTCCCAAGTTGTTGACATTTGAATCCCTATAACTATGTTACCTCACATGGTTAAAAGGTCACATAACTGTGAGATAGATTTAAGGATTCTGAGAAAGAAATTAGCCTTGGTTATCTAGGTAGGCCCAATATAATTAATAGCTGGTGTCTATACAGGAGGCAGGGGAAGATTTGACTACAGGGGAATGAAAGGTTGCAAAGACAGATGCAGACTTTAGGAAGCAGCTGGACCAAAGAATGTCAGCAGCTTCTAAAAACTGGAAGAGTCAAGGAACAGGTTCTCAGAGGCTCCAGAAAGAATTACTCTTGCCAAAACAAGAGTATTAGCCTCACAAAACTAATTTTGAGATTCTAGACTCCAGAACTCAAAGAGAACAAATTTATGTTGTTTTAAGCCACTAAAACATATGGCAATCTGTTACAGCAGCAATAAGAAAATGAATGCAGGCAGGAAAACTGCACTGAGATAGATGCTATGTAGTTAAGGTAAGCAGGTAACTTGCATGGCCAAAATCCCCTAAATTGATGAAAATGCAGTACCCAGGGAAAGGAAAAAAAAAAGAATCAGAATCACCATGGTATGGGTAGAACCAGCATTTACAACACAAGCAGAAAATTTAAACTAAAAACCTGGGATAAACCTTGGCCAGTGTAGGTCGGTTGGTTGGCATAGGCCCAGGCATGGAGAGATCACTGGTTGGATTGTGAACTCTGCTGATTATATGTCCTCTGGAACACAGGGGACACTTAAGTGATTACCTGGGGCTTTGTCCCAGAAAGCAAGGCCTGGGGTTGCTGATGTCCCCAAAAGAAAGTCAGTTTTATTATCCTCAGTAGAGCATTGCTCTTTATGAAAAAACACACACAAACAAGCCTATATTGGACATGTCAATGTCAAACAAGTATTCTTAGCCTAACTAATACCAGTTTGGTTCTAATTATTCCTATAACAATGCTATTGATCTACTTATAACCTTATAATGGAGAGAGGAAGAAAAATGTACTTGCATACGCACACACAGATATGCAGATTTGTTTTGTACACTATTAGGAATTCTAATAAGGTTTTGGAAAGATAATCTACTTATTCAATGTCCACATTTGTTTTCATCCTGTAGTATTGGTTTTAAAATGTAAACTTTTGAGATGAGGGTACGGTGGTCTGTTAATTTGCTCCATGGCCATTTCAGTGTGAGGCACACATTATACACTAATTGGATTCCTGATGCATCTTTAAAAACTAATTTCAAAATACCAAGTAATCAGGGGCTTTGTCTTCAATACAAGACATTGCATCAGCGGAAAGTGTTTATTACTTAGCCACCTGTGTTCTGCACAAAGCAATTTAAGCAGACACAGTCCCTGCCCTGAGGAACTGTCTAAAGCCAGTGCCATTGTAACATTCAAAGATAGTCAGACAACTACACTAATGACAAACACAAGCTTTTAACATCATCAGAAAAATAAAAAAAACTCACTTCACAATGTTATTTGAACCAAAAGATGAGCTCATGTTTTATTTGTGGGAGAAAAAGGACATGAGGACTTATTAAAAATTCAAATATTTATCAAAATAAAGAATGCATACAAAAATCCAATTTAGATTTTAGAGATAGAAAAAATTAAAATGCAAATATGACTGCTTGGTTAGAGTGTATTATAAATAAGACACTTCCTATGAAGTGGACTTTAGATACTTTACTTATCTGAGAACAAGTTTCTTATATACCTTCCTGCAAATTTCATTTGATTGTGACCTCATGGAAGGCAGGACCAAGAAAGACTATTTTGTATCAAATTTACCATTGTGTTTGTCATATACTACAGACATTAAGAAAATGCTGAGGATGCCTAAAAACCAACAACATTAAATAATATTGGGGCTGGTTTTCCATAGTTACAATAATTCCTGTTTATGCCCTCTTACTAGGCCTGATGCTTAATATTTTGTGGAGGATAATAAATATTTTAATATGCAAGATCATTATGTTTTCTTATAACACTTTCCCATAATACAGATTTTCCCTGCTTGCATTGTACCCTCCACTGTTAAATGTTTCTTCCGTTGCAAAAGGAGAGATCACATTAATTTATATTTGAGCCCATTTTGCCAACCCATCATATATGGATGGAGCACACAACTCAAGGGGGCATCACTGGTATAGACAGCAATATAATGAGAAATAACACAGCTGGAGTTATGCATTGTGATGGTCCTGAGTGAGTGAGTTAATATAGCATTTGTGAATTTCAGTATGGACAATGACTTTTCTCACAAACTGATGTGTGCAGACCTCATGCCCAGTTTGTGAGGAAGCAATCTCTTCACTAGAGGCCTCAGTCTCTCTTCCATCATACAAGTGGTCTCTTAAAACAACCAGTTTTCCCCTTCCAGTGGGAAGAAACTGATTAACAAATAAGCTACAAAATGGGAATATTTATGGGATTTTGTACATCTCTTCTAGAGAAAAGTAATTACTTCCATGGAGACATGGAATAACTTTTTTCAATAAAGTTTTGATACCAGAAGTCATTAAATTAACTGCAATTGTTCAAAACAATTTAAAAAGGTTGATAATTTATATTCAGATTTGTGCTGTGATGTAATATTTAAAAAATTATTCTAAGCATATTTTTTTACCTTTAAAGGGTTTTATGGAAAAACTAGAGGCCTTATATATAAAATTCCTGCAAGAGGCTTGGCCCTCACAGCCTCGCTGGCCCACACAGCCTCTGCAGCCCTTGCAGCTCTTGCTTCATCCAGAATGTCTTCCGGACAGTTGTTCTGCTGTTTGGTATAATTAGCATATTAGCTCTTTATTATATAGGGTAAAAGTTATAAAGTACATAGAGCAAGATTTATTATCAAGTTTTTCACTACCTAATATTTGGGGGAAATTTTCATGAACTATGTAAGATATAATTTTGTATAAAAATTACATGATCTTAAATATCTTATATAATTTTCAAAGTGTATTAGAGACAGATAGACAGACAGACAGAGCCAGTTAAACACGCATTGCATTTCTGACCTCCAGAACTGTAAGAAATAAATAGGCATTTATTAAGCCATTACGTTTGTAGCAATTCGTTATAGCAGCCATTGGAAACTAATAAACATACCGTCAGGTTAGAACTGGAATCTTTAAACATTCTTCTTCAAATGCCATCTATTTCTTCCCTTTTTAAAATAATTAAATAATTCCAAAACTTATATCTTCATGAAGGCTTAGTACATTAACCAAATAACATTTAATTATGTCTCCCCATTTAATGGATTTACTTTATTTCTCTTTATTGGATCTTTCTTTAACTCTAGACTTACATTTGGGTTTTATTGCTAAGCAAAATGTATATTAAACACATCCTGACAATTTTTAATGCACTTATTATTTACATGATTTTTATAACACAGCCAATTTTATTATTTATAATTTTTATTTTTTAAATATGTTTTACTGCTGAAACTAGTTTGGCTCAGTGGATAGAACATCAGCCTGTGGACTGAAAGATCCTAGGTATGATTCCGGTCAAAGGCATGTACCTTGCTTGTTGGCACATCCCCAGTAGGGGGACGTGCAGGAGGCAGCTGACTGATGTTTCTCTCTCATCGATGTTTCTCTCTATCCCTCTTCTTTCCTCTCTGTAAAAAATTCAATAAAATATGTATTTTACTGATTCAAGAGAGAGGAAGGGAGAGGGAGAAAGAGCTAAAAACATCAATGATGAGAGAGAATCATTGATCAGCTACCTTCTGCATAACACTTGCCCCCTCTAGGGATCAAGCCCAAAACCTGGCCAACTGCCTTGACTGAGAATCAAACTATGACCGACCTCCTGGTTCATGAGTCAATGCTCAACCACTGAGTCACATAGGCCAGGTCTGACAATTTCTTCTTCTTGTTTTTTTTTTTTGCTTGATGTGTCCACATTATCCTCAGAATTTCTCCATGTGGTGGGTGAAATAAGCCAGACAGAGAAAGACAGATATTGTATGATATTTACTTCTTTATGGAATCTGAAAGAGCTGAACTCATTGAACAGAGACTAGGAAGAGTGGTAGTTGTCAGAGGTGAGAGGGTGGGGGAAATAGGAAAAATGTTAGTCAAAGGGTATAAACTTCCACTAATAAAATGAGTAATTTCTGGGATGCAATGTTCAGCATGACTATTATAATCAGCAATACTATATTATATACTTGCTTGATAGAGGGAGTCAACAATAACTAGGGTAGATCTTAAATATTCTCACCACAATAAAGAAACGTTAATTATGTGAGGTAATTGAGATATTAAACTAACCCTACTGTGGTAGTTACTTCATACTATTCCAGTATATCAAATCATAACATTGTACATTTTATACTTACACAATATTGTATGGCAATTATAGCTCAATAAATTTAGAAAAAATAAAGAGTCTAGACAGTTTTGAACACATTCAGGTGGAAAGATAAAGATGCCCTTTGTCTTATGAAAACAAAGCTGAAGCATATAAGTGGTGGTTCTTAACTTAGAGATGAATTAATTTAAAACTTGCTAGGCATTCATAGCAGTTCCAAGGAGTAGCCTGAACGTTTAGAAGCCTCCTTGCTGTTTGAAGTTAATCTCCGTAACACCCCTCAAAATTTACAGCAGCAAACACAGAATTTCTTACCCTTCCTATGCAAATGCAGCTGCAAGATCAGTTTCCCATCCAAAACATTTGTACTTTAAACAAATCCCGTATAGATTTTCTTGAATTGCCAGTGAAGACATAGTACCTAATTGCATAAGAACGTGTTTATTTTTTCTTCTTACACCCAAGCATTGATATTAAATCTTTTTCTTCTCTTCACAATCTAAACTACAGTTTCTGGTATTTGTATATGCCTTACAATTGAAAAGTATGTTAGATGACAGATTGGGAGGTTGAAATTTACCAGCAATTTAGCTATCTGCCCAGGTGCAAACTTACCAATACATTGTAACAGTTCATTGTGTTTGTAAACTTAGTTGTTTATTTGCTTGTGCAACACAGCAGAGGTTTGAATTTTAACTTAAAATTTAGATCCCTAAACATCTCTTAAAATGTTTATTTTATTATTATTATTTTTTTTACATTGCAAGTTAGCAGTAAAAAAAACCTAATACACAGAAAATTGATGTCACACACTAGGCAATGTAATCAAAGGTAGTATAGAGTAAACCTTTTTAAAATTAGAAGTTCATGGGGAATGGATTCATACTTGATGAAATAACTCTGACAAAGTTGCCAACAGCTATCAAAACAAAAGGGTTTGGCCGAGACCGGTTTGGCTCAGTGGATAGAGCGTCGGCCTGCGGACTGAAAGGTCCCAGGTTCGATTCCGGTCGAGGACATGTACCTTGCTTGCTGGGGCGTGCAGGAGGCGGCTGATCGATGTCTCTCTCTCGTCAATGTTTCTGACTTTCTATCCCTCTCCCTTCCTCTCTGTAGAAAATCAATAAAATATAAAAAAAACAAAACAAAACAAACAAACAAACAAACAAAAGGGTTTGGGCAGACTTTTAGAGAAGACCTATTTAATTTTCAACAATATTTAATTTAATTATTATAGAAACAAAATATGAATTTAGCCAAATAGGCAATGCAGATAGAATCATGTTATTCTTTAGTAATATTGAAAATTGTATACTGAGTTTTAAGGATACCTATATTATATAATGAGGCCCAAAGTATCATTGCATAATAGAATTGTGTCACAATGTTATAACAACTGTCAATTACATGAGGGAATTCATAAAAATTGTTGTACTTGGTAATTGAATTAGGTATAGGCTCAAATTCTAATTGTGATAGTTTTAAGACAGAAAATGGTTAACAATAGGAAAGATAACATTATTAAGTTTTGATTTATTTAAAAGTTCTGTTTTTAACAGAGTACATTATCCAAAAATTGATTTAAGGTTTATAACAAGATGCTGTGTGAGTTTCAATAAAATATGACACTAAATCATGATTAAAGGCTTTAGCTGGATCCCAGTAGTGTTCCGAGGAATTAGGGGGCACACTGGCTGGGACCAGTCTGGTGGTATATATGAAAACTAGGGGCCCATGAATGAATTTGTGCACAGGTGGGATCTGGCTACTTCTCCCCATGGGGGCAGAATGGACTGTGCTGAAAGGGGTAAGGAGATGTGGGAGGTTGACCAGTCGGCCCCACCCCTTGATTGGGGTGGGGAGGTGATCAGGAGCGTGCTCTGCCAGGAAAGGGGCCACCCCCTGATCAGACCAGTTGGCCAGCTGCAGTGCGTGACTTAGTGACCAATCGTTCTGGTCATTCTGGTGTTCTGGTCACTTGGCTTTTATATACAGAGTGCCCAGATTATTATGCATTCAGAAATAATAATAATCTGGCCACCCAATGTATGTAGATTAGTGAGAGCTTATCAAGAGAATGAGTGTGTCATGAAAAAGAGTTAAGAATATGAAGTATGATCATTGATCTTCATATTGGAAGTATTTAAAAATTAAGTTTTAATGTTATAAAATAAAAATAATGAATTTCTTTAACAATTATCAACTGATAAGTGGTCATAATTCTGAATATTATTCTTGCAGTAGTCCTGAAGAATACTGATTTTGAAACATTCTGAACTTTTACTCTTTCAATGCCATCGTTGAAGATACCGTGCTAGAAATTTAGTACATCCACTAAGACATGTTTAGCCTGAGTGGCTTTTAGAAAGGTACACTAAGGGTGGATTTCCCAATGTAGGCACTGAACAATTAAACATTGCTCTTAAATGTTTACACACTATATGATTTTTTATGTATCTGGAAAGAATCATTTTTAAGCTTTAGACTTTATAAACACATAAAATATTTAATTGATGAAGAAAGAATCCATATTTGAGGATGAGAGCTACATAGGTCTATGCATAACTACCTGAAGTAATCAGACGAGATATTTTATATTCATTATCAAGTCTTAAATATAGAATTTTTAGAGCATTTTGCCAAATGTAACTAAGAACAAATGTTTCAGGTAGTCTTTAATCATGGAGCACTGCATTGCCCTGTTTGGGGGTTTTGTGTGACCCATGTTGTTTTATTCTATCAAGATTGTTTCTTTGAAGCTGGGGACTTAACATTTACTTTCCCAATTCCCTGTTGTCAGCAAAAAGTAGATACTAAGGTGCAAGACAACTAAGATATCACCAATGTACACTATATCCCCAACCTGTAAACACAAAGTTCAACTGAATCAAAGTATATGGATAGTTACTCCTACAGTTTTCTGCTGATTAAATAAATGCTCATTGCTATAGTTCAAATTGGCATTTCTTGCCCGTAAAAACTTTGTTGACTCTCCTGGCTGCTCCTCTCTACATCTTTTTTATAATTGAAATAAAAATAAATCTTTATGTTCCTAAGTAGCTTGAAAAACATCTATAATTTTCAGAAACCGAACCATCCCATTGTTATCCATTCTGAAGTTATGGGAGTCTTTTGCTTTCCTATGTAAATGACTTTCATATTGAAGACCACTCTGCATAGCCCTTGCCTTTTTTCCCCTCCTTTTCCTTTCATGGTAAAAAGTTGTTGTCATTAAAATAAAACTTTTAAATATTCATATATTTAATATTAGAATCTAGAAAACTTCTGAAAATAGATTTGAGGTTTAACATCTTATATGTCATACCTGATCCCCAGAGGAAATACATTTTATGTCATATTTATTCTATAATTTTATCCACATTTCTTTCTCTCTCTTTTTTTTTTTTGGCCTTATGTATTATTTACCTCATTTCTTGCTTTTCTAAAAAATAGATATTATCTGTTAAATTTTACCTACAGATGTTTGGTTTAGATCACTTATACTCAAAATAAAGGCCCAGTGCACACAATTCATGCATGGGAGTGTCTCCTCAGCCCAGCCTGCACGCTCTCCAATCTGGGACTCCTCCAGGGATATCTGACTGCCGGTTTAGGCCTAATCTTGGGAATAGGGCCTAAACCGGCAGTCAGACATTCCTCTCACAATCCGGGACCACTGGCTCCTAACTGCTCACCTACCTGCCTGCCTGATTGTCCTTAATTGCCTCCCCCTGCTGGCCTGGTTGCCCCCAACTGCCACACTGTAGGCCTGGTCACCCCATGCAGCCTGCTATTTGGTCATTTGGTTGCCCCTCACTCACCCTCTGCCATCCTGGTTGCCCCACACAGCCTGCTGCTTGGTTGTTTGGTTGCCCCTCACTGATCCCCCTGCCAGCCTAGTTGCACCACACTGCCTGTTTGATCATCTAGTTGCTATGGTCGCTTAGGCTTTCATATATATATATATACCACTATAAGCCTTATCCTAACAATATTACACAAATTTTGGTTATATTTTTTCTATTATTTCCATCGACACTAATTATGGACTATCATCCCCAGCTGAGCTACATGATATATTAACACTGTATTTCTTTTCTTATTAAATTTGTTTGTTTTCCTCAAATTAATAATGTAGTTATTTTCAACTGGGAGGAATTATTTTTATAACTTTTCTTAGTTTATTCCTAAACTCTCCCACAGAAATAATACCTCTTTTAATACAGTCAAATACAATAAAATGTCTATGAGTTTCTTTTATTTCTTAAAGAAAGTTTTCCTAGAATCCTCCACCCTACCATCTCAAATATGAATCACTTCCTGCTGCTTGACTGTTATTCTGGGGGTTTCATTGGGCTAGTCTCATTTTGCAAATTAACAGTTTTCCACAAATGATTCTAATTCTTTGACTCTCAGCTAATTATGTATGCATTGTGATATATAAGCGGTGATCATCCTATATGATAAGAGTATTATGCAAATTGACCATACCTCCGCTATACCCACAAGCTACACCCGCCAGCCAAGCCCACCAGCCAATCAGAGCGAATATGCAAATTAACCCAACCAAGATAGCTATGGCCACAGAGCGAGCAGGAGGGAGGCTTGGGTTGCCCCTGGTGATAGAAGAAGCCAAGCTTTCCGCAAACCCTAGATAACAGGCCTCCACTTAAGGCAACAAAGTTTCAATGGCTGTGCAAGTAGGAGGCTTGGCTCTGCTCCAGGCTACAAATTTTTAATTATAGAAGATAAATAAATCCCAGATACCAGGGCCTCTACTTGGGTCACTGGGGGGTGTGGCCAGATTGCAAACCACCACAGGTCCCAGATTTGAGAGTGAGCAGGCTAGGCTGAAGGACACCACCCCAAACCCATGCACAAATTTCATGCACCATGCCTCTAGTTATACTATAATGATTAGGCCCCCTGAGTCTAGGTGAGAATGTATAGATGTTTCTTGGTCAGTTTCTAGGTTTTCCTACCTCAGAGAGAAATTATCCAGTCTCAGAATGACTGGCCTCAATTTAGAAACTAATTAAAGAAGGAGTTCAATGTTAGGTTTGTAGATTTTCACTTAAGCCTGTTGTTCCTGTTTGGAGTTCTCTGTTTCAATGTCTTCAGAGAGGGAATTTACAGAATACTCATCAGTGTTGCCTGGCTTTGCAGGATGGATGAGGGAATCTTTGATAACTCCTTATAGAGTAGTCTTTAAATAATCTTCTAGCATTTAACCATAGCAATACCCCTTTGTTATAACCCACTCCCATATCTGAGTCTCCATGACCAAGCTACTTCTTGACTATCTTCATAAAAACTTAAGCTTTAGCTTTCTCAGCTCTGCTGAGTTCCATCCATATTCCAATTTCAAAGTTCTTGTTGACCTTCATCATCTTAACTCTGTTTTTTATATTGATGCATTTATGGCTTTTTAAAATGTTTGTTATATTGACAGAGTTTCCAGAAATCATGGAAACAAAAGCATGTGTTCCACTCACCTGTTTAACTGGCTCTTTAATGCTTTTTCACTCATTTCTCATTAGTGAAAAATTCCACCTAATAGTTGTTCTCAGTACAATGCAATGCTCTTCATTCTCTCTTATTATAAAGCCATGGTGGTTTTATCTTCTAGGAGGTGGGCAACAACTGTTTGAAATTTTGCTGTCTCCAGTACCAATCACCAGTTGACTGTAAAGTAATCTGGGATTCGCAGGGTTTCTACCTGCAGCCACCAAAACAGGAACTTTATCTAAATAATGTAGAAATCATCACTATCCATGTACTAAATAAACATCCTTCCTCTCAGTCTGCTATGGCTTAAACTTGAGTCTTTAAATGCATAAAATCCATGCACTATTTTTCAATAGAGTTCTCACTTGCCTAAAACATGCTTTGTTGAATCTCTATTGGTACTTTCTTTGAATATGCACAAATTTACAACTCTATTTTTATCTCTGAAAATCTTAGTGTTTCTGCTTCTTAAATGTAAGAAAATATTCATTGTACTATAATGGGCCACACAAATGCATTAACCTAAAACATGACATCAGAAGTAATAATTTTGTTGTTGTTGTTCAGCAAATTATACCACTAAAACTACATGGAGAAAGTAGAAATTTCAAGCTTAGGGTTGTGAAAATAAAGATATAAGCTAAACTTCATGAATCAGGGAGAGGAATTTATTTTGCATCTGAGCAATTAAGGAATAGGAGTTGTAGGAGATAGGAAGAGTTTGGGAAAGGAGCCAGAAATGTTGAGGTTATTTTGTATTACTTTGAAAATATACAAGGTAATAAACACTAGCCCTAAATTTTTGGGAAGGGAAAAGAAAATAGAATCAGTGAAAAGTGCAAATAGGACGTTAGTTCTATCTTTAGTGTTTTATTTCTTTAAAAAAAAAAAAGAAAAGAAAAGAAACCTAGTCCTAGCCAGGTTTGCTCAGTGGATAGAGAATGAAGGGCCCTAGGTTGGATCCCAAGTCAAGGGCAAGTATTCCATTGTAGGCTCAATCCCGGACCCAATGGGAGATAATTATCCCTTCATATTGGGAGGCAACCAATCTTTGTGTCTCTCTTACATCTATGTTTCTCCCTCTGTGTCTTTCCCCCTCTCTTCCACTCTCTCTAAAATTCAATGAAAAAATATCCTCAGGTGAGAATTAACAACAACAACAACAAAAATATAAACTAAATATAATAAAAATGTTAGGATATATTAGATTAGTCTATACATTAGGCATAAGTATTCATGATATTTTTTCTCTACCTTTATAGGTGTGAAATACTTCATAATTTAAAAATAGGTAACAAAAAATATGGACCAGTGTCTCTGAATTGGTAAAGTATATCCATATTTTACTTAGAGAACTACATTGGATCAAACTTTTCCCAAATTATGGAACTTAGGTCTAGGACTAATCCTATCAGTCCAAAGTTGACATTGTTTGTATCTGAGAGGTAAGTTAAGAGAAAGAAACTAAGAAAGTAAAAGAGAAGGGACAATTATCTCCCATTAGAAAAGAAAAGCAGAATTATCAATACATCAGCAAATATTAGCAAATTACAAAACAATATAATTCCCAGATTCTGCTGGGCTTCTCCAATCCCAGACTTAAGCTTTTTGTGTATTTTGCAATTTTGTTTTCCATATTATGTCTATTTTCTCATCTACTTATTTATATGTCATATTTCCTCATAAAGTCTATAATTATTTATATCTATTTGATAGTTACAAATTATAGAGTTGATGATGTTATCATTTAATCTCTTTTCTGACATGTCATTGTAAAATGCATATTTTCCTAAGCTTAATTAAGGATTGGAGGAACTTTTCAATTTTTTTTTTTAAACACAGAATCCCTGTTGTCGTCTCACAGTATGAATATCTCAGGAATACACCTTGAAAATGATAGATTAGATTATTCCCTAAGGTGCATTCAAGGCCTAATATTAGATGGTTTTATCATTTCCTTGAAATATGGCCCCTTCCTGTGTTGGTGGTGGATGTTCTGCTGCAGCTTATTAAACAGCAGATGCTTAGGTATCCTGCTGTCATCCAGGGAGCAGGTTTATTTTGTAGCAAGTGACACTTCCAGATGGTGAACTGGATGCAGTCTCGCAAGCTGTTGATGAAACGGCTCAGGAAATGGAATAAGGCATTTGTGGGCAGTCTAGATTTCATTCAAAATTAGATATTAACACCATGCTTTACACATTCAAATAGTTTGAAGCTTAATGCCAGGGTTCAGTTTTGTCTGTTAAGCTTGTAAAAGTCATGCTTTCTCACTAAACTTCATGTATTTCCTCTCTTAGCGTGTTTTCTTGATAGGAGATTTTGTAAAGTGTTGTCAGTTTTGTCTTAAAAATTAAAACTGCCATATCTAGTAGACTAATAGTGACTCACCTCTTTTAGCTTATCCACATGCAGCATTTTATCTACATGTGGATAGATAGATATTTTGGTAACTTTTAATTTTATTTTCAAATAAAATAAATTATTACTATTGATTGTATTAGCCTAATTTTTAATTTTAAAATTGTTTCAAGAATTATAATATATGATAAAATATTAAATTATATAATTTAGGTAAAAATGTTTAGGGACAGATCTAAAATAATAAATAAGAGAAAGCATAAAAAGTTAAAGAACATTTTGAAAAAGTGAGGTGATCACTACACCAACATGAGAGCACATAAAGAAATTATTTTATAATCTATTTGAGTAATTTGGAAATAAATACTATGATATTAACATAGTGTTCTACTTTATCACTACTTGCTTCACAGGCTTTGAATTCTATAGTTCCTCAGCTATCAATTTCCTAAATGATTTATGTCAAAATAGTCTGATATAAATGCCCATGTGCACACTGATCATATTTTTCTAGTTTTCTTAAGTCCATCAGGATTCAAATAAAATAATTTGATCTGAGAATTTTGCTTAAAAACTTACCTATGTAAATATCATAACCAATGTATATGATCATTCACATGCAAAGTGGCCTGTTCCCAGATAAAATAAACCTTGAAAAACAAGCTCTTCCTACACCAAAGTAAAAACAAGATATTAAAAACTTACTAGAACATTTATATTGGTTATATATTATCACAAAAATTACCCCAATTGTAATAGCTTAAAGTAACAAACAATTTATGATCTCACAGTTTCTGTAAGGATTCTGGCTATGGACTAGCTTGAGCTTCTGGTTTAGAGTCTTAATAAGATGTAATTAAGAGCTGCAGATTCATCTTAAGGCTCAAGTAGTTGTCAGGATCTGGTTGCTCTCCACAAAAGTGTGGCTTCTGGCTTCTCTTCTAGGGGCAATGATCTAAGAAGAGCAAGAGAGAGTACCCAATAGAAAGCCAGAGTCCTATTATTTTGAAAGTGACATTCCAACATGTCTGCCATATTTTATTCCTCAGAAGAAAGTCTACAAATTCTCCAAGTCCTGCCCACACTCAAGAAGAATGAATTACACAGGAGCATGGATACTAAAAAGCAATGATCATTGAGGATCACCTGAGACGATGACTACTATACTGTTTCATACTTATGTTATTAAAGTAAATATTATTTTGAGGGCTTTTAAGTGTTTTTAATATATAACATCAGTAGGCCATAATTAGGCATTTAGATCTTAAGAACACAAAATTAATACCCAATAAAGTATAAAAAAAGTCTCTTGGGTAATTTTTAATTCTCTATATAAATCTGGCTTGTAATAGAGAATTGGCTTCACATAAGTCTACACTGGGGGAGAATAGATTGTTCCATCTGTGAAGAAATTTACCTAACTCAAAAAGGGAAACATGGATGCATATGGACATTACATATGAAAATATATTTTTATGGTAAGTTATGAAAACTTCATTTAATAAAGTATCTTTGTAATTATTCACTATTTTTAGTGCTCTGAATCAAAACAAAACAAACTTAATTATTATAACACTGTAAGAAGTTAAAACCTTTTAAATAGGTGTATTTTAGTATTTTGTTATAAAATGTATTTTCCCAACTATTTAAAGATTCATATCAGCATTAATTTATTATATTTTATTATTTTATTTACTATAGAAGAAAACATTTTTGTTTCTCTGGACAAGGAACAATGATGAATTCAGAGATTTTAATCAACCTCTGTGAATAAAATTTCAACAATGATCTGATAATCGAAAATATTCCTTTTTTCTTTCCCTTTGTCATATTCTTTTCCATTAAATTTAAGATTTTGACCAAAACTGTAACATTCATTTTATATCTTTCAAAGGAGACTGATGTAAAATTATTTACATGCAAGAGAAACTTAGGGTAATTTATTAATTATTATAGTTTCAGTTATTAAAACTATGCTGTAAAAGTATTCAAAAGATTAACTCACAAGAATTGTGTAGAAAATATTAGTGGCTTTACAAAGTAATTTTCCCAAATCAATACAGCCTTCCACATTACAGATTGACACTCAACCCTTTTCAAATAATCCTAATTATCATTTAATATCTAAACATTGAAAAACTAACCTACTTCAGATCAATATTTTGCAATAGATGCTTTTAATGATACCTATCCATATCGCACAGCTTTTGTTTGTTAAGCTGACAACAGAAAATTAACTCTGCTTTTTCTTTCTTATGATTGCACTCACATATGAACTGGATGGCAGTAAGAATCAGATAAACTTAAGCAAGAAAAAGTGATATTGTTTAAAACAACATATTATTTCAAAAATATAAAAATCCTGATGGTTAAAGCCTTTTCCTTTTGCTCCCTGTATGCACTGTCTAATGCATTTATTTCCATCTACCTTTATTGGAGAATCTGTCCATTAAATTAAACCATGGATTCGCAGGGCAGATGAGTCTTCGTTCAGGGAACTAATAAGCCCACTAAGTCATGAACAGTACCTCAGACAAGCTGCAGTTTTTCACCTTTCTTACACACCTGGGAGGCATTATACAATTTTTCCTCGGAAAGGGACTTTTTGCTGTGTCCAGAGGAAATACTTTTTTTACACTGGCTCTAAATAATGAGCCACTTTAGAGTAACTCTGTGTAGAGGGCCTTGTGCAGCAGAAGTGCATTAGAGGATGTGTGCTGTTAGAAACCCAAGCTTGTTACTTTGAGATGCCAAATGATGCCACAACTCAAAAATTCCTGAAGCTCTATCTGTTTGGCAGGAAATGAGGTAAGTGACAAATAAAGGTGTTCCAATACAGCCTTGCTGTCTCTATGTCAAGGCCTGTATGAAATGGAAACCTGCCTTCCATAAAAATTCTTGTGAGATACTTGCATGAGCATGGCTCCTTGGGAGATTATAAATATGTCCTTACTGCATGAGAGGTTAGCTTTAATAGCACATTAAATAGAGTTAATAAGAAAGTTATTCTGACAATGGGTAAAAAGAACATAGAAGGTTGAACTGGTGAATGAAGAGAGCAGGAGATAAAAATTTAAGTTAAATAATAACAAAATAAGTAGAGATATTTGAATATGTATGATGTCACTTATATATTTGTAGAAATAAAATACTAATATAATACAAAAGCAATATATATGTAGAGATCTTTTAAATTAGAGTTATTTTGATTATTCTTAGATTGTTCAAATATATATTTTGATAAATTAGCTACTTCAAATAAGAAATCACACAACAATTCTGGGATTCTGAGGGAATTTACAAGTGTATTGAATAAACTAAATATTTTCAGGTAAGAACTAAGAAAGCGGAATTGCTAAAATGTTATTTGCTAATGAAACCTGTTTTTTGTGATACTATTTAAAGTGATGGCTTCATATGATTATGTAAAATAATTCCAACACTTTTAAATAGCCCTAGCCAGTTTGGCTCAGTGGATAGAGTGTCTGATTGTGAACTGAAGGGTCCTGGGTTCAATTCTGGTCATGGGCACGTACCTTGGTTGCAGGTTCCCTGGCCCTGGTCTGGGTGCATGCAGGAGGCAACCAATCCATGTGTCACTCTCACATCTATGTATTTCTCTGTCTCTCTCTCTTCTACTAGCTCTAAAAATCAATGGAAAAATATCTTCAGGTGATGATTAACAAAAATAAGCATACATAAATAAATAAATAAACAAATAAATAAATAAATAAAGTTGAAATGACAAAAGGAGTGAGACAAGCTAATCATTAATATTTTACTAGTCATGGTAGATAGGTATCTTTTGTGGGAATTATAGATTAAAGTCTGACAAGATTGGAGAAAGAAGGCCAATTAGGAAATCAAACCCATAGAACTTTAGTCTGTATAACTTCAGATAACATTTCTTTTAATAATTGATTCTATTTTTAATAATGATCATTTAAATAAAACATCAGTAAAAAGATAACATTGGTAAGTACCATCCTAAATTGAGAGAAGAAGGCTGAATTGAGTCAACATATATTTGACAGAATTAAAGATCTGGATTTTTAAAAAAAGAACTAGCTTATACTTTTAAAATCACATTTTAAAATTCTGTTAAATGGAAACAAATTTTTAAAATGTAATTTGTTTACCAGAAGCAAATAGAATTCAATGGCCCTTCTACCCTAAGAATTTAATGCAAAGTGAGAAAAAGGAAATCCTTTGTTGTTCATATTTGAATGTTTTCAAATATGCAGTTTAAATAATGAACAATTTTAAAGCTTTATTATACCTCTAGTGTGTGAGTTAAAATTAAACACTGTTTGGATTATATTAATAGTTGCCCAGTCTCATAGAATAATCTAATAACCTACTGGACAATTACAAAGAACTTTCTAAACATTGATCAATATAATCTATAGATTCTGTGTCCTTGGGAAAAATTGCATCAAAATGAGAGAAAAGGAACTACCTGAGTGGCATCCCAGGACTCACAATAAATTACCATGTACAGAGAAATGGACTGTATTATGGAAGTTTAATCACTGACTGCTAAGGAGTGAGTAATATATTTACTTATTCATCAATTCTGCTTACAAAGAACATTTGGAGCATGTTTTGGAGCATATATCACTTGTCAGAGTACTCCAGACAATAGATAAACTGTTGGTGAGTTTACAAAAGTAAACCAGAACACAGAACACATCCAACCAAATGCTTTAATGAAGTTCATGTTTTCTATTTCAATTAAAATGTTTTCAATTTCTTAAGGCTCACTTTCTAATTTAAGAGAAGTTTGGTTTTTATAAAAAAAAGTGATTTAGTCATATGGCCCTAATTCTTAAAGATGCACAGATGTATCCAATAAAAAAGATAGAGGATTTGATCGTCAATTTATATTTACAGAAATGAAAAAAATGTTAAAAAAAAAATTTAGTGGTTGCAAGAAGTCTCATTGAATTTCAAAACTTCTACACAACAATATTCCTTTTCTCCTCTGAAATGTTTGTACATGTTAATAATATCTAATACATTTTATTGAAAATTAGGTAATAGTATTTTCAATTATTTCTCCTACAATGAAAACAAATTCTTTTGCCAAAACCGGTTTGGCTCAGTGGATGGAGCATAGGCCTGCGGACTGGAAGGGTCCCAGGTTTGATTCCGGTTGGGGGCATGTACCTTGGTTGCGGGCACATTCCCCATTGGGGGTTGTGCAGGAGGCAGCTGATCGATGTCTCTCGTCAATGTTTCTGACTCTCTCTCTCTCCCTTTCTCTCTGTAAAAAGAATCAATACAATATATTAAAAAAAATAAAAATAAAAATTATTTTAAAAGTTAATATTTTGAGAAGCAGAAATCTATAGATATTTTGATCCAAAAAATCATGACAAACTTTGCCAAATATAGCCTCAGACTATCTAAAACAAAACAAAACAAAACAAAAAAGTAAATAATAAAATTTGTACAGAATTAAATGACTGGTTTACATTAGTTGCAATATAGACTTGGCTAGTATATTAAATTTTAAATTCAAAATGCAATGGTTTAACTTATTAAACCATTTTTTTTCTCATCACATTCTGGAGGTGAATGCAAATCAGATGACTCTACTCCAGAAAATAAATAGGGTCCCAGGTTCATTTCACATTTTCACTTAGCCATTGCCAAAGTGTCATTCTGATATGCATTATTGAATGTAAGTCAACACTTTTCTGTCCTATAACCTGTAGGGAGAGAAAAGGCAATTCAAATGAATTTTGTTTAATAAGCAAGTTAGATACTCATTCAATTTCACATTCTCCTGATGACAAAATAGTCATAATTAACTAAGGGAGTTTGGAAAATATCTCCCCAGTGATGGGCCTTGCAACAGTCTACTGAAATGGAAGGATGGATTTGTAGAAAAGCAAATAAATGGATCCAAATGCACTCCCAATTCCCTTAAGTAAACTCAATCCACAATTTGTTGTATCTTGCTTAGTATAAAATCTTTTATTGAAGCATATATCCTCTCCATCAAGCAATCTGATAATCTATACACTAGTTGATAATGTATATTACCACCTTCCACCAAAATCAATAAAACAATGTATTGGTCTATTATAGGCAAATGACTGGTGAGACAGGTATTTTGTTTGGTTTTCTTGACAATAATATTCTCTCAAAAAACAGAAGGTTTTCATCTTATTTTATTTTAGTTTTTTTTTATTTTTGTTAAAATAACCAATGCCCAAAGTTTTCTCTAGATATATACTTAAGTCTGCCACTTCTTCTATTGACTGGTTCCGGGCTAGGTGCATGTACTCTACAATGATGTGTGGCATCTACTCTCCAATTGAAGATACCCTGAAACAATGCATTTGTATGATAAGGCAACATCTTCAATATGAGCTTTATTGCAAACTGGCTCCCTATGTTGCTTGAATAGTTTAATTTGGAAGTCTTAGAAATATGTTAAAAGTAACAAGCTCATCCTCTCTTCTTTAGATAAAAAAGCAGTTGGTATTCTAATGCTCTTAAGACCTGGGTTACTAGTAGCACAATGATTGCTGATTACAGGGAGAGGTTCCTTGCTTGGCAATGCTCTATTTTCTTCTATATAGGATTGTAAAAATTGCCATTTCTGGTCTGATCTCACATCTCTTTACTAAAAACTTTGCTAAAACACTAAAGAGCAGCCAAACACATCTTTATCTGAATTTTTCTAACAGGTTCCAGTGAAGCTACAGATTTGGTAAGCATGTGGTCTGCTACTGAAA
Source organism: Lasiurus cinereus (assembly GCA_011751065.1). NCBI lineage: Eukaryota > Metazoa > Chordata > Mammalia > Chiroptera > Vespertilionidae > Lasiurus > Lasiurus cinereus. The sequence continues at coordinate 39,116,329 of JAAGEH010000012.1, read as the reverse complement.
TTATCACAGTTGATTGCTTTCCAGTGTTTTGCCATGTCCCAACATGAGTCATCGTCCCAGCCAGAACACTCACACCATCCCTTTTCATCATTTTATAGCCATGCTGCTGCCACATATTTTTTTCAGTAGCACCTCACTTGCAGGTATCATTTTTTTTATTATTAATGAAAAACTAAGTTGATTACAAAGAGATGACAGACCACATTAATTTAAATAGGAGTTCTCTCACACATGCAGTTTCAAAGTGGTTCAGACTGAAAAGTATCATGCCTCTGTGAAGTTCTTTCTATTAAGGAGTCCAGGTTCTTTTCATTTTGTTGCCATTTCTTCCCCTACAGTACTGATTTCATCTATACATTCAAAACAAGTCATTTTTTAAGGCAGGTTCCTATTTCAGCCTCTGGAAATAGGGACATTAATTGAGGACAGGCAACTTCCTATTGAGCAAGACACTCAAATATAACATAGATTACATCTGCAGCTCATATTCCATTAGAGTGAACTTTGTCGCTTGGCCACACTTAGCTGCAGAGAACCCTCCAGACGGATTTTTCTTCAAGGAGAGACTTGATGAGTGGACTTCTTTAGACTGTTGTCAGCAGATGTACTTCAGCCCTCTCTCATTTAAGGTATTGCTTGAATTGCAGAGTCATTTTATGTAAAGACAAATTCCATACAAGGCAACCTAAATGTAATGACTAATCCTGGTGGGGAAGTAGACTGGCTCTCTCACTAAAACTGAGGATAACTCTAAAAGCTTATTCCATTCCAAAACCATCAATGATCTCAGCAATGCTAGCTGGGGCATGACTTGTCACTTTGAGTCAGCTTTTCAAGAAACTCAATAAACCACAAATGATAAGGTATTTTATTTAACACATATATGTTTCTTTCTATAAATTAACTAGCCACATCAAGGCGAATACAACAAATGTCCCTACTCATGCGTTCCACTTAATTCAAACTTGCTATCAACATAAAATTTTTCCGCAAATGAAGAAGTTATTCTCTACTCTTGTCCTTAAGACTACAGTATCAAATGCATAACGAGAATGAGTAAAATGTGGTTTTAATTATTTTAGTGTATATTTCCATGCCTCATTGACAATATATTGACCTATTCATATCAAAAGCTACTACTTGATAGGAGTAACCATGCTGCTTCTCATCACTTCATTACACATTCCTGCCGATTTAGTAGGCATTGGTAGTACTTAACCCTCTCCACTTCTATTTGTAAATACTGGCTTTTGTTCAAATGGCTCATGCCAAAGCCAATACATCATGTATCACTAGAGAATAAATAAGGAAGCCTTTGTCAGTATAATAAGCAATGCTTGCAAAAGTAAAAGACACACAGAGAGGAAGGACCCTGAGATCTAAGAGGATTTCATGAGACCAGGGGCATTTAGCTTACTCATTCCCATTCTTTAGGACAAAGGAGGAGGAGAGAACTAGAGGGAGGTTTCCAATGAGCATAGGAATTTATCTCTGAACTATGGCAGAAATATTCCTAGAGCAGGGGCACCAACAAAGGTGACACATTCCTGCCAGTCAGGAGATAAGAATGACCAATGCTATTTCTTTCAGAACATTACTATTTTTGACTCAAATGAAAGTCAAAATTTTATTAACTTCAACATTACATAAATTACCATGGTGTGTTTTGCTTGTTTTGACCTTTTCAGCCTTCTTTTTATAATTTGATTGGGCAGCTATTACACTTGCCTTTGGTTTACAATATTTAACCTGAAAGAAATAAAGATATTTATCTAAACAAGTCAAATACTAAAGTAATACAGGACTTAATTAGAAATATAATGTGTTGAAAGTCAGGGGAACAAAATGCCAGTAAGTCTGAAACTGCCTTGTGAATTTCTTAATTGACAGAGGTATCAAGAACAGTGAAAATGATAAAGAAAGGACAACTGAAACCAATTATTGGTATTATTTAAATCTCATTTACATGAAAATATTCTCTAGTATGTTAGATGCAATAATAAAAATGTTTTAAAAATAAATTCCCAATTAGAAAGTATGAAAAGTATCGAAGTTGCAATGAAATAACATTGAATAAATACTACTTAGTAGAACAAATCCTATGCATCAGTGGCATTACTTGAGTGTCTAGAATGCACAACACATTGGGTTAGGAACTGTGTACAAAAAAACATACTACATATTTCAAACATTATATGATATCCTCCTGAAACTGCAAACAAGAACAGTGTACTAACAAGAATCCATCCAGTTGCGGGATTTTCCCCAAGAACATCAGCAACCTGAATGAAGAAATAGTAGCTATAGATGGTTAGATTGATAAAGCTTAAACTTTGTCAGCTCCTATAAATAGAAAGATAAGAAGACAAAGATGTTGAGGTTGTTTGTAAGATGGTGGTTTTAGTGACTTTCAGAAGGATGATAAATGGGATATATTATGAGAAGAAAGGAAAGAAAGACACAATAGACAATAAAGAGAATATATTGTCTTGAATAAAAGCTTCTGCACAGCAAAAGAAACTATCAACAAAATGAAAAGAGAGCCCACAGCATGAGATAACATACAGTGGTACCTGGAGATACAAGTTTAATTCTTTCCGTAACCTTGAGGAGTGGGAAACTATGAGATGTTCGAGTCTCAGTAAACTGGTGGGTCGTGTGCAGCTGGCCGATCCGCACAATTACTCCTATCTCAAATGTTGCTCGTATTTCAAAGCAAAAATCACTCTCTTGAAGGCTCATATCTCAAAAATCTCGTATGTTAGGGCATTCATATTTCGAGGCACCACTGTATTTGCCAATCATATATCTATTAAGGGATTCATTTACAAAACTCAGACAACTTAACAAAATGAATGCAAACGATACAATTCAAAAATGGGCAAAGGACATAAATAATCACTTCTCCAAAGTGGACATATAAAAGGTCAACAGAAATATGAAAAAAAATTTTCTCAAAATCAATAATAATCAGAGAGAAGCAAATTAAAATGACAATGAGGTATCACTTCACACCTGTCAGAATAGTTATCATCAACAAATCAGCAAATGACAAGTCTTTGCAAGGATTTGGAGAAACCCTAGTACACTGCTGGTGGGAATGTAGACTGGTGTAGCCATTGTGGAAAAGAGTACAGAGTTTCCTCAAACAACAGAAATGGAACTGACATTTGACTCAGTGGTCCTGCTTCTGGGAATATATTCTAAGAATCCTGAAACACCAATCAGAAATAATATATGTACCTCTAAATTCATAGCAGCATTATTTACAACTAGAGGCCCTGAACCGGAATCAAATCTGAGACCTTTCAGTCTGCAGGCCGATACTCTATCCACTGAGCCAAACAGGTTTCTGCTTGACATTTTTTTTTTTAAATCTCTTTAAAATCCCCTATGAAAAAGTAGTTTGTATACATGTTTTGTAAATTTGTTTTTTCAATAAAAAATGTTAAAGTTTTCATACCAAATAGTAGTCTTAAAAAAATGTGTTTTAAAGCCTCTGACAATCTATCAAGAAATCCATGAGTAGTTTATTTTAAAAGACTATGAAATAATTTTGTTGACTTGCATTTCACAAATTTGAATTTTAAGCTTCATTGATATTTTCTCAGAAAAATTGTTATTAACATAATATTTATATTCTTAAATGTTTTTAATATGCTTACCAGGTTTATTTTTCCCATGTGCATTACTTAACTTACATTATTGGGTTATTGAATAGATTCTGCTGAGGTATTTGTGGGTGTAGGGGTCAGTTCATTGTGCATGTTATAAATTACCTTTAAAATGTTTTCATTTAATTATGAAAAGGCATAATAATCTATAATAATCTGAATGCATAATAATCTGACCCCTCAGTATATATCCTATATAATAAAAAGCTAATATGCAAATTGTCCCTAGACCAGGAGTTTGATAAGCAGGCAGTCCAGCCAACCACCCATGTCCTCTCCCCCTAGCCAGGCTGGCTGAACCCCACCCATGCACGAATTCATGCATTGAGACTATAATATATATACAGTATATGAAACATGGACTCAAAAAAGCAATTCTTGAAAAGACAAAATAAGTGATGAAAACAGTCATGTAAATATTATAATCTAGACTTGCCATAAATAAGTAGTGAGATGGATGCCAATAATGATATAGATTAGCAATCTGTGTGAGTTGGAGAAAATAAAACGAGTGTGATAATTTTACACAAATACACTAAGATGACTTAAAAATAAGGATTGGAAAATTGATTATTTTAAACTAGAAATTCATTATCTCAAATTTTCATTAGGTTATTGTTTATGAAAAACTCTCAAAGCAATTTTCTCTTTAGTAAATGAATCACTTTTCTTTTTCCTAGAACAGGTGCTCAATTTTAATTACAATGTAAATTTGACAGACTTGTCATGATTTAGATGCCAAAATCATGGACATATCAAAGTTATATTCTTTTAGGAAATCATAATCAATTATAATTAAGACATGTTATTTTAGATAATTATTCCTAAATATTATCCTTGAAGAGAACACAGAGTGGGTGGTTAGCAAAATTCTTTTGTCAATAAAAATATATATGATAGCAGATATGGCAATGTACATTTTAATTAGACAACTAATATGCAAACTATGAACAGCTATTAGCATATATGTAACATATATCAATAATTTACAGTTAATTCCCCTTATCCCAAGATTCTGTATTTGGGAATTTGTTGACATGCTAAAAGTTATTTGTAACCTAACGTATATTCTTCTGAGGCTTTTGCGGTCATTTGTGAATATGCTTAAAGCAGCACAAAAGGTAAGTTGCCTGACATCCACATTCCCACCTGAGATGATACAAATCACAGCTCTGCCTTCTTGATTCAGCTCTCCTACAGACATGACCTGAGGATGGAGACAGTAGGAGGTAGTGGAGTGAAATGCAAGAAGATCCAGCTCTGAGGTGAGGATTGAATTCTAAGTTTGGTACCTGTTTTGTGGGGCAGCCTCAGGCAAGTCAGTTAACACTTTAGAACCTCATTCTCTCTTTACAAAAAAAGAAAATAGGATATAACAGGATAAATTGTTTTTAAGATTTACCTATGTGTACATATTTTTCCTAAGTCAGTGGTTTAGTATTTGTGAATTCAGTTTTTGACAACTTAATAGAGTATTACTGTAAGGAAGGGCTGTTCAAAATGAAAATTGACTGTTTAATACATATATATTATTTTGTAATTGATTATATAGACTATAAATGTGTCTTAAGCATTTTCTAACTTAATGTGGAAGGTTGAATATATAAGTTTTTACTTGCTGCCCAAACCAACTAAAATAATAGTTAAAAAATAAATAGTAGATAAATAGAAGAAAAAAGGAGAGGAGATAAGATATGTGAACAAAATTTAGGATATTGAATATATGTAATGAAATTTGATGATTTAGAAAGAGAAAAAAAGCTAAAAGCATTAGAAGCAGTATAGGGTAAGAGTTTCTTTCTTCTTCCTTTTAGTAACAGGGCCCCTCTCTTTTAGCTGGACCCATGACTGCCTCGGTGTTACTTCATTTCTCAACACCTATTGCAACTATATATGTTCATGACATACAGTGACTGGTATGTAAATGGAAGTAGCTTGTATGACTCCCAGATTATGTCCTTTGAGAAGAAAACTAATTGCCTTCCAATTTTATGTTTTCTCTATCCTTTTGGCTATAACTAGATGCACTGCTGGTGGTCCAACCTTCATCTAAAGATGAATGCATAGATGATGACTAGGCATTAGGATAGAAGGCACCAGGTTCTGTACAGTCTCTGGGAGAGGTAGAGTTACTACCCATTTTAAATAGCCATCCTGTTACCTGGATATATATGAAAGAGATGTGAGGGATGATGCTGGAACAAATTGGATCTCCAGAACTCATTCTCCAACCCAGATGACACAAAGTTTATGCTCTTTAGAAGTTGAATCATAAATGTAGTAAGTCTTATACTATCATCACTTTAACATCATCAATAGGTACCACTTTAAGGGAAACAAGGTATAATCAAACCAATTTTACTAGAAGCTAATTGATATAAATAAAGTTAAGTCTCTACAGCATCACATTAATGTTATAACAAAGCAACATTGAATGAAATGTTGTTATTCAAGGATCTACAGTACTCTGAATAAGAAGAACCAGGGCTTAGATGAGGGGAGGGGTAAAGCACCATACCAAAACAGCAGATATTAACTATAAGTTTCAAACTTAAAACAGTCTCTATTCATATCTCTCCAGAAAACTTCCTATATAGACAATTGGAAGACTCTGCTTTGAGCAAAATGATAATCCAAACAGTAAAGTTTTCAAATATTGATAGGTAGGTGTCTCTTCAAAAATGGTAAAGTCCACAGTTGTATAAGAGATCTGTGATCACCAAGTTTTTAGTTAGCTTTTTTAGCATCTCAATTCTGAATAGACATGGACAGTCAAGAAAAAGAATACCATAACCAAGAATAACAAAACAAAAAAAAAGAAAATCAAGCAAGACAGAAAGAGGAACTCATAATGTGTTAGGAAAAAATATATAAATAAAACAATACTATTAATCTGAAATCAATAGCTGTATTAGTCATTTAGTGCTGCTTCATAGGCTATCTCAAAATATATTGGCTTAAAACAACAGTAAGTATGTGTTATTTCCCAGTGTTTTTGTGCGTTAGGAATTTGGGAGCAGTTTAGCAATGTGGTTCTGGTTCAGGATTTCTCATGATATAATAGTAAAAATGTTGTCTGAAAGTTCTGTATTCTGAAGGCTTGATTGGGGTTGGCAGTTTGGTGCTGATTTATAACAAGACAATTCAATTTCTCCTCAGGGCTACTCATATTTCATGATTCTGGTAGTTGGTGTCTCCAAGTGGTCCAAAAGAAAGATAACACAGAGAAAACAAGTGGTCCAACAGAACACAACACAGAAACTACAATTTTTATTATGGTCTGGCTTCAGAAGAAATACAGTAATTTCCTCAGTATTCTACTGAATAAACTGACTAATCATTATTCATTGTGGGAGGGGTCTACAGAGGTGTGAATAGGAAGAGACAAGAATCATCAGAGTTCATTTTGGAGAATGCATTACCCATCAGAGATAAAGAAAAGTTGGAGATAAAATTAAGTTGGAGAAAAAAAAAGGATATTATAATTCAATAAAAAAAACTTTCTAAAAATAAAAGTAAATATTTAGTTAAATTTTGATGTCAAATAGTAAGAATTCAAAGAAAAAATTATTTTTAAACTTCAGAAATTTGAATTTTAAAGAATGTTTAAATGTTAGAAATTTTAAAAAAAGATAAAGAATTGGAAATTATGAAAGGAATGAGTTTGTGAACATTTTCTAGGAAGCTACCTGCCAAGAATTTATCTCATCTCTGTAATTCACACATCCCTTCCTGTCATATGATAGTCTATTTCCTTTCCCTTTGAAGCTGGGCTGACTCAGGGGTTTGCCTTGATAAAAATTTGGGAGCAAAATAAAGTATTTATCTTCTCACTTCTTCCATTCTCCTATCTTTCAGGCTTGAAATTCACCTAATTTACTGGTAAGTGACTTTACTAGAGTTACTTTTCTAGAGTTTTAGGTTATTATTGACATTTCTGAACAGTTAATGGGGGATTGAGAGCCCCACCACACAGCAGAGAGGTCCTTTATATGTGCCTGGAAATGGTGAGGTGTGAGGTTATCTATGAGTTCATTAAGGCTACACTTGGCTGCTGCAGAAGTTCTGCTTTCTCTACAATGGGCTGGTTATCACTTTAAGAATTGCAAAGGCAGCTAGTAATTTTAGGGGATGATTGTTGCAGAAGCACCCCAATTTAGGGGGCAGATGGGACCTAACAAAACTGTTGGGAGAGCACATTAATTAGATTTCAGGCAGTCTATCCCTTGCACCACACAAATCTCACATTCTTGAGAAACACATCTATAGATTGCCTCCCACATGCTCCCCAACAAAATCAGGGATCAAGACCTTGCTATTGAGGTTCATGCCCTTGACTGGGATTGAACCTTTGACACTTCAGTCCTCAGGCCAATGCTCTATCCACTGAGCCAAATCAACTAAGGCACACATTCTCAATAATAATGTGAAAATAAGGTTGCCACAATTCTTCACTAAGAATAAAGGCACCAATCCAATCATTTATATCCTATTGCAGAATTTTAAAAAGTATTGCAGAGGGTTATCAAACAATACTATAATTCATATTGCTACAGTTGCCTCTAAGATATAATTTATAGTTTTCTTTCAATTAATTACTAGTATATAATACTACCTCCTCACCAATATTTCACCTCGCTTAGTGAAGAAGTCCGAGTGTAAATGTATTGCTCATGTCAGACTGAAGTTGTTGCATAGACATACCAAGTAATGTTACACTGAAATTCTTCATTTCATACATATTCCTTCTTGCACCCATTGTGCCAAAGAATCCCAGTTTCTCTTGGTCATCAGGGTTAACTACATCAGATAGTCAGTAACTCATTCTTTGCCTTTTAATGCTGTTGAATGGGAAATCCAATATGGCCTAGTGATATTTGCAATGTTCATTCCAGTGAAACTCATATAGTTTATTCTAATGGAAATTACCCTGATGGTAAACAGGACTATTTCAGCAGAATTACTCTAAAATTGTACAAGTTTATCACTGGGTGCCATAATGAGGGAGTCAATTATATTTCTTCCTCTTCTTACCTAGATCCTTTGGGATACAGCTTCAAATATCAGTCATTGGATTAGCTCATATACAATCTCCAGGAGAACAATGAATTTGAATTCACTATATTTCCCTAATGACCACAACAGTATCCATTCCATATGCTCTTAACTTTGTCTGTTTTCCATCAGGAGATAAAGTCTAAACCCCACATCACTTCCACCTTCATGAATCTGAGCCAGTTTTAGGGAGTACTTTGATAAATCTATAATAATAAAAGCATAATATGTTAATTAGACCAGATAGCCAAAGGATCTTCTGGATGTCATTCTGGATATCCTTTCAGACAAAGCCATGGAGGCAGGGGCTGAGGCAGATGCAGTTAGAGTGATCAGGCAGGCAGGTGAGTGGTTAGGGGCAATCAGGCAGATAGGAGAGTAGTTAGAAGTGATTAGGCAGGCAGGCGAGCAGTTAGGGGCAATCAAGCAATGTGCATGCTGCATCCATAAAGCAAAGAGACTCATCAAGCACAATGACTCTTTCTTAGTGATATATAGTCTTATAAGCCACAACTTGTCTTTAACTTAATCCAGGTTATCCTGAAATGCTTCAAATTTCTGAATCCATAAAAATTATTCTAATATAGAAGACCTCTAATATATATGTATTCATTACTGCCTTCTGGCACTATTGCACTGTCATGATGCTCACTTAGATGTAAAACACTTGTGGTTATAGTAACACAACAAACTCTTTTGCAGTTCTGCCAATCCTATAATCTGATTTTTGGTCTGATTTTCAAAGAATCTGTGCAGTGACTAAAAATACATCAAAAATCTTAGCATCTATCATAGAGGCTCTTGGCTTTGGTAACCTATCTTAAGTTGACAATTAGCTTTTTATAAGATCTACATATTCATAAAAATCATACCACATTATAAATGTTTAATAACTTTTTGCACTTGTCTTACACTTATGCCTCAAATGAACATGACTAACTATAAAGTTATCAAATGCAAAGATTCATTAACACCTATTCATAACAAGTCCTATTTCATTCCAATAGTGTCCACTCTGAAATTCATCATGCAGATTGACTTTTCAGGGCTATTCCGGGTCAATTGTTTTAGCCCAAGTTCCTTTGGCTTTTGCTAAGACTGTAAGCTAATGTTTTGTTGGTGGATGAAATTCAAGGTAGTAAGATGAAGGTAAACAATGAAAGTTCAGCAAAGATTGAGAAAAAACAAATGCAGATTGATACTAAACTGGTCCCAGTTTTATATGGCATTATAAATAGTCTTGGACTTTGGAGTTAATTCAACTCCCACTGCAATAGAACTGATAGAGACTGCCTAGACCTTAGTCCGGGAGAGGTTAGATAGCTAGCAGAGCTTACAGGTTTAATAATGAGGCAGAGGAGGCTGCTGTGGTTATATTCTCTATTGGTCAAATAACAGAGAAGAAAAGTGGGAATTAGTGAATCTAGGCCAGGTGCATAAATTGGACTCAATAACATAAATTATAAAGACTAAATATAAATTCTGAACATTGTTTATGGAATTAATTTGTAGTTTTTCTTGTTAGATTATTCCACTTACATGTAGATTAATGGTAGCTATTGTATTGATACTATTTTCTCCAGATATTCTCTATAAATATCTCTATAAATTTACATACATTTTCTTTCATCTTTACTTCACCTATATAATACCACTAATTATCTCCAGTTTTAAGACACCATAACTGAGACTGAGAGAAGATATAACCTGCCATTATCAGATAATTCATGTTTGTGATTCCAATTTAGGTATCACTGTGTTTAAATTCCATGCCTTTCCTCCTATATTGCAACAACTCAGTAGAAACAAATTGTCACTTGTTCATTGTTTTGTGGTATTAGCAACAAATTGTGCATATCTATTTTGTCTGCTTTAAAACTTGTAGAGAAAGTATGACATAGGTTATTATTACTATTCTTATTTTATAAGAAAGCTGAAGTTATGGGGGGCTAAACCAAGTTCATATTCCTGGGGAGCACAAAGTTAAGGACATACTTCTGTCAACAAGCTGAAAATTCAATAAACCACATAAGGACTCCAGATATTTGCATCATATTTGCCAATTTCTATGTTCACTCTGCTTTCTAATTTTGTTTTTGTTTTCCTATGAAAGGAAGGACAAAATTCTATGAAGCATTGCCATAATATAGGATTCACTCAGAAAGCATTCCTACTAATGGAAAACATAAAACGAATACAATAACTCATATTGCCTAGAAAGAGGGAGGCTCCATAAATTCTTTTGCAATGATTACTAAAATAGTGTTATCTTGCTGCATTCATAGAAAGTTCTAGTTGTAACAGGATAGTCTTGGTTAATAATATAGGTGATTGTTTGGATTTGTGGTAAGATACTCAAATATGAATATGTGCTCCAGAGGCAGACAAGCCTGGAACCTAAACCCTGTACAGTCATTTAATAACTGTAAGACCTATGCAAAATGAATGAGGCTTTCCCATCTCAGTTTTCTAATATACAAAATGGAGATCTGTAACTGGAATGTAAAATGGAAACATTCCACTTGTATCTGTGAAAGGATACCTTTGCAAGGGGCTTAGTAGGTGCCTAGTCCCAGATTCCTCAACACCTGACAGTCTTGTGATTTCATTTCAATATTTTAAATTCGTAGTTTATTGCTCATGTGTTTCAGAAAAGGCAGGTTTTTGTTCGTTTTGTAATCACTCCTCTTATAGTCTTACAAAGTTAGACATCAGGAAGGTTAATTCTCGTTGCTAACAAATTAATCTAGATATGCCAAATACATAAATTAAATACTTGTTTTCAAATAAGTCAATTACTACAAATAAAGAATTCTTATGGTTGTGTAGAACATTAATCAATTATCTATCAAAAATAAGATTCCAGGGATACTTAAGGTGCATTTCAGTAGCGGACAATAATGTTTAATGTAAATCACTAAACTAAGTCATTTTATGATAGAAGATGCAAAATATGAGCTCTCAGATATGAGGAAAAAATAACATGACACAGAAGGGCGACCCTATTCCCAATTTTTGAGGCAGCATATGAAGTGTGATGCTGTGAAATGAACAAACGAAGTCACATGTGGGGAGAGGCAACAGCTGTCTCCATAAAGTCTTTGGCCTCCTGCTGCCCTCCATCCTAGAGGCAGACGTAGTGGTTGATGGCTGCCCACCATGCTATACTTTATTGCTTCATTGCCTGTGTTGCAAATGCTGACAATAATTTACTAGCCGCAAATAAATTATTTGATTTACTCAAGTTCCTTTCCTACCATTCCAGAGGCTTGCCTGCCCTTGGTTAAATAGTGCCCTTGTAAAATTGTGAGGCCAAAAATAAACTGTTTTCCCCTTAACCAAATAGATATAGTGCTGTGATGTGAAATTACTAAAAAAAAAAAAAAAAAAAAAGTGATTTGGGGAAATTACAGTTCCTTGTTTAGTATGTATTGTGCATGCCCTACAGCCTTCCCTAACCAGTAGCTCCCAATTTCATTTAAATTGTAATGATTTTCTTTAAGGACAATTAAGTTGCCTAAGAGCAGTGCATGCATACTAATGCTACAGAGGCAAGGTTCAGTGTAGAAGAGAGCAATAACTGTTTATTAATATGATAATTAAGTGTTAATGATATCTGTTAAATAACTTACACTTTGGAACCAAATCCTAGCAAATGAAATTCTAGTAAATATAACAAAATGCAGTGAATATAAAAATAAATGATGCTAAGCTACCATTAAATCACATATATTTTCTGATTTGCATCTCATAAGAGAGCTGTCCCCTTATTTTCTCTTTCCTACCAAATATGTGAAACCAGGATAATTATCCATGCTCATTTCAGAGTATTATATGCTGGAGATGTTTATACATATTCAAAAGGGAGAAGTAATAAAAATTAAAGATAAAGGTATGTACCTTTTTAGATTATTATTTTGAAAACCATCCTTTTGAAACCATCATCTGGATTTTCAAAAATTATAAAATAAGACTTCCACATTATGCTCCTGGACCAGGGATTGAACCTGTAACCTAGGTATGTCCCCTAACTAGGAATTGAACCTGCAACTTTTTTTGTATATGGGACTATGTTCCAACCAATTTGGCCACCTGGACAGGGCTGGAATATGAGATTTTAAAACTTTCTATATGTCTTTATTCTTTAGCCTTAAATTATCTTTCAACTCTTTCCAGACTATTACATAAATAATTAATGTTTCTAATTTCCTCAGTATTATCTACAACTTTCCTCTTTTTATAAGTCATTTTTAAACTTTAAAATCTATATCCTTATTTATATCCTTATTTTTTATTATTACATTTTTAGAGATATACATTTGAAAGTGTGATTAGCTAGCTATCCATTTTTAATTTAACAGAGGTTAGCCAATGCTATTGGAAAAACATAGAAATTGTCAGTATTCTGACAAAATGGGTAACAGGACATTTTTTTTTTCTGCAAATGTGAGGTTATACTTCTATAAAACAAGTGTCATGTGTTGCTTTCTTTCGCAAATTGTCAAACTAATTCCTAGATTTATTTATTTTTATTTTTAAAATATATTTTATTGTTTTTTACAAAGAGGAAGGGAGAGGGATAGTGAGTTGAAAACATTGATCAGCTGCCTCCTGCACACCCCCTACTGGGGATGTGCCCTCAACTAAGGTACATGCCCTTGATCAGACTCGAACCTGGGACCTTTCAGTCTGCAGATCAATGCTCTATCCATTGAGCCAAACCAGTTTCGGCTAATTCCTACATTTAAATGAGATATCACAGTATCTGATTCATTGAGTGATGTTTGGTCTCTATCTGCAATCTGAACCCAATAATCAAAGGACAAAATATCCCATCTGAAGGCACACTCTTGAAATCCTGTTTTATTCTTGTACTTTCTCAGCCATCACTTTTCACTGTCCTCCTGCCCGTTTGGGAAAATATGCACAAGCTGAGTAGAGTCCTTTGAAAGAAGATAAAATACCTAGTGAAACTCCATCCAGAGAACAACATGTATTAGTATGAATATTGATTGAAGTAAAGGAAAAATCAAATGTTTAGTGGATCAAATAAAAATGACAACTAGGATACTCATTAGATTTGACCACCAGGAACTCTTTATTGGCCTTTAGAAGGGAAATAACCTTACAGTAGTAAGAACTAGGTCTGACTGCAATGACTGATGTGTGACTTAAACTAAATTAAATCGCAAAGAAATTAAAACAAAATAATTAATTTTCATGAGACCTGACTCTAAAGGGAGAAATAGATTTATGAGTTAGCTACAGAGAAAAACAATATAAACTTGAGAACTATTTTAAAAGACAGAGTATGTGTTTACTTAAATATGTATAGATATTTAAGAAATCTAAGAGATTGGTTGAAGATTAGCAGGAAAGGAATAAGAAGTGATAAATTAAGATTCCTGAAGCAGAAGGAGGAGACAAAACAGAACAAACAAATGGAAACGTTAGCCTTGAATCCTAGAGGAATACCTCCAACTCTGAAACTAAAGGAAAGGGGTTGAGGTTTTGCATTTATATTGTGAAAGCAGGGATCACATACCGAGTCACCTCAAGTTTCTTAGTAAAATAAAATAAAAGCACAGTTACCTATCATTTTCTTTACTGCAAGTAGTTTTATGTTTGGTGCTTTTCCCCTCAAAATTCTAGGCACTGGAGTTTTCAAAATACAGTTTCACAGCACACCTGCCATCATTTTCCTTTAGTTCACAGAACTCTCAACCTCAAAGGTTTTTGCTTGTCTAGTTTGTCTTTCCTATTTCCAACTTCTTGGTCTTTATTGTCTTGTGTCCTCCTTTGGATCTCTAGGGTAGTGAGAAATTCTTTTTTGTTTGGCCTTCAGTCAAAATTATACTGATATACTGTCTATCTCCTTGCGAACTTGGCAGATATCCATAATGTTTCCTGGAGAAGGCCCTGTCTCGAATAACTCTTCTATTCAGAAAGGGGAAGACATCTTGCTCCCTCCATTAAAGCATACTAAATACTTTATTTTTCTACATTTCAGACCTCTCATTGCCTATCCGTGTGTTGTCTTTTATAAAGTGTAATAAAGATGAAAAATGAAGATAAAGAAGATTGCTTTTGTTGTAAATGCTAGTTAGCTATTTATGTTGGGAAATTAAGACTTTCATTGATATTCCAAGAGCTTGAAAGTCTTTTGTTACCCAATGCATGCTTCCCAAGCAACAAGTAAAGAAATAAGAGCAGAGCTATACAAATAAATACAGATAGTTTGATTGATTTGGAGTTTAAATGACTGATTTGATTTTATGATTGAGTACAGTAGAAGTTGCATTAAGACCTAGGCATGTGAAAGCTATAACGATAAAACACTCCAATATTTTTTTTCCAAGGAAGATCCTGGAGGGGGCCAAACATAGGTCAGGAAAAGCTAAGAATATTAAGAGGTTTGAATGGAGATATAGTATATCCATAGTTTTTCCTTGTAAGCCTAATTAACAAATACATGTGTCAATGGTACAGGGTTAGGTAAATTGACTTCTAACAGGTAAATTTACTGAGACTAAGGATACAGAAGAAATGTTTTCTTCTGTCGGAAACCAAAACATTGTTCTTACCAAATGGATGAAAACAGGAGGCTAGAAGGCTGGTCAACCTTGAAGCTCTGAAAGGTCAAAACCAGCCACTCCCTATCTAATTGAGACAATGAACTTTCCCATCAAATAATCATGTCAATCCTAATTGATAAGATAATCTACTTGTTACTGGAATTGCCTGATTCAGGGCAAAGGGTGTATCCCAAACCTAAATAAAAGGGATGGCAAGGCTAAAGGAAGGTGGCAGTCCTTTCCACTAGAGGAAGGCTCCCGCCTGGCCCCCCAATATCGCTAAATTAATGTTTTCTAGTCTCTCATTTCGTTTGCGTGCGGCCTCCTACAGAACTCGAACCCTAACCCTGGAACCCTGAACCATGTGGGACGTGGAAAGAGGTTCCCACATTCTTCAATGCCAGATGTTTGTTATATTTATTGTACTTTTACTTAATAAGATTTCCTGATGTAATTTTGTATGAGCATGCTTATAAGAAATTGCATGCACTGCCTAGTCCAATGAAGTAAATTACTTTAAGTAGAGCACATTGTAAAGGAGCTCTAAGACATAAAATAGAACACTTTATACTAATGTAAGCATTGCTTTCTCTAAGGAAACAAAAACTATAAACTATTGATCTCAAGATATCAAAGTGAGTGCATAAATTTGCATTTCTTGCCTTAGGTATAATAGAAATTATCAAGTAAATGTGATAAATTCTATAACAGGGTAGAAAAAAACACAGTGCCATCACTAGAACAAAACTTGGGTTAATCTTCTTAATATAGGAATCAAATGAGATTAGATCAAGGAAATAGCCAATTAGTTTCAAAAGTAGTTGATTAAACATATCACAAGAGGGACAAATCAAACAAATGGGCTTATATTCCAAAAAACACAAATCACATATTTAAACTTTGAAGGAGTCAATGTTATCCGTGTCCGTATTTTTTTGTGTGTGTGTGACCTGTGTGTGTTTTGTGAGTGGTGGGATAAAGTCTGAAATTTCACCAGAACTAAAACTGTTTATGACATTCTTGGGGCTACTTGGTGAGGCAACTGGATAGTCCAAGTTAGACAATCCAATAAAAAATGTAGGGAAGCAGGGAGAATCCAAGATGGTGGCATAGGTAAACACCTACACTGCTGCCTCTCACAACAATTTCAAAACTACAACTAAAAGACAGAACGGACACCATCCAGAACCACAGGAAAGCTGGCTGAGTGGAAGTTCTACAGCTAGAAGGAAAGAGAGGGGCTCACAGAAACTCAGAGGAGCTGCAAAAAGCTGAGGTACGGAGACACGCGCACTGAGAGAGCGGGTGCCAGAGTATCTGGCTGGCTTTCTCTAGCTGGAGGGAAACGGAGACTCCCAAAGGCATTGAACCCCTTATCCTACGACACTAAACCCCAGATCCAGCCGAAACTCATAGGGGGGTAGTTTGGACTGTGAAAAGAGAGAGGTGCAAAGAAATTTAGGGGAGTCGCAAAAGATCAGAGGCCTGATGGCCCGCACGACACTGCGCAGAGGACAGATTGCTGATTGTGCCGCTGGCTTTCACAAATGGGCGGGAGACAGACCCTCCCAACTGTGCCACTTCTGACTTCACTAAGCCCCTGTTTCGGGCGAAACCCTGGGGGACCTAGACGCGTGTGGTCTTGGTGCGCAGGGAAAGGTAGCAGTCTAGAGGCACTGCGGGCGTGCGCGTCCACTAGGACCACTCCAGCAATTACCCAGTCATGTGAGACTCAAGGGCCGTGGAGGGCGGGGCCAACTGGAAAGCAAGGCGGTCCCTTAAGCCCTGAGACACTACCCATCATAAGCTCAACAGAGGCTTCTTCGGTTTTGCAAGTCTGGTATCATAAGGCTGAATTCAACACCGAAGTTTCACTGGCATAGTGAAAATGCCGAGACAAGGGGAGGGGTCACAAACAAAAGAAATGGAGGGGAAAAAAAAAAAACGACTGGATAGAGAATTCAAAACCATGCTTATAAGGTTTTTCAAGAATATGCTAGAAAAGATGGATAACTTTATCAAGTCCCAAGAGGAGATGCAAAAGGACCAACTAGAGATGCAAAAGATCCAACTAGAGATGATGGATAAATTTAGCAAGTCCCAAGAGGAGATGAAAAAGGACCAACTAGAGACACTGACTGAAATAAAAAATATTATACAGAGTCCTAACAGCAGACTAGAGGAAGGCAAAAATCAAGTCAAAAATTTGAAATATAAAGAAGCAGAAAACACTCAACTGGAAAAGCAAGAAGAGAAAAGAATCCAAAAATGTGAAGATAATGTAAGGAGCCTCTGGGACAGCTTCAAGCATACCAACATCAGAATTGTGGGGATGCCAGAGGAAGAGAGAGAGCAAGATACTGAAAACCTGTTTAAAGAAATAATGACTGAAAACTTCCCACATCTGGTAAAAGAAATAGACTTACAAGTCCAGGAAGCACACAGAACCCCATATAAAAGGAATCCAAAGAGGACCACACCAAGACACATCATCATTAAAATACCAAGAGCAAAAGACAAAGAGAGAATATTAAAAGCAGCAAGAGAAAAATAGTTCATTACCTACAAGGGAGCACCCATACGACTGTCAGCTGATTTCTCAACAGAAACGATGCAGGCCAGACGGGAGTGGCAAGAAATATTCAATGTGATGAATAGCAAGAACCTACAACCAAGAATAATCTATCCAGCAAAACTATCATTCAGAATTGAAGGGCAGATAAAGAGCTTCACAGATAAGAAAAAGCTAAAGGAGTTCCTCAACTCCAAACCAGTATTATATGAAATGCTGAAAGGTACTCTTTTAGAAGAGGAAGAAGAAAAAGGTAAAAGCCAAAAAAATTATGAACAACAAATACATATCTATCAACAAGTGAATCTAAAAATTAAGTGAATTAAAAATTTGATTAACAGCCGAGACTGGTTTGGCTCAGTGGATAGAGTGTTGGCCTGCGGACTGAAGGGTCCCAGGTTCGATTCCTGTCGGGGGCATGTACCTTGCTTGCGGGCACATCTTCAGTGTGAGCCGTGCAGGAGGCAGCAGATCGATGTCTCTCTCTCATCGATGCTTCTGACTTTCTATCCCTCTCCCTTCCTCTCTGTAAAAAATCAATAAAATATATGTTTTAAAAATTTGATCAACAGAATAAGCTGGTGAATATACTAGAATCAGGATAATTCTCAGGGGTAAAGGGGGGGGTGTACAGGGAGAGACTGGACAAAAATCATACACCTATGGATGAGATCAATGGGAGGGAGGTAAGGTCAGAGGGGAGGGTGGGAGCTGGGTGGAGGGGTGCTATGGAGGGGAAAAAAGAGAAACAAATGTAATAATCTGAATAATAAAGATTTAATTTTAAAAAAATGTAGGGAAGCAGTTTGTCAATTAAGCATTGAATTAGGACTATCTGCCCTCTCCACAATCCCCATAAAAGAAAGAAGAAAACTTTCAGAAAAATGGTGAAATATCTAAATCAAACTAGTCTCCACTTTTATGTCCTATTCATAACTGTATTTAGATGGAAAATAATTCTCAATAGCCCATAGACAGAAGACCAAAGAGAATATGGAGTATTGAGCAATAGAGAGAGAGTAGATAAAAGACTTAAGGAGCCCCATTAGCATCCTTCATTGAGAGCAGCCAGATATTGATATCATCTCCAGGGAAATGCAGAAGTGAGCTTGCCCAGCAGTTTCTATCACCAGAGAAGGACCAACCCTAGGACTCATTTGGAGGAGAATCCCTTGAGCATAGGAAGCTAATTCAACTGAAAAGCAGCCTAAAAATTTATCAAGTACCAAAAATAAGTAAGTAAATATATAAAATTTTAAAAGACAATGTTGTACCATCATTCAAATTCATCAATACCTCATTTGCTGCATCCATTATAGTAAAACCAGAAATTAACAACAAAAACCAAACAAAACAACCAACTATTCAGAAAGTTAACAGCACTTATTAATAAGTCTGAATCAAAAACTAATTCAAAATTAGACTACACATTTACACTACAAGGAGACTGCAGCAGAATGAGAACTAATCTATCCTTCACAATCCCAGAGAAACACTGAGCTGAAAGACAGCACCTTCCATGGAGAGCCCCAGTAAGACTCAGAGCTCAAACCAGAGGACTAACTGAAGGTGACAGGCAACTGCAAAAAATGCCTGTCATCATCTCACCAGCGTGTGTGCGCACACGTGCTGGCGCACGCGCACACACACACACAAACACACACTAACTGCTGGCAAAAGGACAAGGGTTCTCCTCTTAAGAAATTGAAATAGTAATAAGGTGAGAGCAAAGGTTTCTAGTGGAGAATTAGAGTCTCAGATAAAGCCCTCTCAATTCTGGAGACCCTAGAGGACCCACCTGATAGGCAGCTACCTGTCTGTTCACCCTAAAATGAGAACTGCTAATTAAGCCCAACTCTTTCCCATACCTCAGGGTCTCTGTAGCTTTGCCAGTTAGGGAAGGTAAGGAATCATTCTGTACATGCATCAAAAAAGGAAACACATACCAACCTCTTGGTGCTTAATTACTGAAAAAAATGGATAACCAGAAATTACCAGGTAAACAAATAGAACACTGGAAACATAAAAGATAACAACCAAGATCAAAATAACTAAAGCTGATTCCAGAGAAATATGCATTTAAAAAGAGGATATTAAAAGTGTCTAAATATTATATGCAAGGACATTGGTGGGGGTGGGGGAGTATGTTATATCTTTAACACAAAAAGAGAATGCCAAGGGAAAGAAAAATTCAGAGGACAAATGTAAGAATATGTGTTCCGTGTGCAAACCATGAGAGATTTATTATTTTATTCACTCAACAATTATGAAATGTGTATTGTGTGTCAGGGTGTCAGGCAACTTCTCCCCATGCTCCCTGACAGTTGAAAGTTGTTTATCGGAAGAACCATGATAAGATTTCAGGCTTCAAACACCAATATCACTGAGAAATGAAAGGACATTTCTAAAATGCCCATTAATGTGCAAATGATACAAATCTAAATTTTGGATAGAGAAAGTGGGCTCTAGCAGGAGTAGCTAGAGCAAAACCCAAGGCAAATTATATTAATGAGATAAAGAAATTTGCCTATGACAAGCTGCTTTGGGTTCAGCTGTGAGTGTGGTGGTGAGGGAGCATGCACTCCATGTTTCCCCACACCTGGATAGAGTTTTCCATCACAGGTATACTGGAGGCGGGGGAAATAGGGGTGTAGTAAGGGTAATAGTGATGGGTGGGGACTTCAATCAGGAACAGAGAAAAGGAACAAAAGGGGGAGGGGATTCAAGGAGAAAAGGGTTCAAGGGGAAGTGGATTTGTGGATATGCAGACACCTGGACTTTCAAAAGAGAAGCTTCAGCTTCAGAAATGTGTGAATTTCCCAGACCTCCAGGACCCAATGGCTTCAATGTGTCCTCAGCGCGGTGGTGCATAGGTTCCTCTACATATCCTGCCCCTTGTATAGTATTAGTTTCTCTAAATTTGAAATCCAAACTCTCTGAAAGAAAGGAACAGACTGGTGTCCTGTGAGCATTCTCCGTGCTTATCTAACCCCCAGTCTCTGATTTGAAAAGGAGACAGTAATTTCTACCACATTGTGCTGCTGTGATTATTTATTAAATGGAAAAAATACCTAGCATAATGCATCTGCATTGTGGGAACTCACTGAAAGGGGACAATTAATACTGTTGAATTTGTAGCTACTACTAACACATATTGTAGCCATGTTTATGACTTTTTCTCTGCAATTAGTATTATTTATTTTTGTTAAACCTCACCCAAGGATTTTCCCCCCATTGATGTTTAGAAAATGTGGAAGGGAGGGTGAGAGACAGAAAGAGAGAGGAACATCATTGTAAGAGACACATGCATTGGTTGCCTCCCACATACACCTGGACCAGGGCAGAGGATTGAGCCTGCAACCAAGGTACAAGGTATGTGCCCTTGACGGGAATTGAACCCAAGACCCTTCAGTTATGTTCTAACCACTGAGAAAACCAACTAGGTCAATAAATAGCTACTGAATACCCACCATGTGACAAGAAAGATATGAGGTTATTAGTAATATCACTAGAGGCCCTTTGCACTAAGAGATTAGTGCAATAGGCCTTCCTTCCTCTGGCTTCCAGCACCGGTTTTCCTCTGGCACCTGGAACCCAGGCCTTTGCTCTAGCCAGAGTCTGCCTTCTTCATCTTTGCTGTAGACTCTGGCTGGAGTCTGTCATCTTTGTCTTCGCTATGGCCAGAGTGCTGCTCCTGTAGATCCCTTCGCCCCTTGCCCTCCTTCTCATAGCAGGCATCCTGCCCCCACCTAGCCACTCCATGCCTGGAGCAGCTGGGCTGCCACCATCTTTTTCCTTCTAATTTGCATATTACCTCTTTATTGATGGTGGGCATAGTGGAGTGATGGTTAATTTGCATGCTTCTCTTTTATTAGTGTGGATTGACTTTCCCCTGAAAATATTTGAGAATTCTATTATCAATACAGTTACTAAAGCTACTCTTAGAACTCTTTAGTGGGTTGTTAATGTGGCTAAGTTATATAGGACAACATGTTTAAGATAATGTATAATCACAATTAAGGAAATTTTTTTAAAATGTATTTTATTGATTCTTTACAGAGAGGAAGGGAGAGGGATAGTTAGAAACATCGATGAGAGACACCAACCAGCCGCCTCCTGCACGCCCCCCACTGAGGATGTGCCCGCAACCAAGGTACATGGCCCTGACCAGAATCGAACCTGGGACCCTTCAGTCCGCAGACCGACGCTCTATCCACTGAGCCAAACTGGTTTTGGCGGAAATTTTTTTTTAATCCATAGAAAAAACTATAAGGAATGGTTGAGAAAGTTTAGAGTGTACAAAAACCACCGGGAAAACTTGTGAAAGAACACAGGTCCCTCTTCCTGATTTTCTGATATGGGCCTTGGATTAATTTGTGTGGAACCCAGATTCTGAACTTGGAGATTCACTTCTTGCATATGAATTGCTGAGAAATTAAAATATCTTTGTCTGTCTCTGAGTCAGCTATTTCTGGGTGAGCCATTTATTACATTTTACACTATTAATAGAGTTTAATATCTCCATCTTTACTCTTCCTTTAATTCAAAAGGAAGAGAGTTCTGCTATAGGGAAGTCAATTAAACTACTCATTACTATAAATGTGATGAAGGTAGAGAATTTTTATATTACTATAATCCTGTAAGGTACTTGTAGGCAGATTTAAGAGAGAGCTTTGCAGAATATTTATGGTGTGTGCAACTCCTCAGGCACGACTGTGAGTAAATCTGCAATTGGGTGTCTTTGATTAGTGCTTGTGCTGTGGCTGTGATGGCTCAATACACAAAAATGGGCTGAAATAAATTGAGGTGGGAAAAGGGTGCAATGTAGTCAAGCTGTCATTCAGGTACTTGTTTGGAGCTCTATGTAAACAACCATTTGCTGTAATTTTCAATTGGTTGTTGTGCTACCCAGAAACCATTAGTTCATTTATTCATTCAATAAATAACTATTGAGAAACCATGTGCCAAGAAATATATGAGATTAATTACTCTTATTCTTACACAGAGGCTTTTAGTGAAAATTTACAGAGTGCAATATTGCCCTGACCTCAGAGAATAACATTGCTATAAGAAGGCACAACTCAGTGCGACTACTTCCATTTGAAACCAAATTCTCTTTGCAAGTCTGTCCCCCAGGGAAGCAGGTTACCAGGCTGGATCTAGAATTTTGCATTTATGAACTTCAGCCAGTTACACTCAAATGATCAATTCATCATCACATAGACCCATACACATAATTTCATTTTAATCTATAGTTTGATTTGTTTATCAAGAAATCCACCCTGTTTGAAAGCCTCCACATTATTTTACTTCACATTATTACTTACCAAAAGAAAATAAAAAAGATTTCAGAACATGTTGATCTAGTAATAATATTTATTTCCTCTTTAATTTTTCCAAAATAAATGTCTGAAATTATTAATATAAGATCTAATATGCTAAAATATAATAACTAGGTCAATATTAAGCAATATATCAAATAAAATTATATATTATTGATAAGCTTGTTCCACTAAGACATTTGAACATATCTGAGTTAAAAAATATTTATACTGGTTTAAATATAAAACAAATGCGGATTTCTTTTAAAAATTCAATGTTTTGCCTGTCTGTCACAAATATTTTACCATATTTTTATGGGAAAATCAGATTTGATTTATATCATTTTAATTTAAATTACTTTTGGGGAGGGGTCTATAACACACCTTATCTGTCAAAGACTATTCTTACCTAAATTTTCTTTCTATTTTTTTCTCAAGATGCGGGGTGGTGGTGTGGAGGCAATACAACTCAGCTTAACACTTTTTCAAGGATATAAAAATTACAAGATCTATATCATCTGAGGGAAACAGAAAGGAAACTTTGCAATGACCTGGGAAGATCACAATGGCTGTGTGAATGCAATGAGGTACAAGTAATAAAACTGGTGGAAGGAAATAATGATCAGATATATAGATAGTAATCTGTTAATGAAAAATAAATAAGTCCAAGGAAGATCTAGGGGAGATAATGAGAAATAGAATGAATAAGGCTTTCAAGATAGAAAGTCATTTTGAAGACAATTTGATTCCAGTAATTAGAAATTTTGATACTGCAAAAAATAAATCAAATATAAACAAGGAAATGATGATGACTTGAGGGTTATAATTCACTTGCCAGATAAGTATTATGGACCCTCAAAAGTCACCTTCTTGATTATAGAATAGTCTAAATAACTATCCTATTTCAGTGAGTCTAGGATTTAAAACATGAAAAGATTCATAGAAAGTGTAAATAGGAAGAATGCAAAAAGTTTACAGATCTCCAAATGGGTAAGAACTGTTGCAAAAAGAGAAATTTTCCAAACCAATAGAATATATGATGAAAGGGCATGGTGGAAATACCACAATATGTGCAGCAGTTTAAAGAGCTATACAATGGAGGAGGAGAAAATGGCGGCGGAGTAGACGGACGTGTCTAGAGCTTTGTTGCTGGGCAGAGGGAGAGAGAGCGGCTGAGAGTTGCATTGGGAGTGTTTGTTGGCAAGCTAGGAGTCAGTTGTCCTCCAGGGGAAGGCGGGGAACTGCTGGAGGGGGCTCTCCTGGCCAGGCAGCCCCACTGCCACAGGGTTTTTGTCCGCTGGAGCCACCAGCGCGAACGCGGAGCCCGAGCCATCTTGCAGTGGGAGGTGGATGTCTGCGGCGGTCTGAAGCCTTCGGCTGGGCACCCATCGAGCAGCCAGGAACCCGGGGACCCAGAACTCCGCTCTCCAATTGGCGCAGACACGCGGCGGAATCAGAGATCCACAGAGCACACGGAAAGGTCAGATTGCACCTGACTTAAGGGGGAGGTGGATGTCTGCCAAGGTCTGAAAGCTGCCACTGACGGAGGCACCCACAGAGCAGCCAGGACCCAGAGCGCAGCTTCCCAGGAGGCACAGACGCGCAGGCTGAGGATTCAGAGATCCACAGGGCGCTCGCGGAAGGGTCAGATTTCGCCTGGGCCAGGGTGCGGTCTCCTACCCCCGCAGGGCAGAGACGCGCACACTGTGGGAGCCGGGTTGCGGGAAAGCTGCCTCTCGAGAGGTCCGCAGAGGTGGTCAGTGTGTGATCCCTGAGTGTGAAGGCAGACCCTCTGAGCTGTTGACAGAGGACAGCTCCGGAAAACGACTCTTTTTTTTGTTTTTCTTTTTCTCTGGGGCAGAGGGACAACCTGGGAGTTATTGCAGTGTCCAGGCTGCAAAACTCCCACAAACTGGTTTTGGGAACCACAGAGTAGCAGGATCTGAGCACAGCCTAGAGAGGTCCTGTGCTTTGTCTCAAAGATCAATTCCGAAACACTGCCACCCAATGGATGACACACAAATTGACTCTCGCATAACCACAAGAGAATAAAGAGATTAAAACACCAAGAGGGGAACACAGGGAACTGCAATACCTCCCCTACTGGGAAACAGGAGTGCCAAGCAGAATAATAGTGGAAGTGAAGGACCATTCTATTTTTCTTCTTCTTTTTTTTTTATTTTCCCTTTTTTCTTTTTTCTTTTTTTAAATTTTTAATTCTTTATTTTTCATTTTCACATATTTTAATTAAAAGATTATTTTTTTCTTTGTGCCTCAATTGATTTTACCTTTATAATTATTACATTTTTGTTTTAAACTAGTATTATTAATTACTACTAGTACTTTACCATTTTTGGAAAAAAAAAGTGTCATTTTGTTTTCTCTTTATTTTATTTCGGGATTAGAGTTCTACATTCTATTTTCATCTTCCCTTTAGCATAATTTTACTCCAACTCAACTCCACCTTTATGCCAACACTTTCCTCCTAACGTTCCCCATTTTGCTGTCTTGTTTCTCTTTCCCTTTTCCAACTTTAGATTCTCCCTATTTTTCTCTTTACCTGGTTAAAATTTCACCCCATTTATATATCTAATTTCAAATCCCCTACTACAAGTCCACACAAACCTCTCCCCTCTTGTCTTCACTAGCCAAAAAGTTGTTTTTTCTCTATGTCCTTTTGTTGCTATTTGCCTGAAAAGTGATTATATCGATTTTTTGAAATTTTTTTTGAGAGACTGTTTTAGTTTATTCTACTTGTTTTATTTTGCTTTTTGCTTGCTTTGTTTTCTACCTCTCTTTTCCCTCATCTCCCTCGATACCAGTTGCTATTTGCAATTTGCATTAATCTCTAGGTACTGGTTGCTGGCCTTTATTGGGATTAGTGACTGTTCTATTGGAGTTGTCTCCTGACATCTATATTTTGTTCCCCTTTTCTCTTTATACACTTTTTTTTCTCTTCCTCTTTCCTTCTCCTTTTTCTCCTTTTTATTTTCTTATTTTATTTTATTTTATTGTTCATTTATTTATCTTTTTTTTTGTCTTTTTTTCTCACTCTCCCAATTTGATTTTGGCACTTCTTTCTTTTTTTTCTTCCTCATTTTCCTCTTCTTCTTTCTCTATTTACCCCTAATTTGTCCTTCATTGGTGGTCACCTTGTTTGTGATTATTAACATCTTGAATACATCTCTACTCAGTGCCTTGTGTGCTGTACCTGGTCGTGTTGTAGTTTGTGCCTTTCAATCAACGTAGGAGAGAGCACTACATAACCAGACACCCAGAGAAGAAAGACCATGGGCAAAAAAAGAAACAGCCCACAAAAGACAGAAAGGCAGGTTTCACCAGAAAAGGAAGTAAACAAAATAGAACCACAAATAAGCCTACCAGAGAAAGAGTTCAGAGAAATTATCATAATGTGGTTGAAAAGAATGGAAGACAAATTTGACAATATGAGTAAGAGCCTAGAGGAGGTGAAGAAGCATGAAGAAGAAACGCAGAAGAATCTAGAGGAGGTGCAGAATAAACAAGAAGAAATGAATAATGACATCACTGCTATAAAGAACACAATAGAAAGCATCAAAAGTAGACTAGAAGAAGCAGAGGACTGTATCAGTGAGCTAGAAGACACGGTAGGAAAAAATACCCAAGTACAGCAGCTTCTAGAAAAAAAAGTTAAAAAGCAAGAGGAGAGTCTAAGGGAACTTTGGGATAACATGAAACAAAATAACATCCGCATAATTGGGGTTCCAGAAAGTGTGGAAACTGAACAAGGATTAGAGAACGTGTTTGAAGAAATAATGACAGAAAATTTCCCCAATATAGAAAAGAAAAAACCCACACGAATCCAAGAAGCTCACAGAGTCCCAAGCAAAATGAACCCCAACAAACCGACACTGAGGCACATTATAATTAAATTGGCAAACACCAACGACAAAGTAAGAATCTTAAAAGCAGCCAGAGAGAAACAGAAAGTTACCTACAAAGGAACCCCCATAAGACTAGCTACTGACTTCTCAACAGAAACTCGTCAGGCCAGAAGAGAATGGAATGAAATATACAAAGTCATGCAAAGGAAGGGTCTGAATCCAAGAATACTGTACCCTGCAAGACTCTCAATCAAAATTGAAGGTGAAATCAAAAGCTTCACAGACAAAAAAGGACTAAGGGAATATATTACCACCAAACCAGCAATGCAAGAAATGTTAAAAGGTCTGCTGTAATAAAAAGAAACAGGAAGCGAAGAAGGAACTCGGGGGTAAGGACTAAAAATGGCAACAGATAAGTACTTATCAATAATAACTTTAAATGTAAACGGATTAAATGCTCCAATGGAAAGACATAGGGTAACCGATTGGATAAGAAAACATGATCCATATATCTGCTGTCTGTAAGAAACCCACCTTAGGAAAAGAGATGCACACAGATTGAGGGTGAAGGGATGGAACATGGTATTTCAGGCAAATGGAAATGAAAAAAAAGCTGGGGTTTCAATACTTATATCTGACAAATTAGATCTCAAAGTGAAGGACATAACAAGAGATAAAGAAGGCCACTTCATAATACTAAAGGGAACAATCCAACAAGAAGAAATAACTCTGGTAAACATATATGCACCCAATATAGGAGCACCTAAATACATAAAAAAACTCTTGGAGGATATTAAGGGAGAGATTGACAGCAATACAATCATAGTAGAAGACTTTAATACCCCACTGTCACCATTGGACAAATCCTCTAAACAAAAAATCAGCAAAGAAACATCAATCCTAAATGACTCACTAGAACAGATGGAATTAATTGACATCTTCAGAACATTTCATCCCAAAGCCACAGAATATACATTCTTCTCCAGTGCACATGGGTCATTTTCAAAGATAGATCATATGTTGGGTCATAAAAAAAGTCTCTTCAAATTCAAGAAGATAGAAATCATATCGAGCATTTTCTCAGACCACAGTGGCATAAAACTGGAAATCAACTATAATAAAAACAATAGAAAGAAATCAAACACATGGAGACTAAACAGCATGCTTTTAAACAACAAATGGGTAACCAGAGAGATTAAGGAAGAAATAAAAAACATCATGGCAACAAATGACAATGACAACACAACAATACAAAATTTATGGGACACAGTGAAAGCAGTCTTGAGAGGGAAGTTCATAGCCCTACAAGCCTACTGCAAAAAACAGGAAACAATGGTAATAAATCACCTAAACCTACAACTCAAAGAGCTAGAACGTGAGCAACAAGAAAAGCCCAGTGTACTCAGAAGGAAGGAAATAGTGAAGATCAGAGTGGAGATAAACAACTTGAAGACCAAAGAAACAATTCAAAAGATCAACAAAGCAAAGAGCTGGTTCTTTGAAAGGATAAACAAGATTGATGGACCCCTAGCCAGGCTCACCAAGAAGCAAAGAGAGAAGACCCAAATAAACAAAATCAGAAATGAAAGAGGAGAAATAACAACAGACCCTGTGGAAATACAAAGGATTGTTAAAAAATACTATGAACAACTCTATTCCAACAAATTGGACAACCTGCAAGAAATGGACATTTTCCTAGAAAAATATAACCTCCCAAAACTCAATGAGGAGGAAGCCAAACATCTCAATAGTCCAATAACTATGGAAGAAATTGAAGCAGTAATCAAAAAGCTTCCAGCAAACAAAAGCCCGGGTCCAGATGGCTACAAAGGAGAGTTTTACCAAACATTCAAGGAAGAATTGAAACCTATCCTCCTCAGACTATTCAAAAACATTCAAGAAGAAGGAATACTACCAAACACCTTCTATGAAGCCAGCATCACCCTAATACCAAAACCAGATAAAGACAACACAATGAAAGAGAATTATAGGCCAATATCTCTCATGAACATAGATGCCAAAATCCTCAACAAAATTCTAGCAAACCGGATCCAGCAGTACATCAGAAAGATCATACACCATGACCAAGCAGGATTCATCCCAGGAATGCAGGGATGGTTCAATATCCGCAAATCAATAAATGTGATACATCACATAAACAAATTGAGAGATAAAAATCACATAGTCATATCAATTGATGCAGAAAAAGCATTTGACAAAATTCAACATCCTTTCTTGATAAAAACGCTCAGCAAAGTGGGAATAGAAGGATCATACCTCAACATCATAAAAGCCATATATGATAAACCCACGGCTAATATCATACTCAATGGGCAAAAACTAAAACCATTTCCCCTAAGAACAGGAACAAGACAGGGATGCCCACTCTCACCTCTCCTGTTCGACATAGTACTGGAAGTATTAGCCATTGCAATTAGACAACAACAAGAAATAAAAGGCATCCAAATTGGAAAAGAAGAAGTAAAGCTGTCCTTATTTGCAGATGACATGATATTGTACATAAAAAACCCAAAGGACTCCATTCCAAAACTAATTGACTTAATTAATGAATTCGGCAATGTAGCAGGATACAAAATTAATGCTAAGAAGTATGTGGCATTTCTATACACTAACAGTGAAATTATAGAAAGAGAAACTAAAAAAGCAATCCCATTTACCATTGCACCAAAAAAAATTAAGATACCTAGTAATAAACCTAACTAAAGAGGTAAAAGACCTATATGCAGAAAACTACAGGATACTGAAAAAACAGATAGAGGAAGATGGTAACAGATGGAAGAGCATACCATGCTCATGGATTGGGAGAATCAACATCATTAAAATGTCCATACTACCCAAAGCAATCTACAGATTCAACGCACTACCCATTAAAATACCAATGAAATATTTCACAGACCTAGAAAGAATTCTTCATAGATTCATCTGGAACACAAAAAGACCACGGATAGCTACAGCAATTCTGAGATAAAAGAATAAAGTAGGTGGGATCTCAATACCAGACTTCAAGCTATACTACAAAGCAACTATTCTCAAAACAGCCTGGTACTGGCACAAGAACAGACATATAGATCAATGGAATAGAATAGAGAACCCAGATATCCACCCAAACCACTATGCTCAATTTATATTTGACAAAGGAGTCATGAACATTCAATGGAACCAAGATAGCCTCTTCAATAAATGGTGTTGGGAAAATTGGACAGATACATGCAAAAAGTTGAAACTGGGCCACCAACTTACACCAAATACAAAAATAAACTCAAAATGGATACAGGACTTAAACATTAGAAGGGAAACCATAAAAATACTAGAGGAATCCACAGGCAGCACAATCTCAGATATATGCCGAAAGAACTTCTTCACTGATACTGCTAGAAAAGCAATGGAAGCTAAAGAAAAAATAAACAAATGGGACTACATCAAAATAAAAAGCTTTTGCACAGCAAAAGAAACCATCAACAAAACAACAAGGAAGATCAATTCATGGGAGAACATATTTGCAAATGCTATCACTGATAAAGGTTTAATCTCCAAAATCTACAACCAACTTATACAACTTAATAAAAGAAAGATCAAGGATCCAATAAAAAAATGGGCAACGGACCTAAATAGAACCTTTTCAAAAGACTACAG
Source organism: Lasiurus cinereus (assembly GCA_011751065.1). Taxonomy (NCBI): domain Eukaryota; kingdom Metazoa; phylum Chordata; class Mammalia; order Chiroptera; family Vespertilionidae; genus Lasiurus; species Lasiurus cinereus. Next base: position 39,085,615 of record JAAGEH010000012.1, on the reverse strand, counting down.
AAGGAAGGCCAAGAGACACATGAAAACATGTTCAAAGTCATTAATCATCCGAGAGATGCAAATCAAAACGACAATGCGATACCATCTTACACCTGTCAGAATGGCAATCATCAACAAATCAACAAATGACAAGTGTTGGCGAGGATGCGGAGAAAAAGGAACCCTTGTGCACTGTTGGTGGGAATGCAGACTGGTGCAGCCACTGTGGAGAACAGTATGGAGTTTCCTCAAAAAACTAAAAATGGATCTCCCATTTGACCCTGTAATACCACTCTTAGGAATTTATCCTAAGAAATTACAAACACCAATCAGAAAGGATTTATGCACCCCTATGTTCATAGCAGCACAATTTACAATAGCCACAATTTGGAAACAGCCTAGGTGCCCGTCAGCAGATGAGTGGATCAGAAAACTGTGGTACATCTACACAATGGAATTCTATGCTGCCATTAAAAAGAAGGAATTCTTACCATTTGCAGCAACCTGGTTGGAACTGGAGAGCCTTATGCTTAGTGAAATAAGCCAGTCAATGAAGGAGAAGCATCACATGATCGCACTCATTGGAGGATAATAAAGAACATTATAAACTGATGAACAAAAGGATAGATACAGAGACAGTAAAGCTTTGAACAGACTGTGAAATTACAGCAGGAAGATTAAAGTTAGGTGAGGTAGATAAGAGATCAATCAAAGGACTTGTATCTATGCATATAATCATAACCAATGAACATAGACACTGGGGGGTTGGGGTATGCCTGGGAGGGAGGGGGGACAATGGGGAGATATGTATAAAAAATTAAAAAAAAACATTTTTATTGAAGTAAAAAAAAAAGAGCTATACAATATTCAGTCTGTTTCATTTGATTTCCACATCTAGCAAGTAGAGATCAGGAAGAGAAAATCCCTTCAAGTGAAAAGGCTTACACTCACAGAGGCTAAATTTTCTAGATTGTCTTTGAATTTTGCTATGATATACCCATAACTTCCAGGATATCTGTTTTGTTTCATTCCTTTTGATTCCTTCTACTATGTTTTTTTTGCATGTCAGAAAATAATAGGTTGGTATTATTCTTCTGGACCTCTTATGTTTTCCTTCCAGCAGAGGAAAAACAGAATGGTATTAGCAGGTGTCATGTTTTCTGCAGACACATATTAGTGCAGGGGGCCTTCTAAATGAGAGTTTGATGCCATATCTGAGTTGCTTTCTCTGTACTCCAGCCTGCCTTCTAAATTTTGAGGTGAAGGGTTTTGTGTTTTTTTTTTCCCATTGAAGCATCTCTTGGGGATTGAGATTACTAATTAATCATTCCCTTTCCTTCCTAACTTCTCAACTAATAGAGAGACATAAGATGGTGGTGTTCAAGTTGAACATGTCACAAACAGAAGGGCTAGAGAAAATAGTTCAGGGTCATGGCTCTCTTTTCATTTCCTCTAGCCAAGCAAAGTATGTCATCATATACTTCTTTAGGTTTACTACATACACTGTAAACTGCACAAAGGAGACAGATGGGTACAATGGGCAGTGATTTGCTTGTTTATTACTCAACACCCCTTATTGTGGTAACAGTACCTTAATTTTTCTTTCCCCAAATCCAAGTTCATATTATTTAGATTTTCATTTTTATTTTCCCCCAAATTCCAGGATGGGCATGGAACACAAGACCAATAGAATCTATTCAGAAATATTTAGAAAGCAAAACTGTGTGTTGGGGGAAGAACAGAATTCTGTTATATCTTTAGTTAGGACAACCCTGAGAGGTTGCAATGTTTTCGTTAAATAAACAAATTATTTTTAGCTAAGTTTGAGGGCTTGTTTTTTGATTGTTTGGTTTGGCTCAGTTTAAGCCAGTTTGAGTTGGGTTTCTATAATTTTTTTCTTAAAAAGTCTGAACAACATGGAGGTCAGACTGTTGGAATCTTATTTATTTTAACTTACTATAATTAAACAATAGTATTTAATATAAATGTGGTATGTAATCTTAAAATGGCTCCAGTGATTCTGGCCTGTTAGCATTCACAATCCGGTATAATCCCCTCCTCTTGAGTGTGGGGTGATTTGATAGTGCTCTTCTAATAAACAGAAGGTGAGAGCAATGGGTTGTTTCTTCCAATATTGACTAATAAAGAGTTGTGGCTTTGCGTGTCTTTTCATGCACTCTCTTGGCTCATTTGTCATGAGAGAAACCAGCTGCCATGTTTGAGCTACTCAATTGAGAACCCTAAGTGTGAAAAAACTACTGTGTCCCATCAATAACCCACAGGACCTACAGTCACATGAGTGAGCTTGAGAGAGGCTTCTCCTTCAGTCCAGCCTTAAGATGATGTAGCCCCAGCCTATATCTTGATCTAAGACTTGTGAGACAGAGTTAGCCTGAGGACCCAGCTAAGCTGCACTAAGATTTCTGAACCATAGAAATTATGGTATAATGAATGTTTTGTGTTTCTATCTGCTACATGTGGGGGTAATTTGTCATGCAGCAATAGATAATAAAGAAGTGATATGCAAATTTTCTATATAATAAAGAAGTGATATGCAAATTTTCACTCCAACACACAAGATGGTCACTCACATGCGGTCAGAGATGGCTGCTCCCATGTGGGCACAAGATGGCCAGCAGGGGAGGGCAGTTGGCGAGGAACAGGCCTGAGGGGAGGGCAGTGGGGGTTACCAGGCCAGCAGGAAAGGACAGTTAGGGGCAACCAGGACAGCAAGAGAGGGCAGTTAGGGGTGACCGGGCCAGCAGGGGAAGGCAGTTGGCAGTGACCAGGTTGGCAGGGGGGGGGGGCAGTTAGGGCCAATCAGGTCAACAGGGGAGCAGTTAGACATCGATCAAGCAGGCAGGCAGGCAAGAGGTTGGGAGCCAGCAGTCCTGGATTGTGAGAAGGATGTCCGACTGCCCTTTAGGGGTTCCAGATTGGAGAGGGTGCAGGCTGAGCTGGGGGAGACACCTTCCCATGCACAAATTTCTTGCATCAGGCTTCTAGTAAAATATAATTAACCTCAAATTGATTAACAATAAAATACTCATTTTTTTTAAAAAAGATAAACTTTTACATTATTCTTGATAAGAAATATTTATTCCAATTAATTAGTAGAATTTAAATTACTCATGCATGTTTTCTGCTATAATATAAACATCTTAAATAGTATAATTTTTTAAAAGAACAAAGACATTTAGCGAAGCATTTTCTACTATTTTCACCATCAACTTCTTACCAACATGCTATAGGAGAGGTAAAATGACACTCACATATTTATTCATACTTTTCTTTCTTTGGCCAGTAATTTCCCAATTATCTGATATTAGTATTTTACCCTAACTTAGTTTGATTAACACAAAGCATATATAAATCTATATCTATATAATTTTTTTTGCTACTTTTACTTTTTGTTTCTTTGCTTGTTTGCTTCATTAGATATGGAGTTTACTCTGACATCTTTTGTCTGCTTTATTGATTTATTTATTTATTTTTTAATATATTTTATTGATTTTTCACAGAGAGGAAGGGAAAGGGATAGAAAACCAAAAACATCGATGAGAGAGAGACATCGATCAACCACCTTCTGCACGCCCCTTACTGGAGATGTGCCCGCAACCAATGTACATGCCCTTGACCGGAATAGAACCTGGGACCTCTCAGTCCCCAGGCCGACTCTCTATCCACTGAGCCAAACGTTTCCGCTGCTTTATTTGATTTATATCATTGTATTCATTCAGGATATTTTCCAGTCTTCTGGGTTTGTGAAATCTTCTCTTGCCCTATACTTTTAAGGAAAGAATTATACATGTAATATATAGATAGATACAGATATAGATATAGATATAGATATAGATATAGATATAGATATATAGATATATAGATATATACATAGATATAGATAGTAGAGATAGAGAGGTAGAGATAGAGATAGAGATAAAGATAAAGCTAGAGATAGAGATAGAGATATATATCCCCTAATGTTATCATTATGGCTGAGTTGGCTAATATAAAAATAAAATATATTATTTCCTGATTATTAATTTGTCAATTGATTATCAATGAACTTCTAAAATCTATGAATCTTCCTTTCTCTTACTGGATTAAAAGCTTCATGTGGTCTGTGATCATGTCTTTCTTAAGTCTCAAAGGTACACAGCAATGTAAGTATAAGGATTCAACAAATATCTGTAGAAATAAAGAAGAATAAACAATAACAAAAGTAGGTAATATAATATTTTACTTCACTTTGTTTTTAATGTCCCTTTCCATAGCTACAGTGGAATTTTCAGATTCAATGAAATGGGCTAGGGTATCTAGGTACATTTTTAATTCTACTTAGGTATTTTTGAGTTCAATATTAGGTGAGCTTTTTAAGGACTAGAGTGCTAGGGAAGATGCAAGCAGGGTGATTGTTAGGCTGATTTTTTTTTTAAATAGCAGTTATTAGCATTTATTGGAAAATTTAAGCTCAGGTTGGGATGGGCAACTTATAGTCAAGACATTGTATAAATCATATCTGGTCATGAAATACACTGATAAAACTAAGTTATCTGTAAAGGCTGGTTCCAGCCTGACCAGTCTGGCTCAGTGATTGAGCATCAACCTATGAACCAGAGGGACACCTTGGTCAGAGCACATGCCTGGGTTGCAGGCTTAATCCCCAGTGTGGAGCATGCAGGAGGCAGCCAATCAAGGATTTTATCTCATCATTGATGTTTCTATTTCTCTCTTTCCTTCCACTCTGAAATCAATAAAAATATATTTTAAAACACACACACACACACACACACACACACACACACACACGCACACCCCAAAACAAAACAAAGACTAGTTCCAGCCCTGGCTGGTGTGGCTCAATTGGTTAGGCACTAAAAGGTTTCTGGTTTTGTTTTTTTGTTTTGTTTTGTTTTTTTTATCCTGGATTAGGGAACATGCCTGGGTTATGGGTTTGGTCCCCAGCAGGGGCATGCAGGAGGCAGCTGACTGATGTTGCCTTCTCACATCAGTGTTTCTCTTTTTCTCTTTATCCCCTCTCCTTTCCTCTCTCTCCAAAAATCAATAAAATGTCTTAAAGAAATAAATAAAAAAAATTAAAAACATTTGTTTCCAGAGGTATATCAAGGCAGACTGGAAACAGGACAGATAATTTGGTAAGATCCATATGATCTCAGACAAACTGACTAACAGGTTTTCTATGACAGGTAAATATCCACGGTTAAATATCCACTGTTCAGATATCCTTTAAACACAGAACCCCAATGCTACAGGATTGAAGGATAGAGAAAAACTCCCACCAGGCAACCAGCTTCAGGACTAATCTCCTATCTTAGAGTGAAACTAGAATTCTATGATGCAATCCAGTACCACTTACATAGTTACCTCCATAAAGGAAGTTGAAAACTGTGACTTGGGAGAAAATAGCTCCTACATGTTTATCTAGGGGGTTCTAATTTAGGTCTATGTATGAACCAAGAAGACTAAAAAAAAATTAAAAAAATTAAAAAAGACATCAGTGAGAAACACTCAGTAAAGACAGTAGTTCCAGATGGGGGAGTTTGAGGAAGGCAAGGCTAAGGAAGTAAAGTAACAAACTGAAAGGTGAGAGAAAATTATCAAAATTCAACTTGTGCTTTTGCGTGGAATAAGGGTGGTTAACATAAAAAATAAGAGCTGAAGGAAAGCAAAATTAAAGACAATAACAATATTAAAGGGAAATTTTAAATAGAACAACTAGTTTAAATAAATTTAAGTCAATTACTATATGTGACATTTGACATATATTTAAAATCAGAATAAATTTGAAATGAAATTGACAACAACAAAATTATTATAGACTCTATCTATGACAGACTTGGAAATGTGTGATATGCAAAGGAGATACTGTTGCATGACAATGTCAGCAAATTAAGAGCTGTCTCCAACATTTAAATTGTAGTTAGAGGCAGAACTGATAAAAAAATTTAGCATGAAGAAATAAGGGAATAGTTTGTTTACAAGCAATAACTGGCCAAGAACTATTCAGCAACTAAAGGTTTTATTTTAATTTTTATTACAAATTAGCCAGCTAAATATTTTTTGCTATCTCAATAAGAAAGCTAATCTTCAATATTTCTCATTAGTATCCTGTCTGGCTCATCCTCTTTAGCTATATTTGGACTTTCTGAGCTGAGGAATCTCAGCTTTGTAGTCATTAGGGATCATTATCCTTAAATGAAAATGTACTGGAAATAACTTTTATATCATTCTTATTGGGTAATTTAAAGGAGAAAATGAGAATATTAATGTTGAAAAAGTACAGCATAATAGTAAAAAAAAAAAAAACGTTGAAGAGAATATTAAGTTGTAAGGATTACCGGGAAAGAAGTGTCCTTATCTGATGTTTCAAGTGTCCTTATCTGATGTTTCACCAGAAACCTTTCAGTGCCTAACCAATTTTATTCCTCTTACTACCAAAAAAATACTCATCCTTGACTTCCAAAGCAAAGATAGAGACCTACAGCTGAACACCAAAGTGAAGCACTTAGTTCCCAGTGACTTGAAGTATCAGCATTCGATAATTGACAGAGGTAATTATTTACTAGAACTCCATCTCCATTTTTAATCTAATAATTAAATATATATTTTACTCTTAATTCGGACCAATCTCATTCCTAAGCATGCAACCCCACTTGCCAGATGCTGCCTTTACCCTTCAGTGAAAACAGAGCACTCAAAGGTATTGTCATCTTGTAGCAACCATGAGACCTCACTTGAACAACAGATGGCACTCAGCAAGTCTAGGCAGAAATGGTAATAGAAATAATGCACTAACCAGCCCTTGAGGTAAGAAGCAGAACAAGGCACTCAACACTCTGTCCAACCTAGACAGGTTATGCAGCACCTGCTGAGATTCTGCTGCATGCCAATCTAAGCTACCCCTAGGTCATTTCACCAGCATCCCTCAGTCAGTCATAGGCATTGACATAATGTCAGCCCATATTCAAGAGTGGATGTATTCTATCCCTATCTCTCATTGCTGCAGTTCCTGCGGCTGTTTAACTTTCCTGGTGAACCTCAGGTCACAATGTGACATTGCCAACATACAATGAAAAGTGTCTGCATAAGTGAAAGTAAGAAGATGGCCCCTCATTTTAAAAGAATAATATAAAAAATACCCACTTCATTTTATGAGATTAATATACAATGATAAAGTGGTAGTTTTGTATTCAATGTTCTTCCCTCTTTCTGCTTACTGACAGAAAGCCAAAGTTTTTGGAGCAGCATGGTACAAAGGTAAAGAGTTATATCTCCTTATCTATGAGGGAGCCTGAAGAATATATCTCTTTTCCTAAATTCAGTGTATCACAAAGACACTCCAGAAGATAAAAGGGAAGGAGGAAGCTAAAACTAAAGGGGAATGACAGCTAAATCTGTCTCAGTTAATTCAAGAATAATCAGCTCTCTTCAGAGTGCTGCCCATAGTTCCCCATTTACATTTTATTGGTCAGAAATGTATAACGTCAGCCACACCTAGACAGGCAATAGTCTGGAAGATAAAGAAGTTAATTGGGCATATTATTGGGCAAACCTAATTGGTATTATTTTAGATTTTTTTTAAAAAAGGAGGGTGAAAATGAAAGAAAGCCATGGAATTTCAGTAATGATTTTAATGATTAATATAATAGATCACTTGTCCAGAGCCTTAAATAAGTTACATTAATGTGTGTTGAAATATTCAGATTATTATATTTACTTACTATTAAATTGGCCTTCGGTCCCAATTTCTTAAAAGAAAACTAAGATAACTACCCAGCATCACAGTGAAAGCTTTTGAATATTAGATTCTTAAGCCAAATGTCCTTATTATATATTTTCCTCAGGCATTTAGCCATTTTGTTACATCTTACAGCAGCAATAATTTTCTGTTCCATAAAAAAATAGAATTTTACAAGCAGGGCAAACAGTTCCATAAATTAAGAGGAATACCTACTTGTGCTGAAACAACACATTTCTTTCTTACTACACTTTAGTAATGTATTTGTCTTGGAATCACACTCTCATTTATTCTTAAATTTACAACTTCTTTTTACGGTTTGAAAATATGGTGAAATATTGGTTGACACCTAGAATATCAAGAAGCAAGGGATTTATAAGTAAAATGCATATTTTAAATATAAATGTTTTCTCAAAACATGTATCTCATTCTAAAATGTTCCTGAATATATTTAGTAAGATTTTTTTCCTCCCAAACACACTTTGAGAGTTTAAGGGTATATATATATAAATATACATACACACACATATATAGTTAGCCATGTAGTTGAGAATCTTTGTGTTGTTTTTTTTTCTAGACAAAGTAATCTCATTGAATTTAAAAAAAAATAAAATTCACTATTACTAATCCAAATCTATACATGACAATTGATAGATGAAACTAATCTGTAGAAAATGCTGTATAGCAACAATAACTCACACTTTGCATTTCAATTAATTTATTGCATTTGATTAGTTTTTCACATGTTACAAGTGAGGCAACTGTATCAGAATGGGTAAACACTTTTCATATTTTCACATTAGAATTATGTGGTTATTGATAGATTCAGAATGGAAACCAAATGTTTTCCACAACCAGACACTTCAGTAAGCAATATAAATACTGAAGACATTTGAAGAAGTAAGACTTTCTAGCATTTCTTCACCCTTCTTCTTTATATAAATGTCTATTAAATTTCAAGAAAAAAATTTAAAAATTCAAAAATTACTAAATTTCTTCTAAAGGCATATGACTTAAGAACTTCAGTTTCAAGGTTCTGAAATATTTTCTCTTCTGATATTCTTAGGACAGCTCTTCAGGAAAGCCAATACTAATTTATTTTTACAGATGTTTAATAATATATTTGAACTCATATAGTTTTGTTGCAAGTGAGTCAGATTTCATTCATAATTATGTTTTAAACACTACTATATACCAGTTCCCATGATTATCTTTAAAAAGTTTAATCCATAACTTCAGTTAAAAAAAAATCAGGTTTGCCATGGAAAAAGTTAAAGCTCAAACTAGTTATGCATTTTTACTTAATGTGACTTTTTAGAAAAATAAAATGCTTCATGCTGTCTTTCTAATTCTATTTCAGATTAAATAGAGAGATGGGATTACAGAGAACTCTTAGAAAACCATTCTTATATTGGAGAATCATGAGTAGTTCTCTTCATCCAGTGTTTTTTTCCAATGTTTTAATTGATTTCAGAGAAAGAGAGGGAAAGACAGAAACATGAATGATGAGAATCATTGGCTGCCTTCTGCATGCCCCCTACTGGGGATTAAGCCCACACCCCGGCATGTGTCCTGACTGGGAATCAAACCCTGATCTGGTTCATAGGTTGATGCTCAACCACTGTACCATATGGGCCGGGCACTTCAACAAAAATTCAAATTTTTTAAAATTTCCACTGGGAACTATGCTAGGCTCTTAGGTGCTTACACGGACACAAGAATGAAAAGGACACATGCTGTAAAATCTAGCAAGCAAAGCAGTAATTCTATACAAGGCAAAAGGAAAGGTAGAATATGTTTGTTTTAAAAGTATCCAGAGGAGAAGGGAGAAAGAGAAAGAGGAAGGAGTGGCAAGGGAATGAACATTTTCTTTGGGACATCAAAAATAAGCTTCTGTGTTTTTTATCCTCACGACAACTTTCAAAGGGTAGGCATTCAAATTCCCTTTTTTATTATTGAGAGAATGTAAGGAGATGAAATAACTTGCAGGATCAATATCAATCTGTTACTCTGAGAGACTTTGGGGTGAAGAAATGCTAGAAAGTCTTACTTCTTCAAGACTTTCAAAGTGGACCCCTACCATCTTTCCCTCCCACACACTTACACAAACATTTGCATAAAACAAGAAATAAAGTTTTGTTGAGTTATGTCGCTTAGATTTGGGGATGTTTGTAATTGCAGTGTAACTTATATTATAAATAAAAGGCATTCAAGGTAAAGGAAAAAGTAAATATAAAGGTTTAAATGAGAAGATCAAAAGTGAAAAATGGGAGAAATTTAGTTTGGCTAGAGCATGCCACCTGTGTAGGTTGGTAATATGGGATAAGGTTATAAAGACCAGTTGGATCTATGTTATAGAAGCCATCACAGCCAGACGGAAAGCAAGTACCCTCAGTTCAGAAGGTGTAATTTAGTACTTAAGCAGTAGACTCAACATATCATATGAAGATTAATCATCAGCAAACAAAGCACAGAGGAATAGTGCTTTCTAAACTAACTGATCTATTACCCTATATTTTGAAACTGTTCCCTGTATTCTCAAGTGGATACAAACAATTTTTGTAACACATATTGCCCTCAAGCCTCCATATTCTGGTATTATAGGCAAAGTGATACTCTGTGAGAGATTTACTAAAAGTCAGAAAATAAAGTTCCAACCTGGTCTATGAAAATGCTATATAATTCACAAGAAGAAGACCTTGGGATGAATATAATAGCAGAACTAGGAAAAGTAGAACCTGATGTAATGCCTAATAAGCATTCCCTCAGTCCTAGCTCCTCCTCTCACAATAATTGAGATATATGTAGTGTCTTTGCAAATTTAAAGTTGCAGATACCTTATATTTTATTCCAAGATGTCTAAAATAATCCTATATACTAAAAGCATAGTATGCAAATTGTCCCCTCAACCTGGAGCTTGCCTGGGAGTTTGACCAAGGGGCAGGGTCAGCCAGGGAAAGGGAGCAAGGTCCCAGCTTGCAGCCAACAGCCACTAGAGACTCTATAGTGCATGAATTTGTGCGCTGGGATTCTAGTAAATGATAAAGAAGAATCATTGTTAGACAGACTAGCCCTACCTGGTTTGGCTCAGTAGATAGAGCATTGGCTTGCGGCCTGAAGAGTCCCAAGTTTGATTCCAGTCAAGGACACATGCCCAGGTTGCAGGCTCAATCCCAGTGTGGGGCATGCAGGAGGCAGCTAATCAATGATTCTCTCTCATCATTGATGTTTCTATCTCTCTCTTCCTCTCATTTCCTCTCTGAAATGAATTATATATATATATATATATATTTTTTTTTTTTTTTAAAGTAGACAGACTAAATTACAAAGGATATATCTTAGTACATTTTATATTGTTTGAATTTTGGAAGATGAACTGTGATGTATGTTTTTTTTTAAGTTTACTAATTTGTACATTTTATTAAACTCAATCCTTTGAAACCTTAGGGGCAAAATATATTCAATTTTTCAAGAACAACAGATCTTTGTTTAAACATTCTTTGGAATTCTGCAAAATTCACTCCTCCCCTGTAGCTCCACAGTATAGTATAATTAAAATGTAAAAGTTCCCAAGATGTCTCATAGTAAAAAAATATCTTTAACTTGATTTGAGTTAAATAAACTTATTTCCTTGGAGGACAATTTTTGTTCACTGTTTCTTTGAAAACAAACCTAGTATCATCTCTTTAGTGCTAGGCTAGAATAATTATGGCTGAACCTTGGCACTATTGATGCGTTTGGTCTGTTTTTATTTTCTATTGCAACATAACAAATGACAAATCCTGCGACTTATAGCAACACCTGCTTATTTCCTGGGAGTTCTGCAGGTCAGAAACCCAATAATGTGGTTGAGTTCTATACTCTGGCTTGGTATGAGTTCTTATCCAGAGGCTCAGGCCCTCTTCCAAGCTCATTTCTGATATGAAAAGAATTCAGTTCCTTGTGATTGTCAGATTGAGTTCCTGTTTCCTTGATGGATGTCAGTCAGGAACTGTTCTTGTCTCCTAAAGGATACTTGCAGTGTAGCAGGATGGTAAGAAACTAGGGAACCTCCTTGACAAGTGGAATAAGGGAGAGTGAGACAAAATAATTAAACAAGGCCAAACAATTTAAGCAATTTATATCCAGCCAATGAATCACAAGATTTTATCTTCCTCAAGGACACTTGAGGAGCAAATGATTAACACATTCTAGATCATCCCAGGGCAGACCGGCCTCAGTCTTGGTCCCCTCTTCAATGACGTTCTTTGAAAATAAAACTAACCAGGAAATAACTCCTGATCCTCTATACACACATTTTGATGAATCAACGTATTGAAGGATACAACTGGAAAGCTAATGAATATTTTGTTCAGACCATTCTTTAAAACTCAGTTAGGATTCCCACTGACCAAAGAAAGATAAGAAAACCTCAAGACAAAGGGCCCTCAGTGCTCTCCCTAGAGCATTCCCACTATGTGTATCTCTGTTGTTTTTCTCCTAAACTCTAACAGACCCCACGAAAGTTGAAACCAGTGGAACAGTGGGCAGTGGTACCTTGTCTTCAGCTTACTCACTGAACCTGACTCCAAGCCTGGGCTCCCTTTTTCTCTTTCTATTTCCTGTTGCTTCTTCTATCTTAAGCCCTTCCTTTGTTTCACTGTCCCAGTTTTAATGACACACTTTCAAAATCACCTGTATTAGTGTTGTGATATCTTTCCTGTATGGAGTCAAGAACCTACACATTATTCAGGGGGGGGGGGGGTGGCACTAAGGCAGACCTACTCTGGGACCAGACCCCATCTTGTAACAGCAGATCCTTAACCTCAAGCACCTAAATCTGGGCAACAAAGAACTTCCTTTACTTCTGTTGAATTTCTCTCTCAACACTCTCTGCTTTAAAAGGGTTCATAGGTTTAGCCTCCTTGATCTCTCTATCTTGAAGTTAACTGTTGCATTGAACCAAAATCACAGTTTTGAAGTCTCATTATATTCAAGGTTCAGGGATTATATAAAATGTGTCCTCAGGGAGGGGTGATAAATATTCAGGTTTATCTTAGATTCCTGACTACTACAATTTTGTGGTGGGTGTTGATCCTTGCATTGTAGCATATTTAGCAGGATCCCTGGCCACTATCTTCTAGGTGACAATCACATTTTCTGCCCTAGTCATCACAATAAAAAATATTTTCAGACTTTGCCCAATGTTCCAGAGGGAAAAATGGTGCCTAGTTAAGAACCACTGGTTAAAACCCTATACTATTATTATGAACTTCAGTGTAAAAATTTGTGTGGTCTTATTTATTAAAGTCTGATAAAATATGGATTTGTTATTTTATTAATACAATTTATTAATAAGTTGGTGCTGATATTAAGCATGTTTCCTAGCCAACATTAGTATAATCAACATGTTTACTTATATGGAAAAACACAAAGTATTGGTTGCTTTGCCAGCAAAACAGCAACAATAATGAAAATTTAACACCATTTTAAAAACTTAGGCAAATAGGAGACAGAGTAGTGGACATTTCAAAACACTTGGACTTTCCTTAACCAATTTGGCTCAGTGGATAGAGAGTTAGCATGTGGATTGAAGGGTCCCAGGTTTGATTCCGGTCAAGGGCAATGTACTGTGGTTGCACACACATCCCCAGTAGGGGGTGTTGCAGGAGGCACTTGATCTATGTTTCCCTCTTACCACATTTCTAACTCTCTATCCTTCTCCCTTTCCTCTCTGTAAAAAAACAATAAAATAATAATTTTAAAAATTGGACTATACTGAAAATATTGAGATAACTCATTAACCAAAGTCATGGTGGGGAATATATTGGCCCTCAAGTTTCAGTTTTCCTTCAGTTTGTTATGAATTTGGCACCTATGAATTTTTCTCTGCCCTTTTTAGATTCATTTATAACTTCAATCTGGAACATTTGGGTTTTAAGTTTCACAGTTTTTACAACTAACTCTGTAAAATGGAAGTATCTTTTCTTACTTCTAAAAAAGTATGTTTTGTGAGTTTCTGGGAACTGACTCTTCAAATGTCCTCTGATTGCTAAAAACTTTCATGTCCATCCTCTCATAATATTTTTGAATTTATGGATTTTATAACATCCCTTCTTGACTTTTATTTCTCCAGGTTAAAGAATTCTATCTGTTTTTAAAATTCTACTTACATAGTAGCAATTTTTTTTTTTTTTGTTCCATAATCCATGATGCCTCAAACTTTTGTGATGAGGGGACAGCTTGCTTTTTTGAAGTTTTGCTGCCAAAGAATGTGCTAACTAGTGTGATTTTTAGACAACTTAAATTTGGGTCCTCATTGTCCTTATGCTAATGTAGATATTATACCACATATCTTTTAAGATTGTTAAAATAAATAAAAGTTATTCAAGGACCTAATATTGTTACTTAGCTCAAAAATATCACTAGTAAATTTACCCACTCACTTAAGTAGTATGTTAAAACCTAGTTTGTGATGATGCTGGGCATTTGGAAATTGAAAAGACACAAAACAGACCAGCCCTGGCTTTCATTGATCTAGTAATTTATATGCTCATATAAGGATAAGGGAGAGGAGAACAAAGATGTTAATTGTGATGTTCTTGACCCACGAGTAAGAAGTAACCACACAGGACTAGACATTGATAACAATTTCAGATTTTCTATCTTTTCAAACTTGTAAGCAATAGAGTAGTACATAGTTGAAATCCTAACTATGCATTTAATAGAATATTAGTTCTGTACATAACTACAAAATACAGATATCTGAGCCATATCTCATGATATTTTCATTTATTTAGTTCATTCATTTAGTTTTTAGTGGGGAATGCTATCTGAATGTTCAAAAATGGTCGGTGACATTTTTGAAGCATAATTCAACTACCAAAAGAACTAGTCCTCTGGTCAAAGATTGATGGTTACCTACAGCATTACCCATTGACCAGCTAGGAATTTCTGCCTTAATTATTTTATTACATTGTTTTCTTCATGTAGTAATTTTTGCCTGAAGTGAAGTTTCCAGAAATGCATATAATATTTCAGATCTGTATGTATTATTAATGTTAGAAGTGTACAATATTTTCTGTTTTGTGTTCAACACCCCTAAAAAAAAATTCTCAACATTCCAACATAGTGTGATGATGTATAGAAGTAATTCTTTCAGCCTAGAATATGATTGAACACTAGAAAATCAAATTTAAAATGAAGACATTTTTAATATTTAATATAGACATTTTTGCTAATTCTATAAAGTTCATATGCCTTTATTCTTCCATTTATATTTCTCCTGATCAACCTTAGATTTTGCTATTCATGTACCATTTCATTCTCCAGAATTTAATAATATCTACAAATTTAGCAAGCTTACTAATTACTTTAGAAATCATATTAAAATAGTAAATGATTATGTTCTCATAAGCATTTTTAGAAGCCCTTCCATTCACAGCTTTTCATTAATTTATTTTTTAATATGTTTTATTCATTTTTTACAGAGAGGAAGAAAGAGGGAGAGAGAGTTAGAAACATCGATGAGAGAGAAACATTAATCAGCTGCCTCCTGCACACCACCTACAGGGGATGTGCCCACAACCCAGATACTTGCCCTTGACCGAAATCAAACCTGGGACCTTGCAGTCTGCAGGCCAATGCTCTATCCACTGAGCCAAACCAGTTAGGGCTACATTAATCTACTTTTAATCTATGTTCATTGACTGTAATTCAAATGTATCCATAATCTATTGTTTCCATATTTTTCATAATCCTTTAATTTTTCAATGTTTACCATTTCAAAAAATATGTGATTATTAGTCTAAATTTTCCATTTCTATAAAAGAAAAAGTAAATAAACAAAAACTTCAATTATTAATCAAAATGACCTTCATTTATAGAAGTTTTGCTATCTTTCTCAAAATATATACAATTCCATAAATCTCCTTTAATCCTACCTTTTATTGCATTCTACTAAGTGGAAATAAGTATGCAAATGAGACTAACTGGCTATAATTCATTGTTATCCCAGGAGCTCCTCTCAGGAATAAAATCAATAGGCATTCTTAAAGTAACTATTTATTAATTACATAA
The DNA here is from genome assembly GCA_011751065.1 of Lasiurus cinereus. NCBI lineage: Eukaryota > Metazoa > Chordata > Mammalia > Chiroptera > Vespertilionidae > Lasiurus > Lasiurus cinereus. The sequence goes on along the minus strand of JAAGEH010000012.1, from coordinate 39,069,819 downwards.
TACCACATTTTCATAATTTTACTCTGACACTTTTTTCTCCAAATTCTTGATAATTGCTTATTTAGTAATCCCTAGTGTTTCCTTAACATGCTGGTTTTAAAGTGTTTTTACTGCAGCTATAAGGAATGTAGTGGTAAGATATACATATTTATATGGCAGCTACAGAATGTCCAATGCAATGGTTTACCAGAGACACCTTTTCACTCCAACTTATAGTCTCCCTCTAATTTTTTTTTGGACAATAGTAGATACAGATTGAGGTAGAACTCAATGTGTATATAGACATGCATGTCATTGAGCTTTTTTTCTGACCTTTACAAATGGCAAATGGACATCTTGAACTGGATTTGATCTGTTTGGCAAAAATGAAGATATGTCAGAGTTCTTCTATTTTTAGTGTTCTGGATCAATTAACACCCATTGTAAATGTAATTCATATTGGGTCTTCGCCTTCTTCTAGTATTATTTCATTCTGGTTCTGAAAATTATCATTTTCTATAGAGATTAGAGATCAGGTTCTACCAGTGAATAGACACAGGATGTGATTTGAGCTTTTGTAGTCTAGAAAAGATGCATGTGACACCTTCATTATAATGATGGACAGAATCCCAGAAAGTTAAGAATTCTAACATTTGCTTTAAAAAAAAATTAAAGGAAAATAAGGCTGTTTGCCTATGACTATTTGCCAAAGGCACTCAAAATCATTTCTTTTTACAAATGTTATTCAAGGGAAGAGGAATTTGGGATTTTCTCCTTTAAATATAAGAAGCATCTTCTTTATTTCCTAGGATGATGATGAATCATTTCCAAAAATATACTCTTTTGAATTGAAATGTTTCATGCTTGAAGAAAGCCTAAGGCAAGTAAAGTTATAGATATCTAAAATTACCAAGTTTTATATGCTAACGTATAATCAACTGATATGTATGCTATATTTAAAATGTAAATATTAGTAACAATTCTTACTTTCTCATACAAAGATTTTCTCTCAACTTCTAGGAATATTAAATTTACTTTCACAGTTTAAAATCAAGAATCACAGCCTCAGAGCTGAGGTCTAGAGAATAGGCAACAAGTGCCCCAGGCCTCCATTCCCACCTCCACCCCTCCACCCTCAGCCCCCAACCTGAGGCAGCCCCAGCCCAGCAGCAGAGCACAGGCCTGTTGAACCGCTTACATCCATAACCTCATGGCCCTGGAACCACTCAGGTCATGGACCTTGTGGGCTATAATGACTCATCCTCAGTCTGGGCCACTTTCCCTGGGAAATCCTTCCTCAACAACATGCTAGTGGAGGTTGATGTTCTGGTTGGCAAAGACCTGTCAAGGATTTTTGTGAATAGGCTGACACTTGGTGGCCAGAAACGTCTGTTATCCAGGACTCACTGCTGCTGGATGGGGAGTTTACTATGGATCTTTGAACCAAGAGCAATGATGGAGCCCCCTCCTTTAACATCACTTCACATATCTGTCAAGACATTAATCCTGATGATGAGCAAAGAAGTGGTATGACAATAAGAAATGTGATGGAATGGCCCTCCACCTGAGGCATTCCTAGCACTGACCTAGTTGTTCCCTTTCACCTCATCACTTCCTGCTACTTTTACACCTCTCTCCTTCCCATACACACACACATACACCATTTTTATTTGGGGAGCCATTACTCCACATCCCTTATTGCTTCCAAAATGACATAGACTGGGACCTAGGGTTGGATGAACAGACACCTCCCTCTCCCCGTACCTCTACTGAGTATGGAAAACTTGTTTTGTTTTGTCTTCTGAATAAACATGATGCTACAAAAAACAATCAAACAAAAAAAATCAGGATTTGTAAAATTAAGTTAACTAGCACAGAATATAACACTTGTAAAATTAAAATAATTTATAGGAAGAGAGTTATAGAAGTGAGGTGGAAAATGTCATTAAGATTAAATATTTGCTGAATTCTGTCATTAAGCAAATATAATAAAATTGTCAACACCTTTTTAATTAACATACATATGCTATCTCATCACAGAATTCCCTATTTGAATAGCAGACATAATGAAAACATATTGAGAAAGAACAAAGGGGTCATTAAAATACATGTAAAAATGGGAACTAAGCACAGAAATGTGTTTAAATAACAGCTTTATTAAAAAAATATTTATTGTTGAAAGTATTACAGATGTCCCCATTGATCCCTTCCTCCTAACAATTCCTCCCCCCAAGCCTTCACCATACTATTGTCTATGTCCATCAGTTACACATATCTTTAATAATAAAAGCATAATATGCTAATTAGACTGGATAACCGAACGGCCTTCTGGACATCATTCCAGACCTCCTTCCAGACAAAGCCCTGGTGGTGGAGGCCAAGACAGAGGTGGTTAGGGGGGACCAGGCAGGCAGGTGAGCAGTTTAGGGCACTCAGGCAGGCATACAGAGTGGTTAGGACAATCAGGCAGGCAGACAAGAAGTTAGAAGTGATCAGGCAGGCAAGTTAATGGTTAGGAGCCAGCAGTCACAGATTGTGAGAGGGATGTCCAATCACTAGTCGGACATCCCCCAATTGGTTCCAGATTGCCAGAGCATTCAGGCAGGACTGAAGGAGCCCCTACCTGCCCCCCCCCACACACACACACAAATTTTGTGCACCAGGCCTCTAGTGTACATATAAGTATTTCTTGTTAAAATCTTCCCACACTGTCTTCCCTCTGAGATATATCAGTTTGTTCCATGCTTCTGGATCTATTTTATTCATCATTTATTTTGTTCATTAGATTCCACATGTGAGTGAGATTATGTGTAAATAACTGTGTGCTTTTCTTTTTTCTTTATTTTTAAATCCTCACCTGGGGATATACTTTTACTGATTTGGGAGAGAGAGAAACATAGATCAGTTGCCCATACAGCCCTGACCAATATAGAACCCACAACATTTTGGTATACAGGACAACACTCGAAACAGCTGAGCTACCCAGCCAGGATTAGTACTGTGAGCTTTTATTTTATGTAGTATTTTGTTTGATGTCACTATTTTCATTTGACAAAGTTTTTCAAGAAATAAATATGTATCTTAGGCATTGTATTGAGAGTTTCAAAAACTTTTATTTAATGAGAGAGCTACTCTAGGAAACTTAAAGTTTAGTGAGGAACTAACATTTAAACTAATATGTATAATATATTGAGTTGTTTGCTACATGTTCAGAAGAAAGTCTGTCTTAAAGAAATAGCCTGGGCTTTGAAATGAAAGTGAAAAATTTTGATCCTTGTTCTGCTGCCACAAGTGTATGAATTTGTCATGCCACTTAAACTCTCAAAAATACTATTGATCATCTGTAAAATGAAGATATAAAATCCCAGCGGTATGAAAAGTCTTATATAAGAAATGGTACTTAGAGGAGTACATAGCACATAGTAGGCATTCAAGAGTGGTTGCTATTATGTTCAATAGTGAATCATTTGTTTCAAGGTGAAAAGAATTAAAAGGACTATTAAAAAGGCTTTAATGATAAGATACCATTGGAACTTAGCCTCAGAGGATGGCTTTTATATGCTGTCTGCCATTAATAAAATTAATTGTTTCTAAGGTATATTTGTCCCTGGCCCTTATAAAAAAAGTTAAAAATACAAAGAATGACAATGAATTAACTACTTTCAACATGCCTAAATCATATTACCTTTGATTCAGATATGATTTCAAATAAACCGATACTGACTTGATAAATTTGCTAGGGACCAGGACAACTTCAACTGTTTTAGCAGTTTTTTTGAAAGTATGTCTTGGTCTTTCCAGTGGGTTGACAGAAAGATACTACTCAGGTTAAAAATAGGGAAATAGAGTTCATTTTCAGATTGAAAATAGGAAAGTTAACAGATTGCAGCCCTGCTATTTTGAAGACCTTCAGTTCTGTCAACACTCTTATTATGTTAGGACCTTGTTATTTTATCTTTTTCTAAAGAGTCATGGAAAGAAATATTTTGAATAAGGACAGTGGTTAATTATGGTTTTTGAGGAGAGGATGGAAATGGGTGAGACTATTAAGGAGAGCAGAGATCAGAAAATAACATATAAGCATGATCACAGCTCATTTTTCTCAGCTTTGAGAAATTGGTTTATGGGATCAGAGAAAATGATAATCATGTATTGATAAATATGCATAGAGGGCATTCAGTGAACTAGAAGATGAGAGAATGAGAAGAGCACATAACAAAGAAACTGGTGGAAAGGGGATGTTACTCAGGGAAGGCTGAAGGCTTTCTGGATGAAGAGATACCTTAGTTGAACAAAGTGGTGGCGGGGCGGGGGGGGGGGGGCTTTAGGGTGGGAGAGAAACAGCACTGATAGAGAGTTGAACTTTGAACTGACTAATTAAATACCTAAAATGTACATCCTATCTAATAAAAATGTGATATGCAAATTGACCAGCATTCCAACACAGAAGATAGCCATCTCCATGTGGACACAAGATGGCTGCCACAAGATGGTCAGCAGGGAGGACAATTGTGGGTCATCAGACCAGCAGGGGAGGGCATTGTGAGTTATCAGGCAAGTAGGGGAGGGAAGTTGGTAGGGACCAGGCCTGCAGGGGAGGACAGTTAGGGGTGACCAGATCAGCAGAAGAGGGGAGTTGGGGGTGACCCAGCCTGCAGGGGAGACAGGTAGGGGTGATGAGGCCAGGAGGGAGGACAGTTTGGGGTGACCAGGCTGGCAAGGGAGGGAAGTTCTGGACAATCTGGCCAGCAGGGGAGCAATTAGGCATTGATTAGGCTGGCAGGGAAGTGGTTAGGGGGTTAGGGGGTGATCAGGCTGGTAGGCAGGTGAGTGGTTTGGATCTAGTAGTCCAGTGGGATTGGGCCTAAATGGGCAGTTGCACATCCCTCGAGGGATCCCAGATTGGAGAGGGTGCAGGCTGGGCTGAGGGATACCTCCCCATGCATGAATTCATGCATCAGGCCTCTAATTCTTAAATAAGAAAACATTGAAATAATTTTAATTGGCAAACTGGAATCCTATCTCTCCTCCCACAATGTTTTTATCCATCACTATTCTGAATATAGAGCAGTGGGTGTTGGAAGACTAAGGTTGGACCAAACACAACTAATTTTCTCAATTGAAAGTATTGGGTGAATTGTGCCATCACTTTATGAGCACAGAAACACACATTGGGCTCTTGTATCTTTCACATCTCTCTGTCCCTTTTGATAAACAGAGTAGTTTTATAAACCTTCTGCATTGTTGAAAAGAGAAGGTTATCTGGATGGGGTAGTTCAGATAAGGTGAGTAAATATTCAAAAGGCATCACTTCCACTTTACTTTTAGGGGAAAATAGGCTAAAAAAGAAAAATCACTGCAGGACACAGATGAGGAGAACAAACAACGTAGTTCTTTGGCCATGTGGTTGTAAGTAGTGCCATTTACATAACAAAAGAGCCTGTAATCTTAGATGCTGGCTCTAGGGAGAGGCCGAGCTTGATCACTTGAAGGTGGCATAGACTTTTTAATTTTCAATTACAGTTGACATTCAATTTTTTATATTAATTTCAGATGTACAGCATAGTGGTTAGACAATTATATAATTTACAGTGTGATCTCCCCAAAATAATTCAAGTGGTCACTTGGTAGCATACATAGTTATTACAATACTAGGGGTCCAGTGCATGAATTCTTGCACCTTGAAAGGAACTGTGGGCCCTGGGGGTGCAGTGAGCACAAGGATAGGTCTTGGTCCATCCTCCACACCCCAACCTGGCCCCTCCCACCATGGACCCCAGTCCCCTGTCTGCCAGCAGCCCCGCTCTCGCTGCCACTGCTCTCATGCGCTTACAACACAGGCCCATTCTATTGGGGCTGGTGCCAGCAGTAGGTACAAGCAGGGCCGCTGCTGTCAGCAGGTGCAAGGAGCAGCTGCTGCTCTAATCACCCCTTGGGATCAGGGGAGGTGGGGAAGCCCTGAGGGGTGATCAGGGCCAGCAGCCACCCCTTGCACCCTCTGATGGCACCTAGCTATCAGAACTGAGGCCAGGCACCAGCATTGGGTGTGAGCAATAGCTCCAGTGCTGGCAGTGGGTGTGAGTGGGGCTGTCGCTGGCAGCAGGTGTGAGAGGAGGCTGCTGTCCCCTGTCACCCCTTAGGAACCAGGGGAGGTGGGAAGCCCTGAGGGATGATCGGGGCCAGCAATTGTCTCTCACACTCGCTGCCAGTGGGGGAGAACAAAGGATTTTCAATAACCACTAGAGGCTTGCCCCCATGACAACGATTTATGTCCCACCTTGGTCTGGCACCCCTACTCACCTGTTCCATCATCCTGTCACAGCCAACACCCATCATGTTCTGTGCTCTGTCACCTGCTGCTGACAACTGCCATGTTTTGCACACACCCCCTGGTAGTCAGCACACATCATAGTGACCAGTTGTTTGGTTGTTCAGTTGTTCTGCCGTTCAGACTATTTGCTTATTAGGGTTTTATGAATATAAACTAGAGGCCTGGTGTACAGATTTGTGCACCAGTGAGGTCCCTCAGCCTGGTCTGCAGGGATTGGGCCAAAACCAGCCTGGTGCATGGATTTGTCGAAGGCATGTCCAACCCATCTCACCCATTCTCCATTAGGGCCAATTGGGGCTATCTCAGCTAGTCTCAATAGGGACCGACCTGGTCTGGCAGGCCAGGATAGAACTGCGGGAAGGCTCCAGGGCATGTCTAGCCCCTTGCCCAGTCTTGATCAGCTGGACCCCAGCAGCAAGCTAACTTATTACCACTTGGAGTGTTTGCCCCATGGTGGTCAGTATGCGTCATAGTGATTGGTCGAACTGTCGAATGGATGATCAGACACTTAGCATATTAGGCTTTTATTATATAGAATTATTGACTATATTCCTTATGCTGTACTTTATTTCCCATGTTTATTGTGTAACTACTAATTTGTACTTCTTAATTCCTTCACTTTCTCACCCAGCCCCCCAACCACCAGTTTGTTCTCTGCATCTGGCAACCATCAGTTTGTTCTCTGTATTTCTAACTCTGTTTCTGATTTATTTATTTATTTTGTTCTCTAGAGTTCACATATAAGTTAAATCATATGGTATTTGTATTTCCCTCTCTGGTTTATTTAATTTAGCATAGTACCCTCTAGGTCCAATCATGTAATTGCAAATGGTAAGATTTTATCATTGTTTATGGCTGAGTAATATTCCATTTTATATGTGTACTACAACTTTTTTATCCTTTTGTCTATTGATGGGCACTTGTGTTACTTCTATAACTTGGCTATTATTAATAATGCTGCAATGAACATAGGGGTGCATGTATCTTTTCAACTTTGTGTTTTAGGTTTTTTTTCAGATATATACCCAGAAGTTGAATTGCTAGGTCATAAAGGCAGAATAATTTTTAATTTTTGAGGAACTGCCATACTGTTTTCCATAGCAGCTACACCAATTTTCTTTCCTACCAATAGTGCATGAGGGCTCCCTTTATTCCACATCCTTACTAATACTTATTGTTTGTAGATTTATTACTGAGAGACATTCTGATATTTGTAAGGTGATATTGTGGTTATATTTGCATTTCTGTGATAATTAGTGATGTTGAGCATCTTTTCACATGTCTGCGGTCAATAGACATGTGAAAGATACTCAACATTACCTCTTTGGGGAAGTGTATATTTAGGTCCCAGAAGCATAAACTTTTAAATAATTATGCTGCAGCTCACATCTAAAACCTCATAGATGAGGGCTTAGCTTTCAAATCTAAGCTTTTGGAACTCAATTTTTTGTTTCTTTCAAACTAATGCTTTTGAGATAAATATTAAATTATGTTACAAATTCAAAAGATACACATTGTCTTTCTAGTTATCTGAACTTTTTCTTTCCCAGAGATAGGCAAGATGGAAAATCAAAGCTTTTTCAGACTAGAAAAAATCAGGTTAATGTATATGCAGGTATAAATGTATAAACCCATCTATACCTAGATATAGCTATACATGTGTTTGTATGTTTATCTATATAAATGTACATATATATGAATACATACTAGTATATAGCAAATGTGTTTGTAATATATAGCATTGTATCATAAATAATATGTTATAGCTATTATTTTTTTCTGAAGCACCATTTTTAATTTCTTTTCCTTTGTAAAAAGTGTTCCATCAAGAAATATATTTAAGAAACATGGATGCTTTATGTGTTTTTTTGTAAGTGTTAATATATTACCATATTAAATGTTATTTAGAGCTGTGAAATATATGTATTTAAATTTTTATTTATTGATTTAGGCGAGAAAGAGAGAGCGAGAGAGAGAGATTAATTTGCTGTTCCACTTATCCATAAATTAGTTGATTCTTGTATGTGCTCTGTGCTCTGACTGAGGATGGAACCTATAACCTTGGTGTATTAGGATGATATTCTAACCAACTGAGATACTTGGCTAGGGCCCAGAGCCCTGAAATATATTTTTTAATAAGATATATTTTTAAATACAAATTTTGTTTAAATTTTCTTCACAAATTAGGGACTTTGGGATAAAAATATGTCAACAAAATTCATTCCTTGTTAAAATATTGTGCATGTTTTAAAATTCTATTTTATTCTTATTATTGCTATAGTTTTCAATACAGATGGAGGATAGTTAAATAAAATATGTTAAAATGCCTGTGCCGCCTATATAGTAGATATTTTTTATGATCTTGCGAAGGGTAGGAGTCTTGTAGCTATAATATAAAAAAGCATATTTGTAACATTTAGATTTAAAATACATTTGTTAAAATATATCATAAAATTGAAAGTCAAATGACAAAAATAATTGCATTATCTGACTATTTTATTTTTCAAAATGCATTACTGGCTTCCATATTTCAGTAAGAAAACCATAAATTTGTTTAAAAACAAAATGGTATAACCAGGCATCTACTGAAAAAAAAAAAACAGAAACAACAACACACATCATTTAAACATCTCAAATTAGCTAATGGTCAAGTAAATGAAAAGTTAAAAATAATTTATTATTTTTGCCTATCACATTGGTACAAATTTAAAAGATTGATCATATTCAATATTAGAAAGGATTGGAGTATATACTATTGATAAACCAAATTGGTATATCTATCTGGAAGACAGTTTGGTAATATATATGTAAACATGCATTTTCTTTAACCTAACAGTCTTGGTTCTATATATTTATCTACTAGTATATTGATACAAAAGAAACTAACATAGCATAGATCTTTATAAAAAAATCAAGCATATGAGAATGGTTAACTTTCTGGAATATGCCCACAAATATTGATAAAGTTGGTTACTAAGTATTTTCATACTTATATGTAATGCATATTTATTGCTTTGCAGAGTGAGGTGGGAATGAGAGTGGTGGGAGAAACTGGTGTCATTGTACACTTACCTATTTGCAGCTGAAGTGAAATGATATGGAAAAGACCGTGAGAGGAGACATTCACTCTGTGTTATATTGTTATGAGTTTGTTTATTTGTTTGTTTTCCTTTTCCTTAAGGAGTTTGTATAACTTTATAATTTAAGAAGCAAGTACAACCCTGAAAAACACTTTCATTTACAAATACCACATTTGCGTGGAGAAAGAAAAGTACAAGCATAACTCATTTTATTTCACGTTGCTGATGTTGTTTCTTACAAATTGAAGGTTGATGACAACCCTGTTCAAGCAAGTTTCTCAGCACCACATTTTTTTAGCAGCATTTACTCAGTTGTGTCTCTGTGTCACATTTTGGTGTTTTCGCAATATTTCAAACTTTTTCATTATTATATTGGTTATGGTGATCTGCGATTGGTCATCTTTGCATTATTATTGTAATTGATATTATTTGTAAAAGTTGTATGTGTCCTGACTGCCCCACCAACCAGCCCTTCTTCCATCTCTCTCCCTCTCCTCTGGACTCGCTATTACCTGAGACAAAACAGAATTCAATTTAGGCCAATTAATAACCCAACAATGGCCTCTAAGTGTTCAAGTGAAAGGATCACAAGTCTCCCATTTTAAATCAAAAGGTCATAGACCATAGTGTGGTAAAGGCATGGGGGAGAGGGATGAAGGCGGGGTGGAGAGGGTCAATGGGGGGGGAAAGGTACATCTGCAATAGTTTCAATGATAAAGATAAATTTAAAAAAATTGTTGCAAAGGAAAAATTCTCAAAGGAAATTCAAAGTGCTACTCTAGCAAACACACAACTGACGAACAACTAACTTCATTGCTGATATGGAGAAAGTTTTCACATGTTTAATTAAGATATGTACATTCTTGTTTTCCTGTTTCACATTTAATAGATTACAGTTTAGTGTAAACATAACTTTTATATGTACCAGATAACCAAAATATTGTATGACTCTTTATCACAATATTTATCTTATTGTAGTGGTCTGAAATTGAGCATGCAGTGTCTCTGAGGTATTCTTGTATCAAAAGATTAAATTGAAAGTGGGTTTACTCACTAATGAGAATAGGTAAACAAATCATTTTGTATAATACTAAATTAATAATCATGTTACTAACCTGGACACGTTAAAATGATTATGATGAACTTGTTTAAGTTATATGAAAAAAAATACTATTTCTTAGCCATTGAAAGTATTCTATTAGAGTTTTAATTTAAATAGCTTACAAAAACAAAGATATAAAACAGCAAATGAAGACAGTGCAGTCTCTCAGGTTAACAGCATTGCAAACAGTGAGCATGTTATACTGATAACATTTTAAAGTATAAAATAATTAAAACAGTATTGAAATAAAATCAATAAAACTGCCCCAAATTGGAAAACAGCAAAACTGTGTAATTAAACACTCAATGTGTATATATTTTTATAGAATGAATTATTTGAAACTTGGCAATAGCTCTGTGAATTTTATAAAATGTAAAGTTAGTAATAAAGCATATTTTAAATAAAAATTACATATGTTTTTCAAGAACATGCAATTTCCTGGAATCTTTTTCCAAGCCTTTAAAAAGATTTTCAGAGAAAAATAAACCATTTTGAGTCTGGGAAATTTAGACCTCATAAAAGGTTAACAGAATGCTGGAAACCTGATCAGTGCATGCATTTGTTTCACTGTAAGAAGCTGAGTTTTATTAAGTATATAATTCTAAGTTGCTGGAGAGATGCACGTGGCACGCAGACCTGCTGGCTGCTCTATGGCAATGTCGCATGTGTCTTAATTTTGTGCTCAATCCTGAAACCCCAGAAAAATAACAACAGACCCTGATACCAGCTCCTCAGATTGTGTATAATCTGTCTATAGTGCACTATGGTCTTTACTGTGTGTTTGTTTAAAGTACAGAAAATCAAGTTTTTAAGTGATTAAGGGAAAATAACTGAATTAAAAAGCAAACATTCTGAGAAGTATTGGTGCAGTGAATTGAAAGGCCACATGAGAAAACCCTCAGATTAATTTGAAAATCATGATAGCCCCAATAGTTTTTATTTTTATTTTTAATATTTGTGAAGAGAGGAAAAGAAAAAGTAAAGAGAAAGAAGAATGGGGGTAGAGAGAGTGTTTGAAGGTAAACAGCGGGGCCAGCAAGAAGCTGCTGGAGGGGAGGGTTTTAGGGGCCTGGGTGAAAAAAGTGAAGGAATTAAGAAGTACAAATTGGTAGTTACAAAATAGTCATGGAGCTATAAAGTACAGCATAGAAAATATAATCAATAATATTGTAATAATTATGTATGGTGTCTGATAGGTACTGGAAATATCAGCTGGAGCACTTTGTAAAGTATATGTCTAACCACTATGCTGTACATTTGAAACTAATCTTATCTAATAAAGAGGGAGTATACAAATTTACCATCACACCATCACAAAGATGGCAGCATCCATAGCCACAAGATGGAAGTGCCCAGTCTTCTCAGCCACACAGGAGTCCCACAGTTCTTTCAGTCCAGTTCTGGGGAGGTGGGGGATGGGTGCGTGGCTGATACAATCGGACCCACCCTCAGCCCCCAAGCCACCTAGGGCCATCCTGAGGCACAGGCAAGCCTTGTATGTTAGCTACCCAGCTGCCCAGGGCCACTCAAGGCTGAGGTAACCAGGGCTACTGAGGCTTGCGCTAATGGCAGTGGCAGCAGCAGAGGTGAGATGGGGGTGTCACCTACCCCTGATCACTGGGTTGTCTCCTGCCCCTGAGGGCTCCTGGACTGTGAGAGAGGGCAAGTCGGGTTGAATTTTCATGCACCAGGCCTCTAAGACAAAATAATATTGAATGTAAATTGTAATTTGAAAAACAAAATTAATTAAACTCTTAAAAAATAAGCTGATCCTTTTAGAACCCTGCACCACAAAGAGGCTCAGAATTAGGCCAGTGACAGTATTTGGCTCCTCTGATGCCAAATACTGTGGGGTAGGGACAAGAAGAGACTTTGACACATCAGAAGGCATGAGTTCAGGATGCCTTCCAAGCAGCCTGGAGTTCTGCACAGGTGTCAGAACCAGAGGGAAACTGAAGGGAAAACTGGAAAGATGACAGGACTGGGAGGCAGAAGCGGAAACACTGAGGGAGTTAGTGGCTCCAGCTAGGTCATTGAGCACTTCTGGTGATTTCTCAGGATGTTTGCGTGCCCCACCTATCCGTGGACTAGGCTCCCAGTCTATTCCTGATAATGTTATCCACTTAGGACGGGGAAGCTGCCTGCAGCCGGCAGGGCTCAGGTAGGAAGAAAACCAAAACCGGGCTTCAGGGGAAAATCAGAGAGCACTCACTTGTACTTTGCAGCCTCTGGAGATACTTCTGTTTAGTTTTTTTCATCTTATTTTTGCCACACTGTTTTATTTGTATTGTTTTTCCATAGCCATTAATGGCATACAGTCCTTTTAACACCATACAAAAGCCCTAAAATGGCAGAACAGAAATCCTCCTTCAAGTGATGGTGCAAACATAGAAACTTACCTAGCATCTTATTCCTTTGTTCAGTTACAAGGTGACCTTCTTTCTTTCAATGTTTAATTTCTGATGAACAAATATTGTGACTGAGGACACTTTTCCTGTTCAAAACAACAGGTGGATATCACTCTATTCTCAGGAAGTAGTATGCAAGATAGCTCGGGAGGATGAGCAAAGAGTCCTCACAGAGCCACGTGAGGTGACTTTTTAAAAGTGTTTTTTTCTGCACCATGCATTCTACATGCAAAGTGACAGAGAAAATAAGATGTTTGCTAAATTTACCCTCTTAAGGCAGAAATAATCAGAAGACTGGAGACTGCTCTATGTGCAGCCAGCACAGGTGATGCTATATTATATTGATATAAATTAAACAACTCCTTTCTAGGATATATTTTTAAATCTAATATGTTCAGGTAGTATATGTGTACATATTTCTTTTTCCAGATAAAATTTCAATTTGTTTTAGTTCCTACAAAAACACACCTCACATTGGCTTTAAAGAAATGGGGACAAGAGCCACGAGAGTGAAGGGCAGAGAAGAAGCTCATAAGCGATGTGAAGCTTCAATAAACCCGTGGAAGGTCAAATTACAAGGAGCATATGTTCAGACAAAAAAAAGGAAGTATAGTTTAGGAGGGAGGAAGTTTAGGGTTGAGACTAGAAGAGTCCTAGACTCACAATCAAGTTTAGGAATAAGACAGACCATATGTAACTGAAAGACCATGCATAATTGCTAGCTAATGTGAGAGAACCCTGACATCTCAATATTACTTTTTCAGGTTCATTTGTTACTGGATACTCCTCGTCAGGGTTGGGGACTTCTCGAAGGCCTGAATCCTGGATCCTTGTGACTTCCATCCTTGGCCTCAGCTATCTTCACAAAGTGGATTCAAAACTAAACCAAAGCAAGACCTATCTAGTGCACTCAGAAGAATTTCATAAAAAGTTTATGTTCGAGAAACACTAACAGGGTTCTATGAGAAAGGAACCCTTGTAGAATGTGAAGGAGCATTAGAATTTAAGAGTGTGATTGTTTAAGAATTTTTTAATGGTAGTAAATAAAAAAGAGGAGAAGGAAGGGAAGTGCTGCTCTACTGAAAAAATGAGATCTAATAAAAGAAGAAGGATGATAGTATTAGGAAATCCCTATTTTGCAGTATATGTTATATTTATTGATTCCAATCAAAGATCATCAATGGCCATTAAAATCCTTTGGTTCCATCGTGTAAAGTATACAAAGATTAAAATAGAGCCAATGAATCTCCCCACAGATCATTTACTAACAGAAAGGAGGCAAGTCCTCTGCAAAGGAAAGGATGACAGTTAGTTCCCACATAAAATTACCGTGTCACACGCTCCTTGAGGAGTGAAATAATCTGACAATTAGATAAAATTGAATATGAAAACCACACATCACCTATGAGGTAGTATTGCCCAGAATGTTTAGCTGTAATCAAGGCTCTAGCCCTGTGCTGTACAGTGTTAGATGCTAGACACATGTGTCTTTTCAACATGCATCGTCTCTAGTCCAATTAAGATATGCTGTAAGTATGCACACAAGATGTTATTTCCTATAGTACTTTAAGTAAAAAGGATAAACTATATTAACACCTTTTAAAATATTGGTTATATGGTGAAATGATGTGTTTTGGACATATTGGGTTTAATAAAATACCTAATTAGAATAATTTCATCTTATCTTCTAATTTTTAAAAAGTGGCTATTGGATTATTTAAAATTAACATATTTGGCCCAAATTATATTTTGGTTAAACAGCACTGTTTTAGGTCCTAGTTTACAAAAATACAGGTCACTGAGAAGCAAGATAATGACTCAAAAGGAAGCAATTAAGCAAATCCAGAGTGTGAAATAGTCTACCCTATAACTGTCCTAAACTAATCAGATATAAAATGTCAATGGGAAAAAATAAGAGAACTCTTTTAAACTAAGAGAATGAAGAAACATAACGGAAAAGCAGTGTGGATATAAATTAGATTGGATTGAGCTTGAAGCAGGAAAAAAAAAAAACACAGACAAATGGCTATAAACCTTTTCCCAGGAACGGGTAAAAAAACTGGAATGTAAAATAGACATTACATGATGTACGGAATTATTACTACTTAAGCATGATATTGTGTGGTGATGTCGGAGATTGTCCTTATTCTTTGGGGATGCATACCGAATGATTTTGCAATGACAGGTCTATAACTTACTTTCAAATGGTTGAGCAGAAATATGAGAAAAAGGGTCAAGGAAATTGCAAAATATTAAAAATTGCTGAATCTAGAATAAAGGATTGTACTATTTTTTTACACATAAAATTTTTTTCACATTCTTTCCCTTTGGCTTGCCACTGAAGATGCTGGAGTCGCTGGCCGTCACCCGGCCCGTGTTACTGGTATTGTGAGCACAAGCCGTATCCACAGGCTCGCGTCTACAGAGGTGTCCTGGTGCCCCCAAGTAAGTACATGGTGAAAAGCTGTGACACAGCTGGCTTTCACTGTGGCTCCATGCCTTCCACGCTATCCGCACCAACAAGATGCTGTCCTGCGCTGAGGCTGATAGGCTCCAGGCCGGGATGCGGGGTGGGGCCTCTGGAAAGTCCAGTGGCCAGCCATCGTGTCTATCCCACCAAGCTGCAGAGCGAGGAGCCTGTGACAGAGGCCCTAAGCAGATCCAAGTTCAATTCCCTGAACACCCCCAGAGCCACATCTCCAAGCAGTGGGGCCTTTAGTTTAACGCAGATGAATTGGAAGACCTGGTGGCTGAAAAGAGACTCATCCTAGATGACTGTGAAATCATATACATTCCTAATCATGATCCCCTGGACAAACGATGGGTCCTGAATTCATGAGAGTCTGAGTGCTGTCCCCACCTTACACTCACCAATAAATTCTACTTCCTGTGAAAGAAGTTTTCTTATTAAAAAGACACGCATTTTCACGTAGCATAATATCTCCAGGTCCCTCCATGCTGTCTTAATGAGTAAGAGGCCCTTCTTTTTTAACAGCTGCATAGTATTTCCATTGTGTAAATATACCACAACCTTTTATTCCCTCATCACTGGAGATGTGAGCTTTAAAATGTATAGATGATGCTAAAGCAGAAATCTTTGGAAGGGCCAATCAGGAGCTAGCAAAGCATATAGCTATCCCTAGATAAAGAAGTTTCACCCCACCCACTTTAGGTCCCCTCTCTGCTACTGGGAGTCCATCTCTCTCTCAATAAACTTTACTTCTGCTAACTCTCTTTGTCCATGAACTTATTCTTTGATTTTGCAAGACAATAACCCCTAATCTGATCACAGCACTTTGATTTCATCACCATTTCACCAGTATTATTAACCCTGTACTTCTTACTCCCTTAAATAAATTTAAAAAAAAATCCAAATAAGATTGTATCAGATTCTGACATGGATATTCATTTTAATTGTAACATCAAATTATGAAAAGAAAAATTACTTGTATCCCCACTTATAGATTTCCCCTTCAGCTAGACTTCTCTACAGCATTTTAGCATCTTTGCAGCAGTAAATTTAATGTTATATATCTCTTTTTTTAACTTGATTTGAAATGTATACTTTCTTTTGTAATAGAATTAAATTAATAATCAAGCACTAAGTGCAGATCTAACGTAAAGAAAATAATAAAATAGAATCCTAGTCATCTCAGAAAATTGCAAATATATGTAACATTATGATATAAAGTACACTTTCACAAATTTTATTAGTAATGAAGTTGGAATTCAGGGAGCATATAAAATAAATTTCAGTAGGCAATATTTGCATAATTTAAACTCTACAAATGAAAATACAAAATAGCCCCTTAACTTTTAAAAATTAGTACGTTGTTAACAATGTGGAGAAATTGTTATAGACCATACATGTTTTTCTTTGTTCCTATTAATTAGTTCTGACAATAGGAACTTCATAGGTGTTAAGCTGCTTGTATTTCTATTTGAATAGGCAATGCATCAAACTACACTTATTTTATCCCTTTTTATGCCCTGAGTTTCTGTAGTCTTAGCTACCACTGATTAATGAAGAACTAAAAAAGCAGAACTTGGAAATTAGCACATAGAATAAGCTAATGAAACAGAACTGAAAAATGTACACATTAAAACTAACACAAAAGAGGAAAAAAAGCAAGAAATAATATGAATAGTACAGGCAATTGTATCGCTTTCTGAAAAGAAGCATTTGTTTTAAAGTGTGTGCCTTATTTAATATCATTGCATTGCAGGATTTTCTAGCTATTGATGCTAATATATCTTTTACAAAATCTGATTATAATTCTGATATTATCATTAGTTTTTTAAGTACAAAAGTTAAATTACTATCTGACAAAAGTGAGAAAACATCTTGAAAAGATGGTTAATAAAAATAATTTCATTCAAATAAATACTTTGACAATGTATTGATATTTGAAAATCACAGAAATGGTATTAGTTAATAGCTCAGTTTATAATTACATTTATTTAATATAACAAATATTTTTTTACATTTATGAAATTTATAAAATAAAAATTATGGCATAAATCCATACATATAACACTTTTAATAATTTTAGTTTTGATATGCATTACCAGAAAATTCCTCTAGATGGCAGTGTTTACCACAGTTAAAATTATTTTAGTAATCCTTTAACTTTTAAAATGATTCCCAGATGAGCCAAATAGTGTATAGTTAAAAATTCATTTTCTAGTACTCAATATTTCTTCAGAATTTTTTCTCTGAATATTTAACCTAATTCAGAAAGTTGTTGCCTATTTATTAGGTTGTTATTGCATTTTAATTTGTGGATTTCTAGGAACCATTAAGTTGATCCAAAAACTTTACAATAAACCTATATCCAATTTTTACCCTTTGTAGGAAATAAAATGTTATTGAGACTATGGTAACAAGAATAAAAAAATATTAACAACAAACCAAATAAATTACATTACTTCTTTTGTTTGTGTTTGTATATGATCATAGATTTGAGTGGAGTTATAGATGCTTTGTTGATTTATAACCAAGGGAGGTATACATCTTCTATTGCAAATAATTGTAGTTTTATTTTTATTTTTTGACTTGATTTAAAAAATCCTATTAAGTCACAAATATATAACATATTTTATCAGAGAAACTGTAGGTAGGATAAATGGTTTTCTAAGTATGAAATAATAGAAATAATAATGAAGAAATTATATAAAATCAACTTCTATAATGGATATTGCACAGTAGTATAAAGCTAATAAAATGCCTCATATAGTCATTGAAGAGTCTTATAGTTTCTGAAGGATGGACAGAAATGACCACAATTAGGCCTAATAGTTTGTTTTAGATTTGCTGTGCCTTCTATACACAGAACATTTGTAAAAAAGGGTTAGAAGAGATATTTATTTCTTCAGATTTCAGCAACGTAATTTGTAACGTATTTTGTCTGTTTTCCTAAAGTTCATCAAATGAACTTTAATGACATATTAACTTTTGATTTTGCTATTTACAAACAATAGATATAAATTTGCTGAAATAAATTATATAAAATACAAATGCTATTCCTCTAAAGCAGGGTTTCACAACTTGGGCACTACTGCCACTTTGAGCCAGAATGTGTGTGAGTCTGTGTGTGTGTGTGTGTGTGTGTGTGTGTGTGTGTGTGTGTGTTGGGGAAAGAGGAGTGGGGGAGGGACAGACAGCTGTACTGCACATTTTACAATATTTAGCATCCTCCCTGGCCTCCACCCCACTATATATCAGTAGCAATACCAGCCTCTCCACCCATGATACAGTTGTGATGATAAAAATGTTTCCAAGACATTGCATAGTTTCACCTAAGGAGCAATGTTACTCTACGTTTAAAACCACTCATAGAAAAATGTGATTATTTCTACTCTTCTTATTCTCTCCCACAATTATAAAATCCCAGTCATGTTATTACAGTCCATATTTTAACCATTCAGTATATTAATTAATCAGGAATATAGGTTCAGGCAAAATTACTAGTTCCTGTGATTAGCTCATATTAATTAGGACTCTCTTACAAACTATTATAAAGGCTCCTAGATTAGCTCTTAAGAAACAGTGGTAGGTATATAACTGGGCACCAACAATGAACTGGAACCAGGTCATTAACTGTCATAAGGGGTTCTCTGTCTCTGATTATGTGTTTCACCTTCATTTATCTTATTCTCTCTCCCTCTACTTTTCTTTGTTTCCTTGGTTTACACAATAAAAAACTGCTTCTAATTACTCTTGAGAATACATCACTTCCTGTTTACAGAACAATTAGATGGGTCTTGGAGTATCTTGATTACAGAATCTAGGTTCTTTGATGAAGGGGTTCATTGATCCACTTGCATTTAGTATCCTCACAGCAAACATAACCAAATGTTAGCAGAATGCGGTAGATCCATTAATTTCTGGCAGAGTGGGAGTTTATGCTGTGTGAAGATGACTGCTTTGCTTATCATGTGGGTAAAATTTAGGAGAAACATTGCCCAAAAAGGAGGAACTCTTGTGAGCCTGGAGTGGACACCTACGTGTTCAGGCAGATTCTGGTTGATACCTTCTACATGCATCAGTATCCTGTACCCTCACATTGCCTAGCAGGTGTCCTAGGTCCTCCTGTTCTGTTCCATGCAGTTCTGTCCTTCCCCCCCAAAGATGCTAGCTTCCAGATGGACATCTTCCTCATTTTCAGTCCAAAGTAAAACTAAAACTTAGCTCAAGATATTTAATTTCTATGGGGAAGAAAATAAGCTAAACCAAGTTAATATATGAGTGATGTGTACATTCCTTGACTGTCTGAGCTGTACTTGCATCAGAAGAATGCTTGGTAACAGAATTAATCCATGCATGGTAAAGAGCAGGTACAATCCTTTCTCCAGTGTTCACTTTTGCATGCTGTCTTGTGTGGCATGCACTTTGTATCTAAGAGGCCTTTTAGATTCTTGCTACTTCAAGTGGAGCCCACAGATCAAGGGCATCAGGATCCCCTGAGAACTTGGTAGAAATGCAAGACTTCAGCTTCCACCCCAAAACAAGTATATCAATCTGCATTCGCATATAACAAAGTATCTGGGTAATTTGTGTTCTAATTAAAGTTTTAAATAAATGGAATCAGTTTAAGTTAATTGTTATTTAAATCACAAAAAAGTCAACTTCAGTATATTATTAGGCTTACAATAATAAAATGTAAACATTCTGGAACAATGTGAAGAAGAACACAACTAAGTGGTAAGTATATTTATTTATGTATATTCCCCAAAATTTGCCATTGAGCATTTGAAATATTACAATGAATGTGATAAGCAAAGTATTTAAAATCTAAAATTTAAAAAAAGATATGATGATGAGAATTAGCAAAGGAGGAAGTACTCTCAGGATCATATGCCTCTGTGTAAAAAATAACAACAATGAAAGGAAGAAACAGCAAGAGGCCTCAGCTGACTTATGCTTAAGATATATGGGATGGGGCAAAAGTAGGTTTACAGTTGTATAGATAATACAATAATTAATAAATAAAAATACAAAAATGAACTCTGTTTAGAGTACTCACAACTACAAACCTACTTTTTCCCCACCTTGTAGATATTAAATATCTCTGTGCTTAAGAATACAGAAGGCTTTAAAAAATATAGTAGGTATTTTTTACATGGTATGTTTTTTATTAGATTTTTGAGTGAACTAATAAATTTATGACATGATATTTTTCACTTTTGCATTTTATAGTCATTTCATGTAATTCTCTCTTTCCACTTTTTCCTACTAATCGTGGAGTGTATCTGAAATGTCACCTAGTCTTTAGGATCTCCTTGCCTGTTCTAATATACCAAAATGTCAGCCTATTTCCACAGTGAGGGACTAATAATACTGGGAAATAATTCCATTATTTCAGTATATAGCTTTTAAAGAAACCTCCATTGGTATGATTGTTCCTTCCAGAAATTATACAGATAATAGTCATAGTCATACTGATTCTGCACTCAAACGGAAATGCTTATTTACTCTCCAAATTAATAGACCGCATGACTGTTTTGGTGACATTAAAAAAAAAAGTTTCAAATCTTTTGAAATATAAGAAGTATTTATTGTGTTATTTTATTTTACAAGTGATATTTTTCCAAGGACAGATTTTCTAATTAAGCTTATGCTTTAAACTCTCAACATATAATGTTCCTTATAACTTCTATTTTTAAAAATACATATCTCTGATGATGTGTCCTGGCTTACTTTAAAGCAGACAGACTCTATTCCATACAGCCAAGAAGGTTCTTTGAGGTGCTTTTTATCCTTTTGAAAATTTCACCAATCTCTGTGTAGCTAGAGCACAGTAAATTCACAGGGATAGGACTGAAAAGATGATATGCACTTTAGGACCATTTAAAAGATCGTGTATTAATACACTACAAAATAAGATTTCCGTTTAAGAAAAGATATATTAAAGAATTATGTGTATACATACATAATTTTTGAAAGTAAAGTGGTATTGACTTAAATCCCAGACATAGCATACCAGTGTATTTTAAAGGCTGAACAATCCCTATCTCTATTACTTGGGTGTTATCAGTGACCTGGAATTAAGCCAGGGCCTCAGGAGTCAATGGAATATGCATAGTCTCCCTGACTCATCCTAATTCAATTAGAGGGGGACTGTGGGCTGAATTTGGTTCCTGAGAGGAGACTATAAGAGAAAAATGAGGCTTATCCATTCTGCCCTATATTAGTAAGTCTATTTATGTGCACATTATGTAACAAGTTGGGCTCTTAGAAGAATATCACGTGAGTTTATTAAAAAAAGAAAAAGGGTGGAAAAAATATAGGCATGCAGAAGTGGGAAAGAAGAATAGAAATAAAAGTTATTAGAATAATGTTTCAGATACTATGAACTTCTGTTTTCAACAACATACTCTTATTAATGAGAATGTATTAAAGAGAATAAAGAAAAAACTTGTATGATATTTATTTTAAATTGAGGAAGTTCTAATATCTAAGAAAATCACTTTGCCAATTACCTTTGGGCAAATGCTATTGTGCATTAAGTGTGTTCCTGTCTCAACATTTCTCTATATCTGTTTTTAAGGATAAATAGAGGTGCTTCTGAATAATGTGCATATAATTTATGCTTTTGGGGGCATTTTATTTTATATTAAAAATAATTAAATGATCATAGTTATTTTATCTACAGAAAATAAATGTTCTACAGACAAAACAAAATAGAAAGTTTTCTGTTACATTTCACATGAAATTATCTCACTTTAAAGTGAAGAGAGAAAAAAAAATTTTTTTTCAAAGGAAAGACCTAATAGTGCAGCAGAATTATTCAAGGACCTTACTACACTTTGCCAGTTTGTACAGTCTTAAAAATTGTTAATTTTTTGTGCTGTTAACATTCTGCATTGTCCTTTTCTAACTAGTGATAATATAAATAACCCTCAGCATTTTCACACAATTTCCCCCAGAAGTACAGTACAATAGTCTAGACTCTTTTGTGAAATGGGGACAATAATACCTGCTGTGACACAAGATCCCTGTGATTGATTGATTAATGTCTGTTAGACACAATGAGACATCTAGATTAAAGGAACTTCAGAAGTACAAGGCACACTAGTATTTATTTTATTTTACTTTCCACTTTGGTTGGGATACAGAAATAATATGTTAAAGTTGAACATTTTAGTCTTGAAATCCTTGAGGAGGTCATTTGATCATTGCAAATACCACAGTCTATGGCTTTTATATAAACTATAACTTAACGCAAAAAAAAAGCCTTTATAATCTCTGTGTGAAATGTAATTTTAAAATGCTGACCAGAAACTAAAAAATCATAGATGAAAATTCAAATAACAAACCAAACTGCTTGGTAATTGAAGTTATTAAATGCCATCACATGAAAATTGTTTAAATATATAAATAGAACAATATTAAATGTTAGGATATAAAACAATGTTAACTCAACATCCGTTTCTATATTAATCTGAAATAGTATTTAAGTCTTTAGTTAACTGGTCTAAGGTGACTCAGCTTCACAATATCCCATGACCTATATAGCAGCAGGGAACGCTAAAGCAGTTTTATTATAGCCCAGATGGCATAATTCCTAAATTATATACTAATCAGGTAAAACACACGTGAGACTATAACAATTCCTTGCTGTAGAAAGCATGCAATGACAAAGATGAGTAAGGGTTAATTAATGAGATCTAATGGGAACTCTAACAGATATACTGGAAGATCTATATAGGAAGTCATATAATTGGAAATCAAATATTTTATTAAATTCACTGAAGAAAAAAGTGATTAAAATGCATCAAAACCAATAGATAGCCTCCTATAAAAACTAAATGTATATGCAATATGATTTCCTTAATACATAATTATGTAGATATAACTTTTAAAAAATAAGGCAGAGGAGGTGAATTGTGAGCAGTTCTCATTATGCAAATGTTTTATATAGTTTTCTGGGCAGAAGCCTCAAGTTATGATAGCAGAGGCTCAGAAATATGACCCTCTATATTTAATTTTCTTCCTGAATATGAATAAGATCTTTAATAATAGTTCTCATTCTGGAGTTTAGCAGTTGGAATATAATAGGGCAAACAATAAGCGTCAACCATTCTAGCTTTAAGAGATAAAACTAGTATGATTAAAGAATTCCAATAATTTAGATATGCCGAATAAACATCTCAATGACGGAATGCACTGAAGTCAGTAACTCTGTTTCTATATTATAGTCCTCCTTTGAAGAAAGAGTCTAGAGATGGACCTCATTCTGGGGCTTTGACCTTTGGTTTCTGTAATTGAAGTCTCCTGGTCATAAATGTAGTCATCTGATATTTTTTCTCCTTAACCTTCATCTGTGTTCATACTAAGATTTCACTTATGAGCACAGGATAGTAATGAGTTCTGACTACTAGTAAAGCTACCCCTTAGCAAACAGAAATAATCCTACTTAGTAATAATATTAATTATTGCTAAGTTATGTGCTGCACGACTGCAACATGACTTTGAAAATGATTATGGTATGATCAGCATAAAAATGTGAGATAACTGTGATTCATAAGAAGTGAACTGGAAAGTGGCTGTGCTGCTGTTTGTTGTAAATGTATCAAAATGATGGTTCATTTATTAGTTTAAACAAGTTCAGAGTATAAAATAAGTGTCAACTGGAACAATGCACTAGTTCTAATTGTACATTTTGTGAATGGCAAAATGATCATTCAGAATTAAGATAAAAGAATCTTCCTTTGATTCACTCATATTGTTCTATGAGGTAATATTTTTTCTTTATAATTTTAAATACTTAAGCAGTCCTTTTTATTCTTAAATTTTGTATACTCTAATCATACAAAATACTACTATTATGAGAGGACTTTTGGCTATTTAGAAAGCATTATCAATCTGCTGCCTTCAGGAAACCTGTTTTATATTTCTCATTAAGAGATTAAGCTATTTTAGTGCAAATTAGGCACTGAATTTTGCCATGAATATTGAGCTCAGGAAAAGTCCCCCCACCCAATATTTTATCATTGATGTGGGGACATCGTAATGTCAAAAGAGTTGGTTAAATAGTGAAATTATTTATGCAATATCTAAGTATTTTAGGTTTGCTTGGTGATAATATTTTTACATTTTAACTTAAGTATCTAAAAGTAACTGTTCATATTGAAAAAGAAAACCATGTTATTCAAAAACTAAGAGGTATCTCTGTACATGCCATCGTAGTGCAGAACTGTGGGAAGAGTCATCAATGCATCCATCCACAGCTCAGTACAGAATGGGGAACACGGAAATTTAAAATAAATGCCCTTTATTCTCCCTGTACGTTAGAACCAGTTATTCAATTACACATTAAGACATTCTCAGACAACCTTTATAGGTCATTCAAAAAAAATTGTTTTTTTTTATTCCAAGTGAACGGTTCTTATTAAAGCCTCAAACTTTACTCATGCATACATATATCCTTTAGGTAACAACCCATTACGCAAACCTTGTCGATTACTGATTTTAAAGATCAGTCATCTATAGAGATAGTCTAGTTTTCGGGGCCAATATTTAGGAAATAAGGCTAATCCTTTCGGGAGTCATTCCATCCTGCACTTGTATGAAAACGAGAAACGTGTGAGAGAGAACACGCTACCAAACGAGTCAGAGACAGGAGTGGCACAGGGAAAGACAAGTATTACGCGTAAAGTTGGAATCAGCAGAAAGTGCCAGGGGAAAGGAAAGGGTCCTCAGCCCGGGGAAGCAGCTGGACCGGACTCCTTCCAGCCTTTCCAGGCGAAGTTTGCAGTTGAGGGAGCTGGAAGCGGCGGTGCAGCAGCCGCGCGACTGGGCGAGCTGCGTTCGCCGGCTCCCGCGCGGCGGAGCAGAAGCGCAGCGGCGGCCACGCAGGTGCGCCGCAGCGCCGGCGGAGGAGACTTCGCGCCGCACCCCCGGCGGGCCAGGGCCGACCGGGGACCCCCGAGGCTGCCGCTGTCCCTCTCCCCGCCAGCTCCCGTCACCCAGCAGGCCAGAAAGGCTCTAGTTAATTTCCTTTGCGGCCTCGACAGAGATTCAGAGATCCTCTGCCAGGACTTTTCGCTACCCGCCCCCCGTCCGCCCTTCTGGCCAAGTCCCGGCCAGCATCACCGGGCGTGCTGTGTGGTTTGAGGCGCGCCGGGGATCGGCTGGCCCCGGACTCCCGACCGAGGGGTGACCTTACATCTCCGGCCTCGGACTCCGGGTGGACGCCCATCTTTGCATTTTGACCCCTCCATTTAGAAAAGGGAAGAGCGAAATGTGCGCCCAGCTCTGAGTGCCCGCGGCGTCCCCCATCCGCCCGCCGCGGTGCCGGAGGCTCCCTGGACCGGCGCCCGCACGCCCGCCTGTCCCCGGCTGCGCCCGTACTCGCCAGGCCGCCGGGATCGGCGATCGCCGCCCGGAGCGCGCCGAGCCGCCGCCGGCACCGCCCGCGCCCGCCTGAGGCGCGCCGGCTCTCCCTCTCCGGGCCGGACCCTGCTGGGCATGCTCCATGCGCCGCCGGGAGCCCGGCTCTCTCGGGGCCAGGATCGGTTCTCCGTGTTTTCTCTGCGGCCGAGGGGGCGCGAAGGAGGCGGGGGGGGCTGGGAGACAGTCAGCGCCCTGTTCGGCGCCCCCTCCCTCGCGTGCGGCTGCCGCACCGCAGGATGCGGGCCAATCCGGTGCCGGGGGCGGGTCCTCGGCCGTCACGCCCTCCCTCAGGGCTTATTGAGAGTTATATCAAGAAATTCAGTTCAGAGAGAGGAGAGGGAGAAGGAGAGAGGGGCAGAGGAGAAGCGGGAGAGGGAAAGCGAGCCAGACAGGAAGAAGCGCCCCAGAGTCTCTCAAACCAGAAAGAGATAAACAACCGATTAGGAATTTTTCGGGCCGCTGTCACCCTGGAGAGCAGCCGAAGAATCACCATCACCCCAACTCTGACGTTTCCTACAAGAAGTTAGAGACTTAAGCAGTACTGACACCGGAGGGAAATGGTATGCTTGATGCTGTGGAAAATACCCCTGAGCTGAAGAAGTGAGACTGGATGCTGTGCGTGTTAAATACCAGAAGAGCCCAGACCCCCTGGGTAATAGAGACGAAATGTGGAGAGAATAGCGACAAATCTGTGAATTTGTTCTATGGAGTTGCTAATTTGCCAGCCCGAAGCAACACATTTCACCGGGAGGAAACGTTTTGCTGCTCCTGATTTCTCCCCAAACTGGTGCTACCAGATGCATGGCTTTCTATGTGTGGGAACAAATCGTTCCTAACTGCAGCATACCGGGAAAGGGGAAAGGTTGAGACAACTAACGTAAGTGTAAAGTTTCGCATGCACAATTGTAAATGCTGTGTTTAGATATGTCCTCGGTGCAGACTGGGCATGTTTGTAATTGGGTAGACGGTTGGGGCAGAACTCACCTACTAGGCTGTATCTGCATCCCTACCTGCATCACCCTGCCGGAACTAATCACGGGCATCAGCTACCGTGCAGCTAATGCAGATGAGATCAGAGCCTGGGAACTGACCAGTTTTACTCTAGTGTGTGGCTGTCTGGAGTCTTGCACCCGTTTAAATTGCAGTTAGGGGAGCATCTGAGCAAGAGGCTTTTAACCTGCATTATTGGGTTGCAGTATTTATGTGTGGCAGATGTTACTAATATTATAACCGAGATCAGGGTTAAGAAACTGCATTTTTTTCCCTCTTTTAGGCTCTGTAGAAAATATTGTGCTGTTACATGGAAATATTGCTGTGTTTCACATACACCTTAACACTCTCTTTCACCTCTAGGATAAGAAATCGTATATTATTATTTTGTAAAGTTTTAATGTGTTTATTAATGCTAATGAGGTTAATTTGGCAACATGGAGAAATGAGAGCAAGGTCTGGATAAGACATTTGAAGTCTTGGTGTTGTGCTTTTAGGCAATACGGATCTGTAGTGGCCGGTGACTATTGCTGCTGATGCTGCAGCATATCCGATGCTTGTTTCCCAGGAAGATTGTGTTAGAAGGCAGCTGAAGAACTGGAGGGAAAGAAAGGCATAGTCCTTTTAGAAAGAAAAAAAAGAGAGAGAGAGAGAGAGAGATGACTCAGTGTGGCAGAGAAGAAAACTCATCACAGTTGACATGTGACAAAGCAGTTAGCAGGAAGCACAGCTAAATACTTAGTGTTTTTCACTTTCACCTGAAAAAAAAACAAAAACAAAAAAATAAAACAACAACAACAACAAAAAACAAAAACAAAAACTAAGGGAGGTGGGTTAGAAACCAGGAGGCAGGTAAGCCAGGGGGAGGGGAGGAGGAGAACAAGAATTCAAGAATGCATGTTTTGAATTAAATGGTGTCCTGAAAAGCAGTGTGGGTGACTACAGGTAAAAATAGCCACTGCCCTGAATTCAAAAGTAGATGATTTTATTTTCTCTGGCCAAATGCAACAAGCAGGAGATGTTCAGTGTTTTTATCCACAGAGTTAACTTGCGAACAGTGGCAGAGCAAACTGCCATGTTTACTAATAGGCAGTGGAAAATGTGCTGTAATGTTTCGTGACTGTATGTTTTTGTGTGCTGAAGAATAATATTGTCTATACAATTGTGTTGACAGTGGCTGTCTCCAAATAAGCGATGAGATGTAATGCATCCTCCAGTCCATGCACGCTTCCTCTTGCAATCCGTGCATCCTTCCTCAGTGGGAACCTTTAAACCCTAAAATTCGGGAAAAGAAAATAAATACATTATCATGGACCTGAGGGATTTTTACCTGTTGGCTGCTCTGATTGCCTGTTTAAGGCTGGATTCCGCAATAGCTCAAGAACTTATTTACACTATTAGAGAGGAATTGCCTGAAAATGTGCCCATAGGAAACATACCAAAGGACCTGAACATTTCTCACATCAATGCTGCCACAGGGACCAGTGCCAGCCTTGTCTACAGATTGGTTTCTAAAGCTGGGGATGCCCCTTTGGTGAAAGTGTCCAGTAGCACTGGGGAGATTTTCACAACGTCCAATAGAATAGACAGAGAGAAACTCTGTGCTGGAGCCTCTTATGCTGAGGAGAACGAGTGTTTCTTTGAACTTGAGGTGGTGATCCTCCCCAATGATTTTTTCAGGCTGATCAAAATAAAAATAATTGTTAAGGATACCAATGATAATGCCCCCATGTTTCCGTCTCCTGTCATCAATATTTCAATTCCAGAAAACACTTTGATCAACAGCCGCTTTCCAATCCCATCAGCCACAGATCCTGACACAGGCTTCAATGGTGTTCAGCACTATGAATTGTTAAATGGGCAGAGTGTGTTTGGACTGGATATTGTGGAAACTCCGGAGGGAGAGAAGTGGCCGCAATTGATTGTTCAGCAAAACTTGGACAGAGAACAGAAAGATACCTATGTGATGAAAATCAAAGTAGAGGACGGAGGCACTCCACAGAAGTCCAGCACGGCCATCCTGCAGGTCACAGTGAGTGATGTAAATGACAACAGGCCAGTGTTTAAGGAGGGCCAAGTGGAGGTGCATATCCCAGAGAATGCTCCCGTGGGCACCTCTGTAATCCAGCTCCATGCCACCGACGCAGACGTAGGCAGCAATGCTGAAATCCGGTACGTTTTTGGTGCCCAGGTCGCCCCTGCTACCAAAAGACTCTTTGCTTTAAACAGTACTACTGGGCTGATCACTGTCCAGAGGCCCTTAGACCGAGAGGAGACAGCCATCCACAAAGTGACCGTGCTGGCTAGTGATGGCAGCTCCACCCCCGCCCGAGCCACCGTCACCATCAACGTGACTGATGTCAACGATAACCCCCCTAACATAGACCTCAGGTACATCATCAGTCCCATCAACGGCACGGTGTATTTATCCGAGAAAGATCCCGTCAATACCAAGATTGCCCTCATCACCGTGTCCGATAAGGACACCGATGTGAACG
The DNA here is from genome assembly GCA_011751065.1 of Lasiurus cinereus. Classification (NCBI taxonomy): domain Eukaryota; kingdom Metazoa; phylum Chordata; class Mammalia; order Chiroptera; family Vespertilionidae; genus Lasiurus; species Lasiurus cinereus. The sequence goes on along the minus strand of JAAGEH010000012.1, from coordinate 39,040,533 downwards.
GCAAGGTGATCTGTTTCATTGAGAGGGAGGTCCCCTTTCATCTGAAGGCCGTGTACGACAACCAGTATCTGCTGGAGACCTCCTCTTTGCTGGACTACGAGGGCACCAAAGAATTCAGCTTTAAAATCGTGGCCTCCGATTCGGGGAAGCCCAGTTTGAACCAGACGGCCCTGGTGAGGGTGAAGCTGGAGGACGAAAATGACAACCCGCCCGTTTTCAGCCAGCCCGTGATCGAGCTGTCCGTTTCGGAGAACAACCGGCGTGGGCTGTACCTGACCACCATCAGTGCCACGGATGAAGACAGTGGGAAAAACGCGGACCTCGTTTACCAGCTGGGGCCCAACGCCTCCTTCTTCGACCTGGACCGCAAGACCGGGGTGCTGACGGCCTCCAGGGTCTTTGACCGCGAGGAGCAGGAGCGGTTCATCTTCACGGTGACCGCGCGGGACAACGGCACGCCGCCGCTGCAGAGCCAGGCGGCCGTGATCGTGACGGTGCTGGACGAGAACGACAACAGCCCCAAGTTCACGCACAACCACTTCCAGTTCTTCGTGTCCGAGAACCTGCCCAAGCACAGCACCGTGGGCGTGATCACGGTGACGGACGCGGACGCGGGCGCGAACAAAGCCGTGGCGCTGTCCCTTGTGCACGGCGACGACCACTTCGTGCTGGACCCCTCTTCGGGCGTCATCAGGTCCAACGTGTCCTTCGACCGCGAGCAGCAGAGCTCCTACACGTTCGACGTGCGGGCCACGGACGGGGGCCGGCCGCCGCGGTCCTCCACGGCGAAGGTGACCATCAACGTCATGGACGTCAACGACAACAGCCCGGTGGTCATCTCGCCGCCGTCCAACACGTCCTTCAAGCTGGTGCCGCTCTCGGCCATCCCCGGCTCCGTGGTGGCCGAGGTCTTCGCCGTGGACATCGACACGGGCATGAACGCCGAGCTCAAGTACACCATCGTGAGCGGCAACGGCAAGGGCCTGTTCCGCATCGACCCGGTCACGGGCAACATCACGCTGGAGGAGAAGCCCGCCGCGGCCGACGTGGGCCTGCACCGCCTGGTGGTCAACATCAGCGACCTGGGCTACCCCAAGTCCCTGCACACGCTGGTGCTGGTCTTCCTGTTCGTCAACGACACGGCGGGCAACGCCTCGCACATCCACGACCTGATCCGCCGGACCATGGAGACGCCCCTGGACAGGAACATCGGCGACAGCAGCCAGCCCTACCAGAACGAGGACTACCTCACCCTCATGATCGCCGTCGTGGCCGGCGCCATGGGGGTCGTCGTGGTCATCTTCGTGACGGTGCTGGTGCGCTGCCGCCACGCGTCCCGCTTCAAGGCGGCGCAGAGGAGCAAGCCGGGGGCCGAGTGGATGTCCCCCAACCAGGAGAACAAGCAAAGCAAGAAGAAGAAGAGGAAGAAGAGGAAGTCCCCCAAGAGCTCGCTCTTGAACTTTGTGACCATCGAGGAGTCCAAGCCCGAGGACGCGGTGCACGAACCCATCAACGGGACCATCAGCCTGCCGGCTGAGCTGGAGGAGCAGAGCATAGGCCGCTTTGACTGGGGCCCGGCACCTCCCACCACCTTCAAGCCCAGCAGCCCTGACCTGGCCAAGCACTACCAATCCGCTTCGCCGCAGCCCGCTTTCCACCTGAAACCCGACACTCCCGTGTCCGGGAAAAAGCACCACGTGATCCAGGAGCTCCCTTTGGACAACACCTTTGTCGGGGGCTGTGACACCCTTTCCAAACGCTCTTCCACTAGTTCAGATCACTTCAGTGCCTCAGAGTGCAGTTCCCAAGGAGGCTTCAAGACAAAGGGCCCCTTACACACCAGACAGGTAAACGAGCACTTTTACTGGTCTATAAGTACTGCATACAAGTGCCCAGTCAACCAGTACTAACGTGCCAGTGTCTCTCTTGTGTTGGTCGAACTTTTAGCTTAGTTATAAAGAGGGAAACATAGAAAAAGAAGGGAAAAAAAAAAAAAGAAAACTTGACCCCTTTTTCTCTTCCTCTGAGGCTCAGTCGAGAATTTTTAGAACAGCTTTGAAATTTCTGAGTTCTGAGAATTATTTAACTTCCCAGTTTGCTTCAAAAGGCAAAAGATGAAAAGAGGAAACCATTCCAAAATGTCCCAAGATAAGAAAACCTGTCCTGATATGCCAAATTCTGCTCCTGGGGTTCCCAAATTGACTGCTTCAACATTGTCATATTACCTTTTCATCTAAAAAGTCACCTTCAAATCTCAAGTGTTAAATGACATTTGAAGGGCTGACGTCAATAATTATATCGGAGCTGTGGTTGCTAAAGGGGTTAACTTTTTTTTTTTTTTAGTTTCTGAACAAGATGGTAGAATATTAAATGTACATCAGCTGTGAAGCACATGGTTGTGGTTAGTTTGCAACTAAGCCATATAGGTCCTCTTTTTGATTTCTGATGATTTTATTGTAATATAGTAAATGGGGTATTGCATAGAAAGATTTGCAGATAGTCCACAATGGCCAAAGTACTCTTGCAAAGGGAAAAAAAAAAAAAAAGAAGAAGAAGAAGGAATGCTGTCTCCCTGATTTAACTCATTTATACAGAAAAGAACGAATCCATTGTAAATATTCTCGCATCTTAGTAATGCATAAATGATCTGTCATAACTCATTTTAAACTGTGAAATACGCCATATGAAGAGGGATTAAGGGGCTGAGAAACTCATATTTCAACCAAATCCAGAATTAGTTTTTCTTAGGTCTAATAATTCCTTGTTAATAAAGATTTAAGTGCAGCGCTGTCTAATTTATTTCACTGGTGCTTGTCTGTTGCCACAAAATTTGAGTGTCAATAATAGCCTGTAGATGGCACTAGGGTATCATGTGCTTGCGCTGGCCAGGTGCCAATCCCTCAGTAGCAAGGAAATGGGGGAGGGAGATATCAAGCTGGTACTACAGCCAAAGATACCTTTTATTTAATGATAGTTGCTCTGGAGCAACTGGCTTTTCAGTTCATTTGCTTGCTCTTTTGTGATTAGCTTCCACCACACCACTTTTCTAGCACTTCGCAATCCATGTTCCATCTTTGTTGGTATTGAGTCCATCTATGGTGCTGGCCCATCTGAATTTGTTAAAAATAAGGAACATATAGATTTCAGAAAATACAGTAAAGCAAAATAAATGTGTATGTAGTATTTATTGACAGTAATTGATTAGTGATTGGACATGCAAGAGTCTTCCCCCCAACACACACACAGCTTTTGTGTGTGTGTGTGTGTGTGTGTGTGTGTGTGTGTGAGAGAGAGAGAGAGAGAAAGAGAGAGAGAGGTGGGGTAAAAGGTTTTATTGAAACTCCATTTCCTTCTCATCTTCTAGTGTTTATTACTCTGGAGGAACTTTGAGATTTTGTGGTTGTTTATAAAAATAATCTTGACAATGAATCACAGAGCTACTCCCAGATCATTAAATGTGTTGACTATAATTATACAACTAAAATCTTCATTTCTTAAACAAAAAAAAAATCCTACTGCAATTTAAAAGTATATTTAGAGCTTAAATAGATAGAATGAAAAGAATTAAAGAGTCAGTATACAAGTTCTAATGAGAATGTGAAGTTGAAAAATATAACTGGAAGTTGGAATGGCTTATTTTCATGTTAAATTTATCATCTTTTTAAATGAAGCTGGTTTTAAAATTTAGAATATTTCTGAGATTACTAAAGTTTTATAAAAGTTCGTAAATAGTTAGTCATGGTAAGAAAAAATAATTTATGAAACTAAATGAGTGTAGTATAAAATAACTTTTTTAATGAAAGGAAAGAAAACAGCTTTTTATTATTGATTTTTAATGTGAATATCACTCACAATATACCGATGATATTACATGATTTGCATAATGTGTTGAAAAAACTAACATGATTTAAACTTTTAATGCACAACAGAAGTTTGTTTCCCCAAGAAACATATTGATATTCTTCCCACATCAACTTTCTTTTCATTTCATTGTAGCATTAATATACAGACCCACTTTTTCTGACTTTGCCCCAAAAGTTGAAAAAATAGTACAGTGACATAAATGTTAAGTGCTTTTTTAGCAAAGTATGGCAAAGATCTTTTGTTGAACCTAAGTTAGCCATATCAATATTTGTTTATGTGATGTCATCTTTGAACTAGGATGCTGACTAATTTGCTAACTGGAACTAGAGTGCAATTTAGACATTTCTTGAGACCATGTGTCACTGTGCAATTCTCCTTGTAGACATTTCGATGTTCATATGTAGCTATAATTTGCTATTATGGTAAAAGCTACTGTAATGGCTTTGCTTATACCTTTTAGAAGTTTTCATGATGAGAAAGAAAAATTGTGATGTTGGAGAAAAAGAATATTGGGAAAAAGGAAAGATGATGATGATAGCAACACTATCATCAGTATAATTTTAGTCTGAAAAGGCATATTTTCTATGAATGAGAACATAAATCATATACTACTCTTTTCCACAGCCCAGCTCTCCACTCACTATTGACAGCCGTTTATTGTAGCTGGAGGCTTTACAGTAAGCGGTTTTCCAACCCAGCTGACAGCTTTAGGGAATTAATTTTCTTGGCCCCAGTGTGCTTTTTATGGGGGTACAAATGAAAATGGTAAAGAAAAGAAAAAAAGTGACCTGCTTACATTTGACAACTTCTTCCAGAAAAGAAATAATCTGTGATAGTTGCACTAGAGTTTAGTTCTGGGTAAACAGTCATGTTTCATTTTCTAAATGAAATGCTTATTTTAGAGCGTAAACATCCTTACTTTACTTTTCATAATCTAGAGTAAGTATTTGCTAGTATATAGTTTCGCGTACATATTGAAGAAATTATACATTGAAAATGTGTATGCATGCTGTTCTCAAGTGTATACATGTACCTTTGCAGTATAAAGAGAATTACTTCTATTCCCAATCATTTAGAGATACTATATTACATGTATGATTACTTTTCATTTTTGAGTAATCCCACTACAACCACTACTGAAATGCTGTTATGCCATGTAAAATGCACAAGACAGTCATAGAATTGCTATTTAGAAGTGTGAGAAAGAAAAATGCAATTGAAACTGAAGGAGGAAAATGTTAACTAATGTCAGGCTAGCAAAAACTTTAAGATATTTTAAACTACCGAATTCTGCAGTATATTGTGATGGTTGAACGCAGGTGGCATTTGGAGAAAAATTACTCCCAAAATTGCAAATTATATTTAAAATCTTACCAGTTGTTTGTTTTTCTTTCTACTCCTTCCTTTTGGCTAGGTGCTCTATGATCATGGAATCTGTTTACGAGATAGAGGATACCCAGCCTCCTTAGATAATAATTCAGGAATCTGGAACATGGATGGGCCACTAATTCAAACTAGCTCTCTTCCCTCTTGGGTTTGTAAGACAAAGATTTGATATTTTTCACAGCTTGATACACCTAAGCTGTAAAATTTAAGATAAATTTTAGCATTTATTGCTGATAACCTTAAGGAGGGTCAAACAAAAAATTGCCATTGTATTAAGCATAACCAATAAATATTCCTGAACATTTATTCATATAGAGAAAATAAATTTCTCCAGTCAAAATATACTATCATCTTGTTTTCTAAATTTTGTTGCAATTAGTTCTACACATAGAAACGCTGTCAACTGATGTTCCCCGAGTTTCAGATGAGTCATCCTTTTGGTGCCACAGAACAGGCGTTGGCATCATTATCATTACCTTGTAAAATATTGTACTTGAAACAATGTTATATTTTTATGGCACATGCATAGCGCTATTGGTTAAATATTTAGCCTCTCCTAATAGCACAAATTAAATTAAAGTATATGAAGTGGTAAAAAAGAGAGAATTTACACTTAATGAAAAGTGTCACATCTCCAATTAGGTTTCTTCACAACCAGTTGGAGATTACTTTGACACTTGGAGTTTCATGTTCATACTGAATGTCTATAGATTACACTCAAAATATTACAAATGGCATCTTAATTCTTTTCACAGTACATTACATGATAGTACTGAGATACGAAAGTGATAACCTTTAAATCATTTTTTTTCTCATAAGCTCTGTGTCCATAATTATTTTTAATCTCGACTTTTTGACCTCTAAATATTTGTTGTTGCTGTTGTTGTTATTGGGGGAATGCAGAAATCTACTGTGTGATAGAAGTAACAGTGGTTGTATTGGTCTAGCAGTACCAAACTGGGTGTTTACAGGGAAAGGGGCTGTATCAATTGTATTGTTCTCTTTTAGTAAAATTTCTCAGTTTGACTTTGTCAGAGTGAACTCTTAGCTTGCAAATAGTTAAAAGCAACAAACGCAAAACTGAGTCATGAATAGTTTTTCACTTTTCTTAAAATCTTGGAGTAAACTTTCTCTCAATTTAGTCTGCTGTTTTCTGTAATGGATCCTTTATTAAGGCTATAAATTAGTCTCTTGATAATATTAACAAATAACTTAATGTCTTATAAATTTAACATAGTTGGAAACTGAGTAAGGATTATTTAATGTGGATCTTTAAGGTTTGGATTTCTTGATAGCCGATTTTATTTTTACTATACTTTCCAGAATTTGTTACATATCAGGGTCTCAAAATGTGTATCAGTGTTTTTTGTTTTGTTTTTTTTTTTGAAATATGACTCTAATCATAGGCCAGATAACTAGCAGAGAGAATTTGCAAATGTAAGTCAGCAAGGGGCTTACTCTAAAGTTTTCAGTGTCTGGAGGCACATAGGAGTCAGCCACTCAGTAAGTAATTGTGCTAATGTGCTATGGCCCTTCTAACAATTGTTGTCCCTAAATCTGCATCAGATCACAGAAGTAAGCCCAAATGTAGAAGTATAATCCCTTATGTACATAAGGAGATATACTTTGCTGTTTAACATTTCCTCAGTTGTTTCAGAAAAGTGTTAAATCTGTCAAACATTTCATTTGGAAAGAAACACATGTTTTTTGCCTTTGTTTGATACAAACCTATTGGGCTGTCAGTCATCAGAAACATAGAACATAGATTACCATGATTGACATTTTGGTTTTGAATTCTATCCTTTTTCCCCCTAAACTAAGGTTTATCAAAATGTAAAATTCCTAAAATTGTTAAACAACTATCCTTTCTCAGTGGTAATAGTGATTGCAGGAAGAAACTTGGAAACTAACCCGTGTGTAATCTCTCCCACTCATGTTTTCCTCCTATAGACAGATTGTCTCCTATAGACAAGAATAGGGACAGAATCTGGAATTTTCTGAGCTATAATATAACTTTAGGATATTCCCTCGGGATCTGTATTTACATGCTTATTCATCATTTAAATGGCATTTGGAAATATCCCCCCCCCCCCAATTTTTAACACTTTAATTGATTACAGTGCTATGAACACATACCACATTTAATCTGATGGATTTAGGATCACCTGTATGGCTAAGATTGGTGGGATACACAGGGTGTCCTAGAAAATGTATTCACACTTTAAATAATTATAAAGGCAGTGTTTATTAAAATATATTTCATTTTCAAAATTGAGCTATCAGCTGTTAAATTGTTTGTACATTTTTGGGGACACCCTGTGAGCACAGGCAAGATCTTTGAGGCACATTTGAATGATTCTAGTCATATATTACATTAACTAGAGTCCCACTGCATGAATCCATGCACCAGTGTGGTTCCCCTGCCTGGCCTGTGGGATTGGTTGGAAATGGGCTCTCTGACATCCCCCAAGGGGTCCTGGATTGCAAGAGGGTGCAGGCCAGGACAAGGGACCCCATGGGTGCGTAATTGGGGCTTGGGAGGGACGCGGGAGGTTAGCCAGCCGGGGAGGGGTTGATGGAGGACTCCAGGGCATGTCCAGCCCATCTCACTCAGTCCCAATCAGTGGGATTCCAGCATCAAGCTAACCTACTGGTCAGAGCGTCTGCCCCTCGGGTGGTCAGTGCATGTCATAGTGAGCTGTTGAGCGGCCTTCACATATCATTAGTATATTATGCCTAGATTGGTTGAACAGATGACCGGACGACTGGACGCAGTATATTAAGCTTTTATTATATAGTATTATTCTTGAGAAAATATCTGAAATTAATCTATATTTTATTGAAAGTCTACTACAGACTTACCATTCATGAATTTATATAGATTTATAAGTATGTGGGCTGCAGGAAAGAACAGAAATATGGTTAGTTTTAGAATGTTTGCATATCTTTTATTTTAACATTCATCCACAGTTTCTTTCTATCTGGACCATCTCTGCATTTTCATATTACACGGCTTCGTTAATATCCAGTCTGTGGCCTTTTTCAGTCTGTTAGCAGTTGATTAAGAAATACTCTAATCCCTTCCAGGATATTGAGAAACTAATGGATTGCAGAGTATTTGGGTTTTTAAGCTTCAATTGTAAATGGTATGAAGAATTGTCATTGAGCTGATATTTGCATATATCTCTCCCAGTGCTAGTTACTTTGCCTCCTTTTTTTTGTCTGCCTAATCTTCAGTTTTCATTCTAAGGATATTTTAGTTGGAAATAAGCATGCCTGTGATAGAAATTTGGGATTCACCTCTAAATGAATGCCATCACAGACAGCGAAGTTCTGGCACATTCTGCATAGATCTGTATGAACACAGTGAACCCTTCATAAGCCCTTAGATTGCAGGAAATTGGTGCTGAAAATTAAGTGAGGTTTTAAAGATTTGCAAAGTAGAGAGCTTTGTATAAAGCTGGTATTGCAGGTGCCTATTAAATATGAAGTAAAAGCTTTGTAATGCAACTAGCTAACACATTTCCCTTCACATTAGAAGGATTTATAGCCTGGGGAATTAGTCTTGCCTATTTTCTCCAAATACAGAAACACTGAATATGTCTGAAAGAATAAAAGTCTAAATGCCTGAGTTATAATGAACAGATTTGCTCCATGATGATTCTAGGCATTCAAGGTAGACAATGCAGGCCCTTTCCTATCCTACTCATCTGAAGCACCCTGATTCCCGTAATCTGTTCTTCACCTCTCCTAAAGAAACTCTCAATCCTGTGTAGACACTCCTCTAAACATAAATCAGATTAAAACCTTTGGTGACTATAAAACTATAGCATTACCATAATGAAGAGGGCTGGCTACTCCATGAGTGCTTTGATCCTCAGAGGAATTGCTTTGAATCATTTCTCACTGTATTTTTAGAATTCCTCTTTGCTCCATTTATAAATAGTGTGTATTAGAAGCACAGCATTTCATTACAGACTTACATGGCTTTCAATATATTTACCTTTATGGCAGTGTAGTAAAATGCCTCACATTTCTTAAATGCTTAATGTTTTTGGCCCTGTTAGATATAAATGGGTAGAAACAGCCAAGCAGATTTTAAAATTATTTTACAATCCATAGATTTTTGCTTACTAGAAAAAGTATATAATCCTTGTGCAGTCCACAGAGGTTATAGGGGGTTTGCTGATAATCATCAGAGATTTATGATTTTGAAAACAAAACAGTTTTTGTGCAAGACAATAGCTACCACAAGTCAGTAAGTGAGGTTTTTTTTTCGTATTTATTTTTCTCTCTCATTAAACATACCTCAATGAGGAGAGGAATGGAAACAGAGAAGGATATATAAAATGAAGCTGTATCTTTTATATAAAGAAAATGCCTTCTGCTGACAGTAGTTCTACAGTAGATCTTTCTTTTCTTGAGAAAAAAAATGCTGGTGCTTTTTTGGATTCTGAGAATGCAACCAATCTGTGCCTCTGTGTGATAGCAGCTGCATGCTGAGGACTTTCAAATACACAGCTACACAGGATTCTGCAGAAAACTTTTTGTAGAAGGTGCAAGTGACAAATGGAGACAAACTGAAGTGAGTTCTGAATTGTGAGTTGATGTCCTCCTGTGTCATATATTCATGTCATCGAACCAATTTTCACATTGGAAGCCTAGAATCACAATAGCCTTTTCTCAGTTTGTCAGCTGTGAACACACCTGGAATGGCAACTTTTCTCAGCTCCATTTCTTGTCATTCACTAGGTGGACTGTATTCATGTCTGTTTCTTAATTCACAGCTGCTTTCTCAGTTTATGGATAGATCAAAAACTTTATTGATTTTAGAAAGAGAGGAAGGGAGGGAAAAGGGAGAGAGAGAGCTTTGTTGTTCTACTTATTTATGCCTTCATTGATATGGACCCTGAGCAGGGATCTAACCTGCAACCTTGATAAATGGAGATGACACTTTAATCAACTGAGCCACCTGACAGGTCTCTTGATAGATTTTTAAATGATACAAAATTGTTTCTGCATATATTTTCTCAAATCTCTTGCTCAAGAATATCCTTAAAGTTTCAAATAAAATGCTAACAATGTGTTCTTTCTTCCTATAAATAGCAAGTCTCTAAAGTTTTCCTTTGCAACTTTAAAATTTGATTTTACTTACTGATTATCATTTTCAAAGTTCAGAAATAATATTAAGTTTTGCTATAAAGATTAATAATGTTTCAATGTATTCTCAACCCATTCAAATTTCCAACATAGACATTAGACTTTTATGAAAATACTTTTTTTTTTTGCTGCAAAATTGAAATGAGTATCAACTTACATTGACCTGTAGTAAAAACAGACATAGTCTTTAGGATATTTGAGTTTGACATGAACTCATTTTCATTTTTGATCTTGCCAGCAAGATTTCTGCCAAGAAGAGACAGCAAAACACATATTGAATTCATTGATGATTTTTTTCAAAATGCTAATAATAAAGCAAAATCATTTTGAGTCCTAAAGTCTCAGTTTTAGACAATTAAATTCTGCTTCCACTAAGGGTTATTGTTTTCTGAAGCAACGTTCAACTATTGCAGGACCATGCTCTCTAGTCCCCTTCCCCACCCCAGCATATATTCAGGATTTTTCAAAACACTGCCCTAGTTTCTCATGATCTTTCAGTTTCAAATGGCAACTCAGTCTAATCAAATACTGGCATATCATAACATAAAGCTTATAATTCAGGACAATACTAAAAAAAATCCCTCAAAGTATGAGCCTACATCTTACCTATCTTTGTATTTCCCAGAGCAAACCTACAACATTGGCTAAAAGAGTCAAACTAGTAGGTATTTACTTTAGGTATGTACAATATTTCCATTTATTTAACCTCTATAATAACCGCAGAAAGCCTAAATTACCATTCTTATTCAACTTATGTAGAAACTGGGAATCAGAAAATGGTTTTCTAAATCACACGACTAAACACAGTGTCTTTTATTTTTTGTCTAGAGCCCTAACTCTACACTGGTATTTCTTACCTATATGTGGCCAATGTTTATTTGTAAGATACTTTTCTTAGGCCAGATATAGGTTTGAAACGTTTTCTTTACCTAGTACATTATGTTGGAAAGGGCTGCAGCCCATTTATTAAAAACCCATATTATAAAGCAACTCAGTGCACTCAAAAGTGTTCTTCACAGGCAACCCCCCAGTAAACTAACTCTGGAGCATTCAATTACATGAAAGTGTGGTGAGCATCTGACACACAACAGCTGTTCTGGATGTATTGCTGTGACAGAAGCCAAAATGTATAAAGTATATATGGAGAGAGTTCTGAATGTCTGATTTCAGTTGTCCCTATCATGCTGTACAGCAGCTGGAAAACAGTCTAATTGGATTTAAGCCTCTGTGTGTGTGTGTGTGTGTGTGTGTGTGTGTGTGTGTGTGTCCGTGTACGTATGCGCACGTTTTTTAGTGTAAGAAATTATGATCTCCCTGGCACCCCTCCATTCATATTTCTGGAGGTCCAGTGAAGGCCCATCTAATCTTATTCCTATAGATGAGCAAGTATGGGCATTAATAGACTTGATATTTTGTCATTTTGGTCCTTTTAAACAGTGAAGTATAATTAACATTTTATGTAATTTATCAGGATCTTGGCTAATCATTCCTGCATATAGGTCAGAAAGAGAGAGGAGTAGAGAATCAGAGAGAGAAGCAGAAATTAGAAAACTACTAATTCTAATGTACATAAATATATTCTTCTTTCACTTAATTTGATATATCTGTGGTTTCTATTTTCTCTCTCATTTTTGTACACCATGTTTCTGTTCAGCCTAACATCTTTCTTCATATCAGAATACAATGGGAAGGTAAACAGGGACTAAATATACAAGATCAGATTTCTTTTCTGCCTAGCCTCCTCATCCAAAAATTTTACTTAAACTTTTGATACTTAGATTATTGAGTAATTAATTTGAAACATAATGGTCAATGTATTTACTTTGATATCTGCTTAATTAAAATAGTGTTTTGGAGGAGAAAAAAAGTCATACATTTAAGTTCCCTTCATAAACTTTTGAGCCATCCAGACATCACCCTAGAATCACACAGTCTATAAAAAGAAGCAAAATAGTAATTGAGTTGTGACTAAAGCAGTGTCTAGCTACTATATTAATTTTAGAAAGATAAATTTGGTGTCTAATATAACTCAGAGTAATAGTTTCTCAAGACTCAAATAGACCTTTGAGATTATTTGGCCTATTTAATTCATTTTCTAGATTAAAAAAAAAGAAACTATAAAAAATAGTTTGATATTTGAAGTAAAAAAAAATGACTTACTGGACTGCTCATTAAAAACCATGTGACGTTAGACACATCATTGAAATGCACTGGTCCTTGCTTTTTCAAGTCAACAGATACTGGGGTCCAGGTAAATGCCTGACCCATAGTAGGCAGATCCTAAAAGACAGCAACATGTTTTCCCACCTCCTTGTTAAGGATACCACCTTACCAACTGACAGAGATGCCCTAATTCATTTAAAGCATGCTCTCTTAGTTTGGTGTTTGGTGGTTTTCTGGAATCTGAGTTATATTATGTCTTTTTTAAAATTTTATTTATTTACTTATTTATTTGGTTAATCCTCATCCAAAGATATTTTTCCGTTGATTTTTAGGGAGAGTGGAAGAGAGAGGGAAAGGCAGAGAGAAACATCGATGTGAGAGAAACACATCGATTGGTTGCCTCCTGCATGATCTCTGACTAGGTTCTGGGCTGAAGAGAAACCTGCAACTAAACAATGTATCCTTGACCAGAATTGAACCTGGGACCCTTTGATTCACAGATTGATTCTATTCACTGAGCCAAACTGGCTAGGGCATAATATGTCTTTTTTAATACACAAAATATCTCTGTTATTATGCTTTAGGTTTAAAATACTATTTATTGATTATATAGAATTTCTGAAAAGTTGATCTTTGTAACAGCATCAGTATATAGCAGATAGTGTGTATGTGTGTGTATACACACACACACACACACACACACACACACACACACGCATGCACGTGTACGTGCATCCACACACACACACATATTGGAAGCCCAGTGCATGAATTTGTGCACACTGAGGAAATTAAGTAGAGTCCACAGAGGGACTTCAGGAGGTTTCTAGGGTGTGTTCAGCCCATCTTGCCCAGTCCCAATTGGCTGGACCGCAGCAGCAAGCTAACCTACAGGTCAGAGTATCTGCCCCCTTGTGGTCAGTGTGCATCATAGCAACTGGTTAAACGATCAGACATTTAGCATATTAGGCTTTTATTATATAAGATGTGTGTGTGTGTGTGTGTGTGTGTGTGTGTGTATACTTTTGTATAATTGCCTCATCTTTTATTTTGAGTTTTCACAGTATTCATTAGCATATTGTATTTTCAAATTATTGTGCTTCTTTTAGTATTTGTTATTAATTTACTTCCTTATTGGTTCCCATAGGGACACAACCCGTCTGGGGATTTTTACCTTATACATCACTCCTATTACAAAACAATATATAAAAGAGTGAATCTGTTTCACAGTCATAGTTAACACAGCTGGAGCCATTTGAAACCTGCTGGCTTTTCTTCCAATTATTCCATAGTCTAGAAAGCTTCTCGGTTGAAGGAATGGCATTCATGGTGTAATCAAACTAGTTAAAATGTCTTGGGGTATTTGATCATATTTCTGAGATTCATCAAATTTTTGCCAGATGCATAATAGCCAATATTTTTTGAACTTTTTCATAGTTTAAAATAAGTTCATTTATAAGTTTTTAATGTTTGAATAAGCAAATTTATACTGTTTGGGTATGTGGGTTGCATAACATAAATTAGATCTAACAAATAAAAATAAAACACAATATTATAGTACCTGGAAAAATACTTTTTCTTTAAGTTGTGGGAACAAAAGCATTGCCTTATAGCAAAATCATCACGATAAAGTTATTTATTTGGATTATGAATAAAAATATAGTAGGGATTTGTTATTCACTTTACCAACTAAAGAAACAGACATTTCGATTGATCTTATTGTGACTGAATGGTAGAAATTAATTTTTTAATTTTTTATTAACCATTGCTACATTCTCAGTGTGAAACAATTGTTTTTGGATTGGCCTTTTTGTTTAGTTCTAATTTTATATATATACACAGTGACTCAGTAAGGACTTTAAAACAAAACCCACAGTGATGCCGAGACCGGTTTGGCTCAGTGGATAGAGCGCTCGGCATGCGGACTGAAAGGTCCCAGGTTCGGTTCCGGTCGGAAGCATGTACCTTGCTTGCGGGTACATCTCCACTGTGGGGCGTGCAGGAGGCAGCTGATCGATGTCTCTCTCTCATTGATGTTTCTGACTTTCTATCTCTCTTCCTTCCTCTCTGTAAAAAATCAATAAAATATATTTAAAACAAAACAAAACCAACAGTGATAAGAAAACTCTTTATGGTTGGAAAGGTCGAAACAGATAAAACATGGCAAAATAACATGATTTTCTTTAGACTACTGCTTGTTTTATGCTATGATATCTATTTTAAAGCATTGGGATGCTGACAGGGTGGAGACAGTATGGGTGTGCCTTGGGTATCAAACCCCATGGATCTTTAAACTTTATAGTATGACATATAGTATATGTTCAATAAATTCTACATACTTACGTCCACCACAGGGACAAACATGGAAATGATCAGGCAAAATGAGGTTATTAAACACATTTTAAATGGCAAGAATTAGGTTTTAAGGATTTGTATTTATTGTTTTATTTGAAATATTTTGCATTGTCAATTCATCATATACACACACACACATATTTGTATGTGTATATATGTACTATACATGTAGCTAGATATAAATTAAGATAGTCACCATTTTATGTTGTTCATATCAACCATATTTCTATTAACTCTTAGAATGCAGAGGTAATTGTGCATCCCAGGAAGTTTATATAAATTCCAGTTCACATAATGACCAAATACTTATTGCATGAAGAGAATTATATATCTTGTACTGTACCTTTAAAATCTTGATTTTCTAATTTAACAATGTAAAATACTTTTGATGCCTGCTGAACTTTTATCTTATTTGGACTCTTATCTTACTTGGGCTCAAGCCTGACATCTAACTAGACAATATCCATTCAGCTTTTATCACTAGACTACTGAATCATATTATATTATCCTTAATGGATACTAAAACTTACTCCAGAATTATATCCTATAGTTTTAAATGCACATTCTTTTAAAAAGTTCTTTGACATGTAACTATGATTTTTTTTCTGCTGTTAAAGAACTGTGACATGATCCACTGATATATATGCAAATTAGTCTATTTTTTATTAATTCTATTATTCAATAGACAGCTACTGAGTTACTGCTATGATCTAGAAATGATGTTAGAAAATGGAAATTAAAAAAATGAACAAAAGACATCTTTGCTTTAAAAGATCCCAGTATATGTTAAACACAATACTTTTTTTCTTCTTGAAATTCCCTTTCTTACATATATATATTATATATATATAATATATATATGTAAGAAATATGTATGTGTGTGTGTGTGTGTGTGTATATATATATATATATTTCTTGGTTTTAAATTGATGTCATTGTGTGTGTGTGTGTATATATATATTTCTTGGTTTTAAATTGATGTCATTATTTTCCTGAAATATATTTTTTAAAGTCTCTCCTTTTTTTAACTAGTACCGAAGAGACTTGTCTTTTCATTAGGGTAATACAATTCTAAGATCTACTATTCTAATTATAAGAATGCCAAGTTTAAATTTATCCTTTGGTTAATTTAGTGGGAAATATACTTTTTCATCCTTAAAATCACACTTCTTCTGCAGGCAAAGGTGTTAATAAAATATAGTTGCAAGTAAAACTTCATTTTTTTTAACTATGTAAGATTAGTATATTTGATATATTAAAAATCTTTTTTAAAATATGGCACACATTGATAATGTTGAGTAATCACCCAAGTTAAAAGACAGTGTTCTATGAAAATAGAGTTCCATTTATATAAGGAACCTTTAAAAAGGGCATTTTGAGTCATGGTATTCTGCAAAAGAATGTTCAGCCTTCACCCTTTGAAAAGACATAACCTTAACATAGACTTGGAACATGGATGTTAAACTCTGGCTAGAATAAATGTTTGATTTAATTGGCTTTTACTTCCAGATGGTGCTGATTTGGGCGAGTCCATTTTCTTATGAATATTCATCACACTAGTTCAATGACATAAACATTGAAAGTAGAGACCTTTGTCATATACAATTTTTTCTTAAATTGAAAAATTTTCATATCCTGAACATTTTGTTTCATTTAATAGTAACAGAAAAAGTTATAATTGGGGATTACATTTCAGGCAAGACAGACTATGTTATTTTTAACTTAATCATTTCTAAATACTAATAATTTACATTCATATCAGTATTTATATGAGTAGGTCATTTCAAAATTTCAACAAAATTGAAGAGATCTTATTTTTTAAAAATAATACATTTAATACTTCACCTGCACATTTTTTGTGCAAAATTATTTTTAAGATAAATTTTTACTGCCAGAAAATGTAGTATTTTAATTGCATTTAAGCTTCAGTGATAACCATCAAGCTAGTGCCAAAAAGATCTTTCCAACTTTTCTGTGGCTACTTAGGCAACTATTTCCCATGTAATTACTATAATGTAAATGAAGTACATAATTGAAACCTGGCAAAATGTGTAGATCTCAGGAATAAAATGTATAATAGCACTTGCTAAATAGATTAATGATAATAAAAACAGTTTTTTGGAAATAATAAATTTATTTATATGACCAGTATTAACTAAGTGTAATCCACTGTCCAATAATGTAAAAATATGGACAGTTGGATAATAGATCCAAGCAGCAGGATATATTAAGCATAGTAAAATCAATACATTTAAGTAAAAGTTGGTATATAAATAACTTGAGTGTTATACTTACTAATCAATTTCTACATAAAATTAGAACTGTAGAAATCTCACAATTACCATAGTGACCTTACCATAGTGACCGTTAACTTGATGTTTTTATATAGTTTAAATTCCATGCTTAATATGATACTTTACTAAAAAAATAAATTAGTTGGAGTTAGTAAAATAAAAACTTGGATTCTCCCATTTTCAAAACTTTTATACACATTGCTTTCTAATTTTTTTGTAACTATAAAATCTATTAAAAACCATACTTTGCTAAAATTTCACTAAGCATCTTGAGATTCAACTTTTTTCATCTGAAAATTGGATTTTGAATTCAGCCACTTTTTAATATTTATTATTAAACATAAAACTACAAGCTTTTGTTAATTACTTAGGGAAAGATTAGTCTTTGTCAGGATTCCTCTTACCACAAAACATCCCTGGACCAACTTCTTTCTATCATCAGTTAATGTATGTTCAAACAGTAGCAATTAATGTTAACATTGGCTCAAGAAAAACAATTACAAAGGGAATCATACAGTCCAGGCTCTCTTGACAATGAGCGATTTGCAATATTTTCATTGTTTGTATGATCTCTGTTATCACACTCTTGCATTAGTGTTGATAACACAGCATTGCCTTTATCTTCTTTGCGGTCTCTGCCTGATTAATTTTTTTTTTCCTTCTGAACTAGAAAATTAATTATTATTCTTCAAAATTAGAAATCACAAAGCAGAAAGGTTAAAAACCTCAAGCAGATAATTGGTGTTTATAGTTTGAATGAAAAACTATCAACTTAAAATAGTACGTAGCTACCATATTTTTATCAGTAATATTATATTTGATTTTTTTCTATACTAAGGCAGTAAGATGAATTTAGTATTTCAACTTTTGTGAATATTGGAGAATTCCACATAGTTTGAGGATGATTTGTAAATATAGTTTGTAAAATGTCAAACAGTGGTAATTTTGATTGATGATTCATTTGTTATCAGGATAAGTCTTAAAAAAGCTAATTAAATCTAATAATGCTCATTGAATTTATTGGCAGCCTACTCATTCGAAGACAAAATCAAATTAATTTGAAGAAATAAAGTAAATAATCAGAACTGTCAATCTATTGCTGAAGGAAAATCAAATTTGTGACTAAAGGGACTGAATTGAAAATTAGCTAAAGTAGCTCCCAAATATACCACCTGAAGGTCAAACAAATGCTAGTTGCTTATTGGAACATAAATTGGAACTATGTTTTGCCAGAGTAGAGCCCCCCACATTTTCTCCAAAGCACTGCAGAAGCCCGGCCCTGCAGGGTGGTTCTGAGCTGGACAGTAGCCTAGAATGCTTACTCTTCTAATACCTTGTGATATTGAAACCTTAAAATTTGTTTGCATTTAAGTACTACTTATTGCATTGTGCTCTTTCATCTTTGGAAAACCAATTCTATTGGTCTTTTAGTGGAGGATTACAAAAAAACTATTTTACACTGTAAGTGGATGGGTTTAGGATTTAGTTTGCAGGTTTGGCAAGCTAATATAGATGGAGGAGGTGTAATTTCAAAAATGGCACATGTTGGCCACAAGACACATTTTCCCCCCTGTATTAATCAGCCTCATGTTATGCACTTGTCCTAAATGTGCAGCAACAAAGATGCCTTTCTTAACCATATGGCTATGTGCACACGGTATGTTTTCTAAATATTTATTCCATTGATATAAGGTCATTTGGAATTTTATAAGTGAAGAGTATTTCAGGACTAGAGCCACAGGAGCCATATATCAGAAGCTTTGCTTGTAGTTGCTAAGCAATATTGCCTCTATGATTGAACTTTTATTTAAAAATATAAAATTATGACACATTATTGAGACTCAGTTCTGCTAAAAATAAATTCTTTATTTAAAGTGAAAAAGGATAGCTGAAAGTCTAATATAATGTGGGTTTTTTCAATTCCTTTAATATGTAAGTTTTACCACAGAGCATGTGGCATGATGATAAAACCATACCTGAGGCAATTGTGGTTCTTTCCAGGTTACAATGAATCGTCACAGACAGTACATCCTAAGGATAATAATAACATTTGTATCTTTTACTCATTAGGATTCCCGTAGTGATTTTAGTAGTGAATTTCAAACATTCTGCTCATTTCCAAATATATCAAACATGTTGTGATAATCCTTTAAAAAATACCTTGAAACAAAACAAACAAAAACTATTTTCTCCTTATATCACATAGGAAAGGATCTAGAAGAGGGAGAAGTCAAACTCTGATAATGAAAAGATCTCTCCTCCCCACTAGACTAGCATGCTTTTTTTTTTCTTTTTCTTTTTTCCCCCAAATTTTACTTCAGCCCCTATTCCTGAGTTGGGAGAAGCAGCAACCACCTCTGCACAAACTTGCCATTTAAGATCAACATGAGTCTTCCCCCAAACTGTTTGTAATGCACTGAGAGAACACATCTTCACATCGAGTTAGATGCATGTATAATAAACTATTTTATTGTTTTTTATAACATTTTAGCCCTAGAGCAGGTTTTCAAGGTTGTTTTGTTTTGTTTTGTTTTGTTTTACCTGTAGCCACAAAAAAGTATCCAGTAATTTTATTCAGTTCTATAAATGCACCATGTTTTATTACTTCTTAATGCCTCCTTGCTTAAAATTCTAATAGGGGGTAAACACTTGTCAACCACATGTTGGACTTTGACTATCTCCCTTAAATCTGAGAACTCCAGAGAATCATTTCAGCTACATAGCCACATAATTTGTTTATCTTGGATTATTTTAATGGATGCACTTTGTTAAAACTTCCAGGTGAGAAATTTGCAGTTTTAATTTGAGGGTTGAAATGAAATAGGTGAGCATTATGAATGCACAATATTTCTTATTTCATTGACAAAAGAAATTGATTCTTAAAATGACCTTCTAAGCTTTTTGTCCATTCTGTGTCATGAATGCTGTTTTTATTTAGAACACAAATTCTATCATTGTTCTAGAGAATAATAATAAAAAAAATATCTGCTCTTTTAAAAAAAAAGTTTCTTGATATGAGACAAACAGATTGACATATTCCAAAAACCTATGGTTTTGAAGCTTGCATTGCTTACATTTTGATTGTGCGGACTCCATGATCATTTAAAGCTTTGTTTGGTTTTGGAGCAGCAGCTTTCTTTGATGACCCTTAGCTAATAAGCCATAATAGGCAGAAACATTTAAATTATTCTGATTATAGAGCTGTATTTAACATGCTGATCAAATGTAGATTTTATATTGTTAATTAGACAACAAGAATTTAGTAAGAGCATACTGTTATTTAGATCAACCATTGATATAAGAAAGCTAAGTCACCTACAGTGACAGGATTTCCTTCATTTAAATTATTACGGTAATAAGAAGAGCATAATTCTTAAATATGAATTTAAAAACATGCAGGCAAGTTTACTTTGAACTCAATAACTTGTAAGGATATAATATTTGCCTATTTATTTGTTAAAAGTGTCACTTTTACAAATATGTTTTTTAAATGATACTTTCTGATGACATTCATGTGTAATAAAATCAAACATAAAAGCAAACACTTTTAGTAATTCCTTTTATCAGATTCAGGTAGAAAAGTGCCAGACTGTTTTGGTTCCACAGTAGGTTGCAGTCTTGTGATAGAGTTCTCATTTGGTTGTTAGAGCCTAAAACCTGGCATGCAGATGTGAGTGATACTACATAATGTGTTGATTTAGCTATTTAGATGACTTCAAATGTAGCTGGAGCCCTCTTCTGTCTAGGGAACTAAACAGACAAGGCTTTATGAAACACTAAATTAATTTTGTATCGACATTCTGGGTGTTGGTGGTAATTGGCAGTGACATTCTGCCGATTGGTTATGATCGTGACAGACAGGCTCTATCCAAATGGACAATACAAGAGCCAAATTTAATAGTCTTAGCTTTGGAAATCTCTGCCTTGAGGAGAGCAGAAGCCTTCTTGTACTTGTTTCTCCAGCCACAATTATGGATTAATACATATCAATTCTAGGCAGTTGAGAGGATTATTGGAACAGGACAACATTCATTGCACTAGTGAAGTTAAAATGCAGTGATGGTTTTTCTGCTTTGAAGCAGTAGAAAAGGCATACCTTACGAAAGGTTTTAATAAAACATTTTAATTACAAAATATTGAAGGCTTCCCAAACTCCAGCTTTTTGTTTTTTTCCTGCTTACAAAGTGTATCTATCATAGCAGTAGAATTATGGCAATATTTTCTAGCACTAAGGCTGTGTATTTATTTTTTCAAATTATTTGGGAACTTTTTAAACTATCTTTATTGCAATTTTTTACCACAGTGGCATTTTAATAAAATTACTGTATGTAAATTTTAATTTTACAAACTCTTGAGCATATTTTTGTGTAGGTTTCTGATGGGAGCACCAATCTTTAGACTTTTAAAATGTGATTTTTTTTTAGTTATTTATTCAGTATAATGTGATTTTTTTTTCCTTATGCAAATATTGTTTTTTTTTCAACAACAAAATCTGCTTGGATGCTCAGCAAGGATTGGCAAAAGCAAATTATAACCATATGAACATGACTTACTCAGTGTCACTTTTACAGATGCACTCACTTAGACAATAAATTCTAGTAATTTTTAAAACTTGTTTTTTTCCCCTTTGAAAAATAATATTAAGGCCAAAAAGATCAGGAGTATGGCAAATTTAGGGAAAATATTTGAAAAAGAGAAATTACAAACATATTAATCATGCTATATATTTTAGGTAAATGTAGATAAGTCTTTGATATACAGAATGGCATTAAAATTATAAAGTCTATTAATCATAATGAGGGAATTCTAGATGTAAATGAAATGAGATGATTGTCTTTAAGCTTTCAATATATTTGTTACTCAGTTTAGGAATGTTTGTAGTTTATGAAACTTGTATTCATTTGTCTTCAAAAAATTAAGGATGCTTTAGTTAAAGAATATTTGAAGTTCTATTATTTAGTTTCTAACATTCTGAGAGAGTAATCAAGAGATTGAAAATGTTCAAACTTGATGTGAATGTATACACATTTTATAGTTAAATGACTCATTGATTTGCTACTGTCAATGTTTTAAAGCACAGAGTGCTGAAAGACATAACAATTTACTTAATTAACCCCTGTTCCTTTTACAGGGGAAGAAATAAGTTTACTCTGGTCATTTCATGTTGCTTAAATTATATGTAATCTTTTATTTCTCTGAAAACACAAACACACACACACACACACACACACACACACACACAGATGTGGAGAGCAGAAATATCCCCCTTGTGAATGAATACATGTCTTCTAACATAAACTGAATGTTAATAGCTCTGATGGTATTTCTCTCTAATGGAAAAAAAAAAGTGCCATAGTTAGAAAGGAAGCTTATGTGTTACAGGTTTATGGCCTGCAGTAAAAATAGATTAAGACTGCATTTGTGAGTGTTCTCTACATAGCCTTCCTAATATCAGCTGACTAATTGGAGAAAATGTATGTGCTTTCATTCTGACCAATAAAAGGCAACTTGGTGAGTTATAGAGATTGACTGGGTGCTTGACATGTGGTGCTAGTCCATTAAAACAGTGGGCAACTGGTACTGGGGAGGCTGAGGAGAAATTAACCTGTCTTGCTTGTTTTCAGATATACTTTTAGACATGTTGCTATCCTAATATTCTTAGAGTATAAAAATGCAACTTCAGTTCACATATAATAGGTTTCCTGCTATTGTTTTTATAGTACCAATGTAAAAAAAAATGATAATGTGCTCCTAGTCATTTTATAATCATGTTCTGATGTTAACTATGCCATTTTTGTAGACACATTATTCATTATTTAATTACAAAACATATCTCTTCACTCATTGTTGCCTAAGCAAATTTTAGAGAATGATCATTGTGTGATTCCTCCCTGCACTTCAACACTCCATCCTAGGTGGGTAAAGTTACATTCCTTTCCCATTCTTTCTTTGATTAAACGAACCCTATATATAATAAAACATTTGTTTTCAGTTAAAAATCAACAATCCTGCTAATTTATATTCAGTTCTACTTCTGCAAAATAGCCACATTTTTATATGCTCCAAATTGTCATGTGTAGCTATATGCAAAGATGATGAAATGTGGCAGAAAATAATCTCCTTTATTTGTGCTACAGTGTATAAATAATTATAAATGTAAACACTTGACATTACATATTCCTATGTCATTATTCTGTAGATAGTATTTACAGTACAGTATATTATATTGCTAATTTATGAAATGAATTCTTGAGATTTCATCATAAGGAACTACACAAAGCATTATTATTAAAGCATTATTGGAAAAAAATGTTCCCAACTGAAAACTGATAAGTAAAAATATTACTTAAAATAAGTGTATTGCAGAGTAGATAAGTTCAATGTAGCAATATCTTTTTATTCTGATTTTAAATTGTTTTTTTTTACAGATAAAATATTTGGCTCAAGTATTAGGTGATACATTTTAGAAGATTTAAAATAACCAAATAATGTTGCAGTGTATTATATTGATAATTTATCAATAAAAGTTATTACTGTTAATAACTTATAGAATTTTTCCTTCCCATGTTAGTGATTTAAGTTGAATGAAAATTTAGTAACATGTATAGGGATGCATCTTAATATCTATATTTGCTGAATAGTGTTAACACAAAACTTGTCCTCATAAAAATGGGCTTTTTGTACACTATAATTTGAATTAAGTCATGAATATATAAAGTATTTACAAAGTTGTATATCAAAATGTATAACGTTCCATTTTAGCTATATTTTGTAAACATATTTGGTGTAATCAGTATGTCAGTATGACTCACGTGTGTCAAATCAAATATCCTACTATTTATTTAAACAGTTATATAACTAATGTATATCAAAGTTTATTGCACTCATATAATTGTATATATTGTGGCTTCAAAAGTCTGTACTTATCCTTGCTTTAAAGAAGTAGTATGTGCATTTCTTTCCAATTTATTTTAATCAATTATATTAAGGAAAACATCCTTTACTAAATGTACCTTAAAATTCACAATAAAGTTTCAGAAATTGTTTTGTACAGTGTTGAGATTTTGTGTTGAATTTGTTTGTGAATATTTTTTTAAATTGTTCTCTGGCTTTCTAATAAGGATCCCCTGGACTTAATCTTATTGATAAAATGATGAATTAATACATGTGGTGTGGTGAAGAGCTAGCCCCTATGTAATTCAGAGGCTGTTCTAAGTGATGAATTGCTCACACCTGTGGAATGTTGGCTAAGAGACATCAAATGGGCTTCCCCTCAAATCCCTAGTCACTCATTATGTCCACTTTTCAGCGCTGGAATGTCAAGCAATTTGCACTTTAACTGAGTTTCCTAGACTGCAGAGAAGCAGTTTCATGGAGGTAATGTGGAGAAAATATATGCAGGTCTGTTAATGGAATTTTTATGCTGTATTTACAGAAGTTAAATGGATACTTAGGAGTAAAATTTTGGCTTATTTTACTTCTGACATCCCATAAAAATATAAGGCTAGATTCTCAAATATGCCAAATATAAATATGCACATTTGGTTAGGTTAGCTAACTAAGAAACAGGCTCACCTATTTTGCTAAGAATATTCAAATATCTGGGCTGAGGACAAACCCTGTATTATAATCAGTTCATCACAATATTTAATGCCACTCTTGAAGCTTTGCGGTACAGTCTTTAGACTACTTCTTCAGAGAATCACATGTACTAGTACTCCATATCACTGGGTAGAAATAAATAGGCTTTTGCTATGTGTTTAGATTCCCTATGATAAAGAATGGGAAGTTGAATTAAATTTTCATAGTAAATAGTATTTTCAATTGCAGATTGATTAATTTCTTCATATACTTATTTAAAACAAGCCAAGACCAAAAAAAAATCATTGAAGTCATTAAAAGGTCCCAACACTTTTCATATGAAAATATTCTATTTTGTAATGATACTTATTTGAAATAGCACAGATGAAAAAATTACTAATTATAAATGTAGAATGAATGACAGAAAATTACTGTTGGCCTTAAAGTCACTTTTATTTTAACCCAGGGAGATTTAGCCTAAATTTTGTTAGCTAAATTTTGTTTTGTTTGTTTTTGCAAATCTCTACCCTCAGCCCCCACCCTTAAAAACAGTAAGTTGGTCAGATCCATTTAACAAATGCAGTTGAATAAAAATAAGAATACTTTTAGCTTTCACTAACATTTTAATACTACACACAAACAGAACACTTTTTTTTCTCTTTACTTTTCATTCATGTAATGAAAAGTATTTTGAATATTGAAGTCCTACCAGGAGCTGGTGAAGTGGCTTATTGGTATCTTAGTTAAATATTAGACAGCCAGGGCAAGGGGTGCTTTTTCTATAGGAGGAGAGATAATTAATTTCAAATATGTATCTTCTCTTGTGATTATTTCTTTGAAATTGTTTCCTATTTTAAAGCTATTTAGCAGTTATATACATTCTTTTACTTTTTCATATTTTTTCAAAAGATATAATTCTTCATAGATATTTTTTTCATATTTTATTCATAAATAGTGTATATGTTGCTACTTTATTAAGATACTTTAGCCAAAACTGGTTTGGCTCAGTGGATAGAGCGTCAGCCTTCGGACTGAAAGGTCCCAGGTTTGATTCCGATCATGGGCATGTACTTTGGTTGCAGGCAAATCCCCAGTGGGGGGGGGGGGGGGCGTGGAGGAGGCAACTGATCAATGTTTCTCTCTCATCGATGTTTCTAGCTCTCTATCCCTCTCCCTTCCTCTCTGTAAAAAAATCAATAAAATATATTTTAAAAAAGATACTTTAACACAATACATTATCTAATAACTTTCACCACTTAATTTCACTTCAAAAGTATATTCTGATATTAACTTGAAGGGTTAAATAAGTAATTTTTTTCTAGTCACATTTTGAAGAAAAAAATGTTCAGTTAAAAGTGACTTTTAACTGAGTAGGATCAGGGGGAACAAAGGAATAAATGTTGTGCCTAGCAACAAGATATGCTGATACACAAAACCAGCTAATGTAGCTTAGACTTTCAATTTTATTATTTAGTGACTAGAAATAAAGTGCTTAATCTCAGGTTTATGTATGTGGGTACATGTTCACATCTTTCCATAAAGGTAAATATATATTTTAATCTTTATGAATGTGTATATAGAAGAATACATTTATATACATTATGTTTATATAGATTGAGAATTATTGAAACATTAGTTCTACACTATAAAAAATTAATTTCCTGACTGGGAATCAAACCATGACCTCCTGATTCATACTGAACCAATGAAGCACACCAGCTGGGCTAGAAAGAAAGAGAGTGATATAGAAACATCAATGATAAAAGAGAATCACTGATTAGCTGCCTTCTGCATAGCCCTTACTGGGCATGAGCCCTTGATCAGAATCAAATTTGGGACCCTTCAGTCCATAGGCCAACACTCTATCCCCTGAACCAAATTGGCTAGGGCTAGGAGTCTATTCTACTCCTATATAAAAGTGCAAGCATGTAATATTTTGTATTTGCCAATTAGTTATTTTAATTCTTTCAGAAGTATGCAATAGCCTTAAGCATATAAAGAATTATTAGTATAGTAAATGCACTTGTTACTTTAAGGATGTCATTTTAAAATCAGCAATGCTTAAACTTGTGTTCTGGATTCCTCTGAGTATCCAGAGGAATAAAAACTTTAAAAGTTTTTATTAAAAGTTTTAAGTTCACTTTAAAACTTAAACTTTAAAAACTTTAAGCTCACTATCTAGAAAATTAATTTATATATTATATCTTTTAAATTACAAATATTTAATTTTTTCTCAGACCCTAAGAAATCCATCTATGAAATTTTGAAGTGGCCTGTGGCCCTCGGTAATATCCAAATATATTGAAGTTATTAAGCTATTTATTGAACTCTTACTGCCTATTCTTTGAAAATAGTTTGAAATATTTATAATTAAAAATAAGTTAATTTTCTTTTCTCAGGACTAGCTATTTTGTTTTAGGAAATAAATTCTTTGAACCATTTCCTCCTATAATAATGACTAAAACCTAGAATTAGTTTTTATTACTTATATTGAGCAATACAAATATGAGACACATTAAAACATACATTTTGCCATAAAATAGATACATTGATCACATGAATGAATTGTTCTCCATTGAATATATAATTGATACTATTAGCAGACATGCATATAAGCAGCCAGACAGAGCCAGTCAAACACAATAAGGCAGGTTTAAATTAAAACTCTTTGATTTATGCAGTTCTCATTTTTTGCTAACTTGGAGTTTTGTTTTGATTTTTGTATTTAGTCCATTGTCCTCTTCCTTCTGTAAGATGCATCAACAATCCCTAGGGAGTGACATAACAGGCATAATTTTCTGTTCACTCTCACATTTCCAACTCAGACTTGGGCTTACATTTTCTTCTTGCACAGAGAATAATAAAGATAATATTTTTGCCTATAGCCATATACATACAGTGGTACCTGTATTTATATATCAATTTCACATAAAATAGTGTGTTTGAATCACACAAAAATTTTAAATTTGGTTTCTATCCTCATTTCTGAGAAAATTAAAGCTCAGTGTTTGTGTCTTTTTCAAGGACATACAGCTCCTATGTGGCTCAGTTAGAATTTTTTTTAAATCTTTTAATACTCATCTCAGGAATCAGGATTGATTTGAAAAAGAGACAAAAGTATTTTAAAGACAATGAAGTGAAACATTACATAAGCATGAATCAAAATAGACTTTCCCAGAATTCATTTATGGAAATATGTTCAAAATTTTAAATGTTATTTACTCAAATAGTACTTGTCATGTATGTGAGATAATTTTTCAAAGTACATTTTAACTGTGTGTACTTATCTTTAACCCAAGATCATTTCAATTTTGATGAATTAGTAAAATTGCCTTCCTTCCTTTTTTCCTTCTTTCCTTTTTTTTTGGTGAATTTTCTGCAGGAATTGGGAGGTGAGAGTAGTTTCCCTTTTCATTGAGGGTTAAGACATCCAGGATCAGAATTCTAGTAACTACAAACTTTTACATGTCCTGACTACTATTCTCTACCAGTCCATTTCTTAAAGACAGGCTTCTTTTTTTCTCCTGTAACTGAGATTCCTTTTTAACTTTGGTGAATTATATCAGTACCGAGGGTTACTGCTGTACTAGTACCTTGTAGTTATTATGCATTATTTGTGGATTTTTGAACCCTCAGTATAGCCCTATGAAGTATGTGTTCTTATCCTCATGTCATTAACGAGGCAACTGAATTTCATAGACATTAAGTAACGTACCAAAAAGTTTGTTTCAACTTCACAGCAAACTATTACAGATTAAGTAGTAAAACACGTTGGTTCCACTTCTCCTTACAGATTAATGATCCGTTTTTTACAACTTTATTGAGGCATATTTTAGATCTCATATAACTCACCCATTTAGAGTGAAATTCTACAACTTTTAGTGAATTTGGAACATTGTGTAACCATTACTATAAATCAGTCTTAGAACATTTTCCTCAGTCCTGTGCCAATTCACTGTTGATCTCTATTTCCCTCATCCTCAGGCCTCAGACGACTGTTAGTTTATCTTCTGTCTTTATAGATTTGACTTCTCTGGGCATTTTATATATGTGGAATTACACCACAAGTAATGTTTTGTATTTTGCTTCTAAGTGTTCATTGTTATGCAATTTTAAAATGAATATATATTTACATATTATTATAATTATTAATTCTGCAAAAATATAATAACACCTATTTATAACCTCACAAGCATGAATCATTTTACCTATAGCTTTTCTAATTTCCTTATGTTTCTTAAAAAGATCTGATAAAATCAAATAACTCTTGAAATAGTAGGTTAACTAATTACTTTTAAATATCTCATAAATGTATAAAACCTAACAATATTCAAGACATTATTAATTCACACAATGACACTATATTTACTGCAATTTGGATGGGACTCTGGTAATCTCCTGTTGTGGGGATTTCCCAGTGGACAGAAATGATTACAGTTTCCAATCTCAATTAAATCAGAATTTCTTCCTTAATAAATATCATACCCATTATTATAATTATAGCTGGCTTGCTTGATAGACACTTGTTTCATTATGCTTTTGAGACATTTGTTTTTACTATATTTCAACATGTACTCTACTCACTGAGAGGTTTCAATTGTGCCACTCTTGTCAAAAATTTACAGAACCATAAAACTTATCAGTCTTTCCATAGTATTTTATTTTATTTTATTTTTTTGCTTTGTGGTGAATTATATATTTTTAATAAAATAATTGAATTATATAATAAAACAGTAGGATTCTATAAACATTAAGGAAGTAAATATGTTGTTAATTGAACACTCTTCTGTAATTTTTGTAAGACATAAATCTGAAAAACTACTGTTAATAATATATACATATATATTTCCAGTTAGCTTTATAGGAACATTGCATAGGCAAAGCAAAATACTGCTTATAAACAATAAATTATTTTCTAATTTTGAGTACTCTAGAATGATGGTCAAAAGTAATATCTTCTTTTTTATTTGTTTGGTTTATTATCTTTTTTCCCTATTGCCCTCCCCAGCCCCCAGAACATGCCCTCATCCGTCTCCCATCCCCCACATTGCTCTGTCTCCACTGGCTATTCCTACACACACATGATTACAAGTCCTTCCCTTTATCTCCCACAGGCGCCTCCCCCTCAACCTTCCCTGCCTTCCCACTGTAGCAGGACAGTCTGTTCACTGCTTCTTTGCCTCTGCATCTGCTTCCCCCCACCCCAACCCCCTGATTCTTGTCTTTAAAAACATCTTGCCCCTGTAGGCTAGAAATAAACACACAAGAGCAAAAGAAAAATGATTGAGTCCCAATTTCAATGTCCATAGTATTTTAAATGAATAGTAACAAATTCCATTTCCTTGCAATTATTTATAGAGATCACCAGAAAGCAAACTTAAAGTTTTATAATCCATCTAATAAAATAATACGTTTGAATATTATTACTTTGAAAAGAAAAGATAATATATTGCAAAATAGTAAATGATTCAAATGGTATTTGTTTTTACTATAAGATGCCTTTTCTGGGTTTGGGGTAGCAAATTAAATTCCTTGATTGTAATTTTTGAGCAAATGTTTAAATGATTTATTTTCTGGGCAATTATCAAA
This sequence comes from Lasiurus cinereus, assembly GCA_011751065.1. Lineage (NCBI taxonomy): Eukaryota > Metazoa > Chordata > Mammalia > Chiroptera > Vespertilionidae > Lasiurus > Lasiurus cinereus. The sequence goes on along the minus strand of JAAGEH010000012.1, from coordinate 39,010,141 downwards.
CAGGTAATATGAGGAGATGAGCATATATGGTCAATAACAGAAAAATAATTCACTGGAAATTCACTATGTATGAAGAATGAAATACATAGAGATAAAGGAGATGAGTTTCAAAGTTTATTTTAGTCTTCAGAGGTCACCATTGAATTTTCGTCTTTCTCCCACATGTCTTTATATGAAGCCAATGATTTTGTGAGTATCTGTCTTAGAATATTAGTGAAAAAGAGAACGTTGCTATAGTGCTTATATGAGTGCAATAATCAATAAATTAACATACAAAAGAGCTTAGAATAGTGCTTGGAACATAATGAACATTTATAAAATGTTTTATAAGTAACATTGCTAAGACTTTCCAAAAATTCCTCTCAATTTGACTTTAACAACAAATTTTGTTTTAACATTATTGTGTCCAATCAGGTATTTAAAAAATATCCTGTTTCACATAGGAGAAAAAAAAAACAAAACTAAAATAATCTAACTGTACAAGATTTGGAAGTTCCATTATTTCTTGTTTTTATGTAGATATGTGTAACAAATATTAGTGCCACTGAAAGCTAAATGTTAGCCCTATTTGTGTAATAAAATCTGATATAATAGAAATATTTAAAATTGGTTTCACTTCCATAGAAATATGGACAGAATTAGTAAAGGATTCTTGTCATAGAAATTACAAGAGACTATCAAATTAAAATATCCTATTTTTTGAAACTTCTATAAACTTGTAACTGCAGGCTTTCTTTTTAATCATTATTTAAAATTGCTTTTCCCCCACTTGTAAGAAAGTGAACTAAAAATGTATATTCAAGGTGATCTATAGTTATAGGGGCTTTGCATGAGAGATTGTTTGTTTTTATGATTTATTTCTTTTGGGAAAACTCATGTTTTAGAGTTTAACTGATAGGTAATATAGTTGGAATTAATGTTAATTTCTTAACTTCATTCAACATCAGACCAGATCTGAAATAGCATGCTAAATTTTCTGCATTGACTTTAATGATACCTGAAGAGAAGAAAAGCAGATGTGACCATGCAAAAAGAATGATGTGACTGGAAGGAATGAGATTATAAGGGATGTGTGCCAGCGGCTTTCTTTTTGCTCTTCTTTTGTGTGGATGTGTATTTAATCTCCTACAGTATATAGCATGATTTCATACGTATAGTTGACTAAGGACTAAAGCCTCAAGGGAAGGGAAGATCTTATGATACTAATCAATTTGGTATGGAATTAACTTATTAGATATTTTTATTTCACTAGGCTGAAAAATTGTACCCAAAATGTAGTCTGAACCTGGCATGCTCTTGGATATATTAAGGACAAATGTGACTTTAGTTGGGCATATATGGGGCACAGTCATAACGCTTTGAACTATTACTGGATTTTCATGTGCTTATGCACAGTTAGTTTATCTCTCTAGCTTTCACAAAAGCAAAGTGGTTGTTGAAGAATTAAGAAAAGAAGGAAGGCGCTTGCATCAGAGTTGGGCAGAGAGGACAGTTCTTTTTAAACAATCTTCCCTTCTGGCTACTTGATGAAAGATATTAGAATCTTACAAACATGTTCCTTACAAACACATGGAAGTTATGTTTGCTTCTGGCAATAATTCAATGAACAAGGTATTTGAATTGAACTTAAAGCTGCAGTTTTGTACACAAAAACTAAGAAATAAGCATCTGCCATTTTTAATGATATCTGATGAGTCTGCTTCCCTGTGGATTTTTCTGAGTTTAGCCACCAATGCTTAGTTATTCTGCTTTCTTTCTGATGCTAAAATGTCCAGTCACTGAGTCCGTTGTCTCACAAAATCCGAGAATGGTAAGCAGAAGCACAGTTTATTGAGAAATGGATGGACTCCCTGCATCAGAGATCAGCAGGGAGGGGGCCCAAGAGGGTTGCTGGCTATGATTATTTGTCGAGGGATAGGAATATGCTTTGCTGGTTTCTGGATGGTTCTTTCAAAGAATTCTGCCTTAGCAACTTTAATACATTTTTTAAAATTTAATAAATCTTTATTGTTCAGATTATTACATTTGTTTCTCTTTTTTCCCTCATAGCTCCGCTGCACCCGGCTCCCACCCTTCCCTCTGCCCTTACTTCCCCCTTCATTGTCCTCATCTATAGGTGTATGATTTTTGTCCAGTCTCTCTCTGCACCCAGATTACCCCTTGTCAGTCCAGTCCCTTTCTATGCCCCTGATTCTATTATATTTACCAGATTATTCTGTTCATCAGATTTTTAATTCACTTGATTTTTAGATTTACTTGTTGATAGATATGTATTTGTTGTTCATAATTTTTACCTTTACCATTTTCTTCTTCCTCTTCTTAAAGAGTATGTTTCAACATTTCATATAATACTGGTTTGATGGTGATGAACTCCTTTAGCTTTTTCTTATCTGTAAAGCTCTTTATCTGACCTTCAATTCTGAATGATAGCTTTGCTGGGTAGTCTAATCTTGGTTGCAGGTTCTTGCTATTCATCCCTTTCAATATTTGTTGCCACTCCCATCTGGCCTCCATAGTTTCTGTTGAGAAATCAGCTGACAATCATATGAGTGCTCCTTTGTAGGTAACTAACTTTTTTCTCTTGCTGCTTTTAATATTCTCTCTTTGTCTTTTGCTCTTGGTATTTTAATTATGATGTGTCTTGGTGTGGTCCTCTTTGGATGCCTTTTGTTTGGGGTTCTGTATGCTTCCTGGACCTGTAAGTCTATTTCTTTCACCAGGTGGGGGAAGTTTTCTGTCATTATTTCTTCAAATAGGTTTTCAGTATCTTGCTCCCTCTCTTCTTCTGGTACCCCCATAATTTGAGTATTGGTATGCTTGAAGTTGTCCCAGAGGATCCTTATACTATCTTCACATTTTTGGATTCTTTTTTCTTTTCTAGATGAGTGTTTTCTGCTTCTTTGTATTTCAAATCTTTGACTTGATTCTTGTATTCCTCTCGTCTGCTATTAGGTCTCTGTATAATATTTTTTTTATTTCAGTCAGTGTATGTTTAATTTCTAGTTGGTCTATTTTCATCTCTTAGTTGGTCCTTTTTCATCTTTTGGGTTTCACTAAATTTATCCATCTTTTCTAGGAAATTCCTGAAAAACCTTATAACTGTGGTTTTTGAACTCTATAACCAGTCATTTGTTTTCTCCATTTCTTTTGTTTGTGATCTGTTTCTTTGTCTCCACACTTTTGCTACATCAGGAGAACTTCTGTGCTGGAGTCAACCTTATGATACAAGACTTGCAAAACTGCAAAAACCTCTCTGTTCAGTTTGGATGGGGTGTAATCTCAGGGCTGAGCAGACAGCCTTGGCTTCCAGTCAGCCCTGCCCTAAAAGGCCCCTGGATCTCAGTGTCCCTTGGTAATCAATGCAGCTCTCTCTGTGCTTCTGTTTTTCTGGATCTCATGTGCTCCAGGGATCCATATGAGTCTGGCTCCCCAGGGGCTCACCCAAAACTGGGGTTTAGTGCAGTTGGAAGTGGATTTCAGTGCAGTTGGGAGGTTCTGTCTTCCTCCCACTAGAGAAAGCCAGTGTAACAATCAGCAGTCTGTCCTCTCTGTGCGCAGAAGTGTGTGTGCCTCCAGACCTCTGCCTTTTCCCGGCTTCTCTAAGTTTCACTATACTCCTCCGTTTTCACATCAGTTCAGACTCTCCCATGTCAGTCTCACCTGGAGCTGGGGTTCAGTGCAGTCAAAGCTGGGGTTAGTGCAGTAGTAGTTTCTGTCTCCCTCCCACAAGAGGAAGCCAGCCAGGCCTTCGCCACCTGTCCTCTCCATGTGCATTTCTCTGTACCTCAGCTTTTTGCAGCTCCTCTGAATCTCCATGAGCCTCTTTCGTTCTAGTTGTAGAATTTCCACTCAACCATCTTTTCCTGTGGTTCTGGATGATGTCTGTTCTATCTTTTAGTTTTAATTTTGAAATTGTTGTGTGAGGCAGCAGTTTAGGTGTTCACCTATGCCTCCATCTTAGTCTATCAGCAACATTCATAAATTTTAAAGCTCAAGTTCCCACCCACCAGTAGGCCAGACCTGATTGAGGCCTGCCACTTCAGATTAGAGGTGACCTCACTCTTTCCACCTACTAACTTTTACTTAGCTGGGTCTAGTCTTCCCCACCTGCTGGTTTGCCTTAGTAACTCCCACCAAGCCGGGTGCAATTCTAGGTCTTCTTGTTCGTCTCTGTGTTTTTTCTTGAACTGGGCACAGTCAACAGGCTGCATTCTGTTATTCTTGGACTTCCCAGTTCTACTTCCCTCACCTGGATCTATTTCTGACTGCCTTGTCCTCTTCTATCTCCTTACTTCCATTTCCTGAGATAGTATAGGAAAGTAAGCATAATGATATCTCAGGTTTGCTCTGATGTTGAATGAAGTTAAGAAATGAATATGAATCTGTTACCTCTGAGACATTTGAAATCCCACCTCTAGTTTTGAATTCATTTTCATTATATCAGACTGTATATGTTGTAATTTGGAATCTGAGAACCCTAAAAATCCTATATAATAAAGATATGATATGCAAATGATCATTACACCTTGATGTGTAATGTGTAATGACTGGATCACCTATCAGCAGGAGGGTGGGGCAGTGAGCTACAAGTGGGCAGTGGAGAGCTACAGGAGGGGGCAAGGCAACAATCTATGAGGGAGGAGGGTGGGGGAAGCTACAGGAGGGTGGTAGCAAGCTACTAGCACATGTATTCATGTGCAGGGCTACTAGTATTTTATAAAAGCATGGTGTTTTATTTCAGGTCAAGGGTACCTGTGTTGAAGGTTTTCTCCCTGCCTCCATTCTGGGCATGTACAGGAGGCTACCCATAGGCAACAATGTGTCTTTCACACATCGATATTTTGTTCTCTCTCTCTCTCTCTCTCTCTCTCTCTCTCTCTCTCTCTCTTTCTCTCTCTCTCCCTCTCCCCCCTTTCTACTTTCCACTCTCTCTGAAAAACAATGGGAAAAAATATCCTCAAGTGAGGATCAAAAATATCTAAGGATAGCCCTAACCAGTTTTGGTCAATGGATAGATCATCAGCCTGTGGACTGAAAGGTCTCAGGTTTGATTCCAGTCAAGGGCATGTATCTTGGTTGTGGGCACAGCCCCAATAGAGGGTGTTGCAGGAGGCAGCTAATCGATGTTTCTCTCTCATCGATGTTTCTGATTCTCCCTCACCCTCTCCCCTCCTCTCTGTAAAAAATCAATAAAATATATTTTTAAAAATCTAATGATTTTATATTTATAATATTAGAATACACACACACACACATACACACACACACACACACACACACACACACACACACACACACATAGCTAGCAGGTTTTATAGAAAAAGTAAACTAGTATTTATGACTGGAATGGTCAGAAAAACTTCACAGAAGAGATAAAAACTTAATTGTATGAAAATTTAAGTGAAAAGTAACATTTTTTACTTTTTTATATCACTTTAAATTTTATTCTTTCACTTATTCACAAAAACATTGTGTTGTTTTTTTCCTTTTTAAATTTTAAATTCATTTTATTGTGGAAACTATTACAATGCCCTCTTTTTTCCCCCATTGAACCTTTTCATCTCCTAACACCCCCTTTGACCCTCTCCAAACCCTAACTCTCCCCCGTCATCCCCTTTCCCACAGGCCTTTCCCACACTATTGTCTGTGTTCATAAGTTACGCAAATATACATATAAAGTCTCCGGTTAATTTTTTCCCAACCTCCACCCACTTTCCCACTGAGATCTGTTAATTTCATGCTTCCATGTCTCTGGATCTATTTTGTTCATCATTTTGTTTTGTTCATTAGATTCCATGTATAAGTGATATCATGTGATACTTGTCTTTCTCTGACTGGTTTATTTAGCTTAGCATAATGCTCTGTAAGTCCATCCATGTTGTTTCAAAAGTTGTTTCAAAATGTCAGGAATTTCCTTTCCCCCCATCCCCCAACTTATTATTGACAAAATTGAGGTTGATTGATGGGATGCATGGTAGAAGAAGGACATATAGTCTCAAATGTGCTAAGAACAGCATTAATCTCTCTTAAGTCTTCCAGTGATCCTTTTAATTATAATTTGTCCCAATTTTTATGGGAAGTCCAAGTAGTAAGATGGCTAGGATCACATAGGAATCAGGTCTTTCAGTTCCAGTAAGACTTCTTTTTTTCTGATTTCCTTCTAATGGATTCTTGAAGAAGTAGCAGAAAAAGAGAGGGAGAATACAGGTTGAGATGCCAGAGGCAGAGCAGGTAAAAGAACGATGATATCAAGCAGAAGAATACTATAGGCAGGACAAGTAGGGATGCTGCTAGTTTGACCATGCAGGGATTTGTGCAGAAATATGCTTAAAGTGGCAGGGTTTTATAAATTATAGTAAGCACAAAATAACTTTCTCATTGTGTCCACTGTTTCCAGTGTTTTCAAACTGAAGTTTGGGTATATCTCCCTAACATTTTGTATGGTTACATATTGTTTCTTTAAATATCTTGGCAATAGTTTTGGCCAATAGGAAACAATTCAAGATGATGAATAGTAGATGGCATGAACAAAGTAGTAGATTGTAGAAATAAATTCTTTAAATTCATTCAAATACTTATGAAGAATTTTTTGAGTCTGTGGTATGCTAGAATATGGAACAACAAAATAAACAAGACATCCTACCTGTTTTCAAAACATTTGTATTTTTCAAGTATTGTAGATTTTCCAAGAATGTATATTCTAGACAGAGAAATGTAATAGTTAAAAATGTGTTGAGTATATATTTATATTACTTATGGATTTAGGATTTAGCTAATACTACAGATTAAAAGCTCAAAAAAATGAATCATTTTACTAAAAGGGTGTATTTTCCAGAGCATTTACCAAAGTAGCACTGGATAGTAAAGTATCAAAAATATATTTTATTGCTTTAAGAGATTTAATCTAAAAGATCACGTATGAATAAAATGGAGGCCAAAGTCTTTAGAATTTCATGTGCAATCATTTCTCAGCATTTTTAAGTAGAATAGAAAATAAAAATTATCAGTTTTACTGTCTTCATCTATTTTCTACTTATCTATAAGAAGATTAAATAAAATTTAGTCTTTATTTGACATTTCAAATTATTACTGGGAAGAATCAAGAATTTAAGGGACATAAAACACTAATAAAGCAATATATTCCAACTAGAAGATGGAAAAAAAGGTTGTGCTATATTCTAAAATATATCATTTAAATTACAGAAAAGTTACCCTGGCCAGTGTGGCTCAGTAAGTCAGAGCTTAGTCCCTTGTACCAAAAGATAGCAGGTTCCATTCCTAGTCAGGGCACATAGCAGTTTTCAGGTTCAATCCCTGGTTGGGGCTCAAGTTGGAGGCAACTAACTGATGCTTCTCTCTCACATGGATTTTCTCTCTCTCATAATAAATTAAAAAATAAATAAATAAATTACAGAAAAGTTTCATACAAAGAAAAATACTTGTTGACATATTTATATTGTTTAATGCATTTGAGCACTTCTCCTACCTATAATTTAAATACTCATTTTATGTTAACAGTTTTTTGCTGGATTCTGCCCATCCAGTATGCTGGATTCAACATTTTAAAAGTTGTACAAATCCAAAGTTCTCTCTTGGAAGCTATATTATTCAATTCTATAGTTCGTCTTTCAAAAAAACATCCATTAATTGCTCAATTGGTTCTCTATGTGGAATCTGCTATGGGTACAATAAAATAAAACAATTCTTCTTAGCTAAAGGTAAAAATTCTAAGTAAATTAACATAAAGAAGTCTGGTAGTTTCAAATTGGGAAAATATAAAAATCAGTACTGCTATCATTCGTTCATTAACTTATTAACTCAATAAACACTGATATTTTGTTCACACTCCGTGTCTTTACCTGCCTTATTTTCTGTCTACCTAATGTTTTCTGGAGTATTTTAATCTTTTAGAGATACCAGGCACAGCACCAACCATCACCATAATAAGTAGTGGACTGAATGTTGAAGGACCTAGTCATAGGAATTGAATGGAAGATCAATGATAAATGTATGCCTCAGGTTATTTATCTGTATAAAAAGAATTTTGAGTAGAATTTCCAAGATTCTTTGCATATTAATATTAAATGCAGACATTCCCAAAACTTTTTAATTTATTTTTTATTGTCTAAAGTTTACGTATGTTTCCTTTTTCCCCAATTGACCTCCCTACCCGCCCCCTGCGCCCAACCATTTCCAACCCAGTCAAGCCCCCATTGCTCAAGCTCCAGGGTCTATGTCTCTTGGTTATGCTAATATGCATGCATACAAGCATACAAGTCCTTTAGTTGCTCTCTAACCACCCCCCCACCCTAATCCCTACCATTTGTCTCTAGATCCATTTATTCTTTTTTCTTTTCTTTTTTAAAATATATCTTATTGTTTTTTGTTTTTTGTTTTCTTACAGAGTGTAAGGGAGAGGTATAGAGAGTTAGAAACATCAATGAGAGAGAAACATCTATCAGCTGCCTCCTACACGCCCCCCACTGGGGATGTGCCCCGCAACTTGACGGGAATCAAACCTGGGACCTTTCAGTCCAGAGGCTGACGCTCTATCTACTGAGCCAAACCGGTTTCGGCTAGATCCATCTATTTTTGTTCATCAAATTATGTTGATCATTCACAAAACTTTTTGAATATTGTAAGCCTTACAAAATGAGATTGGTAAATAAGCTTTTGGTGGATAAATGCTGCTGATAAGAGTGGCATAAATGTTTGATGTGCCCTTGGGACAGCATCTGAGTTTGTATTACTTTTGATCATCTTATTTTAAGAATATTTGTTTTAGTGGATTTGTTGGAAACCACTAATTGTATTTACATAAAAAAATTAAAACATCATGCTTTTTTCTTAAACCAAAGTTAATTTTCCTTTGAAGTATTAGCTTAATAACTTATTTTTCTTTTGCAAAGTTACTTATCTTTATTTGAAAATTTCTTTTTCTAGATTGTCATGTGACTTTCTCCTTCATTCATATCTTTGTTCAGTACTCATCCAGTGCCATCTGTCCTTTTAAATTATTGTCTGACATTACACTTATCACAACCTGACTATATATTAACACATTTGTTATTTATTATTATGATTATTGCGTTGTGAAAACCCAATATATTAAAGCAATTAAAGTTGCACTTTATTGAAAAAGTGAAGAAAGCAAATCTAAACATCTGGCTGATGAAGTGTAGTTGGAGGTGTCATATACCTTACTGTCTATAGTTCTCAAAATTCCTCTGCTGACTATCTTCAAGGTCCCTCTGTGGTCTTCCCAGAATTCATGAGAAGCACCTGGCAACTTTATCTTGCCACGCCTTGAGACTGCTGGCTTCTCTACTTAGGGAATAAATCTGCCCCCTTTCCCCTTCCCTTACAGCACATTTTTTAAATGGATATATTTTTAAGGCTACTGAGAAATAATAATTTTGAGACTGGTTTCTTTATTTATAGCAAAGCCATATACCAGTTTCTTAGATTTACTATGCTGTCCAATAAAGTAGAGCCTAGCCACATATGACAATTTAAATTAACTAAAGTAAATAATGTAAAAAAAAAAGTATTTCCTCAGTCACAATAGTCACATATAACTACTTAATATTCACTAACTAGAGGCCCAGTGCACAACATTCATTCCCTAGCTGTAGGTTGTTGCCTGGGGTCTCCCCAGGCTGCTGGCTGCAGGCCAGACCCTTCCTTTGTTATGTGCTGCCCCCTGGTGGTCAGCACACATCATAGCGAGCAATCGAACTCCTGGTTAGTCAAATTCTGAGGGGACACTTTGCATACTGAATTTTATATAGAGAGATGGCTAGTGGCTACTCTATTGGATAGTGTAGACATAGAACATATCCATCATCAAAGGAAATTCTAAGGTTAGTACTATAGTGATTAACAAATAAAAGATGCAAAATAAAAGTGAGTGATCAAATCTAAAAACTTAAACAAAAGTTAATATTTTCAATTAAGAAATATTTTATTCTCTGTTTTTTAATGGAATGATATTCATGCAGTGAAAGCTACTGTAAAAATTAAAAGGTAAAACCTATTTCCCAGACTCTTGTTTACCAATAAAATCAAAGATTTCCAGGGCAAATAACAAGTGTTTTGTTTATTTATTTATTTATGTGATTTTAAGTATTTTATTAAAATAAAACATTTCTTCATGAATGATAAAAAAATCTTACAGCAATTAGAAAAAAAATTTAATTTATGTCAGGAAAACAAATATAGTTTTATCATACTCCCTTGCCAATTAAAAAATGTCTTTCTCTTCCTCCTGCCCCCAAGATTGCTATTAAGGGAACTTTTCCCAATTTCTTTTAAATAAATATTCCAGATTTCATTTTACTAAAACTTAACTTTTATATTTAATATAGCTTTAATCACAGTGTGCCTTTCAAATTTACTCTGTCCTAAATAGGAAAAGTCAGCTTTAAGTAATATAAAACTATTTTATACATTTTCAATTGTTCTTACCTCAAGTTAACATAGTTATTTAATGTATATTTCAGATAGGGTTAGATCTGAAATGGTAATAATTTGTGAAAATATAATATAAGACAAACATAAAGTTGAGTATATAAATAATCTGCTATTTTGTAATCATATATATAGGTTGACTTTTTAAGATAAATTGTTTATGTCCATGTTTCAATTTCCAAGTATTTTCTGTTAAGTCCCAATGTTCATGTAAGATGTCTATTATGTTTGTTTTAAATTTCAGTGTATGTGGATCTTAAAAATATATGAAAATTATTTTTTATTTTGCTTACTAGATCACTAATATTTGGGTTTATAAACTCAACAACATGTTTAATAGAAGTGTTTAATAAAAAATGTTTTTATTATTATTTTTAAATCAATACACCAGTGTTGAAGTAAAAAATACCTTTAATACATTTTTAAGATTTCAGAGACAACAGCATTATCAAAATAAAAGTCATAAAACCTTTATTTAAGAAAAACTATCAAAAAAGATAATCGGGGAAAAACCAAGATGGTGGCATAGGTAAACACCTAAATTGCTGCCTCACACAACAATATCAAAACTACAACTGAGAGACAAAACGGACACCATCCAGAACCACAGGAAAGCTGGTTGAATGGAAATTCTACACCTATAAGGAAAGAGGAAAGCACAGTGAGACTTAGAGGAGCTGCAAAAGGCTGAGGTATGGAGACACGTGCATGGAGAGGACGGGTGGCTAAGTGCACAGCTGGCTTTCTAAAGTGGGTGGGAAATGGAAACTCCTTACTGTACTGAACTCCAGTCCTGGGTGAGACTCTGGGAAACCAGACTCACTCGGGGAGGAATCTTGATTGTCAAGAAAATGGAAAGAACACTGATATTCAGGGGAGCTGCAGAAAGCAGAAGGCCGAAGGCTCTCACATTCAGAGAGGACTGACTACTGAGTGCACAGGCAGCTGAGTGCACAGCTGGCTTTCTAAAGTGGGAGGGAGATGGAAGCTTCCAACGGCTCTGAACTCCAGTTCTGGATGAGATTCTGGGAACCCACACTCATTCGGAGAGAAACTGAACTGTCTGGCAACAGCTGCAACTAGAGGGCGTCTTTCTCTTAGAGATGCTTACAGTGATTACTGAGGGACACTGAAACCCAGGGTCCTCTTAGGGCAGGGAAGATAAGAAGCTAAGGCTATCTGCTCCACCCCATCCAAACTGAGCACAGAGGCTTTTTCAAGTTTTGTCTCATAAGGGTGTCTCCAGCACAGAAGTTCTGTCAGCATAGGCACAACTGATCTTCACAGCCAATTGGCCTGGAGGTCAATTCCTCTCAGTGATATCACAACAATCAAGACTTAACTACAAAAGGCTATAGACAAAGTCCACAAAGGAGTGCACCAAGAGTGTCCAACTCAGGTAACTAGGGAGGCTAAGCCACTGGGCCCTATAGGACAACTAGCACACAAAGCTACTCTACCAACTCAGGGAAGCTGTGAAAATGCAGAGACAAAGAAACAGATCACAAATAAAAGAAATGGAGGAAAGCAAATGACTGGATATAGAGTTTAAAACCACAGATATAAGATTTTTCAAGAATTTCCTAGAAAAGGTCGGTAAATTTTCATATGATATGAAAATTTCATATGAAATGAAATGAAAAAGGATATGAAAAAGGACCAACTAGAAATTAAACATTCACTGACACAAATAAAAAAAATATACAGACCTAACAGCAGACTAGAGGACCACAAGAATCAAGTCAAAGATTTGAAATACAATGAAGTGAAAAACACTCAACCAGAAAAGCAAAAAGAAAAAGAATCCAAAAATTTGAAGATAGTGTAAGTATCCTCTGGGACAACTTCAAGTGTACCAACATCCTACTTATGGAGTTGCCAGAAGAAGAGAGAGAGCAAGATACTGAAAACCTATTTGAAGAAATAATGACAGAAAACTTCCCCCACCTGGTGAAAGAAATAGACTTACAAGTCCAGGAAATACAGAGAACCCCAAACAAGAGGAATCCAAAGAGAACCTCACCAAGACACATCATAATTAAAATGCCAAGAGCAAAAGACAAGGAGACAATATTAAAAACAGCAAGAGAAAAACAGTTAGTTACCTACAAGGGAGCACCCATACGATTGTCAGCTGGTTTCTCAACAGAAACTATGCAGGCCAGATGGGAGTGGCAAGAAATATTCAAAGTGTTGAATAGCAAGAACTTACAACCAAGATTTCTCTACCCAGCAAAGCTATCATTCAGAATTGAAGGTCAGATAAAGAGCTTCACAGATAAGAAAAAGCTAAAGGAGTTCATCACCATCAAACCAGGATTATATGAAATGCTGAAAGATATTCTTTAAGAAGAGGAGGAAGAAGAAAAAGATAAAGGCAAAAACTATGAACAACAAATACGTATCTATCAACAAGTGAATCCAAAAATCAAGTGAATAAAAAATCTGATGAACAGAGTAAAGTGGTAAATATAATAGAATCAGGGGCATAGAAAGGGAGTGTACTGACAATTCTCAAGGGGATGGGGATGTGGGGAGTGCAGGAAGAGAATGGACAAAAAATCATACACCTATGGATGAGGACAGTGGCTGGGGGAAGGTAAAGGCAGAGGGTGGGGTGGGAACTGTGTACAGGGGAGCTATGGGGGGAAAAAAGAGGAACAATTGTAATAATCTGAACAAAAAAGATTTATTTAATTAAAAAAGAAAACCATATTTTCTTTATATTTGGAGGTTCAAGAAAGATTTAGATAAAATTTAGAAGATAGAAATAGAAGGGTTGAATATTTTTTGACAGAAAATGATTTCCTTAATAATAATACTAGTGTAGTTTTGATGACATAACAGTGACTAAAATTTATAAGTTATTATCAATAAAATTGTTATCACTGAAGTCAGAAATCTCAAATAGATGGATAAACATTGGTAGTATAAACATGAGACATAATTTTTTCCCACTTCTGTTTGAAATTAAACTACATTAGAAAGTCACATATAAAGTACCTTGTTGGTTTTAATATCATAATTTCTTATGAGATTCTTAAAATTACATTTTACTCCTGAACATGAATTACTTATTTGAAGAAATAGGCTTTGAAATCATTCTATTGTGGGTATAGTAGCATTTTCCCTTAGCCTATATCAATAAAATAAAAATAGATTTTTTTTTAAATTTCATTACAATCAATAGGCATATACATCAATAATATTTATGATTATATGTACTTAAATATAAAGTTGTATAAAATCTGTGCTGAAGTTTAATAAAACTTTTCTTGATCAGTTGCAGTTTAGAAAAGCAGAATTTTATAGGTATACCATTTAAAGATGTTAGAATGTCTTCTGCTAGAAACTGTACCTTAGAAAACCCATTATTTGGTCTTCACAAGTTATATAGCAGATCATACTGTGTAAATCAAATCCACCTGTGGATGTTTCGGCGCACATTTCTATGCTCTGCCTTTCCTCTATCCCCAGAGGTTTAACAAGAGTGGAGGAAAGACAGTTTTGATTGTTTTCAGTTACTGAAGAAAGCAGTTTTTCTATGTATTGGGAGGATCAGAGAGGCACTGTGAAACCCAGGGAGCTCCCTTGGCTCCAGGTTTGAGGTCATTGGAGTAGGTTTGTTCTTTTATTTGTGTTTCAGAGCTACATGAAACACCATGACCATCATATTCAACTCTAGTGTTCATGGGGGATAGTTATATATAAAACACAGTACAGGGAAAGATGCTTGCTGCATTTGTAGTGAAAAGTTGAGGAAAAATGTTAAAAATGCTTGGGTCCACCTAAATTGAAACCAACAAATGAACAACAAAAATGCTTATAAATTCATAGTGAAATTGTTCATACTTCTTTATAAATCATAACATATATGTATCAAATGGAATAGATTTAACATACATATTTTTTGCTCTATCATGCTGGGTGTTTTTGTTTGTTTTGTCGTTGTTGTTTGTGTATATGTGTGTGTGGGAGGGTGGTTATACTTTAACAGCTGGGACTTATAAAGCGCAAGAATTTTCCATGTCAGAAACTTAATGGGAATGTAGTGTGTATATTCCTTTTGGGTTTGTAGAAAACCCATATGTTAAAAATAAACATTAATATATCAGACTATTATTACACATTAGATTTATTATCTAGTTGATCTTTCACCAACACTAACTTTCCTTTTTCTTTTCCCTTTATTCTAATATTTTCACCATGTGGTAGATCATTAGAATTTACCTAATTATATTTAAGGTCTTTTGATTTAAAATGCAGTCCACCCATGGACCAGAAACATCCGATTTACCTGGGTGCTTGTTAGAAATGAAGAATTCTATACCTACTGAACCTGCATTTTATCAAGATTTCCTCGTGATTTGAATGCTTATTAAAGTTTCAGAACCAATATTTGGATGTATGCATTAGGTAGCAGTAGATATATCCTAATCCTAGGTTAATTTTTGATCTCTGGAATAAATGTATGCTTTTCTCTTAACCATTAGGTCATAATAACTTCATTGTCATCATATGCAAAGGAAAATCAACATAAATTATTTTAACATTACACTCACCTGTCAGGATCCATACTGTTAACTTAAGAACATACTCTTAGGATTCAGGGAGGGTGAAAAGTATAATTATTTCTAATAGCAGATTGTATCATATTTATTGGTACCTTAATTACATTGCGGTACAACAGAACAAATTTTATCTTTGGAAAGTCTTACGTTTTTATTAAAAATATTTACAACCAGTTGAAGAATATAAATGATAGAATGTCCCTATGAAACTAAGAAGTTCTTTTCAGAATATTTAAGGTCTATGGTATCAGTATTATGCTAAAAACCCTTAAAATAATAGATTAAATACCTGAGCAAATTAAGTCTTTCAAATGATTTTTCATGGGTTATCAACTCCAGATTATGTTGGGTTCACATATAGCAATTTCTTGGTTGATGCATCATGTTGTTTTAATGTATTTATATTATCTATTGTGATCACTTACACCATGATATATATATAATTTTTTTTTCCTCCACACAGACAACTATAAGCTGATTCATGATATCAGGTCTCTCTCATCACACCCAAGATATTGTCTTTTAACCTACATTCATTCTCTTCTAGTTCTAATTTTAGCCCTCTCATCTATACTAATGAAAGGGTAATATGCTAATTAGACTGATAGCCTTTCAGACAAGGCCATGGTGGCAGAGGCTGAAGCAGAGGCAGTTAGTGGTGATCAGACAGGCCGGCAGGTGAGCAGTTAGGAACCAGTGATCCTGGATTGGAGAGGATGCAGTCTGGGCCGAGGGATAACCCTCCCATGTACAAATTTTGTATACTAGGCCTCTAATATAATATAATTGATAAATACTCCCTCTGTCTTTTTTAGCATTTTTTTTTTACTTTGAAATCTTCTATACATTTAACTATTTTTAATTCAGACAAGTAAGTTGGAAAAGGATACCATTTCAACTTTTTTATTAATTATAAGCCTTAATGTGTTTAATAAATATTTTTTCAACATGAACAATTTGCTTTTGGCGGGCTATATATTTTCAACTACATATCAGAGATGCTTTGGATTCTCAGAATAAAATATAAAGTTATATAGAAATTTTCAGATTTATAAAGCTTTTTATAAGAATTTATTATATAATACACAAAGTAATACATATCTTATATTTAAAGAACCTTAATTATAAATAATAACTATGACACTAGCTTCATATTAATGTATTTTATTTTATTCTGTGCAAAAAATGTAGAGAATTTAGTCTTTAAATTGGTATTTTATACTGTTCATATAAAGTTGGTGATGAGTTTTCACTGTCCCCCCATTAAACAAATAATCTCTCATCATATGTATGTATGTATGTGTGTGTGTGTGTATATATATATATTTCAGAGAGAAAGGGAGAGGGAGAAAGAGATAGAAACATCAATGATAAGAGAGAATCACCAGTCAGCTGCTTCCTGCATGCCCCACAGTGGAGATTAAGTCTGCAACCTGGGGATATGCCCTTGACCAGAATCAAACCTGGGACCCTTCAATCCACAAGCTGTCACTCTATCCCCTGAGCCAAACTAGTCAGGGCAAAGGAATACTCAAATTTAAGTAATGAGAGTAGAATTTATATTGCAGAAATATTACGTTGTTTGTGTGTTTTTGAGATCACATAAGTTGTCCTTGATGGTGGTGTTTTCTCTCTGTGTGTGTGTGTGTGTGTGTGTGTGTGTGTGTGTGTGTTCGTGATTTGTGGTACGAACACTTAACATTATATCTGCTTTTTTACTATGCATTTTTAAGAGTTCAGGATCTTGAGTTGTGTGGGTGTGTTTTTTAAATGAATACAAGCAATTGTTTGTTTTAATTTTCAGTCTCTCTGGATCTAATCCATCAACAAATTAATGCAACATTTATTCACTGTCCTTAAAGACATTGGTAGGTAAAAAAGAAAGAGGAGCTGAGTGAATAAGTAATTATCATAGAAGGTATGACAATGCCATAGGAAAGTCTTGATTAGTATAGTCAATCTGTGGGGGCAATTAATACAGCTAGCTTAGAAGATTAAATAGAAATGTATTAGGATGAGTTTTGACAGATGAATCATCTTTTGACAGATCAAGAAAGTTCATACTATATGAATAAAAAATAGTAAAAAATATACTATTTCCAGATCTCATGGTTTTATTTTCCAAGATAATACCATTACTTTGTCCAATAACATGAGAGGTGAATTTTTCAAGATTGAATTATCATTTACCATTTATCAATACCCCTCACTCTGACTATGCCTTAGTTTAAAAATCCTATACCTCCACAAATTCACAGAGATCTAAATGGGGATCAAGTAAAAATATCAGATGGACAAACAGCTTAATTTGTTCAGAATTAGCACAGAATCCATGGAGGGAAAAAGACCTTTCACCCTCCCCCTCTTTTTAATTATAAACTTCATTTTAACAATTTTTTACTGTTACAGAAGCTGTGCTATTTTCATTGCCAGTGTGGTTCCTATGTTTTCTGATAAGATGTTCAGACATCAACAACCTAAAGGAAGTTTTATCTTACATTTCCACTTATTGGGTGGTTTTGTGAAATAACGACTAAGAAAAGAGTCTCTGTTCCCTTTCTTCATTGGGCATAACACATAAAAAATGTAGATAACTATATTAATTAGTAGGTTGTTTAGAAAGAGGCAAATAGCCTAACCGGTTTGGCTCAGTGGACAGAGCTTCGACCTGCAGACTGAAAGGTCCCAGGTTCGATTCTGGTCAAGGTCATGTACCTTGGTTGCGGGCACATCCCCAGTGGGAGGTGTGCAAGAGGCAGCTGATTGATGTTTCTCTTTCATCAATGTTTCTAACTCTTTATCCCTCTCCCTCTCTGTAAAAAAATCAATAAAATATATTTTAAAAAAGAAAAGGCAAATGTAGCTTTAGGGTATTAGCTTTCTCATTAACATCATGCATTTGAACAAGTAGGGAATTGTCAATGCATCATAGAATGAATTGCAAATATATATGAAAAATACTGCAAATTGATACCTTAAATTTTAATCTTAAATATTTTTATTTTTACTTGTTATTATCTTAAAATATAATAATAAACTTCTATTGCAAAAGTTAAAATGTGTCAAATTACTTAAACCACTTCTTTTTTATCTTAAACTTCAGTCATTTTTTTTTTCTCTTTGTAATTAAAAGTGATTGCCTCACTTTAGTCAGTTTGACTCAGTGGATAGAGAGTTGGCCAGTGAACTAAAGGTCCCAGGTTCAATTCCAGTCAAGGTCACATGCCTGAGTTGCAAGCTCAGTCCCCAGTAGGAGCCTTGCAGGAGGCAGATGATCAATGATTCTCTCTCATCATTGATGTTTCTATCTCTCTCTTCATCTCCCTTCCTCTCTGAAATCATTCCTCTTTAGCAATACCACAAAGGCCTAAGAGAGTCATAATAAAAATAGCAACTGAGGTATTTGGGGTGATATTTGAATTCAGAGAAAAGGAAGGAAACAGATTGTGGATGCAGGAACTTATAAGGGATCTAGTTCATAGCAGGCTTTTTAAAATATATGTTTACCTATATTGCCCAAAATTCTATTTGACATGCTAACTTTGTATTGTTTTTTCTTAATAGTTAGGAGTTAGGAATTAGAATCAGTAGAACTTGATTTTATTCTCGCTGATTGCTTGCTCTCTGGTTTGGAGCACAATTTTTGCACCTTGGATCCTTATTTTCTGAAATATATTGCAAGGAGATTCAAATGTACACGAAGGGCTAAGTACTCCATAAATTATAATAACAGTTTTATTATAATCTATATAGGTTATATAACAGTAGTAACAGTAATTGTAGCCATTATTCAAATCTGCAGATAAGTTAATTAAATCCAATTAATTTCTTCCAACATCTGGCTAAGCAAGCTGCACTGAGGAAAAAGAGATATTCTTACATGTTCATTTTTCTTTTTCAAGATATTTAAAGGAGATTAATTTTAGAATTTAAATCCTTCCTACCATGACACTTTCCAAACACTCTAAGAAAGTTAAGGATTTCAGTGAGAAGTTTAGTGATAGAGACAATTATGAGAGTGCCCAGAATAAAATTTATTTATCTCCTAACTTCTCTAAGAAGGTCTTTATTAAACTTATTTCAACCTAGAGTTCCTTAATCTGGGTGTTAAAAATTTACTTTTGACATATTGAGAGATATTGATGAGATAAAGAATTAGCATAGATCAGTTTATCTAAATTATAAACAGCAACAATTTGGGCTGTATTTTAAGTGGGAAGGAAAGTGAAGAAAAATTTTCAACAGAGGGATAGAATAATCTGACCTACAATTTAAAAAATTATTCCAATTAGTATGTAGGTAAATGAGGAAAGCAAAGATAGTGATAATGGTAGTTTGGACCATAGTATATAGCCAAGAAGGTGGTACAGAATGATGACTTTAGGCTATTTATTACATATATAGTAGAGCTGAGATAATATGGCCATTCATGAGATGTGGGGTTGTGGAGGAAAGAGACAATTTGTATCTAACCTTCTTGCTTTTTGGCTTGAATGAAATGGGAAATCCTGGGGTTGGAGGTGACATAGGAGGGGAACTAAGAGTTCTGTTTTAGGCATGAGAAGTTTAAGATGCTCCTTTGACATATAAAGAGAAATGTCAGGGAGGTGGTTTAATTTATGAGTCCTGAGAGGCAGGGAAGATGTAGTTGAAGACATATATTTGGGATTCATTTTTGTACAAGTCAGTGCCCTGAAACTAGATAACTAGGTAGCAATCTAGATAGCATGTGAGAGAAGAGATCCCAGGATAATCCTCTGAGAAAAGCCCACATTCAGTGACAGAGGAGCAGAGCCACAAAAGTAGTCAATCTGGTGAGGGACAAATTTTGGCCAGTAGTGTTCTAGAAACCAAGTGAAGAAAACAGTTTCTGGAAGAGGAAGTCATTATCTAGTAAAATTCCAGTGAGGGTGCATGATGGCATTAAAAGAAAGAGAACAATACTGGCTGGTTTGGCTTAGGGAGGGGCAAGAGCAGGTGAAGCAGGTCAATGGGGAAACAAAGGGTACATTGTCATAGTTTCTACAATAAAGATAAATACAAAATAATCCAATTTGTTGTAGATTATTCATTTATTTATTTTTATCTTTTATTTTTTAAATAAATCTTTATTGTTTAGATTATTAAAATTGTTCCTCTTTTTTCTCCCCATAGCTCCCCTCCAACTGGTTCCCACCTCAACCTCTGCCCTTCCCCCCCGCCACTGTCCTCATACATAAGTGTACAGTTTTGTCCAATCTCTTCCAGCACCCCCACACTATTTCTCCCCAAGAATTGTCTTTTCCCTTTCTATGCTCCTGATTCTATTATATTTACCAATTTATTCTGTTCATCAGATTTTTTATTTACTTGATTTTTGGATTTACTTGTTGATAGATATGTATTTGTTATTCCTCATTTTTATCTATATTTTTTTCTTCTTCCTCTTCTTAAAGAATACCTTTCAGCATTTCATATAGTACTCGTTTGGTATTGATGAACTCCTTTAGCTTTTTCTTATCTGTGAAGCTCTTTATCTGACCTTCAATTCTGAATGATAGCTTTGCTGGGTAGAGAAATCTTGGTTGTAGGTTCTTGCTATTCATCACTTTGAATATTTGTTGCCACTCCCATCTGGCCTGCTTAGTTTCTGTTGAGAAATCAGCTGACAATCATATGGGTGCTCCCTTGTAGGTAATGAACTGTTTTTCTCTTGCTGCTTTTAATATTGTCTATTTGTCTTTTGCTCTTGGCATTTTAATTATGATGTGTCTTGATGTGGTCCTTTTTGGATTCTTTTTGTTTGGGATTCTCTGTACTTCCTGGACTTATAAGTCTATTTCTTTCACCAGGTGGGGGAAGTTTTCTGTCATTATTTCTTCAAATAGGTTTTTAGTATCTTGCTCTCTCTTCTTCTGGCACCCCCATAATTCTGATGTTGGTACACTTGAAGTTGTCCCAGAGGCTCCTTACACTATCTTCATATTTTTGAATTCTTTTGTCTTTTCTGTTGGGTGTTTTTTTACTCCTTTGTATTTCAAATCTTTGACTTGATTCTTGCAATCCTCTAGTCTGCTGTTGGATTTCTGTATATCTTTTTATTTCATTCAGTGTATGCTTAATTTCTAGTTGGTCCTTTTTCATGTCCTTGAGGTCTTGCTAAATGTATAGGCCTTTTCTAGAAAATTCTTGAAAAACCTTATAACCTTGGTTTTGCTATCCAGTCACTTGCTATCCTCTATTTCTTTCATTTGTGACCTGTTTCTTTGTTTCCACATTTTCATTGCTTCCCTGAATTGATAGAGTGGCTTTGTGTGCTAGATGTCCTATTTGGCCCCATGGCTCAACCTCCCCAGTTATCTGAGGTGGACACTTTTGGTGCACCCCTTTGTGAGTTATGTGCACAGTGTTGTTGTAGTTAAGCCTTGATTGTCGTTGGTATTACTGGGAGGAATTGACCTCCAGGCCAATTGGCTGTGAGGATCAGCTGTGTCTATGCTGGGAGAACTGTGCTTAAGACATCGTTATGAGACAAGACTTGCAGAAGCCTCTGTGGTCAGCTTGGATGGGGAGGAATCTCAGGGCAGAGCAGACAGCAATGGCTTCTCATCAGCCCTGCCCTAAAAGGCCCCTGGGTTTCAGTGTCCCAAGGTAATTGCTGCAAGCACATCTGAGAGAAAGCCACCCTTGAGTTTTGCCTGCTGCCAGTCTAGTTTTTCCCTGAACGAATCTTGGTCCCCAGAGTCTCGCCCCGAACTGGAGTTCAGAGCCGTCAGGAGCTTTTGTCTCCCTCCCGATTGAGAAAGCCAGCCGCGTACTCAGTTGCCAGCCTTCTCCATGCATGCACACCTTGTTACCTCTGCCTCCTGCAACTCCTCTGAGTCTCAGTGTGCTTTTCTCTTTCCTTCTTGTTGTAGAATTTCCACTCATCCAGCCTTCCTGTGGTTCTGGATGATGTCTGTTTTGTCTTTTAGTTGTAGTTTTGAAATTGTTGTGAGCGGCAGCATTTTAGGTATTTACCTATACCGCCATCTTGGTTTCTTCCTCCAATTTGTTGTAGTTTTTCATGTCCTACATTTTTAAGCACTTGTATCTATGTTCCTTTGTTGACTGTAAAAGATACAGCTCAATTATAGTGTCCCTTCATCTTTCTAAAATTAACCTGCATTTCTCTGATTTTATACCCACTTACAGAGCTGACACACTCACTGTTATTCTTACTCTTTGTTAGATATTTTTATGGAATTTTCACTTTACATTGCCACCATGATGATATTACTATAAAGATTCAATGCTATTCCATCTTAACAACTTAAACATTATTTTAATCTCCAATGTTTGCAGTGGTCTTCACATTCATTTCACAAACATTTTTTTTTAATGACATCCTTTATCTACCTGTTTTTCTGTTCTCTCTTAAACTTCTTGCAATATGACTTTTCTCTGCAATTCTCCTGAAATTGCTCTGCTTAATGACACCAAATGTTTTCTTAAACACTGGAACCAGTGACTTTTTATGATTATTCTTTCTATGCAGCTCCTTTAAGTAGGAAGTTGAAAAAAATTTATTTGCACTATTTGCAAGTTTGATTTACCATGACTTAAATTTCAATAATAAATTCCCAGGAGCTCCTCTTTTGACTTAAGCTTTTCAGAGACCCTAGTTTGAAAGCCACTGATACAGAAAACAAGTATTATGTTAATGTCTTTTACAGAGGACAGCACCCAAGTTAAAGGCCAAGCTGACTGTCTCTGGCATCCGACACATCTCCCACTGTTAAATTCCCCATTAATTTGAAATTGATTTTTAGTAATTAAAATCACAGTTATATTAGCCTTTTGACACAAATTTAAAATGAAGAGCTTTAACTTTATAAACAGTAAAGCTTACTGCAATTGATGGTGCTAAAAGGTAACAATACAACTCTATAAACACAGTTGAGTTTCTATCCCTGAACATGAGCCAGCATCATAATCTACTTATCAGTGAGAAATGTTCAGGGAGTGTGAAATTCAATAAGACAAGCCAAAGAAAATTAATTCAGACCTGCTTCAGAAATGCCAATTGACCTAATCTTCCCAATCTCTTAATTCTGAAGGTAAAAAGAGCAATAGGTAGAAAAGCCTAGGGAGGTAATCATAATAATATAAGTCTTTGGAGCATCTTAGAATCAGCTCAGCTCCTAAAGACCAACCAGAGAATTTCAAATAGTTATTTTAAATGTGTATAGGCCATGCAGAGTCTTACAGGTCAAAAGCAAAAAATCTAAAAATCAATACCAAAAAGTGAATTAGGGAACTTAAAGACATAAATGATGTTGATTTAATACAAGAGACTCTTGGAGTTGGAGGAATCTTGTAATAATAGCAGAACCATGTCTTTCAGTCAGTTATACCAGACCCCCACAGTGAGCTTCACCAGCAGATTTGGAGATAATAAAAGCTTTGAATCACAATACTTATAAAACAGTATAACTGTAAATGATATTCCTGAAAACTAATGCCAGTTACACAAAAGTACAGATTGTGTTTGTGAGTTAAAGTTTATAGGCATTAAGCCTATCCATTCTTTCATTCTCCAATTAAAAAGAATAAAGCAGAAAGCATTTGTCAAAAAGAGATGAAACTGAATCTAGGAAGTATTATAGATTGTTAAAGTGCCTTTCAATATACCATACTTAAATATTTATTTACTCTTCCAAATAATCATTTTTATAGAAATAACCTAAGCAATAATTTCAACTGGTGGTTTAGAAATTTAAAAAATTCTAAATTAGGAGGCTGACCATAAATACATGCAATGTGTAGAGTTTTCTTGGGTATACAAAATATAGACTAAACTATTTTGATAAACCATAGTTTCAAGTAAGTATTACAATTATTATTTGCTTTTCTATTCTACTTCCCCCTTAACCTTAACTTTGAAATAGGGTTTTAAAAGATAAATGATAGAAACAGATTCCTAAGATAAGTAATGGGGACATAGCCAAGAAACTGGGCAGAAATGTTTTAACCTGGCTTCATTTTCTTAAACAAGTTTCTCTAAAATATATCAACTCTTGGTTAAAACCTATCAGTGAAATAAATACTTTATGAACAATTATCACAAAATGTCTCCTGCTGATTTTAGCTTTAATTCTAATAGAAGATTAAAGGCAAAAAACAAACAAAAAAACAAAACCAAAACAAACAATTAGGATATCAGCAATTATTATAATTAATGCAAAGTAAAAAACAAACTAACAGAAGTTAACACTAGAAATCTGTTTTTGCTTAAGCCAGTTTGTTAGGATATAGTTCCTGAAGTCTTTATTTAAGGTATAATCTAGTTACTTTTATAAGGGCCTTCACAGTCATTGAGGAGTTGAATAGTAAACAAGCTTTAGTTAATGGCCTATACATAGATTGCTATAGATCAATCATAGACATTGACTCTTGTGGCAAGCACTTTTAGCACTTTTACCTACTTAAACCCCAGTAATCCTATTATAAGTACCATTCATGCAGATGCTTAAATAAATAAAATTTCTACATGAACAGTTTTGTCTGACAGTTCTGAAAGTTAGTACTGCCTTTGACAATTACTATGAGTATTAGAAAATAACTAGTTGCTCTCTAACATCAGTTTTCTGCAAAATAAGAATACACTACTTACCTCATAGGAGCTAAAGGAGACAAACTCACTACAGTGTCTGGGATACAGTACTATATCCACTTACGACTTCATGGCTCAGAAGTGTATTGTGTGATTACTATGTACCACAACTGTGTTTAATTTGGTACATGGGTATAAATACACAATTATGTTTAAAATGTCATGTATGTCTGGGGGATAAAAATTAAGCAAGCCTTGAATTGTGTGTTTCTGGTAAGGATAGAATACCAAGGTGTTTTATGCCAGGGTATCTATTTTCACTCCATTGGAAAATTTTTATCTCTCATGAAGTTTTTTGAGGAATTTAAGAATTAAATTATATCTGTAAATCTTTACTCAGTGTCTGGTACAAAATAACCATACAATAAATGCTGCCTAGTATTAACACACTTCAGAGGAGATTTAAACATCTAAATACAATAAGACTTAACTGGGAAAATGGAGTGGAGATGATGCAGGAAAATGTAGCAGTATGTGCAAAGACCTGGGTGAGTGAGAATGGCACCTAGAGCAGCTAAAAAGATAGGGCATGCTATGGCATCAAGTAACAAGAGCAAAAGAGATAGAGTTCAATGCTCAAGCTATATGAAGGCTACTCTTAAAAGTATAGCCATTATTCTAAATTATAGTAGAAAATCACCATAAGTTTTTAATGTAACAAGTTGACATAATCAAATGTAGAAGAAACAGTGGTAAGAAACATGTACTGTATATTATAATGAACAGCATTGGCTTGCAATATCTCTTTTAATCCTTCCAATGTGAGATATTAATTGCCTTCATTTTACAACTTAAGAAATCGAGACATAAATAAATAATTTATCCAAGATCATACAACTATGCTAATGAAAATAAATTCTAATTTAATTTAGCTTGACCTTTAACTTCTATGATACATTTCTTTCCCATCTTAGTGATCTTAGCAAGATTTCTCTCAGTGTACAGAGAAAATTGGAGTTGGCAGCAGTAAGAATTTAAGAAAAAATATCACGTGGACTAAGACAATGGTAGTGAGATAAAAAGAAAAGGACAGCAGATTTGAGAGAAATTTAGAGTCAGTGGTGTTTGCTATCTAATTATATATTGTGTTTTCATGGAAAGGATGATTCAAAGATGACCTCTAGATGTATTGCTTCTCTTTATTGAGCTAGGGAATACCAGAAGAAGACTGATTTTAGGAGTGGAGGTTAGACATCAAATTTTAATTTAAAAAGCAAGTCTAAATTCTGAAAGTAGTAGTTCAAAAATTAAGCTTAGTATGACTTATGAGTATTCATAGAAATAATAAAGGCACTTATTGAATGCTTACTATGGACTGGATACAATATTCCTTATTAGCAATAGATACTTTAATTATTATAACAACCTATAAAAAAAGTGTGATTGTTATTCCCATTTTTAGAGATGAAGAAACTATGACTATGAGAGATTATATAATACTCATGGTAACTCAGTTGTACTACTGCCTTTCATCTCAACAAATCAGTGTCACATTTTTTTTCTTTAATTATTTTTTTTGTAATGAAATCACAGTAGTATCTTGTGAGGGTTGACAAAAGTATCCTTACACGCTCTTAAAAAAGGCATTGCCTATACTAGTACAATTGAGAAGTTCCTCAAAAGAACCAGATGTGTAATAGGATAGATAGGGGTAGATAAAGCGGGGAAATAATCTATTCTTACATAATGTTGCAGTATAGATATATATTTATTTTTGCTTGGTCTAGAAATATTAGTATTTCAGGAATAAATGAAGCTAGGTGGTGCTTGCTGTCAGTTGAAGCATTCCTAAATATGTTTTTCAGTCCTAATAGAGAGTCTCCTTTATTTTTGCTTTTATTTCTGAAAACCATTCAAAAGATGCTTTAACAATAATGCTTTGATAGTAGAATGATTTTAGTTAAAAACTTTAGCATTGAACTGGAAGTGCCTTTTGTGGAAGAGAAAATAAATGAAGAGAGTGGGCAAGGGGCTTGTGTGGAGATCCGGGCAGATCATCTGGTTAAGCATGGGGGACTGGACCTGAAAAGATTTGTGGGACCCGAGCAATTTGCTTTATGCTGGCAATAATTCCTTACTTCCTTCATTAACTTTCTCTGCATCACCGCTCTTTCTGAGTTTATCCTTTTTAATGAAATATCCATCTCTGTCTTTACATTTTAGACCTTGGAAGAGATTGAAACTAGTTTTCTCAGCTGGACCCACTCACTAGCTAGAGGCCAACTTTGTTTCCAAGTAAGATTCCATGTAATTTCCCCCATTAGGCATTTGTTTCATTGTCTTCATGAGAGCAATAAAACGTATCAGCTAGCTCAATCAAACACATCAGCTGGAAACATCTTCCTGCTGTGCAGGAAAGAAAGAAAGAAACAAACAAATAAAACACTTTCTCTGAATTTGTTGCTAGAACAGTCTAAGTCTGTTGTTTAAACATTAGCCATGGTTTCTATGTCTGCATATTTGTGTATTCCTAAAATCTACGATCTAGTGCAGGCATTTTATTGAAGTACTATCATAATTCTTTATAGTTAGTTTAAGGCATGGGATTGGAGGTAGGAGTTTTAAGTGAATTTGAGACCTGTAGAAGTAAGTACTTTATAACCAATTTAACTAAATACACTCTTTCCAGAAACAATTAAGTTTCCATTCTTATTCTTAGACAAGGAAAATGTATTTAAGATACCCCTTTCACTCATTTTTGACACTCCCTGAACCTTGGTTGGGAGGATGCGGGAACCTCTTTCCATGTCCCGCGTGGTTCAGGGTTCACAGTTCAGGGTTCGGGTTCTGGAGGAGGTGGCACGCAAACGAAAAGAGAGACTAGAAAACATTAATTTGGCGATATTGGGGGGCCAGGCAGGAGCCTTCCTCTAGTGGAAAGGACTGCCACCTCCCTTTGGCCTTGCCATCCCTTTTATTCAGGTTTTTGGGATACACCCTTTGCCCTGAAGCAGGCAATTCCAGTAACAAGTAGATTATCTTTATCAGTAAGGATTTACATGATTATTTGGTGGGGAAGTTCTTTTGTCTCAATTAGATAGGGAGTGGCTCGCTTTGACCTTTCAGAGCTTCAAGGTTGACCAGCCTTCCGGGTTCCTCATCCACTTTCTATTAGTGAGACAATTATTGGTTTCCGGCAGGAGGATCATTGGTATCAGTGGTACCCTGAGCAATGTGAAGTGAGGGTTTAGGTGGCAACTGATGTGGAAGTAGAAAGCTGCTCTCACCTCAAATAACCATCTACACACACACACACACACACACACACACACACACACACACTGGGTACTAATCTGTATGTATGTCAACATATGTATTATATATATGTGTGTGTGTGAAAAATCTTTATATTTTTCATTTTATAGCCTTGTTTATTTTAGGCTCTATATGTGGTGCTCTCATGGGTAGTTAGGGTGATTTATGTGTGAGAGTTCAGATAGTTTGCCATCAGGATGATTTACTTATAATGAATCTTGGTTTGTGGTAGATAAAAGCCAATCAAGACCCCTTTATTTCTGGTGTTTTGAAAGATACTTTTTTTTTAATATCTTTATTGATTTCAGAGAGGAAGGGAGAGGAAAAGAGATAGAAACATCAACGATGAGAGAGAATCATTGATTGGCTACCTCCTGAACATTCCCCTATGGGGATCCAGCTCACAACCCAGGCATGTGCCTTTTACCAGAATCCAACCTGGGACCCTCAGTCAACAGGCTGACACTCTATCCACCGAGCCAAATGAGCTAGAGTGAAAAGATACTTTTTAAATAATAATAATTACTTTGAATCATTAAAAGGCTAGTTTCTCTGAATAATATTGTTAATTTCTCAGGCAGAAGCACTGTATTGTCTAATCTGAGAATATCACTAAAGACATTGAGTCCAATAACAGGATGCTGGCTTGTACCCATCTCTGGATATAGTATGCAAAATCAAGTTTCCCTGCAACTTTACAAATGATGGAAAAGCCTCTTTATCATAGACATTTAGTTTTGTTTAGATAAAATCAATGAACAAGGAGTTTTATGACATGAAAGTTGTTTAATTTGTTTTTAAAAATTACAGTGACATTTTAAAGATAAGTTTGACATTAATAAATAAGTGGGCTTTGCCCGGGTCACTCAGTTGGTTAGAGCATAATCCCCTATGTCCAGGTTGTGGGCTTCATCCCCCAGTCAGGATTTTGTCTTCCTTCTATACCCTCTATGTATGTATGTATGTATGTATGTTTGTAGCTAACTATTATCTAGATATCTGCTTCCAGTAGCATATTTAAAAATTAATATTTTATATACAAGTGTATGTGTATAAAAGAGATATTAAACTTTCTCATTAATTATTATTTTAATATAATCAATGTTTTTAATGCAGGCCATATGGTCTGTGGGATGTTAAAGATGTTTTAAATTTGTCTTCCATCTAAAAAGTAAAATATTATGAATAAATTAATTATAAAGTATAATATCTATAAATTATGTGGATTGCTCATTTTTGTTTTTTGCCTGCTTTAATGGAGAGTTACATTTGAAAAACCTGTCATTTAAGTTGTTGAAAGAGTAAAATTTTGATTTTGTACAAAAATGTCTTTAAAAAAGCACAAAAAATTCATGTATGCAACTCTACAGATATGTCTCTTGGAGGAAGTTTATGGCTTCATAGGAGGGTGGTGGGGTAGTTTTATTTTTGTCTTATAGCTAGAGGCACAAAACAGCATTTTCTGCCTATAGAAGTACTTAGAATTTGAAATTCAAAACATATCAGGCACACATTTTTTGCTGCCTTGCTAACAGACTTTCTAGGGTCATTTTCTTCTAAGTACAGTTAAATTTTTTTCTCTGTTGAACTGAAGTATGTACCAGAGGCTCTTGGGATTTAAGTTCATCATTCTAGACTTTTATCTAGAGCAGGTAGCTTAAGTGAATTTTCCATCTTGTGAAACTTTAGCTGTGAGGCCCCAGCGGGGAAAATGAGCTAAATCCTGAGAGATGCTCCAGAAGTCCCCACATTGTGAATCAGGGTCACAGCTGGACAAAATATATATAATTTGCTGATCTTAAAGGATATATCCTTCAAGGGGCTAAGCTGTATACCCCTATATTTTCTGCTTTGCTACTTTTCACAGAAAGGTGGATTTAATATTTATACTTGTTAGGTGATATAATTTTCTACACTGCATAAAACAAATTGTATTTTTATAAAACAAATTGCAAATTCTATTTGTTCAAGATCGCTATGGAAAGAAAGCCTTAAAGTGAATAGTTTTCAATCCCCTCATTTCCTGCTTCAATTTTTTTGTCTATCTCTATAAGGTAGACATAATGGTTTAAATTTTCTTTCCTTTGATTTATTCTTAATCATACATTTTTTATTATTATTTTATTGTTATTATTTTGAGTTTAATGAGCTGTGAGTACCAGAGTTGCAAAGAACTTGAAGCACTTTTTGCTTTTTAGATTTTAGCTGCTTATAGCTGCAAAGGTATGCGTTTCTGCCTAAGGTCTTAGTACAGACCATGCATCTATTTTATTAGGCTTTTCAGTGTTTTAAATTTTAATTAGCTGCCAATATTTAACAACTAAGAAATGTGTACTTCCCTAGACTATTTGAAAGAGCTTGTACTACCACCCCATTCTTAAAAGTCCACAAAAATTTTCTAGAATCGAGTCCCAGCTACCAAATTACAGATAGCAGGCTCCCTCAAATTTGAATGATTCCTACCACTGCCTATTATCCCCATCACTTGAGACCAAGTATCTATTGCTATTTTTCACCTTACTCCCATTTAGTTTCACTTATCCTATCTAATAAAAGAGTAATATATAAATTGACCATACCTCTGCTATACCCACAAGCCATGCCCACCAGCCAATCAGAGCAAGTATGCAAATTAACCCAACCAAGATGGCTACAGCCACAGAGAGAGCAGGAGGAGGTTTGGGTTGCCCCTGGCGATAGAGGAAGCCAAGCTTTCTGCACCCTAGGCCTCCACTTAAGGCAACAAAGTTTCAATGGCTGTGTGATCAGAAGGTTAGGCTCTGCTCAGGCTACAAAGTTTCAATTGTAGAAGATAAATAAATACCAGATACCAGGGCCTCTGCTTGGGTTGCCAGTGGTATGATCTGCCTGCAAACCACCACAAACTCCTAGCCCAGGCCACCCTGAACCCCAAGGGAACACCCACCCTGACCTGGGAAACCCTTCAGAGCAAACCAACTGGTCCCCACCCATGCAGCAGGCCTCTATCCTATCTAATAAAAGAGTAATATGCAGATTGACCTTCACTCCAACACACAAGATGACTGACCCCATGTGGTCAAAAGATTCTGCCCCCATGTGGACACAAGATGGCCACCACAAGATGGCCAGCAGGGGAGAGCAGTTTGGGGGAACCAGGCCTGCAAGGGAGGGCAGTTGTGAGTGATCAAGCCTGCAGGGGAGGGCAGTTAAGGGTGACCAGGCCAGCAGAGGAGGGAAGTTGGGGTTAAGCAGGCCTGCAGGAAAGTGCAGTTAGGGGTGACCAGGCCTGCAGGTGTGGGCAGTTAGGGGTCACCAGACCTACTGGGGAGAGCAGTTAGGGGCAAACAGGCTGGCAAGAAAGGAGTTAGGCATCAATCAGGCTGACAGGGAGTTGTTAGGGTGTGATCAGGCTGGCAGGCAGAAGCGGGTAGGAGCAATCAGGAATGCAGGCAGGTGAGCAGTTGGGAGCCAGCAGTCCTGGATTGTGAGAGAAATGTCCGACTGCCCATTTAAACCCAATCCAGGTAGGTGTGTACATCCCTCAAGGGGTCCCCGTTTGGAGAGGGAGCAGATTGGGCTGAAGGACACCCCCTGCCCCGTGCATGAATTTCATGCACCAGACCTCTAGTTTGCTATAACTGCCTGTTCATTTTAGTCATTTCAGTTTTCTGCTCATTTTATAGGAAGAGGATAGATGTTACAAATTTTCTGTCAAGTCTTATGAATGAGTATGTGCTGCCTGGAGAGATGTATTAAGAATGATGCTAGGGCTCTGTCTGGCCTCAGCAGGAAAACAGGCCTTCAAGAATTGCACTATCTGTCGGGGGTGTGAGAGCAATCATACCAGACATAGTTGACATACACTTGAGATGAAGGACAACCAGGTTGCCAGAAATAGTCCCATTTACAGCAATTTTTTTTAGAGAAGCTGATGTTTACTTAACTTTCGCCCTCTCCCCCCCATCCCCCTTCCTCAGTTCCACCCCAGATAGATTAACACACTCAATTAGGCTTGTAGTAATCTAGTTAGATTACTTAATTACAAGATATGAAACTGAGATTCAATGTCTCCTCTGTTGTGTAAATAAGCAGCAAGTTTGCCTGGAATAGTATTATTACAGCCATTGGAAGCGAAACAGAGGTTTTGGGGACATTTTTCTTTTTCTCAAACACATTGACACACACAATTGTTGGTTTAGTAGTTAGCCCTAGTTTACAGATATAAAATTGGAAACATTCATATTTTCTTAGAGCAGCCGATGAAATCCAGATACCTGTAGCAGATAACTGGGTGCTAAGAGGAGAGACCTGTTACAGAAATCAGTTCCACTGCTCTCATTTATTGAAGACTGATGTGTCCATCCTGCTTCTAGATATGCTATAAAGGTAATCTCACCACTACAATTTCCTCATTTGTAGGAAAGCAACATAATCATCACTTTATAGAAGAGGAAATATAGGTTCTGTGGCCTTGGGTAATACATCCAAGGTCACAAAACTAATAAGTCATTGAGGCAGGATTTAAATCTTGAGGAATAATTACTTCAATGTCTTGTTTTCACATACTAGACCATTAAAGGTTTTGGTTAAGATATGTAATAAAGCCAGGATGAAATCACATTAGCAAAGATAAATCACTGCCCTTACAATTTCTCCTAGGTTTAGGTGGTGAGATTTGGGATGGAATCAGAGGCAGCTCAATGATTTGGCTCAGAACTCTCAGTTTCAGTTCTGACACATATGGAAGAAATATATCAACTTCAAACAATATTGAATGGATGAGATTGACAGTTTTAATGATTGGTAACAACTTAACACCTACAAAGTCTTCTGCTGTTAAGAGGAATAGAACACCAAGATCCACCCTCAGCTAGAAAAATCAACTGTTACCCTCATTTTAAGTTTGACCCCAATTTGTAAATACTTATGATTTTGTTTGCTTAATGTAGATATTCTATTTTCATTTTGTCTTTTACATATGGTTTGGGTTGGAGTGCATACACTTAGTAGAAAAATCATTCACTAATAAAATATACTTGAAGAAAAATGAAAATAAAAGTGACAAAAATCACTCAGTTAGAATATTGAACCAGTTTATGGTAAGTGGTTTTTGGTATGGACATTTAACATTGGAGAGATATGTTAGCTATATTTACTATAGGAGAAATAAGTTACGTGGGACTGAAGAGGTCAAACTTCATGCCATCACCCTTAAATAGTTTAAAGAATGTGGGAATGATATTTCTCCCTTAGTCATGATTACATATGCTTTTACAATATCCCATAGTTCTCATTTCTTCCTTTGATAAATATATTTCAATATGCATCCCCATGATTATTATAACATTTTGACATTATATTGCCGAAGTTTGATTGGTAAAAGAGGACTCCTCCTAGAGCACCATTTCCTCTTTCATATGAAATGGTATGTCTCACTTTAGACTTGTCATTCTTTCCAAACAGTCACTCTCATATTTGGCATAGAAATAGTCCTTTTACCATGAATTTTATCCAATTGTAAGTAATTTTTAGCAAATATATTTTGAAACCTTATGTCAAATGCAGTTCTTCATGTTAGGAAAACCATCATCACTTCACTCACAAGCAGACAGACAGTCATGGACTGTCTACAACAGTGTTATGTGTGACCATTTCTTTATGGTGGCCATTAACTAACTATGTAAGTTTTAAACCTTCTTACTGAAGCATTACCTTCAAATAAATACACTGAAAAGAACTTTGCAAAAGAATGTGAATAAAAGTAAAACTGGTGTTTTCACAATGCTTTAGCACCAGTACTTCTGAAAACATAACACAGCTATTGTCCTCAAAGAATGTATCTTCAAGTATAAGAGACCAGCCTATAAACAGCAGATGCCAATCACATAATAAATAATGTAAGAAAGGAACAGGATTATAACAGATGCTCTGGGAGTATACAGGAATATACTTAATCTAGTCCTGAAATTTGGGGAATTGGATGTGTTGTCAGCATTATCATTCAACAAAGTGAAATACAGCAGAAAAAATAATCAAGTTCATATTTCAACAATGAATTAATTGGACAAAAATATAGAAGAGGAAAATGAGAGTTAAAATGATTAGTTCACTTGCCCAAGATCTCTTAAATGGTTAGTAAAAGCTTTTATTAATGCAATCATAGAAAGTGTCATTTAAAAATAACTTGTTAGGAGAACACATAGATACTTTGTTAAATTTCTTTTTTCAATAGCACAGAGTTGCTAAGATTCTCTATGAATTACACTGAATTTTCAATAAATTCATAGTTCTTGCTTCATATTTGCATTCTTGGCTTTCATGTCAAATACAGTCATCTATGTGACAAAATAGCTGTGGTCTCCATTCATAAAGAATCATTTCTTTTCTGCAATGATTACCAGTATATCAATGTTAATGGGGGTAGTCCTCTCTATCTCAAGAGCTTACGATGTTCTGTGAAAGTGTGAGGAGTAGGGAAGAGCGGATAAAACATATATATTAATAATAACTTGTTCAACAAACATTTATTAAATACCTATTGGAACTGTTGCTCATTTTTAGGGATACTAAAATGATCCAGACTTACTCATGAAAGGTGCCCTAAAAGTCATTTTTGAAAATGTTGTAAAAATTCAGAGAAATTTGAGCTCATTCAAGTTAGAGATAATAAAAGTTTCAAGATTAAGATAGAATTTTAAAAGAATCTTGAGCAATGCTTGACAATTTTTAGTGCTTTTTTTGTATTATTTTCTTTTGCATTCTCAATTCCTTCTTTTTAGAGTCACTGAAGTCCTTTTTAGTATTCTTGGTGTAGACCTATTTCTCTCCTCATTATTTCCTCTTCTTCCTTGCTTATTTCCCATGGTTATGAACATTCTGTATCAGCTTTTAGAATCAATGTTCTTGAACTATAGCAATATAAGATAGTGATAAGATGCAGAGGCTCAGCAAGGAGATTATATATTGAAATCATTTCCAAATCAGATATTTTACATTAGAAGAAGGCTGCAAGAATAAAGGTTTTGTCACAACTTGTCATAAATGGGAATACAGATTGCCACTTGCTTTGGATAACAAGTGATTTTTCTAGTGAAGTTGTCTGCAACATGGTTGCCTTTATCAGTATTTTCTCTTCTCTCCTGGCATTGTATATGTCATTTTTAATATGAGCTTTTGTTATCTATTGCATGAAGCAAGCAATTTATTTCTGCATGAAATAGCAGGGATGTGACCTCAAGCTTCTAAAGACAGCTCTGTCTCCTTTTCATTTTTTCATGGGTATATTGTATTGCTTTTTGACTATTCCATATGAATCTAAATTCCTCTATACATTAATGTTAATACTTGAGCTAATAAATTGGATTATAAATATAACTCCAGACATCTGATCTATTCTAAGCCTGATCTGTTCAGTAGCACAACAATACTGTTACGGTATAATCATGAAGAGAAGAAAAATTTAGATGAAATGGAGCTGAGAAACTTCAGCCTATTTGAAAGACTGTTGAAAAGAAATTGGAAATGGATAGATGTCAAAACTCGGCCTCAGTCTGTTATTTAAAGCAAGTAACTTAAAATGTTGATTTTCCTGCCACAGGGAAATGTCAACACTTGTAAAGAAAAAGATATTGACTTAAAGCAAATGAGTTAGAAGGCTACATCAAAAGCTTTCTATGGTTAAGTGAAAGCTTGATGAAGAGTGGCTTTTCTCCTTATGAAACTGTAAATTTGACTTTATGTACTAGAGAGTTATGTATGCAGTCCTTATGAAAGCCTGATATTGTTCTTATTGTACTTATCACATTTTAAATCCTCAAAACCACACTATTAAGTAACATAATTATTATGCTCCTCATCTATAATAATAAAAGCATAATATGCAAATCCATTGAACAGCAGAACGACCATCTGGATGACCTTCTGGGCAACCACGCTATGACATGTATTGGTGCCAGGCCACCCAAGAAGGGTGCGATACAATTGGTCATGGGGCCCTGCCATTGCCCCAATGATCACCCTGCAAAGTGAGGCCCAGACCGCCCTTTGCGGGGCCATCGATGGGGCAGCTCTGCAATCGATCACCCCAAAGAGGGATGGCCAGGCCACAGGCAAGCGACAGTGGCAGGTGTGTGGGGCCAGCCAGCAATCACCCCACAAAGGGAGGCCCAGGCCAGCTAAGTGATTACACCCCATGCCTATCGCCAGCAGAGGGAGGCAACTGATGGTGGGGGAGTGTGCAGAGGGTGCAGTGCCACACAGATGGCTAGCATTGGAAGTGACAGGGGCAGGGCCAGCTGCCAGCAGCCTGGGGAAGTGAAGCCCAGATAGGCCCTAATCACCAGCCAAGTCCCTAGGGATCCTACCCAAAAGGTACTGGATTGCAAAAGGATGCAGGCCAAGCTGAGGTCTCCCCTCCCATGAACAAATTTTGTGTACTGGACCTCTAGTTTTAAATAAGGGGAAATAGAACACCAAAAGGCTTAAATAATTTGCTAACAACTATGCAGTGTTAAATAGTAAAAATAGATTGAAACCTGTATAGTCTGGCTCTATATCCTCTCTGCTCTTAAATATTTTTTTAAACACGTATAGCCCCATTTGAGGGCAAATAATGTAACCTAAATATTTTATACTTGAACTGGACAAAAGATTACAAAATTACAGTGAATACTTCTGATTGTATTACTTTAAGATAGAATAAGAAAGAGTAAGTATTGTTCTAAGAAACTGGAATTGAATAATTTAATTTCTAATGGCACAGTGTAAAGAAACCTTACTTTTCAGTGACCATTTTTCTAAATGTATGCAAATATTAATGTAATACAAAGACCTTTCCCAAGGTTAGTTTACCAAAGAAAATGTATTTTCCAGATAATGGAAATAATAGTAAAGTTGTAGTCTATTAGGCAGAAATTCAGTCAGAGATAAACATGAACTTTGCCCTCTCATTATAGGCTATTCTTTTGCAATATCATACATTTTTTTAATCCTGATAGAGAAAAAAATAACTTTATTTTTACTATTATCACTATCAAATACTAGTATAACTTAGAAAGAGCAGCACAACCAAACAATGAAAACAAAGCAAAGGACAAAATCCTTATTGATCATGCTGTAGATGAGTCTAATAAAATAGACATTTACATTTGACAGGAAATATCAATTATGTTGTGTTACCAAACTAAAACAAATAAATTAGGCTCATTATACTCATACTGGTACATACTCAAATATATAATTTTTATGATATGAACCTGAGTTTTCAAAGAGATTAAGTGACCGTTTATGGTTTTATAGTGTAGAGAAAGTAGGCGCCAGTTCAAAGGGATGACATAAATCCTGAGACTGTCCATATGTTATAAGTGGGATGCCTTCTGTGTCCCCAACAGTGGGAACAGGAATTTCCTAAAGGCCTAAGGAGATGTGTTATGGAAAGTATTATTGAAGATTTAAAATTAATGGAGTTTCCCTCCAAGATCCCATCTCCCTCTGTTCAGCAGAAAAAAAGTCCATCTATATCCTCAGCAGGGCTAAAATCAAAGCCACTGCCTGCCCAGAGCCTTCACTCCATATTAAAGTCTAGTTCAGTCTAGCATCAGGTTAGCTTAGCTTGTGTTCCCATTGTGTGTGGGGTAGTATGACCATGGGCCATGGAGATGCTAAGGCCACATGGCTATGTAGGTGCACAGGCACAAGCAGGTCATAGGTTAAATAAGAAATAGGAGCAGAAGAGCAAATAAGAGCAAGCAAGAGAGCCCACCAGCATGGCTCAGTGGTTGAGCTTCAATTTATGAAGCAGTTCAATTCCCTGTTGGGGCACATTTGGTTTGGGAGCTCAATTCCCAGTGTGGGGCATCAGGGGGCAGCCGATCAATGATTCTTTCATTATTGATATTTCTCTCTCTCTATCCCTCTCCCTTTCTCTGTGAAATCAATAAATTTATTTTTTAAAAGAGCAAGCTAGGGAGAGGGAATCCTTTGGGTATTAAGTATTTCCAAATTTTCACAGGCTTGTATTGGAGTCGACCCTTCTAGTCAATGATCTTTATTCCCAGGTTAGATAGACACTTGTAAAGAAAAAGATATTGACTTAACGCAACCGAGTTAGAAGGCTACATCAAAAGCTTCCCTATATCACCTTGACTTCTTGTGCATGTGCCTCTCTTCCCTTTTGTTGGACCTCATTCCCCATTGATCTGTAGCGAATGGACTAGCAGTTCCCTGGAGAGTGTTAAGTTGCAGCTTCCTGGTGAAGCTGCCCAGATGACCATGCTTATAATGTCTGGCTTCACTTTGCTCTCTTCCAATCCTTAATATTAGCTAGCTAATTATTATAGTAACACATTCACAATTAATTTTGGGATGCCTGATCTATAAGCATCAGAGTTTAGGGATATACCACTAAGCTAAATCAAGACTCTAACCTCATGTCACTTATCCATATCTAAAAGAAGAGGAAAACATTTGGCATCATATTGTA
The DNA here is from genome assembly GCA_011751065.1 of Lasiurus cinereus. Taxonomy (NCBI): domain Eukaryota; kingdom Metazoa; phylum Chordata; class Mammalia; order Chiroptera; family Vespertilionidae; genus Lasiurus; species Lasiurus cinereus. Next base: position 38,971,749 of record JAAGEH010000012.1, on the reverse strand, counting down.
TGCAGTTGCTCATAAAAGCAGCAAAGAAGAATAAAGAGCCAGGGAGTTACAACGGGTGTGAAAATTATTATATATTATCAGCAGATGCCAAGCTCATAGGAAAACCCAAAGGAAGCTATTGCAAAGCTCCTGGCCTTAACCATTTAGGCCAACTGACCCCATACTACAGCACTTCCCACTCAAGGAGAAAGAGATTCAGAAAACCAAATTAATCATACCAGTTTAAATGTGGCTAAATCATTACTTGTAACATAGAGATTGTCTGCAAAGTGGGTAGAGTTATGTAGCCTTTAATTAACAGAGCATAATAAACGGTTAAGAAGTAATCATAAATCAACAAACCAGTCATTCAAATATGATTTATTACACTAATGAAAAAAATACAAATATGTCTTGAAAATTATTCAAATTTACTAGGGAACAAAGTTATATTAAAAAGATAAGTTGAGCCCTAGCCAGTTTGGTTCAGTGGATACAGCATCAGCCTGTGGAATGAAAGTTTCCAGGTTCGATTCCAGTTAAGGGCATATAACTTGGTTGCAGGGACATCCCCAGTGGGGGGTGTGCAGGAGGCAGTTAATCGATGTTTCTCTCTCATCAATGTTGCTCTCTATTCCTCTCCCTTCCTCTCTGTAAAAAAATCAATAAAATATATTAAAAAAATAAGTTGGTAATACCTATGCACCTCTCAAAAATAAATTTAAAAAGTATTCAAAAGCAACTTATGTTCCAAAAAGCAGGCATTCTTGGTAGAAGCCAAAGACAATATAAATTGGAATAACTACTTCCCCTCCTCCTCACTGTGGGGAGGAGGGACACAAAGACAGAGAGAGAGAGAGAGAGAGAGAGAGAGAGAGAGAGAGAGAGAGAGAGAGAATAGATAGATAGATAGATAGATAGATGATATGCCTTTGTCCTGGATTTATTCTGTAATTTTACCTTAAGGTAGTCATACATGGAGGAATAATAGAGTTATTGAGGACATAAATGAGGTAATTAAGGTGAAGTTTTTAACATAGAACATAGTAAAGTAGGCACCCACAAAATATTAAATATTGCTATTATAAAATATATAATGGTACATTCTGCAGTCATAAAATTCAGAATTCTGAAATATCTATGAATGCATGGATAAATAAAAATTGCTGGTTATAAAAATATTTATTATATTATTTCACTTTGTAAAGGCAATTATGACCCAGTGCACAAATTCATGCATGGGTGGAGTCCAGATGGCCCACCTCATTAGGATTGGGAGGGCTGATCAGGGGTGAGGCCAGCCAGGAGGAGCCTGGAGAAGACCCACTGAGCTAGAGCAGAGCATGGACCCAGGCTTCCCAGGGAGGATAGCCTTAGCAAGGAAAAAGAAGCCACCAGAAGGCTCTGCAAACAGGCCCTGAGATCCCTTTGGCCAAGTGGACTCAGAGCTGGTGTTTCTGTGCATTAGATACAGCCTGGCACTTGCTTTTGCATTGAAAAAACTTGTTCTCCTTCTTCTCTTTGGGTCCTTACAAAAAATATAGGCGATTGGAAGATGTAGCCCCAGTGGCAGAGCCAGACCCCACAATCACCCAGAATTTAGGCCTAAGACAACTGGGTAGCAATCTCCCCGGAACAGACCACACTGTTTTACAGTCTTAATTCTCCCCTAAAATGTGCTTAGCTGCTCCACTTTAGCTGGGATAAACTGAACTAAGGAATCAAAGACCAAGTTTCCGTTGAGGTGGAATCCACTGGGAGCCCGCTGGTGGCAAGGCCCCTCATAGGCAGCTGTCTTCCCCACAAGCACAGTGTGCTCTGAACTGATCCATTTCTGGTAGTGTGGGTCATGGGCTGTTGGTCAGGTGGCAGATCCACAACGTTTCTCTCCGCCGCCTTTCTGGCCTCCTGAGCAGTACCCTCCAGCTCAGTAACCAGGCGGCTGATGCTAGAGCCAGGACTCAGAGCCAAGGACTGGATCTGCAGGTGGCCAGACCAGGCCCTTACCACACTCCTCAGTCTTGCTTGTGTGGATTGGGCCAAAGCCTGCTGCCCAAGACTGGCACCATATGGGGAGGGTTGCATAAGGGAGAGGGGCTCCCTGACCTGCCAGCCTTGGTGATAATCATCTCAGGGTCCAGCTGATTAAATTAGTCCCATAGAGCCTTCATTTCAAGCTGCCTGCTCATGCTGGCTACTTTTGCATTTTTCTTTACCAGCGCCTTAATGGCAGCCACACCAGTGGCACTGGTGGCAGACCCTGTAGCTGGCGGGTAATAGCAGCCAGTCATTTTGGTCATTCCACCGTAAAGATCACTGGGCTTTTATTATCCTATATAATAAAGTGGTAATATGCAAATTGACTGTCACAACATCACAAGATGATGGCACCCACAGTGGGGGCAGGGCTGGATGCTCTGCACACCTGCTGCTGCAGTCCCTCAGTCCCATTGGGGCCTCAGGTCCTCCTGCACCCCCCACTGACTGATGCTCAGGTAACCAGGGCTGTCCAAGGCTTGTGCTGCCGGCAGTGGCAGCAGCAGAAGTGTGATGGGGGCTCCTGATTGCCAAGATGTCTCCCAGACCTGAGGGCTCTGAGACTGTGAGAGGGGGCAGGCCGGGATGAGGGGAAACCCTTCCAGTGTATGAATATTCATGCACCAGGCCTCTAGTATAGATATAAAAGCCTAAGCAACCATTATGACCAGTCAACAAAACAACAGGTCACTATGATGTTCACTGACCACCAGAGGGCAGATGATTAATGCAGGAGCTGCCCCCTGGTGATCAGTGCACTCCCACAACAACCTCCCATGGCCTGCCAACCTCTCTTGGTCCCTCCCCCTGGCTGGCTGGCCCCTATTGGCTCCAATTGCAAGCACTGGTCCTTTAGTATTTGTATAATGTTTAGCTTAGTATTTAACTAGCCCAAACTTTTTCTTATTCATTACCACAGATAATTTATGAAAAAAAAAAAAGTGAGCCCTAGCTGGTTTGGCTCAGTGGATAGAATGTGGGCCTAGGGACTGAAGGATCCTGAATTCCATTCTGGTCAAGGGCACATGCCTGGATTGTGGGCTCAATCCCCAGTAGGAAGCATTCAGGAGTCAGCCAATCAATGATTCTCTCTCATCAATGATGTTTTTATCCCTCTATTCCTCTTCCTTCTTCTCTGAAACCAATAAAAAATATATTTAAAAAAAGAAAAGTCATAGAAATAAATAACACCAAAATAATTAACTTTTTTATTTTATTTCTCAGTGATAGGATTATAACTGATTTAATTTTAAAATACATTTATGTGGGGTGTAAAACACAGTGTTACCAAAGTACCTACACTTTGCTAGGGCCCTGTTTTAGGTTCCATATGGCTGTTATCAACATTGAGTGTATAGTCAATGGTTAAATAAATTCATTTGTAAGATAATTTCCACAGGGGTAGTGTCCTAGAAACAAAACAAAATGATGAGTTAGAAAGGAACAGTATAGGGATAGGAAGGCAATAGTGCCTATGAGTAAAGTGTGACCAGAGAATATTTGAGGAGTAATGACATAAACAGACCAGAATGACAAGAGGAAGCCAGATACTTACAGAGCAATTTGGTCAAAGACCTAAGAGAAAGCACAAGCCCCACCAGAGCAACAATGGAGAAGAACCGGAGTGGAGGGCAGGCTATCTGCAAGCATCCTGTGAGTTTGGAAGGGAGAGTTCCATTGGTTCTTCGCAATAACTGCTGCTGAATATAGCATTTTTCTATACTAAACTTGTTATATATTTTCAAATATTTTAACTGATATATAGACTATGTGATTTAAAAGGGGCAGAAATAACAAAAATAAAAACATTGATAGATGAAATGAGAATAACAGAAAATGATCTTGGAGATGCATTCTGACTGCTTTATGCTCAAATGCACATGCATTTGGACAATGACTAGAAGGTATCAAAGCACACCATTAAGTTTTAGTTGACTAACTTTTTGAAAAATTAAGTCCTTTCAACTTTCAGCTAATGCATTTTATAATAAGGTAAGGAAGAATTGTGTCATTTATTTTCTTCACACAATTCTGGAACCCCTTTTAACTTTGTACTTAAAAGTCCTGTAAGTTGTCATTATGCTTCTCTTTATTGTAATGATCTTGTTTCAGTTCACCAGAAAAATAAGTCTGGATCTATTTTTTAAAATAGTTTTTCTATTTATAATAAAAATAATAATGTAAACTCCTCATTATGAGTTAAAGAATGGTATAATTAAAATGAAGATATTTATGTGCAAAATATTACCCAGTGTTTAAATTCAGTTACTTGGCACAACAAGTATATTAATAAAAATAATTTTTTTTTGGTCTGCTTTGGCATATTGCTTACTAAAACCAGAAATTATAATTACTATCTGAATGTCTTTCTACAAGATAAAATAAATTGTTACCATGATTTGAAGTTAGGAAGTTTAATGGTTTTGATATGACCTTGTACAGAAAAGCTGCACTGGAATTTTAACTGCTTGGAATATGACAGAGAAGCAAATTTAATATGGAAACATTAGAGCACAGAGAAAGGATAATTTTAATAACTGTGTTTGACAAATGAGATTAAAGTATCTCCTGAAAGCACTGTTCAAGGTTCTGTATTATGTACATATTTAAATATGGCTTTTAGTTCCTTTCACTACATATTATATTTTGAGCATAGCTTGATTCCTCTCCCCTGAGGACTGATAAATTTATGAACCAATGCAGTGTAGCTGATCTCTAAAACATTTTGCCCAATGATAACAATACTGTATTGTATCCTCAAAAAAGCTGTTAAGAGGGTAGATATGTCCCTACATAATACAATTTTTAAAATAAATATTTTATAATACCATGATATTAAATGATAAAATAGATTGATTCCAAAGAAATGATGAACAATTAGTGAAAGTGATGGTCTCAACTTCCACATTTTTATTTATTTATTTATGGGGGCTGAATTATATCTATGTGAATCTCTTTATATTTGATTTCTTCTGATTCTCATTTAGGCACATTTTGTTGCTGCTGCTTTAATCATATATTTGAAAGTTGGTTATTCCTCTAATTTTATATGCCGTATCTAAAAGCATTAATATTTAAATATGTCTTGGCTACTCTGCAGCATGAGTCTAATGTGGGAAGACTGGAGAGCAATCAAGGTTTACAAAAGTGCATGCACGGTTTTGCCTATATTTTCTTGATAACTTTTCTGAATATCACTACTAAAGTTATTGATACACGTAAGGAATATTTTCCGTTTTAGTGGCCTGGAACCAAGTGCTATTTTCTCAGTTCAGAATAGTGAAGATACTTGTATATTCAACAGTTCTCTTTCTCTGAATACATTATTACTTAAACAGTAATCTCTAGGGGGTGCTCCATCAGTTTCCCTTTCTCTCTGATGTGAAGAAAGATATTAAAGACTCTGAAGCACCCTCTCTTCTCCACTCACCAGGGAGTTTTAGAAGAGGCCATTGAAGTAAGGCCAATTTTACTTTCTGATGCAGACTCCTGCAGGCCAGGAACTAGGTCAAACACTGCTGACCTTCTGCTGTGAACATTTCTTCTGGTGATCAGATAGGAAAGGCTTTTTATGGTTGCTTTGTGAGTTAGGAGTTCAACAATTGGAAGTCAACAATGCTTGTGGTATTCATTAGGTGAACTTTAATAAAAATATTTCACATAAAAATTTCTCAGAGAATGTAGTTAGTCCACTTTAAGTAACCAACATTTTGAAACTTTTTTGAGAGAAGCCTTCAAGAGTTGGATGCCTTAACATTTAACATGTACTTTTAGATACTTTGATTTTAATTTTATCTTTATTATTGAAAGTATTATAGGTGTCCCCTTTCCCCCATTCACCCCCTCTACCCTGCTCCCACCCACTCCCTAGGCCTTCATTGCACTGTAGTCAGTGTCCATAGGTTATAAAATTTGAACTGCAATTCAATTCAACAAAGATACTGATATATGTTTCTATTTTATCAAATGTTATAACCTAAAATGTTAGTTTTGTGCAAATGTGCATTATTTAGGATAGTTATATAGGCCAGTAAGTATGAATAAATAGAAAGACTAAAGCCAAGGAAAATTTAGCCTGAATATGAAAAATTAATAACATTAAAAATTATTAGCTTTATAATTGCTTCCCAGAAGATATGGCAAAATCTTTATTTCTAGGGTCATTTAAGTAGGCTGATTTGAACAAAATGCTTGGACTGGGCCAGCTAATAAGTTTTGGCTCTCACCAGTTTCTAAGCATTGTTGACTATACATAAAATATTACAGTTATCACTTCCCTAAGTCCAGAAAAGGGCAAAGCCCTTCGTATTCCTTGGAGAAATTGTGTTGTTGCTATTATTACAACAGCTCTCTAATTGTGAAACTAATGGAAAGAGGCATAAATTACAGACATTTGGCAAGATGAAAGAGTTTTATTTTCTATTATTCTCCCTTATTAACTACTAATTCCCTCTCCTAACTCACATTAACCCTGTTTGACAGTCCCTAAAAATTAAAGTGTTTATTGTTAGTTCCTGGTCTTCTACACATTGTTGGTTGTACTTTCTATATTCAACAGTTCCCACCATAAAGGATAGCTAGCTCTGCATGTGGGTTTGTGGCTGCAGAAAGTGACCCACTTCTCTCGTTCAGCAGTTGTCTTTGGAGCTTACTCTCAGATGACCTGGAAGAGTCTTCGACTCCATGGATACATAATGTTTAGAATGAGAAGGAAGAAAGGGATTTAATTATTTGGAGGAGACTGAAGTAGGTGGGTATCGAGCCAGGTGTTTCTGTTACTAAAGCGCTTTAAGCCTGAAAGCAGCAGAATGGGAGCAAAGCAGACCTCCTGAATAATTCATCACTGCCCTGCACTCTTCTGAGGCTGTACTCTTATTTATGAACACAGATTATACTGTTATTGATTGCAATCCTCACAGAGGCATTTCATTAACTGGGAGGTTTGTCTGTTTGCTTATGCTTTGTTTTCTATGAGTGTTTCCCTATATTTGGACAGAATTTATAGCTAAAGTAAAATTACAGAGAATTGTCTAACAATTCTGGCTCGCTCTGCAATCAGAAAGGGAATGGGGAATGGTTTCCTCTGGATACCCAGATTATTCAATCATTTTATTCCATTAACTGTACTGTGATCTGACGATGTGATGAAAAACATCCAGGACAAGTACTCTTCCCAAAAATCTTCCTGCCTATCTCATTTGCTATTGTTGTTCTACTTAGATTATCTGAAATTTCAGATAAATTTCCCTATGGTACCAGGTTTTCAGAGATGCTTATAATATATGTGACTAGGAAAATTGTTCAACTGTTCCACAAACTGCCTCCTAACCACATAACTCGAAGGGTATGGGAATTCAGTTGTACTTGGTGTTGCATGAATGTTCAGAGGGAATCTAGAATCTTACTCAGGACAAATGGTTTTCTTAGGTGCCTGTGAGCTACAGAGATCCTAAATGTTGTTCATGGCTCATGATATTGCAGTAATAGATTCACATAAAATGCTAGAAGTATCTGTGGGATCCTCTTTCCACATCCCTCATGGTTCAGAGTTCCCAGTTCGGCATTCGGGTTCTGGAGGAGGCCACCCGCAAATGAAGAGAAAGACTAGAAAAGTATTAATTTGGCAATATTGGGAGGGGCCAGGCGGAAGCCTTTCTCTAGTGCAGTGGTTCTCAACCTTCCTAATGCCGTAACCCTTTAAGACAGCTCCACATGTGGTGGTGACCCCCAACCATAAAATTATTTCCGTTGCTACTTCATAACTGTAATTTTGTTACTGTTATGAACTGTAATGTAAATATCTGGTATGCAGGATGTATTTTCATTGTTACAAATTGAACATAATTAAAGCATAGTGATTAATCACAAAAGCAATATGTAATTATATATTGTGAAATATTTATTTCTAATTACAAATAAATGAAATTTTGTCTTGAATCGTGCTGTAGCATGGGTAACAGTCTTAATATGACAACAGTAAACTACATTGCTACATTTTGCTACACACGGTGTGTTGGTTCCTAAGACCATGGGAAATAGGTGTTTTCCAATAGTCTTAGGCGACCCCTGTGAAAGGGTCGTTCGAGCCCCAAAGGGGTCTCAACCCACAGGTTGAGAACGCTACTCTCGTGAAAAGACTACTCCTTGCTCTGCCCTTTTTCTCCCTTTTGTTAAGACTTTGGGACACACCCATAGCCTTTAGGCAGGAAATTAGAAGAACAGAAATTTACATGAAACAAACAGGTAGAGGCTGATTCAGCTAACAATGTTTCAACTAAACAGTTAGTAATTAGCTCTGACCTTTCAGAGCAATTAAGGTTGACCAGCTTTCTGGTCTCCTGTTCATATCTTTCTATTAGTGAAACAATGTTTGGTTTCTGGCAGGTATCCCCTTGAGTTTGGAAAATTCCTGTTATACCATTTAGCTCAGCGGTTCTCAGGTTCTCAACCTGTGGGTCACGACCCCTTTGGGGGTGGAATGATCCTTTCACAAGGGTCGCCTAAGACCATCGGAAAATGCAGATATTTACATCATGATGCATAACAGTAGCAAAATTTCATGGTTGGGGGTCACCACCACATGAGGAACTGTATGCAAGGGTCGCGGCCTTAGGAAGGTTGAGAACCACTGACTTAGCTTTTAGGAAAGACCTCCATTACTGCCTGTTTTTGCTAACCAAAAGAAATCTAAAGAGGATTTTTGCTTCTAATAACAAAAAGAAAGAAGCAAAAATAGTTTTCAGCATTGGTTTTGCAGCCAGTCATTATAGAGGCAGCACTCAATCTGAGCAGTAAGAGTGGCACTGCTTTCTATATTTTAGTGGTATTTTCATTTTATGTATCATTTAGTATGATTTGGCAGGTTATTTTGGAAGTCTGGGAACACTCAAAGATGCCTTTCCACACACCCTTCTCAGGTCTTCACTATCCTATTGTCTGTGTCCATGGGCTATGCATATCCTATATAATAAAAGGTTAATATGCAAATCGACCAAACCATGGAACGACTGGTTGCTATGATGCACAGATGCTCAATGCAGAAGCTTTCTCCTGGTAGTCAGTGCACTCCCAAAGGAGGATCACTGCTCAGTCAGAAGCTGGGTTCATGGCTAGTAAGTGCAGCCCCAGTGCGGGAGCACTAAGGATGTCAAACTGATGGGAGCACTAAGGACGTTAGGCCTGCTCCTGGGCCTAAGCTGTCAGTTGGACATCCCCTGAGGGCTCCTGGACTGCGAGAGGGCACAGGCCACTTCCCCCTGCCCCTCTACTGAGTGCACAAATTTTGTAAGTATATAAGTATATTAGTTAGTATATAAGTTCTTTGGTTTATTTCTCTTCATCACCCCACCCCACATTGGGTATGTCAGTCTTCCATGCTTCCATGCTTCAGGTCTTATTTTGTTAGTCGATTCATTTTGTTCATTGGATTCCACAAATAAGTGATATTATGATATTTTTCTTTCTCAGATTGGCTTACTTACTTAGCATAATATTTTCTAGGTCCATCCCTGCTGTCTTTTTTATAGCTCTAAAGTATCCCACAGTTTAAATGTCCCACAGCTTTTTTATCTAATAGCCCATCAGTAAAATAATATATATTTTAATTTTTTTATTCTCTAAGAAATATATTGCTGAGTCTGGTTTGTCTGACTGTTATTTCCTATTTGAGGTCCAAGAAATCATCCTATTACTTTTCCTTTGGTAAAATCCATTTGATTTTGAGAAGCATTGTGAAAAGCCAAGGAAGTCAATAGTATGCCTAATGTAACATACCACACTGGCTTCGACTCAGGTCATGTCATTCCTGTGTTAAAACATTTTGGCAGCAAACTTTCCTTTAAAATAAATTCTGAATTCTTTGTTGTTCCCCTGCATATACCTCTGAATAGGGATTCCCACTCTTACCTTTTGCCACAGCTGACCCTGTTGGGCCAAAAGTCCCATGTCTCAGCCAATCAGGACAGTTGATCACTAGCTTCTTTCTCTCCCTTCCTTCCAACAATTCCCAGTTTTGTGATCTTAAAGAAATCATATCATTTTGCTCACTTTTAATTTCTTCATTTGTAAGATAGTAATGATAACATTTCCTTTCATGGTTCTTTTGAAAGAAGTGTCACTGGGCCAGTGTCTATCTTACTGTCCATGAATAGAGTAACACTTTCACCCTTTTGGAATTTGATATTATTTTTTACTACAGGGAAATGCTCTTGCCTCTTGCTGATAAGAAATATATTAGAGTAATTTCAAGGTGGTAGCTTGTGTAACTTTTGGCTAGGCCATTCATTCAGTGTCCCTACAATTAGATAAATATAGTTAGAACACCATAGAAGGAAAATCCCACTTACCGTATCTCATAAAGGGTAAGCTTATTACAAAAAGTATTTATTTTGTAGCTGTGCATTAGGGCTTTCATCCACTGGGATAGAAAATAGTGAAGAAGAAAGTCAACACTTCTAATTTCTCCTCTCAGTTTGTGAGCTACATACACATTCAAGCAAAGATATGTGGAAACAAACTGACATTTTATTAACTTATATTGTGTGAAGCTAGATGAAGAAGCAGACATAGTTACTTTCTTTGGGCCTAAAATAAGCACTAATCCTCATACCCTTATAATGTATAATGAAAACAGTAAAAGGCCTAAGGATAACAATTATGTCAATTATAAGAGTGTGGCCATTGATGTGGTTCAGTGATTGAACATGGACCAGTGAACCAGAAGGTCACGGTTCAATTCCTCGTCAGGGCACCTGCCTGATTTGCTGGTTAGATTCCCAGTGCAGAGCATGCAGGAGACAGCCAATCAATGATTCTTGCTCATCATTGATGTTTCTATCTCTCTCTCTCTCCAAAATCAATAAAACAATATTAAAAATTATAAGCATGTGTATACTGTATGTTGTATTACAAAAAGGTTGTAATTCTTGTTATTTTGGAAAAACAAGATTCTGACATTCAGTTACCTTTGTGATAAGTTTACTTTTAAAATCGCTTCATCTCATTTGGCATCTATACTTACCACAGATGCTTTATGATTTCATGTTTTTAATTAATGTCAACCCCAGGTTGTCTAATTTTCCTGCCAGAGCCTAGAGTGAAAGAATTATGCTGGCAATGAAGAAATGTTGATGCCCATTAAGGTTTTAGTCTAAGTTTTCAACTTTCCAAAAATCTGGGTCTGTTTCTGAATTAGTTGTAAGGTTACCTTCTGCTAGAGTCCTATCTGATCATCAGAGAAATATAATTTAGTAAATATTATGGCTAAAAATTGATCACATTCATAATTATATTACAATTCCATTATCTCACATGACCTGTTTTATTTCCTACCCATTAAAAGAAAATGGTTATTGATTTCAGAGAGAGGATGGGAGAGAGAGAGAGGGATAGAAACATCAATGATGAGAGAGAAGCATTGAACAGCTGCCTCCTGCAAAGCCTCTACTGGGGACCAAGTCCAAATCTGGGCATGTGCCCTGACTGTGAATCACACTGTAACCTCCTGGTTCATGGTTCAGATCAAGCATTGAGCCAATACTAGCCAGGTTACCCAGTTTTTATTGAATAAAATAAATTATTTGGAATTACTTTTGCAGGTTATTGAATTAGATTGAGAGTGGTAGAGTTTATCCATAGTGTAGGCCAGGACTAGAATCATATGCCATTTCAGAGACTTTTAGAAAACTAAACATTTTAAAGGACCTGTGTAAAATAGACATAATCACTCTTAAGCTTACCATTAATATAATTTACATCTATTCACTTAAATAATACTATTTGAGAACTTAGTGTATGTATGTCTTAAAGGCATGGATATTTCAAAAATGAATAAAAGAAAACTCACCTGTCAAGAAATTTTTAGTTTTATGAAGAAAATTTTAAATTACAGAGATACTGGGAGTGATGAGTGGCCTAGGTGAGATGTATATAAAATGTTGGGGTAAGGACAAATATAAAGACAATAGATATGAAATAGTTAAATATATTAATATTCAGAAAAGAGAGTGTTTCTTCATTCATTCAGTCAATTAATATGTATTCAATATAAGTCAGGCATTGATCTAAGTACCAAAGACACTGAGAATAACATGGAAGATAAACAACTTATTTTATAAAGCAAAACCAGAAATAAACAGAGAAAATAAGACAGTATCAGAGAATGTTAAATACTCTGAAGGGCATTACTAGTCACATCTCACAGTGTTTGAGGTGAGGCTTAAAGGATAAAATGGGCCAGCCATATGCAAATTAGGGAGGTGTACATTCCAGGCAGGAAGAACAAGCCAAGCAGCTCTGACCCTAGTGCAGGCCTACTAGGTTTGCTAGTATTCCAGTGAGTGTTAAGGTGGGGATAGAAATTGGAACACCTAAGCAAAAGCCAGATGAGATTGCTATTGCTGTTATCATTCTCACAAAATGACCTCCTTGTTGGTTATTTTAGTGTGAGTCCAATGTTTTACTTCTCTTTGTACAGTTCTTAGTGTTCTGCATCTCTCCTCTAGGGTATGTAGTGCCTGTCAACAGTGAGTAATTCCTTAGTAAATACAGAGGGAAAGAGGAGATTGTCCCTGGGACTGAGAGAGAAGATGACTGAAAAATGAAATCACCTGATGGAACACACCATATGTCTAATATATCCTCCATTGTCATAAGAATACAAAGACATTTGTTTTCCATACCTTTGGTAATTATTACTTAACATGATCCAATTCCAACATAAGTAGATTTTGTTTTCTAATCCCCTCTTTCCCATTTGAAAATCTTCCCATGCTTATGTAGTACTCTCACCTCTAATACAGTAACATCAAGTATTCATGAAACCAATGCCTTATAAGAGATTTAAAAATATTAGAAAAGCTAGAAGCATTGAACTATCTCTGAAAAACCTGTAAGATTTAGAAATGATACTGGAATTACTTGAGCCTTCTGGCTTATTGCATTCAGTTCCAGGCAGAGAGTTTGCTCCTGAAAAATAACTGATATGAATTAAAAAAAAAAAAAGAACTGTGAGAAATTGTGAAATATCTGAGAATCCGGGATGGGATACCAATATACAAAATTAAAAATTGTATATATAGAAACTCAAACCTTTTTGACAAAAGACAAATATTAAAATAAGGTAATGATAATTAGGTAAAAATAAATAATTATAGGATAATGTTTGCTCACACAACATAAGTTACCAAAACAAGGTAGTATCTCTTTCTTGCATATTTTCTAAACAGGTGGTGGGTTATTTTAAACGTTTATTTTTATGTCTTATGTAAAGAGGACTTTTTGTCATTTAAAGTATCTATTAACATTTATCCTCTTCTTCCTTACATTTGTTTCAATCCAACAAACTAATTTTTTTTTAGATTAGTTGCATAAAACAATCTATACCTTGAGCAAGATGCCAAGGTGTATATGTGCATTGTTTTTTTAATTCTAAGATCACAACCAGGCCAAATGAGACTGGCATTGCTTTTGTCGTCCATGCAAAATAATTTCCTTTGATGATTCTGGGTAAAATAACTTTTACAGCAGTGCTTATTATGCTGTAAGTATTTTTTTTTTCCAGAAAATGGTAAATCTTCAGTCACTGCAGATAAAAGCATTAGAGAGAAGAAAAAAAAAACCCTCTGGGTAAGCAAAGGGAGTAGATATTAAAGGATTAATATATCTTTCCCCTCAAGTAACCTACTTAATTGTATGACTTCCATCAACACATATGGAATGCCCTAAATGTGCAAGACATTTCAAAGTATAGAAGGACAAAAATTGACACAGCTTTTATAGATGAGAAGCTCACAATTTTACAAACAAAAAGTATATTTAAACAAGTTGTTAAGTGTGTTGTGAGAAGTGTTTAAATTTGTGGAAGGGGTAACTAATTATGTTAGAGAAGGGTGGAACAGGGCTGACGTGAATCACTTATATACCTGCTTGACAAAGAAGGCACTGCTTCCTTGAGATTTGAGCCTCAGTCCTCTCACATCCTAGATTTATTCCTCCTAAGTATTTAGAATGTGAAACTTTTTCATCTTTCTCATTCTCATGTTTTGAGTATTATTTTGAAAGTGGTTCCCTCAAATATAGTGAGTTTGTAAACAATGTTAATGATTTTTGTTCACATTGACCAATTGAAAGCTTTTATTGGGGGAGGAAGGGGTGGGGTAGGAGGAGGTGCTACTTTTATTTTAAGACTATAAAACTGGAAAACATGGCTTTGAACAGAGCTGGTATTCTTTCCTTTCCAAAAGGATGTCAATCATTTTGAGGTGGCAAGTTTTTTGTTGTGGTTGTTTTTTGTTTTTTTTGTTTTTATTTTAGATGCTTAACTCTGTCTTGTCTAAGGGGATTTCATTTCCTCAGAGTTTAAAAATATTCAGTTAGATGCTGATTTCAACTGATTGTTGTCATTGCAAAACTGAAGGAATCTTCAGAGATTTACTTTAGAAAAATATGTTGTTCATAATTTCTTCTTCATCAGTGAGGTAAAACCAGAAGTCTAGCAATGTCATGCTTTTTACTCCAAAAAGAACAGAGAGGCCTTAGGCACAAGTAGATTTCTGGAAGCAGTAGATTTCATAAATTTGAACTAAATTGTATCAGGCATGGAGTGCTGCCAAATTCTAATTCATTAGCTCACGGCTTGGCAGAGTTCTGTTTCCTATCAACAGTAAAACATAGAGGTTTCTTCTGGGGGTATAGAATGTTCTCACTTCCAAAATGCAGCTTGTGCTTTTATTCAATGTAAAAACAAGAAGTCTAACACAAAAATGTCTTCTGTGTTCTTTATTTATAAGAAGATGCAATTTAGGGGAATTTGTGAAATATAACTTTTTTCATGTCCTTTGGGATGTGTGTTTAAGAAATGAAAAAAAAAATCCTTAAAAATCTTTGAATTCATTCACATCGTCTTGCAACAAAAGAATTATTGTTTCAGGCACAATGATGATGCAGAAACCCTTGAGCATCTAGAACATGGTGCCTTAAAAATGAGTCTGGTCCCAAATTGAGAGGATCTGGCCCTTGCAGCTCTACCGTGGTTTTTACTTCCTGAGGCCTTTACAAGACATTAAAAGCCTAAGTCCCTGAGCTTAACAATATCTTCCTCCCTTTTATTTATGATATTTTTATCCTCCTTATTTGCCTCAGTTTCTGTCGATTGAAAATATAAATGTTTTTCTTCCTCTAAGTATTGAGCAAAAAGTTTTCCCAGCTTCTAAAAGAGAAATATTCCTTATTGTTAGTTGCTGTGTGAAATGAGGTCATTGGACTAGATGGGGTCTTCTAATTCTAACATTATAAGATTTTAGAATGCAGTGCTCCCTCTTAGGTTTCCAACTGAAGTTCAAATCATGCCCATTTCTTTCAAACAAGTCATCAAAGAAGTTGCAGTTCTTGGTTCCCCAGTAGAACCTGACCCTGTTCCCTTTGTATTGCTCAGCTGCCTACACCAACGCCCAGCAACGTGCAAAGAGAAACGACAAGGAAGGAAGGCAATAAGGTCATGTTCTCTTACTACATTAAACATTAATATCTCTAAAGAGGAAGAAATATTATTTTTTTCTTCAAGGCTTTTCTTGGTTGACTGCTATATGCAAAGTATTACACTGAGCTGCAATGAGGAAACATCAAAGTGAAAAAAAACTTGCTTATCAGAAATTTGTCTCTAGTAGCAGAAAAGACATAGCACTAAATGACCACATTTCCAGATAACACAAAAATAAAACTCATAAATGTTATAACAATAAACAAAAAAGTACCTCTGTCTAGCTATTCATGAAAGGGATTGTTTTGAGTAGAATATCCAAAGGGATCCTCAAGAAGAAGATGGTCTCTTTACTGAACTTTTCTGAATTAAAATAGGTGAGGGTAGAAGACAAGACATTGTAAGAAAGAAATCATACATGATCAATGTCCAATTCAGTTTTTTCATTGATTAGGTGGACAGTGAGGATCAAGTGGAAGATATTAGAAAGGGAAAGGTAACATTTAAATTTGATGAAATAAAAAGATTAATCTGGTTGTAGCCAGTAGTTGGATTAAAGGAGAGCCACTTCTCTGCTTGCAAGTTGTGCAATGGAAGCAAGCAGTCTTTTGGGGCTGCTGTTAGGTGAGCAGGCAGCACTGCATGCCTATAGTTCAAAGGGCATTCTAGTTACTCTGTTTTCCAGGGTGGGTTTTTTTTTTTTGTGTGTGTGTGTGTGTGTTTTTGTGTGTGTTTGTGTGTATGTATTAATTAAAAACAATCGTGCATTAGTCATAGTCCTCTACTTATTTATACATCATTATTCTCTCTTTGCTATAGTTACAGGTATTCATTTAGATGGATTGTGACTAAGAATCATATGACTTAAATAAATTATACGTATTAATTTAGCAAATCCAAGTGTGGGGGAGCAAGATAAGGCCATTGGAATCAATAAGAATCCAATGACTATTTCTAATAAACATTGTTCAAGATATCTTAGTTATACATCCTTTTTACTTTCTAATGTGGTCAAAATATGGTTAACTAAATGCAACAATCTCTGTTAGGTATAATTTTTTGACTTATTATGGAAAGCAATTCATTGTTAAAATAGTTTTGTCATTAAAACATGGACTGAAGATATTCTTGCCTATATATGATCCTTATTAAACATTGAATATCAGATATTCCGGTCACTTGGAAGATCTATAACCTTAAGTCTGAGTTTCTTCTCTATACCACAGGGATAAACATTATGCATGGCCTTTGTACAGATTAATATGTTATTTTGCATGAAAGTATTTAGTTAAAAGCAGAGTTTTTAAAATTCAAGCATTATACAAATGCACTTTATTACAACTGTCATTACCTAGTTTTAAAGTTAATAATCTTATACTTTTTTATAGAAGTAAAAGCTTTTAAAGTAATTTTTCCTCATGGAAGTAAAAAGTGCAATTTCTTTTTGATCTTAGGGTAACAAGTAATCATAAGAATATAAAAAAATGTATGGCCATTAGTATTATAGTTTGGTTTTCCATTTAGTGTTACTTGTTTTGTATGAAAGTAGATGTTTTGTCCAGGTTTGTTTCTTTCCTTTCTTGTAAAAAATTATGATAATAATAATTATAATCACACACATTTATCAAGTCCTAACAGTGTGCTGGTAATTAAAATATCTCATTGAATTCTCATCCTACCTGTAAAGTGGGCACTCTTATTATATACACTCCACCAATATAATGAGTCTTAGAAATATTAAAAATAACATGTCAGGTATGACAGCACGATTCCAACTGAGGGACTCAGCATCAGGAGCTCATATTCTTGCTCAGTCATGCCTGCTGTTTTTGTACTGATAAGTACGTTTTTAAGGATCACAAACTCTGGGAGGACAGGTTTCTGTCTTAACACTTCTTTCACATAATTACACACCATTACAGTCCTTCAAAAGACGTAGCAACATTGTTGCCACATAGTTACTCCATACATATAGTGGAGAGTTATCGGAACCATATAGCATTAGGGACAGGGTCCTGGGTGCTCAAGTTCAAGCACCAACTTGAGGGTGAAAACCGCCTTAAAGTACCTCAGAAGTACCTCACTTGCCCTATGCTACCTGCAGATTTGTAGTACATGCTAAATAAGAATTTGTTTCATTGGATGACTTCATTCTTGATTAGAACTAACAAGCTTCACAGTAGTTTTACATCACAGGAAAAAAAAACTTAATATAATTTATTTTTTAGAGATCAGAGGAAGTTTTCTATTTATTATATTCAATCTTGGACAGATTTCAGTGACTGTTTTTGCAATTTAACATGTAGACACAGATCTTGAGAACATGAAACCTTTGGACCTTGATCAGTTTATTTTAGGCTTTTAACGGTAAAGAAAGTATCTTATGACAGGTGTGAAGAGTATAGAAAAGGACTTCAAAGCACATGGAAGAGCACTATGACTTGAAGCCAGAAATGCTAAGTTTTAAATGCAAATGTCTATGTTGATTGATTCAGAAAAGTGGTTATTTTAAAGAGAATGTTGGCTTCTTTTGCCCATAATCTTTTCATTTAAGATTAAAACTCAGATAGTCATTGTAAAGAGAATGCTGCTTATTGCATACAACAAGGAACAACATAATTACGTTTTCCCTGTCTCATTGCCCATGTGCCTGCTGCTGTTTACCTAGGAAAGGAGGGAGTGCAAGTCAGCTTTTAAAATCCGAAGACTATAGGAAATTCCTATAATTGGTCTCTAACTGCCTGCGAGAGCTGTTTCACACAAAGAAATGGTCTTGAGCAAATCTTATTCTGTATATTTCTTTCACATCACAAAGGGAGAGAAAACAATACAAATTCCAATCCATGTAATTTGGGGGGGGGGAAAGACATGGGCGGTATTTTTAACATCTTAGATATGCTTACAAATTCTCAAAGCCACTGAGACAGAATGACTTCTGAGGACTTTAAGTATGTAAAAAAGACCCGCATTTAAATGCTGATCTCAACTTTTCACCAGGGACCACTAAAAAGCCTTTCAGAAGAAAAGACCACGATCAGCAAAACATGAAATCATTACAGCAGCAGACTTTCTAGGTCTGCTTTATATTTTATTTTTGAGAAGGACATTTGTTTAAGGATATGATAGTTTTAGCCTATGTGTATTGTGTGCTCATTTCCCAGGGGAGAGGGGATGAAGAGGGTTGCAGGGGAAGGATGGAGTGTTTTTGCAAATCAAAAACACAAGAGAACTGGCCCAGGTCCCAACTATTTCTATGTAATTCATCTGCAAAAGCGTTCTTCTGATACCTAATGAGGGCAAAAAACAAATAGTGTATGGTCTCTGCTTTTAAATGTGTTCCATAAATAGGAGAAAATAATTTTGGCTATTAGAAAGATGGCATTTGTGAAATAGTCCCAAAATGAATATCATTGCATTATTTCAAAAACACTATATCTTATTGCTTTTTTAAAAATATACTTTATTGATTTTTTACAGAGAGGAAGGGAGAGGGATAGTTAGAAACATCGATGAGAGAGAGACATTGATCAGCTGCCTCTTGCACACCCCCTACTGGGGTTGTGCCTGCAACCAAGGTACATGCCCTTGACTGGAATCGAACCTGGGACCTTTCAGTCAGCAGACCGATGCTCTATCCACTGAGCCACACTGGTTTTGGCAGATATTGCTTTTGAAGAAGGAAGGAAGGAAGAAAGGAAGGAAGGAAGGAAGGAAGGAAGGAAGGAAGGAAAGGAGGGAGGCAGGGAGGGAGGAAGATAGTGAGGGAGGGAGGGAGGAAAAGGAAGGAAGGAAGGAAGGAAGGAAGGAAGGAAGGAAGGAAGGAAGGAAGGAAGGAAGGAAGAAAGGAAGGAAGGAAGGAAGGAAGATGTAGCACTCCTTCAAATTCATTAACAGATCTGTGAGCATTGGCCAAAAAGGTCACTTTAAAATGAGACAGATTCTTCCTCCAGGAGCTGTACAGACCACATGGCTGGATATGGCCAACAGCATGTTATTGTTATCCTAGTAAATACACGGTTTTATATTTGTGATGTGGACTTCCTCTCACTCTTTCCTCTTGCCCTAATACCATCTCTGCTCTTAGAGAAAATACCACAAGTAGATTTGAATAACTGCAAAGATAAAACCATTTCATTTTTTGGAAAAATGATCATTTCCTGTGCAAAAAATGAAAAACTGATAGAAAGTTTAAGCATCCTATTTTCAAATGTTGAAAAAATAAAATAAAAAGGAAACCTAATTCTAAAACAATGATATTAGAAGCCTATTTACATGAACTGTAACACTTGGAAAATAGATAAAGCACTGTGGGCTAGATGAGGAGAGCAGAGAAATGGTCCATTGGAGCATCTTTTTACATTGCTTATCTACTTTGTATGTATAAAAATGCTTCCTCTTGCCTCTGGGCACCTATATAACAACTTCAGAGCCATGAAAGAATACACTTAAAAAAGAAAGCCAAAATCACAGGTTTTTCCTTGCCAAACTAGACTCTCACTTCCTATCAGAAAAGAAGAAACAAAACAAAACAAAAAAAAAAAAGCTTTACTATTTACTTTATGAAAATGTTTAGAAAAAAAAAATACCTGCTCTTAAGTGGAAGTTTGTTTTGACTGAAATAGGCTTTTCTGGAAGAGTACTTTTAAAAAAAGAAGAAGTTGCCAGTTATCCACAAGCATTGAAAGCATTACAGAATTGGAACCCTTTCATAAGTTCTTAATGTAACCACTGCTGCTTCTAAATGTGAGCTGTCTCAAAGATTCCTGGAAGGATCTATTTTGGATAGGGTCATTTGCCGGTTTCTGATGTTCCATGCTTATTTTTTGGGCTCTTTACAAAATGTACTGAACAGATGATTTTTCAAGATTTCCATTGACATAGATAATGGCAGAAAGCCTGAATCAAGATGCCCATCAGAGCAAATCAATGACAATCATTCTGTTTTGTTTGTTTTTGTTTGGTTTGTTTTTGTTAGGAATTTAGCTTCAAAATGACACAGAAATTTCATTTGGAGGAAAGAACATATGGCATGTGTGATATTCTCTAATGTATAAATCATCATTTATCCTCATATTAATTTATATGCATTTATATATGCTTAATTTTGTAACATCTTCATTAGCAAAGTGAATGATCATGAGCATGTAGCTTCATTACATAGAATCTTAGGAATCACTATTAAATATAGGGATTTCTGCCATTATTCAGCATCAAATAAAACAGAGACTGATTTGCACAAATTTCCTGGAAACATTTGAAGACTTTTCAATGTCATTTTATGTTGACTGAAATGGAACGGTGGACTGTTTCCTCAATCACCTGCATAAAACAGTCAGCAAAAAGAGACCTATTAAATCTGAAGATTAAAGGCAATCCAACTTTATAGCAGACAAAATTAATTCTTAAACTTATTGCCTTGCAAGTTGAGCAAAAGACTTTCTGATGATAGATATTAAGATACTCTAATGTCATCCTTCAAAAGCACATGTTAATATAAAAATCCTTATAAAATATGATATTCGTGTCATTTTATTGACAGATATATCATCTCTTCTAAAATTTGAGGAATGTCCTTGAAGTGACTTTCCAAACACTTTAAGAAGACTTTTCATTCATTGTACTAGTATATTATATATCCTATAAAAATAATATAGTAACCATCAAGTAGTAATATCACTTTGAGCTGCACTGGTTTGCATTAATGCTTCTCTTAGTTTTTATCCATAAAAGATTCCTGTTACTTATTCCTGGATTTTAAAATTATAGGATGCACATCTGAATGCATCACTGAAACTTCAAAAGGTTTTCTTTATATAGCCCACTACTTTATACTCTGAAACCTATAGTATAAACTGTAGAGTGGATGACAATTTAATAAAGTAAGATATCCTTTTATTTTAGGCAGAAGCAGCCTCTTCTTGTTAGTAAGAAATCATTTTTTTTAAATTAAGACTCTTGAGCTTCTGTGATACTAAATGAAGTGCTTAAAATCCCTCAACATCCCAATCATGTATGAGAAAGGAAGAACAAAAAATTCATAATACTTGGAAGAAAACTAAAAATTGTACTAGAGAAATACTTCATTTATAACAATCTTGTTCAGATCAAATCATAAGTTCCTAAAGAATCCTATCCCTTTGGTGTTTGCTGCTAACATTTAGACACCCATCCAAAGAGAGTTTTAAGTAGTCATCTTGCAATACATCTTACAATACATCTTGCAATACATGTTGGGGAGACTAATACATTCATTAGTCTCCCTAACTTTTTTTTGAATGTCTAATTCAACAAAACTTTAATTTTCCCTATTGTTTTATGTCCCACATCAAAGATGATAGGGAATCTAAAAATCTGTGAACAGTCCTACTGTCATCGATGGAAGTGGGTATCCCTTTCTCCACTGGTGTTGGGGATGGTTTCCTTACGGTATCTGGAGGAAAATAATTTTTTGAGACTTGCATGAGAGGATGAGTGATTTTTATTTGCATGGAATTACCTCCTTGGGGGGTTCCAATGTCCCTTTTCCCTATAACAGTTCTAGAAAAAGTATACTTGGGACTTCAGTAGAGCTAGAAACAAAGCTTGTGTCCAGAATTTCTGGTACATATTAAAGATGGGTCCTGTTCAGCATCAGGCTAATTACTATCCATTAGTCCATTAGTACATGGCCTATGGCAGGGGAGCAGTAGCCTGAGAGCCTGGAAGCTAAGCATCAACCAACAGAGACCAAGAGATCAACACAGGCAGCAAATTCCTTTGATTAGGGAATTAATAATCTCAAATCTCTGCACCCATACTGCCCAAAGGCCTGTTCCCAGTTGTGACTGATCTGCAAGTAGCCTCTCAAAGTTACCCCAACTTTCCTGGGCATGATTCTAGTTTCTCTCTGCCTAGTCTCTTCCCCCAGCAATCTTCGGGGGAATGTACTGTGGCTTTCTGGAGAAGGTAACACTTTAGCTTCCTGATAAAGTTGTCCAAATGACATCCTATAATATTTGGTCTTCCCTTTGCTCTTTATATATATTTCTTTCCTGATATTAAAAAGTAGATTAAGTACAGTGTTATCACTACTTCCCAATTCAATCTGTGGATGTCCTTTACTTATATAACAGAAATATGTATGTGATTTAGGGTCTAGAAAATGTTTTTTAGAAATTAAGTGGGTCAAAGTGACAGGTGGGATTTAAATAACTGAAAGGCTTTTAATACGAAAGAATGTGACTACTGATATAGCATTTCCCATTTCATCCTACTTAGGATAAAGAAAGTACACAGTGAATTACAGAACATTTGCATGTCCTCTTTGTGTGCTTTTTTTCCTAATGCATGCTTATTCAACACTTGAAAAAATTGTGAAATGGCTCATGAGGAACATTGAATCTGATATACAAAGGTATTTTCTGGATACTGCATTACCATTATTTTTTAGTGAATGATTAAAGGTGTTCATACAGAGATTTATGGTCCTTGACATTTTTACTTTTTCAGTGTCAGTTTGGTATATAGCAAATGCCTAATGTTTTACACATTTAATAAGTGTACTTATTCCCAGAGCTATAGGTATTACCTACAATGAATATTTTACAAAATGCATGAATGTTTTACTAATTAACTAAGTTGGCACAAGACTAATAAATATTGCTTTTCATTTGTACTGTATCTTTTTTAGTTTAGTACTAATAATATAATAATAAGATCTTATTTATAGCAAGGATGTTTTCATATGAATGCTATTAATTAAGATGAAAAACAAGTATGACCAACAAGACAATTATTCCTAGGAGACAGTTACTTACAAATTTTACAAAATTGCAACACCCTCTTTGTCCTTCATTTTACCTTTTTTTTTTAAATTGTTCCCTGGCAAATAAGCCCACTTAAAGCAAATTAAAAATCTCTTTTGGAAAGTGTTTGCTCAAACCAGGAATGGGAATTATTGCCCGAATGAGCTCTACTTGCATTTCTTCTTTACAGATTTTTATGTTAGGAAGCTCCTAAAATTCAGCCTTTTTTACCATTTCTCTGTTAAAAGGAGCTCCCCTGTGTTAGTTACTATTGCCCTTCAGAGAGATATAGGGCCTGTTTCCCCTTGGGATGAAATGCAAAGTGTGTTCTCTGATAGTGTTTGTTCTCCAAAAAAAAAAAACATGCAAGCATAATGCTATGTCTCATCTAATTTTCTGTAAGGATGCACTTCTTCTTCAGTTTCACTTCATAGTCTTCCTGAAGCATGTAACAGCCACCTAGTTACATGAGTTTGAATTCAATAAGACTTCCCTTGGAAAGGTCTCTCATTGAAAGGGGCTGAATGTACATGATGTGTCTCACCCTTTCCATCACTCCTTTGCCTTCGGTTTATTGTTCTGTCTGGCCAGCAGGGTCCCTTTCTTTGGAGATTTTCCTAAAACTCTAATCTGAATAGAGAAGGAACACCTCAGAAGCTTTCCTCCTTTTTTTCTAAATCAAATATTACAGATGTATTTTGTTTTATGCATTAGAAGTTATATTAGATGTATTTCTATTTTACACTAGATGTATTTATATTGTATATCATAAACATTTCCATTATGAAGTTAGTGTGACCAGAACCATTTTCCAGTAACTAGAATAAAGATTACTATACAAAACCCCAAATCTAGAGCAAACCAAATTTAACCACAAGATTTCTTAATTCTAGACCTAAGATTCTTTATTATTAAATTAATAGAGGCCCAGTGCACAAAATTCATGCACTAGTGTGGTCCCTAGCAGCTGCAGGCTGCCAGCCAGGGACTCCCTTCCTTCTCCCGGCTGCCTGCTGCCACCTCTGGCTAGGCCTTCCTCTCTTCCTCTGGCTAGCTCTGTCCCTGGTCAAACTCCCAGATGAATTCCTGGTCAAGGGGACAATTTGCATATTATGTTTTTATGATATACAATATGTCTATCTCATAGGATTGTTGTAATGCCCAGTTGGGGATATTTATGGGAAGTAAAAAGTATAAATTGTATAAAAGTGAGTTATTAAAACAATTATAATCCAATCTTGATATTGTAAAAGATCATAATGATGTATTTGATGAAACTTTTTTTTTATATATTATATATTTTATGAAGAATTAGTCCAATTGTTAATGCTTCTGTTTTCTCTTTTAATTCAATTTAAGGAAATTTGGCATTCCTTTAAAAATTTTTCAAGACTTTTAATTACAGAAGCCAAATACAAACATACTAGTACTTACTTGTATTTATTTTTTAAAATTAATCTTACCTTTCTTTAGTATTGCTTTGCTCTCTCAAAACTTACCTTTGTTCATTCTGTAACATTTTCATGAGCACATACCAATGTGCCAAACACCTTTGTTGCCAGGTGGAGAGTACTGAACTAAGTCATCACTTCTATTATCATTTAAAATTCAAACATCACGTATAATAGGGCCATTGAAACTATTGCTGACTTAAAAGTCACAAAATCAGTATCAATGTGAGCCATAATTTTTAAAGTACCAATTTGTTGTTGTTGTTGTTTTTTTAAATATAGAATCAGTTTGAAACCTTTTTCTAACTCTTTGATGCGGAGCAATTTTATTTCCAAATTGAATCAAAGTAAGGTTTTCACTGAGACTGTTAATGTTGATAAATTGAACCATATGAAAGTTTATTAAAATGTATACATTTACTAAACCACACAAGAATTTAATTCTGTTTGATTTTTCTAAAATCTACAGTAACAAAACAATGGGATGGAATGGAAAGAATTGTCCACCTTCTGGATTCAAAGAAACATATTCTGATATTTACATACAAGTGGCCCAGTGCATGGATTCGTGCACATTGAAAGAAAATTAATTAGAAGAAATATTTTAATGTAACTATTCACCCTTTCTCTATAATAGAAGTGTCAGAGATGAAAGAAAATTAATAAATTGTATATGAAAATAATATAAAAATTGATTAATAAATAAACAACAACAACATGATATAAGAACAAACACATGATATAGCAAATAAAGACATCATAAAATATTTATACAAACAATGACTGATAAAGTGAATTAGCTTATTCTAATATTTCCTTGTGTACCACATTAAGAGTAAAAACACTTGCAGAGTGCTTGACTAATTTCCCTTGTGATGATATATTTACAACTTTAACACTTGTTCTTCAAAATCAAGAGAAAGCAACATATAAAACTGACTGTGCCCGAAAATGGGTTCAGGTAGGAATATTCCTACTCTGTCTAGAGTTTGCCCTTGTGATTTATTAATAGTCATCGCAAATGCTGGCATCATGAGAAACTATCTTTGAATTAATTTAAATGGGAGGCCAGTGTCAGATGGGGACAAATCAATTCTTGGAATCAGAACAACCTTTCCTTCTGCAGATCTTGTTAATACCTCAGTTTTGATAATGTTAGGTCGCAATCTTTTGATAATAAATCTAGTACCATTATAAAGATCCCAATTACTATTAAAATTTCTCAGTAGAATGATGATTGCATCTACTTTCAATTTTAATTTATGACACGACATTCCCGAAGTAGTAATACTATTAAGAAATTTGAAGGGAAAATTTGGCATCATCCATTGAATCGATGGAATTATCACTCAGATAGGTATGAAAATCTCCCTCAAGTATATCCAAAATTTCTTCATTTAAATTATGAACATGCTCATTTTTTGGACAAAGAATCGCACGTTTAGATATATTTTTTAATATTATCTATAGATATAGTAATCCCAAAAGTAACTTCAGTAATAGATCTCTTTCAAATCATTTCACAGGGGAGTTCAATAATAGCCATTCTGAGAGCTTTATATGTATGGTGCATGCATGAGTCAACGTTTATTTTTAAATTGCTAGTGCTTGTCATATGTACTGGCTGGTTGGTCGAATGGTTGATGGACGGACAGTCACTTTGCCTTTCATTTATAGATAGATGTTACCAGATAATCAAATTCCATGTTGCTTGTGAGAGGGAGGTTCTTGGGGTATGGATGAAATAAGAATTTTCAGAAGCTCCCACTAGAGAATGAGGTGTAGAGAAAGGCTTTATTTGTGTGAATTTACAATCCTCTGGTTCCATAGTCCCCTGCTCCTTAAGCCAGTACTGAGAGAGTTGCAGCTGGGGTTCCAGCAGAGCCAAAAGCAAGGCAGTGTCAGAGCTTTCCTTCCATATTGCAGTTGGTATAGTTCAGTGTCCAAATTCATTAAAGTCGATCAGTCCATGTGGAGGTGCACATGGAGTGAGGCATGTGGGCGCAGTGGAGCATGCCCATATAACAGGAGTCACAGGAACCCTGGCAAACAGGCAGAGAAGGAGGCCATCAGGTGGGTGCATGAGAGAATGCTTTTTTTGTTAGAAGTTTAACAGATTTCATGCCCTAGCAGTGGCCACACCATCCTGGTCACTGACTGGCTCCCAGCAGTGATTGACAAGCACCTTTCCATGTTACTCAACCTTACTGGACATGAATATAAACTAGTTCCTTCCCTTACTGATCAGTGGAAACAGACTTGGAGAATGTTAAATTAATAGAGCAGTATAAATGGCATGCTATATTACCCAGCCTTCACTTTACTCCTGATAACCATGTTATTACAATGGCATCACATATACCTCCCTAGATTTTCATATCAGGAATGTTGTTCTATTGATGGTAACAGAAAATAGCAGTCACTGAAACCATCACAATATTTTCTAACCCAAAGTGCACTTAGGCAGTCATTTAAAATAGTTTCATGTAAAATTTTAAACCCCGTAATTATAAATGGTACAGAGACAGGTCTTATAGCCACTGAAAGTACTGGCATTTTGTAGATTAGAATTATTGATGTGGAATGGACTCCATATTAGGTTGCCAGAAAATAAGAAAGATAAAGTTGGTGCAATCACTTTGTTGAGATGCAGGATTGTGATTACCTGGAATAATCCAAAATTCACACAACATTCCCTTTCTCTACCTTTCTTCTTGTTGTTACTAAACTTTCTAATTCTTTTTTTAATATATGTTTTCTTTTTTTATTTTAGAGAGAAGGAGGGAGAAGGAGATAGAGAGAGATAGAAAAATCAATGATAAGAGAGAATAATTGAGCTTCTGCTTCCAGCATGCTCTCTCCACCCCACTGGGAATGGAGCCAGCAACCCAGGCATGTGCCCTGACCAGGAATGGAACCCTAACCTTCTGGTTCATAGGTCAATGACCCACCACTGAGTCATGCCAGCTGGGCTACTTTCCAATTCTTGTTTCTTTTTTTCTCAGTGACTTATAATACTTAGCCCAGCATTCCTATTGCATACGTGCACTTGCCTCTTTTTTTTTCTTTTCTTTTTTTTTTTTTTGGTCTATTATAGGGGTTGTGGAATTCCAAACAAAATCTATAGAGACATTTTAAATGTCTTCCTTATGAACTCTAATAGCTTTTACTTCTGTTTTCTTCTCTATTGTTAAGTATCTATTTTCTGATTTTTGTGTGATGTCCCACGTTCTTCAAATTTACCTTCCAAGAAATCATGAAACAGTAAAATAATAAATAATGCAAACAAGTGTGGGAAAAAAGGCGAAAGGAAGAAAAGGTAGTTCATAAAAATGAATAAGAAAAGACTGGATGTCTTGGAGGAGCATGCCAGTATAGCATATTCCCCGCACACCTGACTTTAAGGTCCCTAACAGCCAAGACTCAAAGAGAAATGTGTTACGCATGACCCACGTGTCCAGAGAATGTGTGTCTCAAAATAAGAACAAACTGTTTCTCATCCAAAGAGAAGAGAAACATTTCTCCTGGTGGTACAAACAAAAATGCCACTGGAGAAGCTACATTGGAATTAACTGGGGTCTTTTAAGAAATACCAATTATAGGCTCCACCTGAAATAAAAATTAAATCGGAAATTTTGTGGGTATAAACCAAGAACTATTATTTTTAAAAAGCACTGACGGTCATTCTAATGTGCTCCCAGGGCTGAGAACATCTGACCTAGAGTAGAGAGGACTGGTTACTAGACTTGAGGCTGGTATATACCAGATGTGTGTGCTTGTTGGTATTACTCCCTTGAGTTTTCATAGTTCAAATCAAAGAGTGTGAAGTAGATACTTTAAAGGGCCATTCAGGTTGGCAGTATTTTTCTCCTTATTCTCCCAACAGTGGACTTTTACCTCTAATAGTTCTCACAACGCACATTTTTCCAGGAAAAGCTAAGGTATACATGGATTGCCACCTGTGGTCATCATAATTAATGGTCGATTCTGGCAATATGAGCCAGACACTTTGTATGACTGAATGCCAAACCCCAAGGGGTGCGTTCAGTCTTTCAGACAATAATTGACTAAAATTGCTCTTGTCATAAATCAGTAGCCATTGATGTTAGTAAGCTTGTTCTTTTATGATTTAACCCTTCCTTAACTCCAAGAATATTGTTTTAAAAAAGAAGGTGATGAGGAATGAGCAGAAAACAGCATTTTCTGGAACAGAAGGGTAATTCAGCTGATGGGATTACCTTATAATAGGTGTATTTCAGAAAAAGAAAAATATTTAATCCAGTCACAAATAAATCTGATACACCAAATAATAATAATAATAATAATAATAATAATAATAATACATGCAAGGAATTCCGATGGCTCACATATTAACTATTTGTTATGTGTGACTAAATATCAGCTGATGGGAACTCTTTTGGAGTTCATGAAAGCAAAATTATTTTATTGCAAGGGTTCTTATCCAGAGTCTACTTGGGTACTGTAGAGCAGATGTTGTGCACTGCTACAAGCTGAACCTCTTATAATGGTTGTCTCTTGCCTGGATTGGGTAATTGGATATATAAGTCATACACTTTGAAAAGCAAATGTGCTGATTGTCAGGATGCTTTTAATTTTAAAGTAATAATAATATATTTGGGATATGTTCAAATCCTCAGTGATACAGGATATGAATAACTGCTGCAAACTGAAGAAATAGCAGCTTACACAAATAAGTCCTTATGTGGCTTCATTTTTATTCACAGAGAATGGGCAGAAAAGGAGAAGAAGTTAGAGAAGGTTGTATTATCATCACTCTATCACTTAGTCATTGGTAAATTTTGTGATGGAATCAAATGGGGAAATTTGCTCTGATTGCAATATCCAACTGTGCCGAATATCTGAGCGATTAAGACCTGTTAATAGTGGTGAGGAGTCAGATTCCAATGGCAATGGCAATGTTGAGAAGTCAGAACAAAAACAAAATTATTTTAATGGAATGAGTTTGATTCACACATAGTGTGACTGCTGATGTCAGAAGACAGACTTCCGTTAATGTTTCAGATAGCTATGTCATTACTTGGGTAATTTGACAAAGTCCACTGTGGTGCATGCAAAACAGGACATGGCCGATGTCAAGGCAGAAGAAGACACACATGTGATCACATCCACTAGAGTGTTTGCCCTTGAGAACTGGGGTGAGTGGCATTTCCTTCCCGATACAGGTATCATCTTTCTGCTTTGGATTCTCTACTACAGGAGATCACACAGATACACATATGTTTATTGCTATTGTTTCATATTATTTTACACTAACATATAAATGAAATGATACTGTTCCATTTTGTTTCCTAGGGGAATTTTGTATGATTTGATCAAAGTATTCAGTTACTCTGATTAGTACAGGCTATTTTTAGTGATTATACTAACAGACTATCATTAAGTTCAGTACTTCAGATCAAGGCCACAGACTGTAAATAAAGCTTCAACACACAAAAAACATCAACATCACTTTTAAACAGTTTATGCCACTTACATAACTCACATGAATAATGGACACTGTGCTTGGAGTGCCCATGATGTGCCAGGCAATGTGCTAATCAGCCTAAATACTCCAGATCATTTGGTCCTCACAGTAACTCAACGATTTTTCACATTTTAGAGAGGAGGATATGAAGGCTCAAAGAGATAGCATACTTTGCTCAGAATTTCTCACATAAATATTAAAGATAAGATTCAAAGCCACTTTGTATAATGAAGTTCACGCATTTTTCATTGAGCTGAAATGGACTTCTACCCAAAATCTCCTCCCAACTCTCTCTCAGAACATTTATTTTTCTTTATTGTATGATGTGTTCATAGCTACTGAAAATAAGACCAGACTAAGGTTGTTCATGAGCATTCCTTTCAGCTTCAAAAATGTTTAGAAATGTTGACATGGAAGTGAACAGATTTTCTCTCCTTTAGGGGCATTTTTTAAGTTTTCTTTTTTAGTAAAAGCCAAATAATCGATTATGGACAAAGAAATCAAGGAACCCTTGTGGTTGATGACATTTTTAGGCCAAGCAGCTTTTTGAGTAGCCTGAAGAGACCACCAGTGAAGAAAGAATTCCCTTTTATTCCTGTATATTAATAGCACATAAGTAGCTTTAGCAGAATCTGTAACAATAGCACTACCTCTAACTATTGCAGACAGAGCTGAAAAAATGTGGATAGGTTAAATGTCCTAAAATGTATTATAAAAGTGTATGTCACAGCAGCTGAAAGCCAATTTCCATTACAACATAGCTTCAATGTGCAGAAGCTGAGTCATCTCTATTTTGGTCACTGTTCTTTTTCACTAAAGATAATTCATGTTATATTTTCATCCTCATGATGGAAGCAAGAGGATCACCCAAAGTTCTGACCTACAAAGTTGCATTTGATACAGCAGACTGTACTTATGATTAGAGATTTCAGTAGACTAAATTTCATTTAAATAAAATACCAAACAGACTTTACCCTTACACTATTACCTAAATAAGACTTTATTTACATATATCTGTCCCTGGCTTACCATAGGCATTATAAAATATTTATTGAATAAAACAAATGAGTGAGATGTTCTTATATCTTACATTGATCTATGATAGCATTGCAGGGTAAAGAAATAGAAATAATTTCCATAAGTCATTTTATAGAACCTTTTATTCATACACCCATTGTGTAACATTTAAGATGGAGAAAATATACCACAGTATTTTAGTGTTCTTCCCTATTATTATTATCTAATTTGTAAAATGTCAATTTAAGGTCTGAGTGATTGATTTCATTTGCAACATTAGTCGCCATTTCAAGAGATTAAACAGTGCTATCTCTTGAAACTACAGCATTTAGTAGATAGCTGCCTTCATTTCTAGAAGGTACAATTCAATGCAGCCTATCGAATTCTCAAAGTATATATTCTGCCCCTCCCACAACCTTCTGGACATTAGCTTCATAGAATGCAGCAAACTCAAAAGCCCCAACCCCAGGTACAGGATATGATGTCATCTGGAACACAGCCCTCTTGAGGAAAGGTACTGCAGTGGAGGACTGACTCATTCTCCACCTTGTGGCTGTCCTTAGAGTTTAAGAATATCCAGCATGAGTGGAGAAGAAGTAACAACAGTTGAGGCACCAGAGCAGACATGTCAGATATGCCCTTTCTTGCTTTCTAGGAGCAGGAGATGTTATTGTAAATATAACATGTTTACAAATGTTAGAATAGCATAACATCTCTGCAGTCAAAGCTACTAATCTCCAATTCTCCCTCTGTTCAAGGAAGTATTTCCCGAGAGAAAAAAGATGATGGGAAAATATGCCAACAGCTCTCGGCACTTTGCAAATGTATGACAATTTCTCCCACTTGTATTTTTCCACAAGTGTTTTTTTTTAACGACTCCTGACAAATTTACTGCATGAATTTTTAAATTTTCTTGACTACTCTCATTGTACATCCTCCCCTCAGAACAACACTATAAATCACTAATTGTCTGTATCTCTTAAATATTGCCCACTAGTGTTCTTATTTGTGAAAATACCTGGGTTGTAAAGTACTGGTATTTGGTCTAATGTTCTGCCTTATAATTTCAGAAAACCTTTAGGCTTTCTATAAATCAGAGGAAACTAATTTTGAAAAATTAAATAAATAAAGACAGAAAATGTCTTTACAAAATCATATTTATGGGAAAAAGATGGAGGGAGATGTAGAAAATATAAATTGGATACACACAGCTGGAATTTAGATTATTTTTTCCCCAAGTTGAGCTTTGAAACCAAATGTTTAGTTTTAGCTGACTATGATAGCCTCCAACTATCTTCACAACCCCTTGAGCTATCGCATCATAAACCAGTTATCAAAATAAAAAGTAGAAAATAGTATTCATTTATTATAACAATTAACCATGGACATTTTCGTATTTCTGAAATTGTGTGGTATCTTACAACCAATGGTATTTTAAAACTAATTGATAACATTTTAATGGCACGTGAAATTATAATGCATTGTGCAATTGATGGCATCTTAAAACCAATGAAATGCATTATTATTAACAATAATAGTTAATAGTAATCTTCCCTACCCAGAAATGATTTTCATAAACCTATGCATATTATACAGATGGACTGGAAAAATCTCATTCCGCACATCACATTAACACCTTGTAACTTCAACTTCTTTCCAGTTTTTATGGCCGAAAAATCAACCAATGCAACATTTTTTCCCCCTTTAATCAGTTTGAAAGAGTTTTAGGCAGAAATTTTGATGAAGAGTCAGGGAGGTGACATTGTCATCTCGCCTGTGTCAGATGCTACTTTTCTGTTGTTTTAGAAGCCCCTGGAGTGTATTATTGGTGACTTGCTTGCTCATAACATGTTGGTGGGTTTATATATGCTGCTGTTTGGAGCTTTTTTCAGATGTACTATAGCAGTAGGCCACTCTGAAATTCAGCCTTGTATTCCTTAAAAATGTGTTTTTAAAAACAAATGTAATGAAGAAGCACATATATATTAGAAGAAAATGCAACAAGAGAGAATTTGGCATGAGACCAAAATTTTAGTGCCTCTGAGACTCATGGGTCATCTTAATGCTTCTTGAGCAGCAGGGCTAGTGATTCCAGGTCTGCGTGGGTGGTCATGTGTCTGAACCAGGGTGAATTAGAGTTCCAAAAAGAATGGCTTATTCTGGACTATTAAAACAGCTAATTCTGTGATAAAGGGTGATTTATATAACTTGTTACAAGTTTGTGTTTTTATCTAAATGAAATGACCTATATCTAAGAACCTCAGGGAGTGTTTTGAATTTTAAATTATCCTGAATATTGATCTTGGCTATATTAGAAATGGGAAAAGAAGATGATACAATCATTAGGGCTTTTGTTTTTTACACACACACATATGTATATATATACTTTAACATTGGTTTCATAGTTATGTTGGAAACATTTGGAGGCTGTCATAGAAGATTTTGTGAAAGATAGTATACTTTTGTCTGAATTTAAATTGCTCAACAGGAAAACATAATTATTAGATATAAATATGTTAAAGTCATCAAAATGCTATTGATGCAAATTTTTAAGAATGGGAGTCTTCTTGACCTACTTTAATAAATTTTTATTTCTATTTAAGAGACACGTGATTATGAATATTCACACGTATTTTTTCGTGGGAGTCTTTCCCATACAACCCTCATTGTGGACTTTTTAAAAGAACCCATGAAACTTCTTTTTTTGAAATTTTAAATTAGTCCATGAAACAGTCACTCTTTTTTTTTGCATTGCTTTTGATTAATTTATTGCATGAAGGGTCTAACCTTGACTATCAAGATATTTTCTTAGTGATGTCTTTGTATAACCTTTCATATCTAGATGAACAACACAAGAAGAGGTAATGCAGTCATTTAGATGAAACACAAATTGCCTGCCAGGAAATCTGGGTTTGTTCCAATTCCTCTCTTAAGCCAATCTTTTATCTCCCTTTGATGTAGGCCAGAGTTCGGGAGAGCACTGCACCACCAAAAAGGAGTTGTCTTTTCTCTGATGCTATGACATAGAATTTAGATTTCAAATTTTAAAATAGTAGTGTTGAAGAAGACATTTTAGTCATAAAATTCAACTTTTCAAGCAATATAACATTTTTTAATCAGAATTTCTTAGAGTCACATTCAGCATCTATGCAAATATATCCATCATTTTTAATTTTTTTTCTTTATTGATTAAGGTATTACATGTGTGCAGGAATATATCCTAAGAAACTAGAAACACCAATCAGAGAGGATATATGCATCCATCATTTTTAAAGGTAGCTTATTTCATTGTGGAGCTTTAGTTACAATTCAAAATGAAATTGCCCTCTTTGTTATTTTTACCTGTTGTTCTTGTTTCTACCCCCTGAAATAAAAATGGACAGACAGATGTTTCTAAAACATAAGCCCCACCAAAATTTGAAACAGCTTCACAAGCCCCCTTTTTTATTATAAATTGATCCAGATGTTGTGCTGCAAATTTATTTTATCTTTTGAGATCTTGCTTTTTTTGTTAAAAATCTGATATGTAGATTTTATATGGACATGGAATAGCTTATATGCTGACTTTGGCAGAGTACTTTCCCAGATTTATTTTTTATGATATAGATACCCAATCTATGAATGTATATTTTGAGAAGAAGCACTGAAATATCTTACAGGAAAATAATATCTTTAACTCTAATACATACAGTGAGTGTTGCAGGAATTCAGAAAACATAAGTAGTTAGGATAGACATCTAGATATAATTCGATCTGAGCAGATCTTTAAGGAATAGAGTTTTAACTAGAAGAAAAGATCAGGTGTATTATCCTTCTCTCTGACACAACACTTTCTATTGAATTCTTCAGTTTTATTGACTGCATGATTCATTAAGGGACTCAATTTTTTGACATATACTTTGTCAACCATATTTGTAGTCATATATTTAGAGTCACTTTATTTTTGTTTAATGCTATGCTCTGTACTTAGCATGAATTACTATTAACTTATATGTTCTTGATTTTTTACCTACTATTTTATTCTATTAAACTTATTTTGAAATCTTGCTATCCTCATTGTTTCTATAAATTATGTAATTTATATCTTCTACTTTTACACTTCTTTACCTTAATTTAAGTTATTGATTTAAATACGGTAAAAAGAAAAGATATTTGAACTGTACTTTCAGTTTTAAAGTAAACTCAATGGTGAACCTTTAAGATATTTCTAGCTTGAGAAATCAGAAAAATTTTCTTGAAGGTGTAATCTTTTAATTGTGGATTAGAAGGTGAGAGGAGAGAGTAATGGGGAGTATATTTCAATTAAAATATATTCCTGGTGATCTGAAGGTACTAGGTAATATAGTTAAATAGGGCATTGATTGCCAATAGGGAAGAAATGAAAATTAAAGCTGAAAATATTCATTATTTTGTTTTTTCCCTTGATTAAAAAAATCAGCTTTAATTTTCTAACTCTCTGGTTCCTTATACTTGCATAAAACTTACCAATTGAAATTTAATGCTATATTATATCTTAAAACTTACGAATTGAAATTTTAATGCTATATTATATTATATCTATATTTAAATAACAATTTGGTAGATAATTAAATTGAACTACACACTTGTGTTTTTGATCCCTGTGAAAAGAGGGCATCTATGCTAATGGCAGCAGAAACTCCAGGTAGAAATTTGACTGACTTGGTATGGGATCATAGAGTCAAATGCACAGGATAGATGGGTAGATAGGGATTGAGTTTGTATTGAAAGATGTCCTTCCATTATCAGAACAAGGATTGGCATGCAGGCTATTACAAAGTCTACTGTAACTGGAATCATATGTTTATCATATTAGTAATTCTGTAATCTGTGTCTAAGATACTTGTCCTAGGCAAAATACAAAGCCGATGAGGTAGAAAAGGAAAGTTGTGTAAAACATAAGATAAAAATATGTATATGGTTTCTTTGAATTTTATTTCTCAAACTTTTTCTAAACTTACAGCCATTTTCCTCTTATATTTTCCCATAAATGTTACTAATACTTCCTAATAAGTGATATTAAAATAAAATAATGTTGCTGAGATTTTTGTGAATGTAATGTTTTCAATACTGGTTTAATCTTAAGAGACAATAAATTGTAGGGTTAGCAGTCAAGATGTCAACAAGCTCAGAAATGCACACCAAAAATTTAGAAGAATTTGCCATATTAAATTAGCTCTTTAAACTTATAAATGGTGTTTATAAAATTCATTTCCTTTCTTTTGAAATAAATAATATTCCTCAGTAATTATAGAACCAAAATATCTCTGGTGATTAATAGAAATGAACTTATCACAGGTGGTACAGCTATAATGACCACTTCTTTGACTCTTTCTACAATCCCTGCTTTGTGATAAATAATACACTGGAGACCAAAGATCCAAATGATCATTTAAAATAGAACTAAAAATTTTATATCCATATTATAAAATGGTCCAACTATATGCAATGTAAATAGGCAGGCACTAATTTGAAATAAACATCTAAATAATTAAATTAAAAATCCTTCTTTTCATTTTTTTCCAATTGTCATGTCTGTATTTTATTCTGGTAGCAATTTATTATTTTTAATTAATACCTTATTTCAGTTTTTTCACTGGAAAAAGCATCATTCAATATGAAAACTATTGTAATATTCTTTAAGCAATGTATCATTTGGAGTGTTAGATCTTTGAATATTAGATAATTCATACATTAAAAAGAAAATAATACTTTACTGTATTTAGAATTGAGGATTTATATTGCATATAATATTCATAGTTTTCATTATTTTTAAATTTTAAACCTTTATTCATTGTTGGTGTGTTTGTTTCCAATAGCAAGATGGTAAAGGAGATATACTGAAATAATCCTTTCCTAGAGCTATGTGACTGCATCTTTCTCCTGTTTCTTCTTTATGTGTGCAGAAAGTGAAAATGCTCATTCATAATAAGAAAATGTAAGTCTGCTAGGCACCAAGGTTTTAATATTTAATTTTCTACATTATAAAGCAGACTCTTCTCTGCCTTCCCATAAACGCAGAAATGGATAAGATTAATTAAACATTAAACCATTATTCTTTGTAAAAGAAAAGTCCATTGCTAGTCATGTTTGATATACTTTCTTTCCAAGGTGATCTTTGTGAAATCTAACTCTTACCCTTTTTTTTAAGTTTTAAAATAATTAATAATAAGGAATGTAGCCACTTTACTATCATTTTTCACTTTTATTTTATTATCTTATTATTGTGAAAGACTTTAATATGAATTGTGGATTGATTCCAGAATAGATAATTTATTTGATATTAACATACTTTGCACTTATTTTGTAGTGGAACTGTCTGGAAGCATAAAAAAGATCAAATTTTCTTTCTAGTTTTTTTTTTTTTAGTTATAGAGAATATATATAATTCTGTGGAAGAGCAGGTATTTAAGTACTTAGTAGCCAATTGTTGAGGTTTGTCATTATACTGTATTAACCAGTGACTCATTTATAATGGGTTCACAAGGTAAAAAAAATAGAAGAAAAGAAGAATTATGGGATCCAAATGTAGAGTTTAAATGAGGCCATAATACTGGATTGGTTCACACACACACACACACACACACACACACACATACACACACACACTTTCGTGCATTTAATTTCTATCATGCATTGTTACCTTCAAACAATTATAAACATACCTTATAATTGCTTGAGCTTCTATGGGCATAATTAACATGTACATAGTTATAGGATTTGTAATATTCTGTTCATCTCAGAGAAGTTTTCTTTCCCTCTCTTTTGTTAGGCAAGGTTATTAATTATTTTCACTGTCTGATGGTGATATTCCTTTCTTATTTTATAACACTATTAAAGAATTGAAGAGAAGCATTCAACATAAAATATAAATATAAAAGAATTGTTGTTAACCATTATTTATGATTACATTACTATTGTTCTCAGTTGATTGACTTCAATGACGTAGCATCTAATTAACACACACACAGTTGTGTCTGCTACTGGGAAGAGACAAAATAATTAGATAGACCAAGATCAAACTCACTTCTACTCCTCAACCTTTTCTGACCCTTTCTAAGAATAGACAGGGTTTCAGTAAATCAGTAAACTAACATACTAGTGAAAACTCTTTGAACAGGACTGTAGACTAGCTGCCCCATCCACCTGTCCTAGGAGGTACCTCATATGGAACATGATTGTAGAAGTTCATGATCTCCTAGGGGAATTCAAACAATTGAAAGAGATGTAACATCAACATTTATCTTTAGAAGCCTCATAAGGACTTCTTCCTCTCTAAACCACAACCAAAGCAAAAGTTTACAACTAACACAAACTAGGGGTTAAATGCAAAGAAGAGAGAGTACAGGGGGTGATGAAAAACCCACTGTGTGATATGAATTAAATAAAATAAATAAATCTAAGGAAGACCTTTGTGGTACCCAACTGCCATAACTTTGATTAACACCGCTGTGTTTCAGCACTGGGTCATGCAACCCCTTTGACACTGTTTCTTTGAGGTGTCAATCACATTTCAATAACTTTTCAGCATGGGCTTGTAAATCCTGTCTCTTCATTGACTTTGAATGAGGCAGGTTGCTTATGAATGCAGCTCTAAGTGTCAGTCAGAGATTCTTGCATTGTGTAATCTTTGATTGGCATGTCTGGGGCTTGTGGAAAAATTCCAGCATATCCAAATGTGCTTCTCTAAACACTGAATATCTTTACACAAGTGTTTTCTCCAAGAGCATCAGCTCATCCCCTTAAGATGACAATGTGTTACTGCAGTGTTCCCTCTCACTACAAATGAAATATATCCTAAAGGGGTAGGCTCATGGGACTTGGGAACTCAGATTGCATTTGGAATTCTGATCCCATAAGCCTTTGGGGCTACAATTTAACTAATGTGTCACATTAACTGCCTCATGCAGGGCCTATCTAACAACCTAATTACTTTGATGAGAATACCTGTGTAATATCCTCCCACTTGGCAAAAGTAAGTGGTACTAAAAGATTACAAAACATCTACTTCACCTGGAAAAAAAAATAAAAGCTTTCTCTTCATTAACAAAATGCTAGACAAACAAACAACTGATTTGCAATAGCTCTTTATATACGAAGAAGTGTTCTTGTCCCCATTACTGACTCCCTAACAACATGATGACACAAACTAATGGTATCTACACTAGCACCATCAGAAAAACTAATATGTTATAGAAATATATACATGCTAGAGGTGCACAAAATTCATGCATGGGGGAGGATGTCCCTCATCCCAGACTGCACCCTCTCCAATCTGGGATCTTCAAAAGATGTTTGATTGTCCATTTAGGCCCAATCCTATAAAGATCTGACCAAAATGGGCAGTCAGACTTCCCTTTCAGAATCCAGGTCTGCTGACTACCAACTGCTCACCTGCCTGTCTTCCTGATTGCACTAACCACTTCTGCCTGCCAGCCTGATCACCCCCTAACCACTCCCCTACCAGCCTGATTGATGCATAAAGGTTCCCCTGCCAGCCTGTTTGCCCATAACTGCCCTTCCCTGCAGGCCTGGGTCCCTGCAACTGCCCTCTCCTGAAGGCCCAATCACCCCCAACTTCCCTTCTCTGCCAGCCTGGTAACCCGTAACTGCCTTTCTCTGCAAGTTCGATTGCCCCCAACTGCCCTCCCTTACAAGCCTAGTCCCTCCCAAATGCCCTCTCCTGCTGGCCATCTTGTGTCCACATGGGGGCAGGATCTTTGACCACATAGGGGCAGCTATCTTGTGTGTTGGAGTGACAGTCAAGTCAATTTGCATATTATTCTTTTATTAGATAGGATAGAGGCCTGTTGCATGGGTAGGGGCCAGTTGATTTTCCCTGAAGGGTATCCTGGATCAGGATGGGGTTCCCTTGGAGTGTGAGGAGGCCTGGGTGAGGGGGTCTGTGGTGATTTTCTGGTTGGCCATACCCCCCGGTGACTTAAGCAGAGGCCCTGGTATATGGGATTTATTTATCTTCTATAATTAGAACTTTGTAGCCTTGACTGGAGCCAAGCCTCCTGCTTGCTTCATGGACACAGACATTTTTGTTGAGATTTATTTATCTTCTATAATTGAAACTATAGCCTCAAGTGGAATCCTGGGCACACCAGGATGTACAGAAAGCTTGGCTTCCTTCATTTCCCGGGAAACCTAAGTCCGTGGCTGAGCCATCTTGGTTGGGGTTAATTTACATACTTGTTCCTGATTGGCTGGTGGGCATGATTGGTGGGTGTAATAGAGTGATGGTCAATTTGCATATTACTTTTTTATTAGATAGGATATGTAAAACAGAAAACAATGAAATGCACAGGAGACCTGACCTCATAGATGGCTGGATTAAGGACATGCTCAAAATGCCCTTCCCTACAGTATGAGCCTTTTATCAGTTGTGGTATAAAGAGGGCATCCCCTTCCCACCCACCCACCCCCTCCCCACACACACACACTAGCAATCTGCAGTGTATTGGGCTATCAGAGAAAGAATCAGTACTAAGCTCTCCCAAACTCTCATCATCCCACAGAGAAGGATGCTTAGGTTGGGCTTAGCTAGGCTAATCCCAGGTAGGGAAAATGCTGAACAAGTTCTTGCCTCACCAAGCAATGTTTTATAAATATTAGGACTCAAGGGACAGGAACATCTGGACACCTATGTATAGCTAGAATTTCTGGTCAGCAAAGTGACCTTGGAAGATGACTTCCTCAGATAACATGGTGTCAGCATGCTCTTCTATTGAGATCTTGGGCTCTGCTAGGCCAGCTTCTCAAGAAACTACCCAAAAGAGGAATAAAATAGGCCTCCAGGGCCATCTGGATTCGTCTCTCCTCATTTAGAGTCCAAATTCAGTTAATTTCCTATTAATTTGAGTAAGGAATATCTTTTTTTATAATTCAAATATTTCTAGGTTCATCATGAAGCAATTGTGATTTATATTACTAGTAACTTAAATTCCATGGTTGCCAC
Source organism: Lasiurus cinereus (assembly GCA_011751065.1). NCBI lineage: Eukaryota > Metazoa > Chordata > Mammalia > Chiroptera > Vespertilionidae > Lasiurus > Lasiurus cinereus. The sequence continues at coordinate 38,930,516 of JAAGEH010000012.1, read as the reverse complement.
CTATAGTGTAGCAAAGATCAATTGACTTAAGGAAATAAGAATATTGATCTCCATGGAATAAAATATTGTGGCCTAAAATAGTCTAAGAACAGTAGGGATATTGGGGAAGTATCAACATAAAACTTCAACTATTTCAAACTTTTGCCTGGAATCAGCCTTACTGATTCTTAGATAAGGGAAGAAATTTGTTTATTCTCTTCTTTGCCATGCTTTACTCTCTGCTGCCAGGAAAAAGAACATTTATGCCTTAACTAATGGTTAGTTAGTTAATAATACATTAAAAAGGCCTTTGTAATAATCCTTGATATCTAAGCACATTTATGATATTATTTTCACATTTAAGCATCTTATCTACAAATTAAACATTTTAAAAAGTATTTATAAACTGATACCTTGGTTACATCAATCTAATAAATGCTTATTTAAAGGAGGTAAAGAGTAGAGCAGGATCTCTAATAATGTTGTTTTGTTTGAAGTCATTTTGTTATAATGTTGATGAGATGCTGTAGGCATTTAACTCTTTTGTTAAATGTATTGCAGTGGCTTTGGTTAATAACATTACATAAATTTTAGGTGTACAACTTTAAAATATCTTTATATTCCATTGTTTTCTCATTACCTGGTCTAGTCTCCTTCTGTCATCATATATTTGACTCCTTTACAGTCTTTGTCTTCCTGCCCCTTCCTCTGATAACCACAATTCTGTTGTCTGTATCTGAGCTTGTTTGTTGTTTTGGTGGGTTTTATGTCCTACATATAAGTGAAACAATATAGTTCTTTTTCTTTTCCAGCTGACATGTCACTTAGCATGAAACCCTCAGAACCTATCTATATTGTTGCAAATGTTTTATTTTTTATAGCTGAGAATTATTCCATTGTTTATTTATATAATATCTTTTTTATCCAATATTCCATTAAAGGGAACTTAGATTGTTTCTATGTCTTGGCTATTGTGAACAATGCTACCAGGAACTTAACTCTGTTTCTATCAATTAGCCAATACTAAAATTGATTTCATTTTAAATGTCATTTCATTTAAAATGGCAGGACCTATTGATGACATTACATTGAGGACTTATTTCATGCTAAAACTAACTAGAGAACCCTTTTATTGGTTGATAAAAATAATAAAATAAAAATTTAAATAGGTTTAGTATAGCAATTAATTTACTTCAATTTAGTGGCTAAGAACCCAGTACTTACCCTCCTTCTTCATGAATAGCATATATTATTCTTCTGTAGCTTAATGTCTCTATAACAAAGAGGAGAAGAAAGATTTTGTTTTCATCACATATATTTGTTCCTCCCTACCTCTGCAGGTAGGGAGCCTTTATTTAAAAATATACCCTCTACACATGATCTAAACACAGGTGTGAGTAAGGAATATAATGATTAATAATACAGAATGAATAGAAGCATTTAATTGTTCTCTAACAATGTTCTTCTTCCATAGGTAACAGTAGGGTACATGCACTGTGTTCAGGCTACTGAGTCACAGGAGAGCTGCAAAATATGATGCCAAACAGCCAAATGCATCTCTGTATTAGAACCAGTGGCACACCTTGGGGAGTTATAATTTAGGAACTAGAAAGAAAAAAAAATCGGTAAACATTTTATTAGCGTCTGCTCTTTGTCAAAACAGACACTTTACATCAGTTTTCCACTAAAATTGCATACAGCATTAAACATTCTCAATTTTCCAGACAGATGAGGAAACTGAGGCTTAAAGCTGTGACCCAAATCACAAGTTCCATGAATTGCTGATTCAGGATTTTCACTCTCTTCCAATTCCAAGCCAGGACCCTCCACTTCAACAAGACCTAATTTTTAGTTAAGGCTATTCTAATGTGTTAACTTAGGGAGTTGCACCAGGACCCATCTGCATCTTGGGAATAATTAAATTAGTAAAAGCCAATGAGGTTCATCTAAATAACTTCATGCCATCAGTACAAACACATCACACAGGAGGTACGAAAAACATCAGGGCAATGGTTCTAATCCTACAGAGATAAAACTTCTTGCTTGAGTAATTTATTACTCTGCCCAATCAGCTGAAATCTACTCTACACCATGATAGCTAAGGGTGAGGTTATAAATTTAAAGAAAATCTAAATGTCTTCTATTTTTGCTTCTTATTTACTATGTATTCAAAAGAATATTACATTTGCTTCCTACACTCCTTCTCTGAAAGTTTTTCTTTCAAGACAATGTGTATAGAGTATATTCATCTAATCAAAACAAGAGAGAATTACTGCAAGTGAGGTCATGATCTACATCAACAACAAAAAATACTAGAAGGAAGGTAGAGTTAATATGCTAGTAGATGTTAGGTTATTAAATTTAATAAAGAATGATATAGCTTGGGAAATGCTTTGGGTTAGTTATAAATTAATAAGGGATAGCCAACAATATATTTATTGTTTTAGAGCTAAGAATTAAGAAGCCCTGTAGGATCTTCTACCTTGTTATAATATTGATTTTTAACATATTTTTCTAAATCACAAGATTGAAAGATGCTTGAAGAGAACAGGTTCTGATAACCCTTATTTTTCATTACACTCACAATATTCTTGGTTACTATATCTTATACCCTTACTATCATTTCTCCAATTGAGTTTAGGGTATACATTTTTGTATTTGTTTGTCATGAATAGCAAATACCTGAGCATACTTAGAGTTCTGCTTGATCTTCATTGTCTCCAGTGGATAGTTATGGCATACTACAGATGTCATTGCTTTGACAATACTTAGTAGTTATGGACTATATGCATTTTATTCAGAGACTAGATTTATCATTTTGTACTTAAAAAATAACAGAGTTATCATTCAGAATAATTATGTAAGTTATAATGAAAATAAAGACTTACATTTGGTCATGCTATACATAATAACAAGCATTGTTTGTTAACTTTTTCTTTAACTCTTCAGATAAAGCATTTTTTGAGAATTAAGATGCTATTTGGGAAATTTTTTAGTATTGTCTCTCTCATTAATCTGAACTAATTTTGAGCACTAGAATATATATGAATAATACATTTTATAATCTTCTGTGACTAGGTGTCCTATGAAAGAAAAGTACAAAAAAATCAACTAACTTGGGTATTTTTATCACTTATTAGAAACATATTTTTCTTCATATTCAGAACAAGTTGGTTCTTTAATAGCTTATATTTTCTTTAGACTGAACAAGAATGAGATGACAGATATTAAGTTTAACTGCAGACACAAACTCTCTCTTAATCATACTTTAATAATTTAATCATCATACTAATCCAAGATGGGTGTCATAAAATTGTTTTAGAAAGACATATATCTGAATAAAGAAAATCAATGCAGGGCTTCAGTTAGTGCTTAAAATGAAAGAAATAGAGACATAAATAAATAAATTTTTCTCTCCGACCAAGTGTGTATTTATAAAGGATGGGGAGTATTCTTGTTTGCCTTAAACATATGAACAGATGTGGTATAGTGGAGCACAACCCATGTCTTCATTTGCTTTGCTTTTATTTGGGAACAGTCTAAAAGAGAAAAGGGAGTTTAGGTAGTTAAAGCTTATGGCATTTCTTACCGGAAATATGCTGCTATATTTATGCATTTGAAAATAGCAAAGCATTGTCTTTGTTTGCATTCTGTTCTTGAGAACTTATCTTTTGTGAACAATTAAGAAAATAAAAATGGGTAGCAAGAGGTTCTTTATTACAACACTAGAGACCCAGTGCATGAAGATTCATGCAAGAATGGGCCTTCCTTCCTCTAGCTGTTGGCACTGCCTTCACTCTGGCTGGAGCCACCTTTTTGCTTCAGCCTGGAGCCACCTGTCCACCTTCCCATACTGCCCAGAAGCCCAGAGTGGCTAGGATCTTGTGGAATGCCACTTTATTGCTATGGTGACAACACAAACATTCCTCCCGCCCCCAGATGCTTGGTGCCTGCACATACAAATTAACCTGCCATCTTTGTTGAGTTAATTTTCATACTCACTCCTGATTAGCTGGTGAGTGTTGCAAAGGTATGGTCAATTAGCATGTTACTTTTTTATTAGTGTAGATGTCTATAAAGGTGAGTAGATTTTTTCCTTCCAAATTTGAAGGAAGAACTCAAGAATTTTTAAAAGCAGTTATATTACTACCTAAAGAAGTAAATGAATGAATGTACTTCTAAAAGCCATAAACAAAATTAGGGAATTTGTATACTAATTTTGTTCAGTTCTATTTTAATATTTGTGTCATTAACAAAATAGTAATAGGATTGTTTTTAAAGTAGAATATAATTCATTACATGGATGAACTAATGTACACATTTTAAATATATATATATATATATATATATATATATATATATATATATATGTCTAATATCCCTGGAATATGTTCTCATGTAGTGAAGTTACATTGAGCTGATTAGGATCTTTGCTTTCTAACTATTAACTTCACACTGGGTCTCAACTTTCTTATCTGTAAAATGGTAATAATATATTCTTCATAAAATTATTGTTAGGAAGAACTGAGTAAATATGTATAATATATCAAGGAGGTGAACGTATTTAAAATATATTGGCTCCTTTTCTCTGGCATCTCAACCATGTAAGAAAAGTGCTTGGTGCTTACAGTGATATGCCCTATTTTATTTATGTTGGCATGGATTTCTTTTTATTTCAGTTGGAAGAGTCACATCTGTAATTCAGTTATTTGTAAATAAAAAAAAATGCACTCAAGAATCTGGACCAAATAATTGACATTGAAAGAAGCCTTGTCAATAAATTTAACCTGCCATCTTAAGATGAAATTGAGTGCCAGTAGAAACACATGAGTTTTTTAACATTACACACATTTATTTAATTATGGAGACCAGAAAGTGTCAAGTCTCTTGTGCTTTCAAATTCAGACCACTTGCCCATTTATAACAAAGGATTTTCTTATAGACACAACAATAATCATGTGATCATTCATCAAGAAGATTCTATTTGCTGCCTTTACCCAACTATTTTGTCTAACTAAAAATCCTAAAAGGGGTTTTAAGCAGCATTCTCTTGTAATGGCTGGTAATATGTAAAAAAAGATTAGATAGTGCTATACAAAGTAATATAGAAAGGGGCAGAGAAAAATAATTATTTTATATGATGGAAGAAAAATAAAGCTTAAGATACCACAATATAGACATTAAAAGTTAACATTGCTCCAGGCAGCAATATGCAGTAATTCACTGGCAGAACATAGAGCAGATTTCTCCATTCCCAATACAGTAACTCATGCAGCCTGCAGGTTTAACACATTTTAAAATGAAAGCTCATGCTCAGTGTCTGCTTGTGGGACAAATAGAGCTTTTAGGAGCAACAAAAATAAGAGTCTATATGTTTCAGAATATACTTAAGGTCAAAATAAATTATATTTGCAAATCTTATAATATACATTGATTCCTGTATTTATAATAATTCCCAAATTTTAAGAATAAATCTATATATATAAAATTTTAATATGCAAATAGACCGAACAGTGGAACAACCAAATAACTGTTGCTATGACATGCAGTGACTATGAGGGGGCACTCTCAGAACATGGAGGGCATCATTAGCAGGCAGCAGAGCGTGGAACATGGTGGATATCGGCTGCAGTGGGATGGTGAAGCAGGTGAGCAGGGGCACCAGATCAAGGTGGGGATGCCAGTCGCTGTCATCAGGGTGAGCCTCGGGTATTTACTGAAAATTCTTTGCTCCTGTGTGTCACAATTCTGCTGTCAGTGCTGGAGCTGCTGCTCACAACCACTGCTGGTGCCTGGCACTGGCCCCAGTTGCTCTGTGCCATTGGTGGATGCGAGCAGCAGCTTGCTGGCCCTGATCACCCTGAAGGCTTCTCTGCCTCCCCCTGCTCCTGAGGGGCGATCAGGGCAGCAGCCACCACTTGCACCTGCTGCTGGCACTGGCCCCAATGGCTCTGCACTGTCAGCAGGTATGAGCAGAGCTGGTGCCATCAGGGCATAGAAGTAGAGGTGGGAGCAAGTCTTCTGGCAGACAGGGTGCCAGGAGGCCAGGACAGGAAGGACCAGGTGAGGGTGCAGAGAATGGTCCAAGACCTGCCCCTGTGCCCATGGCAGCTTTGTGGCCCACAGTTCCTTTTAAGGTGCATGAATTTGTGCAATGAGCCCATAGTACTTATATAAAAGAATACCTTGTAAGAGATGAAGATTATTTTATGATAGTTTTGCATGCACATCTGCCCCACTGCTCAACTTATGTCTTCAGTAGCTTGCGGAGTATATAGTAGGAAGTCAGTACTTGCTAAGTAGATTAATAAGCAAATTTATTTCGTTAACAATAGAATGTTTCTTCTCAATGGAATAGTGCCTTTAAACCCATTTCCTCTGCAGTGGTTCAAGTAATTTCCTCAAAATAAGATGTTTTTCATCTCCTTAAAAACATATGCTGGTTCCTTATTGCAAAATCTATACTTTTTGTGCCATAATATATGAGAGAGTGACTTAAAAACTGAAAAGTATTACATAAATAGAAAAATATTATCAATTTATTTTAGCCAGTTTTTTTACAGAAGGCCTAATATGTGGCACTGATTATTTAAATATTAATGACAACAAATTTTTATTTTATTGGATCAAATATTACTGTGATTAAACACTGATATAATGAAATTGAACTGTGTGTAAAGTACTATGTGAACAATTTGAGAAAAAAATGAGGTTTTTTTGTGCTGGTAAATGTTTAGATATTATCACAAAAAAGTAATATTTTAAACTGAATCTTTAAGATTGAGTAGTGTAAAGATTAAGGGAAAGAATGAGAAGAGTGGGAAGGAAAAGACAAGTGTTTGGGTTGTAGAAATTATTTAAACATTCCTTTCTAATTCCTAATTCCAGGCATTTGCCACAAATAAGGTCAAGTGAAGATTCATATTCATTTTTTTTAATTTTTTTGATTAAGATATTACATATGTGTCCTTAAGGATTCATATTCTTAGTGGATAGTACTTGCATCCACAGGGGTTGCCTGTATTCGAAGAAAACTCTATAGTGCACATTTCATTATGTAGTTATATGTAGACCCAGACTAATGACAATGTCATAAATATAAATGCCCTTGTTGGTGCACAATCAGCCTCTTTAGGGCCTTTATACAGACCCATATTATCTCCTAATGCATGGACATGATATACAGCAGACTTTAGATTGCTTTTAATTCACACATTACATACATATAAGCTTGGTGGAAGGGAGAAAATACTAAATTCCTCATTTATTTAAATATATTTTCTGTTGTTAGGGAAACACTATGAAATTATTAAATAATAAGCATACAAATATATAAAGTTAGAGTAAGAAAATATGTAACTATTGTTTTCTGCATTTATTTTTTAATGAAAAAAATCATAAACAGATAATGGAAGATCTGACAATATAAACCATAGTCACTAAAATGCTGAAAACAGTATTCACATTCCAATATACTCATTCCTGCCTGCTCAGTATCTCTGACCCAACTTGCACCATTCATGGAGGTTGTGACAGCATTTATGTGACTCACTCCTCTATACCCTATTCTAGTTTTGTAAATAAGTAATTGTTTAACCGTTGCAATATAAGTAATTGCTTAACCATTTCTAAAGCCTGCAGTTTTCCATCACTCAGGGTAGATTCCATCCTTTGGCCAACCAATGCCTGGGTCTAAGTTCTACTCCTGAATCCTGAGGAAATGTGAATTTGTGTCATTTCCCTATGTAAATAAGTTGTCACATGTATAGATTGCAATATTTTTAAAATCAAACTGACTCTAAATTTTGTTCCATGACTCTTTTCTGTGCTAGTTTACTCATGAGCATATTCAGCATTTACCTGTCTTCATTGGGCAGTATAATCTAAGAAATGGTGTGAAAGATATTTTTAATGGTCATAGTTAACTTTTTAAAAAAGAAGTAATGTACAAATGAATAATATTTCCATACTTACTAAGTAAATAATTTTCCTTACTTATGCAAAGTGTTCATGAGGATATGGATGGTGATGTGTTGATCCTAATAATTATTAGCTCTCCTGGAGAACTTATAGAGAGTGTAAGAGTACATCACGCATCTTATTCCAGGTTAAGGTCCATGAGATCCAAGACCAGTTGGTTAAATGAAGATGATCATAACAACAGCAAAATTAATAAGCAAACCCAAAAGAAAAAAAAACTTTAAATCCCCTAAAGCTTAGGTCCTTAATTGATTTTCAGATGTAAGCCTTTTATTTCTTTTATCTATGATATCCTTGTGAAAGGACATTCTGTTTTTACGTGATATTTTCTAAACATGATTTTAACTGTTTGTGCTTTAATCCACTGTTATAAGCCACCTACTTTGGCAAAGAAGGTATTTTAAATTCCAGGCACAATTAAATTACTAATAATATGATTCATGCCAGATCATATAACATTTCTTTCTGATCAAATAAACTAAGTTAAATATGTTATCTGTTCTACATTTAAATGTTGGCCCTGGTAAATTGTGGTGACATCAAAAAATTACTTGTTGGGAAAATATATTTAGGCTCAATAGTTGCAGTGTGAAGGTGCCTGCAATGCCATCCATATAAATGTTCAGAAGCTTAATTAAATTTTAATCCCGAGTTTACTAGTAGACCAACCTTCAGTTGAATACTATTGTACTTTATGGCTTCTTCCTTTTCAAAATGCTAAAAGCACTTGGGAAATTAATTTGAAGTGTATGTGTTTCACCTTGCTTGGCTTGTAGGAAGTCATGTTTATAATATATTTTTCACAGTCCAAGAAGAAATGTTGGGAGCTCACTTTAATGAAGCACAGATAAACAAACAAAATTTCATTGTGCCATATGGCAATTATGCCATATAATTGAATTTATTTCCAAATAAAGTTGTTGGCTTATTCATTTCACAGTTTTTCCTATACATATCCAGTGTTCTTTTTTTTTTCCTTTAAAGGTTGTCTGTAGGGTTATTTGCCCTAACATCTATAAACATAAATAACAATGTGTCCTTGTTCCAATGTGTAAGAAAACAAAATACAACTAGAACCGAGAATAAAATTAGACTAATTTTCTCCCAGTCCCGCTACAAGTGTTAAGAACTATGGTGACATTTAACCCAATGAATATAATATTCAATCTGTAGATTGGGGATAGATGTGTTAATGTATCCAACCTCCACAAAAAGTGTCTGTGCATATAATATTTTGTTCCTATGGAGAAAGTAGGTATTTCCTACCTTAAAGTTATTTAACAATGCCATATGAACTATCACTTGCCAAATAAATTGCTAAAGTTATTGAGTTCAGACAAAGTATTGAAAATTTAATATTGTTTTTCATTTATGGAGTGGTGTTATACTTTTCTTATTTTTAAAAAATATTCTAACCCTGATTTTCTAGTCAAGTTAGCCACTTTCCTCAGGAAAAGTATACTTGCATGTTCTTTTCTTGAGGAGTCACTATATAGTTCTTGCATTTTATGTAGGTAATCTTAAAATCCTCAAATAAGTTATATTGGAGATCTGACATTTTTAAGTGTAAAATATCCTTTTTAATTTATACCCTGAATTAGGTCACATTAAGGAAACTGCTTCTTTAAAAAAAAATCCAATATATCTGTTCATCTGTGAAAGTGGCATTTATATTATTTCTTCAGATAAGATTGCTCTCTGTGCTTCAGAGGCTCTTACACACTTAACAAGTGCAATTTCATAGCACACTTTCATAGACAACATTATAAATCCAGTGTAACTTTTATTCAGGCTATAAATTTATGCTTTATTCATTTTAACTTCTTGCTCTTACTTCTGTGTTTCTCTTTTTACATTAAGCCACTTTCAAAATAAACTTAAAATATGATGCTCATGTTTACAATCATCACAACCTCCTTCCCTAAGAACAAAGCTGGATGTGAACACCCCTTACTTCCATTTGGATATGCAGTTTGACTTTCTAAGCGAAGTTGGCAGTGATCCTTAGGCTGAAAGGATTCTTCAAGGAGGACAATAGTCTTTTTCTTTGGCTGAAGGGAAAGATGCAAGAGAACACAAATAATTTTATATTCTTGCCTTCAATGGCTCAATTCAGCTGGGTTCCTTCTTCAGGATTCTTAGTGACTGGCATGGAAAGAAATACAGAAAAATTGATCTATGGAATTGCTCCTCAACTGAAATAACTCACTTATCTATAACCTGTCAAATTTGCCACCAATTAGTGTCAGTATTGTAAATTCTTTATGAGTTTGTCGGGAGATGATTCTTGAAGTTTATCCTTCTTCATTCTATAAATTTCTTTTTTAAAAATGAATAATGCAAAATATGATTATATAAAATTGTGAATAATATTTGGCCCAGTTTATGTGAAAATAGAAATTCTGAGAAATGCAACATTAATAATGGGTTGGCACAACAAGTTTGCTAGAAAGGATTTGATGCCTTGACTGTATTTCTGAGGTGCATTTGTTGTTGCTTTGGAGAATGGAGCATATAATTTTATGTTAACCTCTTATTTTCCTTATATTAACATGGTAATTTTAATAGTATATTTTGCCTATTGAATGTCGGTGGAATAAAGGAGTAATATGTGTTCTTAGAGCAATATTGCTAGCCTTATTTCAGTCAGTTTTGCTGAATGAGGAAATATCCGTTACTGCTTTGTAGGTCACTTGATTAAGACTTATTCCCAAAAGGATATTTTATTTTTATCAAGTTAAATCCAACACTAATTTACACTTTTCAGGTCCCAAGAGTGGAAATAATTAGTACATTGTTTTTCAACTAATCTTCCTAATCTTTTCTCCTCCTCCACCTATTCACAGCCACTGGATAGCATTTTGAAGAAGTTGAATAAATTGGGAGTTGATTTTTGGAAATTATATCATATTTTATCAGGATATCCTTTTGAGGTAAAGAACACATTTTTAAAATAAAGGAATATGATTAAAAGTAAATTCTAAGAATGAAAAGAATGTAACCATTTCATTTGATTTCCTCTGATTCTGTGTCTCTATTTCCTGCATTCTCTAGTTGATATTGTTATCTGTATTAAATTATCCAGATTCAGGGGTTTCTATCTAGTTTTGGGAAATTTTCACATACCAAAAGAAATAAGACAATTTTTGAGTATCATATATTTAAGAGAAAGGGGTGAGCAAAAAAGTTATGTGATTGACAGATTGTCATTTCAGAAGGTGATGCCTGGGAGGAATGGTACAATGATTTTATTGTGAGATAAGAATTGGTAGTATACTCTTGTAGAAAATATTTTAAATTATTTTGAAAAATTATTAAGAAGTTATATGATCCCTTTCTCTTTGCTGATATAGACACTTGGAGAATTAAGCTGCCAGCCAAATTCACATGGCAGGCAGCATTTAGATGCTTACCCAGACAGTATGACTACTGCCTTTGATTCTAATGACTCTTCAATACTGCCATTCCTTATTTAAATTGATAAAAGATAACATTTAAAGTCTACCTATCCTATTTTAAAAAAGAGTGATATGAAGATTGATCATCACTCCAAACACAACAGGGCTGCCCCAATGTGGTCAAAGATGGCTGCCCCCATGTGGACACAAGATGGCCACCACAAGATAGCCAGTAGGAGAGAAAAGTTGGGAGGGACCAGGCCTGCAAGGGAGGGCAGTTGGGGGTGATCAAACCTGCAGGGAAGGGAAGTTAGGGGTGACCAGGCCTTCAGGGAAGGGCAGTTAAGGGCAATCAGGCTGGCAGGGGAGAAGTTAGGTGTCAATCAGGCTGGCAGGGGAGTGGTGAGGGGGTGAATAGGCTGTGTGGGGCAACCAGGTCTGCAGGGACCTGATTAGCTATGGGCATAGCAGAGGTATGGTCAATTTACATGTTTGTCTATTATTGGGTAAAATACTAGAGGCCCAGTGCACAAAATTCATGCATGGGAGGGGGCACCCTGGACCAAGCCTGCACCCTTGCTGGGGGCAAACAGACCAGCAGGGGGGAGCAGGAAGGAATGAGCAGGTTAACAAAGTGGGGCAGTAAAGGGTGACCAGGCTGGCAGGGGGACAATTGGGGTTGACCAGACCAGCAGGGAGGGGGTGGGATGAGGGAGGGGACAATTAGGGGCGATCAGGCAGGTAGGCAGGTGAGCAGTTAGGAGCTAGTAGTCCCGGATTATGAGAGAGATATATGACTGCTGGTTTAGGCTATTCCCCAGGATCAGGCCTACAGGTAGTCGGACATCCCCCAAAGAGTACTGGATTGGAGAAGGTGCAGGCTGGGCCCAGGGTACCCCCTCCCATGCATGAATTTTGTGCACTGGGCCTCTAGTATTTTACCCAATAATAGATAAACATGTAAATTGATCATACCTCTGCTATGCCCATAGCTAATCAGGGTGAGTATGTAAATTAATCCAACAAAGATGGCAGTTAATTTGCATACATAGGCACCCAGTACCTGGGTCCTGGGAACATCCTGGCACCCAAGTCACTCTGAAACAGGCCCCACATTGGCCCTGAGCAGCCTGTGAAGGGCCTGAGCCAAGGGGCTCCTGGACAGGGTCAAGCATGTGATCAGAGTGAGGGGGCAGGGGCAGAGCAGGTGATCAGAGGGAGCTGGGGGTCCCCTGCCCAGAAGCTTTCAGCCTGGGCAGGGGTGGAGCTGGCCATTGGAGGCGGGGTGGTCCTCTGCCCAGACCTAAAGCTTCATCCAGAGGCTTTCTGCCTGGGCAGGCCTAGGCAAGGGCAGAGCAGGCAATTGGAGGGAGCTGGAGGTCCACTATCCAGGTTGAAAGCAATGGCCAGAGGCTTTCGCTCTAGGCAGGGATGGAGCTGGCGATATGAGTGAGCTAGGGGTCCCCTGCACAGGCCAAAAGTGTCGGTCAGAAGATTTAGGCCTGGGCAGGGGTAGAGGCAGCCATCGGAGGCTATTGGCAATCAGTGTGAACTACAGACGAAACACCTGCTCATTGGCTAAGCTCTCTGTATTCCACTGCTAATATTCTTAGTAACTTGGGTAATAAGAATCCAAAAAAAGGTGATCTAGGGTTTTTCCACCATAATTCTGGAGAAAAAAACAAAGGTCTGCTGTGGGAAGGGTAAGAAATGTCATATCCTGTCCTAGCCAGTTTGGCTCAGTGGATAGAGCCTCAACCTGCTGACCACAAGATTTGGGTTCAATTCTGATCAAGGGCATGTACCTAGGTTGCAGGCTTCTCCTTTGATGGAGTCCAGGTAGTGTTCATGCAGGAGGCAACCAATCAAAGTGTTCTTCTCACTTTGATGTTTCTCTCTGTCTTTCATTTCTATTCCACATTCTCTAAAAGTCAATGGAAACATATCTTCAGGTGAGGCAAAAAAAAAAGAAAGAAAAAAAAAAGTCATACCTATGAAAAACACATCTTGAAAATGCCTAAAGAAAGTTGTAATTTTTTCATGGTGAAGGGACTGGAATCTGTGTTAATGAAACCACCGTGGTGGCTGTGGTGATTGGCAGTGGCTGCAGCAGTGGGGTGATGGGGCTGGTGCCTTCCCCTGATCAGCCCTATCGCCTCCCACAAAGGGAGGCCAGACTGTTGCTTAGGCCCACTTCTGAGGGGAAGCGGGCCTAAGCCATCAGAAGGACATCCCCTGAGGGCTCGCAGTATATGAGAAGGGGCAGGTTGGACTGAGCGACCCCGAACCCCCAGTGCATGAATTTCATGCACCAGGCCCCAAGTCATATCTAATAAAACAGTAATATGCAAAGTATATCTGCTACATCCACCAGCCACATCCACCAGCCAATCAGAGCATGTATGCAAATTAACCCAACCAAGTTGGCTATGGCCACAGAGAGGGCAGGAGAGAGGCTTAGGTTGCCCTTGATGATAGAGGAAACCAAGTCCTGGCGGGCCCAGCAGTCCAATTAAGTTTCAATGGCTGTGCAAACAGAAGGCTTGGCTCACTCCAGGCTAAAAAGTTTCAATTGTAGAAGATAAATAAATCCCAGATACCAGGGCCTCTCTTTGGGACTCTGAGGGATGTGGCCAGCCTGCAAACCACCACAAGCCCCTCACCCAGGCCACCCCATGCACCAAGGAAATACCCACCTTGATCCAGGACACACTTCAGGGCAAGCCAGCTGATCCCCTCCCATGCAGCAGGTCTCTATCCTATCTAATGCAAATTGACCATCACTCCAACACACAAGATGACTGTCCCCATTTGGTCAAAAGATCCTGCCCGCATGTGGACACATGATGGCCACCACAAGATGGCCAGCAGTGGAGGGCAATTGGGAGGGACCTGGCCTGCAAGGGAGGGCAGCTGGGGGAGATCAAGCCTGCAGTGGAGGGCAGTTAGGGCTGACCAGGGCAGCAGAGGAAGGAATTTGGAGGTGACCAGACTTGCAGGGAAGGACAGTGGGGGCTGACCAGGCCCATAGAGTAGGGCAGTTAAAGGCAAACAGGCTAGTAGGGGAGTGGTTAGGGGGTGATCAGGCTGGCAGGCAGAACTGGTTAGGGGCAATCAGGAAGGCAGGCAGGTGTGCAGTTGGGCAGGTGTGCAGTTGGGAGCCAGCAATCCTGGACTGTGAGAAGGATGTCCGGGCAATTGGACATCCCTCTGGGGGTCCCATTTTGGAGAGGTAGCAGACTGGGCTGCAGGAGACACTTCCCCCTTTCATGAATTTTGTGTACCTGGCCTTTAGTATATATATATATATATATATATATATATATATATATATATATCCTAATATGCAAATAGACTGAATGGCATAACAACCGAACAAGTGAATAACCAAACAACTAGTTGCTATGACATGCTCTGAACACAAGAGGAATGCTTGGAACATGGCAGGCAATGGCAGCAGATGGCAGAGCACAGAACATTGCGGGCATTGGCTGCAGTTGTATGGTGGAGCAGGTGAGCAAGGATGCCATACCAAGATGGGGCACTGGTAGCTATAATGAGAGTAAGCCTCTGGTGGTTACTGAAAAGTTTTTGCTCTTGTGTGCCATAATTTCACCCAGCACCTGCTGTTGGCACTGGCCCCACTTGAATCCGCTGTCAGTGTTGGAGCCACCATTCACACCTGCTGCCAGTACCCAGTGCCAGCCCCTATTGCCCCTGAGGGCTTCTCCACCTCCCCCTGCTCCTGAAGGAATATCAGGGCAGCTGCTGCCACTTGCATCCACTGACAGTGCCAACCCTGCTAGCAACCACTGCTGGCACAGGCCCAATCTCTCCACGCCATTAACAGGTGTGAGCAGGGGTGGTGCTGTCAGCTTGTCTGAGCAATCGGTGGCAGGAGAGGGCTATGGGCAGAAAGGGCCCTGGGGCCACAGCTGGAGGGGCTGGGCTGTGGTGTGAGGATGGGCCAAGACCTGCCCCTATGCCCAGTGCAAGCTCACAGCCCACAGTTCATTTCAAGGTGCATGAATTCATGCATTGGGCCCCTAGTTAAAACATAATTAATAAATGGTTTTGGACACTTTATATTTTATGTTGAACTGACTGGTTGCTTTGAGTTTAAGCAGACTTCTTTGCAAAATTATAATTATGCTATGTTATGTATCTCTAATTTTATTCAAAGAGTAAATAAATAAAACTTGGGTTGCCTTGTATAGAGCATTATGTTCTATGATGTACCAAACTGAACACCTTGACTTTTAATTAGCTCTACCCAGCAAAACAAGTGCCTTTTATTGCCTAGCTCAGTGATTGCATTTCTCAGTGTGATCCAGGTGTTTGATGGGCGAAGTTTGGCAGTTACTGTATCAGAAAGAAACATGATTTGGCAATGTAGGCACTAATGTGAGGTGTTCTTCCTGTTACCATATGGAACAAAAGTAATTATTAATGAGGAAAAGGAGAGCAATTCAATTTAATCACTTGCAGTTAGTTGAGGAGTATTCCTTATAGCTGATAGTGCTTTAGTTGAAGTTATATGACATGGAACATTGAAAGTCACCTGTGCTAGGAATGTAAAAAAAGTTTTCCTTTGTTTTCTTCTAGGGATAAAGGCAGAAGAAATATAGTCACAGATATCCCTGTAGTTTTTGTTTAGATGAAGTTATATTTACTAAAATAAAATTACAGGCTGATTTGACCTTTACTATATCTCATTTAGCATTGTATTGTGAACTTAAAATTAATTGTAGTAAAGTTTCCACTTGAAGGCAAAATATAAATAAGGAACCAGAAACTAAGAGTAGAAAATATAAGATCAAACCAAGATGAGTAATACAACTCTACCTGGAAAACATTAAATACTCTAGTGAGATCCGGCAAAGGCACAAGGCAAAGGAGGCCCAAAAAGATTACAGGACATTATCTTGCAGAAGCCTTAAGCATTTTTTGCATATTAGTTGAATAATAAAAAGATACTATTCAGTGTGAGTGTTTTTTTTCCAAAATTTTGAATATGTGTAGCTTCACTTATTATTTTTTATTTCTTTGATAGTATTTTATTAACTTATATGCTCTGTTAGAAATAGCAGAGTTGGGCAAATGAGAATCCCTTTACTGGAACAGTTGTGATGCTGAGGGTGGAGAGAAATGTTTACAGATGGTTAGGATATGTCTGCTGTGGATAGGAATTCTATTGCTGAATGCAGCAACAAATGATTTAAATATGGCTCTTCCACACATTGAAGTGTTGCCTCTCTTATTGAATGACAGCCATAATAACTGTGCATTAACTGACTTTTTATTTTAAAGTTTTATTTATTTATTTATTTTTAAATTAAATATTTATTATTCAGATTATTACATTTGTTTCTCTTTTTTCCCCTCCATAGCACCCATCCACCCAGCTCCTACCCTTCCCTCTGCCTTTACCTCCCTCCCATTGATCTCATCCATAGGTGTATGATTTTTGTCCAGTCTCTCCCTGTATACCCCTCACCCCTTTCCCCCTGAGAATGATCAGTCCACTCCCTTTCTGTGCTCCTGATTCTATTATATTCACCATTTTATTCTGTTGATCAAATTTTTAATTCACTTAATTTTTAGATTCACTTGTTGATAGATATGTATTTGTTGTTCATAATTTTTTGGCTTTTACTTTTTTCTTCTTCCTCTTCTAAAAGAGTACCTTTCAGCATTTCATATAATACTGGTTTGGAGTTGATGAACTCCTTTAGCTTTTTCTTATCTGTGAAGCTCTTTATCTGCCCTTCAATTCTGAATGATAGCTTTGCTGGATAGATTATTCTTGTTTGTAGGTTCTTGCTATTCATAACGTTGAATATTTCTTGCCACTCCCATCTGGCCTGCATTGTTTCTGTTGAGAAATCAGCTGACAGTCGTATGGGTGCTCCCTTGTAGGTAATGAGCTGTTTTTTTCTTGCTGCTTTTAATATTCTCTCTTTGTCTTTTGCTCTTGGTATTTTAATGATGATGTGTCTTGGTGTGGTCCTCTTTGGATTCCTTTTATATGGGGTTCTGTGTGCTTCCTGGACTTGTAAGTCTATTTCTTTTACTAGATGTGGGAAGTTTTCAGTCATTATTTCTTTAAATAGGTTTTCAGTATCTTGCTCTCTCTCTCCTTCTGGTACCCCCACAATTCTGATGTTGATACACTTGAAGCTGTCCCAGAAGCTCCTTACATTATCTTCACATTTTTGGATTCTTGTCTTTTCTTGCTTTTCCAGTTGAGTGTTTTCTGCTTCTTTATATTTCAAATTTTTTACTTGATTCTTGCCTTCCTCTAGTCTGCTGTTAGGACTCTGTATAATATTTTTTATTTCAGTCAGTGTCTCTAGTTGGTCCTTTTTCATCTCCTCTTGGGACTCGCTAAATTTATCCATCATCTCTAGTTGGATCTTTTGCATCTCTAGTTGGTCCTTTTGCATCTCCTCTTGGGACTTCATAAATGTATCCATCTTTTCTAGCATATTCTTAAAAAACCTTATAAGCGTGGTTTTGAACTCTTTATCCAGTCGTTTGTTTTCCTCCATTTCTTTTGTTTGTGATCCCTTCCTTTGTCTCGGCATTTTCACTATGCAAGGGAAACTTCTGTGTTGAATTCAGCCTTATGATACCAGATTTGCAAAACCAAAGAAACCTCTGTTGAGCTTGGGATGGGTGGAGTCTCAGGGCTTAAGGGACCACCTTGCCTTCCAGTCAGCCCAGCCCTCCAGGGCCCCTGAGTCTCACGTAACTGGGTAATCGCTGGAGTGGTCCTTGTGTGCAAGCGCCCGCAGTGCCTCTAGACCGCTGCCTTTCCAGCTCCTCTGCGCACCAGGACCACACGAGTCTAGGTCTCCAGGGTTTTGCCCAAAACAGGGGCTTAGTGAAGTCAGAAGTGGCACAGTTGGGAGGGTCTGTCTCCCGCCCACTCGTGAAAGCCAGTGGCACAATCAGCAATCTGTCCTCTTCGCAGTGCCGTGTGCGCCACCAGCCCTCTGATCTTTTGTGACTCCCCTAAATTTCCGTGCACCTCTCCTTTTTCACAGTCCAAACTCCCCCCGTATGAGTTTCGGCTGGATCTGGGGTTTAGTGTCCTAAGATAAGGGGTTCAATGCCGTTGGGAGTCTCCGTTTCCCTCCCACCAGAGAAAGCCAACCAGGTACTCCGGTACCCGCTCTCTCAGTGCTCGTGTCTCCGTACTTCAGCTTTTTGCAGCTCCTCTGGGTTTCTGTGAGCCCCTCTCTTTCCTTCTAGCTATAGAACTTACACTCAGCCAGCTTTCCTGTGGTTCTGGATGATGTCTGTTCTGTCTTTTAGTTGTAGTTTTGAAATTGTTGTGCGAGGCAGCAGTGTAGTTGCTTACCTATGCTGCATCTTGGATTCTCCACATTAACTGACTTTTGAAGATTAAGATATACAATGTACCAAACAGTCTGCCAAGCATGAAGTAAGTGTTCAGGGTAAGTTTAATATTAGGGATGAAGAAAATAATGATGGGAACAGAATTAATCCTATCTAATAAAGAGATAATATGCAAATTAATCCTCACATCCTCACATCCTCACACCCTCACACCCTCACAACAGGTCAGCAAGGGGGGTTAGTGAAGGATGACCAAATGATTGAACAGCAGGTTGAGTGGGGCAATCAGGCCAGTGGGGGACAATTAGGGGCAAACAGGCTGGCTGAGGGGGAAGTGCAGTTGGGGCTGACCAGTCTGGCAGAGGGGTAATTAGGGGCAATCCGGTTGGCACACAGAGGCAGTGAGGGGCAACAAGCTGGCAGGGGCAAGAAGTTAGGGGCAACCAGTCAGGCAGGCAGGTGAGCAATTAGGAGCCAGGGGTCCCATATTGTGAGAAGAATGTCCAATCTTGGGATCGGGCCTAAACCAGCAGTCAGATATCCCCCAAGGGGTCCTGGATGCAGACTGAGCTGAGGGGATCCCCCTCCCTCACCATGCATAAATGTCATGCACTGGGCCTCTAGTAATTATATAAAATGGAGTACACAGCAGGGCCATACATGAAAGTTGGAGCCGGGCTCTACTCTAAGTCAGTTTTGCTCTATAACTTCAATGCGGAAAATAATCCAGGAATAATCTAACTAATATTATTCTGATGTTAGATTTCACTGTTAAAATGTGTATAAAACTAATGTGCTTACTGATATGGTGAGAGTGACAGTGGCATTGCATAGCTAATGTGAATGGATAGACAAAATGCAACTAAAGTGATGTGTGAATTTGCTACAATTTAGTTCCAGGCTAAGGCAATAACACTGTTAGTTTTATAAAACTAATACTGTTTTATAAACAAATAAGAGACAACAGTGGCATGACAGACTTAATTATCTTAAAGAGGTATATATTACATATAATTCTACATTTTTTTGCATCTATTGTATTTAGCTTTTATTCCACTTATCTAATCAGAATCACTCAAAAATAAGGCTTGACAAACTAATTTCTAGGGACTGATTCCACCTCCAGTGGCATAACTAAAAATTATACCTTTATAAGAATTAGTGGCAAAAGATCCTGTTAATTTTGCAATGAATAATTAAAAGTATGTAATGACAGTGAATTTTAAATTTTCTTCTTCTTCCCTAAAACAACAACAACAAAACAAATACTCAACTGTTTGGTAGTGGCAGTAGGGAACTTACCATTTTTATAATGGATCATTTTTTGGCTGATATTTATTTAGCACTTTAGTCCAGGAACTCATAGTTTATGTAAAACTTTACATAACCTGTGGGGTTGTTTGCCTAAAATAATTGTGATGTGTTTATATCTCAAAATGATAACATCTATACCTAAATTTCACATATTACTAGACTCATTACTTGTCTTATTTTCTATCCCAGGTTTATATAGTTACCTATTATGCCTGCTTTACATAAAGAGAACCAAAAACATTACATATATATATTCAGAATTAGAATTTTAACTCACTTTGATTTAAAGAAATTAAAAAAAATTGTTATTCCAGAAGTCGTCTGAAAAATATTGCAAGCCACATAATGAAATAGCCAGTCAACCAATATGAGTTGAATAGTCATCATATTCTAAATGCTGTCATGCATTTACAGGACATTGTCTGGGGGAGGACTGCTGAGGGCATGTACTGGGGGGTGGGGAAAGTCGGGAGGAGGTCAACAGGGGAAAAAATAAAGGAGACATATGTACTACTACTTGTAATACTTTAAACAATAAAAATATATAATATATATTAAAAAATAAATAAAATGAAAATAAAAAATAAATGCTGCCATGCAAAAGGTACTCATATGGAATTTGCATTCTAATAAATAAGACTATAAACCTGTGAACAAAAAAAAATTTGTATAATTTTAGATAGTGACCATTACCATTTTAAAAATAAAACAGAGTAATAGAATAAAAATGAACTTGGTGGGACAACACAGTTTTGAACTGTATGGGTACAGTTACATTTGGATTATTTTTCAATAAATACTGTAAATGTATTTCCTATTACTTGTGAATTCCTTAAAAACAATTTATTTTATCTAGGTTAATTTATCATAAAAATACAGTATATCATACATATAATATACAAAATATGTGTTAATCAACTCTTTATGCTATTGGCAAGACTCTGTCAATAGTAGGTTACTAGTAATTAAGTTTGTGGGGTATCAAAGATACATGTGGCTGTTCAGCTGTGAGGATTAGTGCACTAACCCCCATGTTGTCCAGGAATCAACTGTATATTAATCAAAGATCAAACAGTTCCATTTTCTCTGTATCCTCACCAGCACTTGTCGTTTGTTGATTTGTTGATGATTGCCATTCTGACAGGTGTGAGATGGTATCGCGCATTGTCGTTTTGATTTGCATCTCTCAGATAATTAGTGACTTTGAGCATGTTTTCATGTGTCTCTTGGCCTTCCTTCTATCTTCTTTCCAAAAAATTCTATTTAGGTCCACTGCCTCTTTTTTTATGGGATCATTTATCTGCTTTTATTAAGTTGAATAAGTTGCTTGTAGATGTTGGAGATTAAACCTTTATCAGTGATAACATTTGAAAATATGTTCTCCCATACAACAGGCTTTCTTGTTGTTGATGCTTTCTTTTGCTGTGCAAAAGCTTTTTATTTTGATGTAGTCCCATTTGTTTATTTTCTCTTTAGCTTCCATTGCCCTAGCAGTAATATCAGTGAAGAAGTTTCTTAGGCATATGTCTGAGATTTTGATGCCTGTGGATTCCTCTAGTACAGGGTTCTCAACCTTCCTAAGGTCGCAACCCTTGCATACAGTTCCTCATGTGGTGGGGACCCCCAACCATGAAATTTTGCTACTGTTATGCATCATGATGTAAATATCTGCATATTCCGATGGTCTTAGGCAACCCCTGTGAAAGGGTCGTTCGACCCCCAAAGGGGTCACGACCCACAGGTTGGGAACCGCTGCTCTAGTATTTTTATGGTTTCCTGTCTTTTGTTTAAGTCCTGTATCCATTTTGAGTTTATTTTGTGTATGGTGTAAGTTGATTATAGTGTTGGTTGGTGGTCTAGTTTCATTTTCTTTAATGTATTTGTCCAATTTTCCCAACACCATTTATTCAAGAGACTGTCTTGAATCCATTATATGTTCATGCCTCCTTTTTCAAATATCAATTGAGCACAGTGGTTTGGATCTATATCTGGATTCTCTATTCTATTCCATTGGTCTCTATGTCTGTTCTTGTGCCAGTACTAGGCTGTTTTGAGAACAGTAGATGATTGGATCAGAAAAACTATGGTACATCTACACAATGGAATACTAAGCTGCCATAAAAGGAAGGAATTCTTACCATTTGCAGCAACCTGGATGGAACTGAAGAGCATTATGCTAAATGAAATAAGCCAGTTAATGAAAGAAAAATACCACATGATCTCACTCATTTGTGGATAATAAAGAACATCATAAACTGATGAACAAAAGATAGATTTAGAGGCAGTAAAGCATTAAACAGACTGTCAAATTATAGTGGGAAGGTTAGGGAGAAGTGGGGGAGATAAGAGATCAAGGGAAGAACTTGTATGCATGCATATAAGCATAACCAATGGATGCAAGACATTGGAGTTGGGGACATGTATGGGAGTGAGGTAGAGGGGCAATGGGAAGATATGTACACATGTAATACCTTCATAAAAAAATGAAAAAAAAAAGATCAAACAGTTCTTCACTGTGTATGTTACTTATTCCAGTGGATTCATGTTTCCTTATCTATAAAAGAAGGATCACACTAACCTTGCAAAATTGTTGTGAGGTTACAGATATTATCAGTATAATGTCTGGTATATAAAAGGCCTTCAAGAATTTTCAGCCATTAAAAAACATACAATAAAAGCCACAAAGATTCCTGATATGTTTTTTCCCCTTATCTTCAATGTCCCTTTCTCTTAGAATTGCTTTCTCAAAGGCTTCATAAGTTAAACATATATTCAGGTAATTGTGTTTAGTTTTTAATTCTCCCTATCAGTGGAGTAATACTTTGTGGTCAGAAGTTGTTGCCTTGCTAAAGAATTAAAAAATGGTGGTCATATGCTCATTGGATATTTTTGGAAATTACTTACCTCATTGAACTTGGTTCAAATGCATCACTACCAGCTGGCATTTCAGGGGCCACCTGGCTTATCATCTGCACAACGACATACTTTGTGACTTAAAAGAATAATTTCCAAACTTTACTTTTCTGCAAATGAACATTTTTGCATAGTGGTTTTCCATATGATGAGCCTTAAGAAACCAAGATTACAAGGACTCTTAAAATGTGCACATGCTTAGGTGTTGCTTTATCAATCTACTTATTATTAACTTATTTCAGGTGTGTGTAAAGCCTCCTAAGCTAAATTGCTAAACCCTTGAGACCAAGGACTCATGTACTTCTTTAAAATATTATGGTAATGTAGTATACAAAGCAAGTGTTATGTACATAGTAAGGGTCACTTGATATGATTAAATTTAATTATGTTAAATGATGCACTTCAAGAGGCACATTGTCATTTCACTGGAGAGTCATCGAAAAGCTTTGATTTTTCATTTTATAAATAAGAAATCAAAGCTCAAGATGAAAAATAGCCTGTCTCAATAACAGAGACATATAATTAATATTTAAACTAGCTTTTTTCATTAGCCCAAAGAACTATTTTGAGCTGAAATAAAAGATTTCACTATTTCTAAAATAGCATGAAAATCAATGTAGCCTTACTGGAGATGTTTTTTGAAATAATTCTATGTCATGAAACGAAAAATTAGAATTGTCTGGGAACTTTTATTCAAATGGGTAGTATAAGTATTGATTGTGGGTTAGAAAGTATTAGACAAAAATTGTAGGAAATCCTTTAAAAATCAGTGATGAAGGTTTATGTGTGCTTACAAACAGGGAAGATTCTAGACCTTGACTGGATTTCATTACGCATATCAATTGAACACAGATACATTTAAAAAAAAGGAAATATGCTAAACTATGTGTTTAGACTACATTATTTGCTTACTTAGCAAAGTGTATTTGATCATTTTCAAAATGTAGAATTATATCTCATTCGCAAAACAATTTCAAAATAAATCCATTTCGTAGCTCATAAAACACTATTAGCTTGTGGATCTGAAGGAGACAGAGTGAGAAGTATTAAAGGTGTCAAAGGGGCAGAATGGGAGAACCCTCTTCCTAGAAGTTAAAGATCATTTTTGTTTTGTTTTTGTGAGACATAATTGATCTCCTCTTCAGAATTGCAGACATGTGGGAGTTTGCATTGAGTCAGATATTATTGAAATAAAGTTTTAAAAAATGTATGTATTTTTAAAATTTGCACAGATGTTTTCCAGACATGGGACTGAGACCTCTTATTTAACTTCAAATGGCCTACATGGTTTAGATGAAAATTGACTATATATGATGTAGCAATGGTATTGAGCCAAACTAATAAAATTATGCTAAAATAGTTTGGTGGCCCGATTAATAGTTTTAGCTTTGCAGGTCCATACTGCAATGTTATTATTTTTTAAAAATGTATTTTTATTGATTTTAGAGAAGAAAGGAGAGGGAGAGAGAGAGATAGAAACATCAATGATGAGAAAATCATTGATTGGTTGCCTCCTGCATGCCCCTCACTGGGGATTGAGCCTGCAACCTGGGCATGTGCCCTTGACTAGTATCAAAACTGGGACCTTTCAGTCCACAGGCCAATACTTTCCACTGACCCAGACTATCTAGGGCTGCAATGTTACTCTTCATAACATTACCAACTGGAGAAAAATTTATATATTCCAATTTATTAAAATATTCACCTTGTCTCTACCCTATCCTATCTAATAAAAGAGTAATATGCAAATACCTCCGCTACACCTACAAGCCATGCCCACCAGTTGATCAGGAGTGAGTATGCAAATTAATCCAACCAAAATGGCTACAGGAACAGAGAGAGCAGGAGGGAGGCTTGGGTTGCCCCTGGGGATGAAGGAAGCCAACCTTTCCACACACCCTGGGTAGCCCAGGCCTTTGCTTAAGGAAACAAAGTTTCAATGGCTGCTACTACTGAGCGAACTGAAGGGTTGGCTCTGCACCAGACTACAAAGTTTCAATTGTATAAGATAAATAAATCTCAGATACCAGGGCCTCTGCTTGGGTTACCGGGGTGTGTAGCCAACCTGCAAAGCATCACAGGCCCCTCACCTAGGCCACCCCATGCCCCAAGAAAATCCCTACCTTGATCTGGGACACCTTTCAGGGCAAACCAGCTGGTCCCCACCCATGCAGCAGGCCTCTATCCTATCTAATAGAAGAGTAATATGCAGATTGACCATCACTCCAACACACAAGATTACTGCCCCTGTGTGGTCAAAAGATCCTGCCCCCATGTGGACACAAGATGGCCACCACAAAATGGCCAGCAGGGGAGGGCAGTTGGCAGGGACCAGGTCTACAAGGGAGGGCAGTTGGGGGTGATCAAGCTTGCAGAGGAGGGCAGTTAGGAGTGACCAGGCAGGCAGAGGAGGGAATTTGGGGATGACCGGGCCTGCAGGGAAGGGCAGTTGGGGGGTGACCCAGGCCTGCAGGGGAGGGCAGTTAGAGGTGACCATGTCTGCAGTGTAGGGCACTTAGAGGTGACCAGTTTTTATTTATTTGAGAGAAAGAGAGGTAGAAAAGGAGAGGGGGAGAGAGAAAGAGAGAAACATTAATATAAGAGAAAAACATTGATTGGTTGCCTCTTTTATGTACCTCTTTCAGGGATCAACCTGCATTTTTTTGGTGTATGGTTCCAACCAACTGAACTACCCAACCACAAAAGATATTTGTAAAATTAATGGTGAGAAAAAACATGAACAGCTACCTTTTTTTAAAAAAAAATAAAGTAGAAAATAAAAGACTAATAAATGCATTTTCTTAGTTTTAAAAGATGCTGCATCATTCTTCTTCTCAATCATCATCTAAGAGGATGCTTTTAATCGATAAAATTAGATAATTTCTGAAGGTGAATCATCAAAAATTATGACTTTCATATTTTAATAAAAAATGTACATACTTAATTCCCAAACAGTCAAGCATTATAGTTAATTCATATGCTCACTTCATATCTGGGTATACTGAAAATTTGCAGTTAGAATTATTTATTTCTGACTTTCCTATTGATAGTCCATTCTTCTACAGTAATATGGAATACAATTCTCAAAATTCTGTAGCAAAGAATGTGGTGATCTATAGTCTAAAATAAGATGTTTGCTTCTTGTGTTTCATTTGCAAAGTTTAGAGGTTTTTTGTTGTGTTTTTTTCCCAATAGTATAATTTTAAATATATATATATTTTATTGATTTTTTAGAGAGAGGAAGAGAGAGGGATAGAGAGTTAGAAACATCGGTGAGAGGGAAACATTGATGAGAGAGAAACTCTGATCAGCTGCTTCCTTCACACTCCCCACTAGGTATGTGACTGCAACCAAGATATATGCCCTTGACCGGAATTGAACCTGGGACCTTTCAGTCTGCAGGCTGACGTTTTATCCACTGAGTCAAACCAGTTAGGGCTCAATAGTATTATATTATTGATTTGCTAAATTAGCCACACATGAAAAAAAAAAGAACTTTCTATTGCTCTAATATTTTTTTAGAACAACAAAATAGTACAATCTTGCATATTTTTGGTCGTTTATCCTAAAGTGTAGGCAATTTCACATAATCTTCCCAAATCAGTTTGTGATCCAAGTATAGAAAAGACACAAGGCACAGACAACAGTATAGTGATTGCCAGAAGGAATGGGGTGGGGGAGGTGGAAGAGAGTAAAGGGATAAAAAGTGATGGAAAGAGACTTGACTTGGGATGGTAAATACACTATACAACATACAGATGATGTATTGTAGAATTATATAACTGAAGTCTGTATAATTTTATTTACCAATATCATCCCAATAAATTTAATACAAATACATTTTAGAAATAAAAGAGTCATAAAATAGTGAATGCAGGAAATGGGAACTCCAAGGTCAGGAGGTTTTAGATTTGGAAGAGTGTTAGTGGCAAGATATGTGACTGTAGACTTAGCAGTGTAAGTGACAGAGGGGGGTTTGAGTTCAAGAGAAAGATAATCTTGTAAAGGAAAAGTTTCAAATGAACATTCTAGGGAAGAGGAATTGGTTTGTATTTCAGTGTAGTTGGACTGATTTAAAAATGAGACCAAAAGTTCTCATAGAAAGAGAAGGACCCTAAAAGTTAAAACCATTTCATTGTGTAACCAGATATAATTTGTATGTTTAGTAATCCAAAGCCATTACTTGTAAAGTATCATACTGACCAAAATTGCAATCAGTTTAAAATCTGTATTGTGACTGGGAAGGAAGGTGTCAGAAAAGGGGTAAGGGGATGTTATATAATATCCTCTAGCCCCTATCATTAACAGAACTAATCTGAAAATACTTTATCGAAGGCCCTTTAAAAATTCTCTGTGAATTTATTATTTTACCATAGAATTCTGCAATATTTGAGTTTCCAGCAGTTCATTTATAAACAAGATCGTTAGAAGCAACAGATATTATGCCTTTATTTTTTAATCTGCACAGTGAAATCTAGCCTAAATTCTACATGATATGTTGAAAACGCCAGGACCCAGATTTTAGATATGGTGCTTGCAGTAGATTTTCTCCATAAATCACATGAATTTCATGCCATTCTTTTCAAGAGATAACCTTGGGTGGAACACAAAGCTGAATGTGTTGCTTTGTGTTGCAATTTACATGGCTGTTGACAGCAAATCCTTATGTTGAATATCTCATGCAAACTATGTATCAGCGATGTGATCTTATTATCTTGAAAAATGTGATGTCACATTCTTAAGTTTACTAAACTCCAACCAAATTTGTTTTTCTGCCACTTGAAGGAAGTCAATATTAATTGCTAGTATTGCTGGCAAGTTTGAAATTTTATTGAATTTAGTTTATAGTTTTCTCTCAATGTTGTATATTTAAGTTGTTACTTTTGTAATACCATATACTATGTACATTTTATGGACATCTTTGATAATTACTTGTAATAAATTCTTGATAATGAAATTATTGAAGTACAATGTAGGAAGTTTTAAATTTTTTAAATTTTATTAACACCTACACCAGCAGAGCAGTCTTATAGATTTTAACCTCTGAAAAGGTAAGTGGGAAGTATCCATTTCCAAATCCCTCATCACATATGTTTTTGAATTTAATGTGTTAAATTTATGAATAGCTTGGCTGATGTTGCTCAGTGATTGAGGACTGACCCAGGAACTAAGAGGTCATGAGTTCAATTTCCAGTCAGGTCATATGCCTGGTTTGGGGCTTGATTCCAGTAGGGGGCATGGAGGAAGTAGCTGATCAATGTTTGTCTCTCATGGATGTTTATATTTCTCTAACTCCTTTCTTCCTCTCTCTCTCTAAAAAGCAATAAAACACATCAAAATAAATTTATTAATATTTTTATAAATTTTATTATTTTCCCAGTATTGATATTATCTTTATTAATTTTTAACACCCCAATATATAATATACATAATACTCTTGCCATATATGTGATCTTTTCCCCATGTTTTTACTTAAATTTTACTACATTTTGTAGACATTTACAAATACTTGTGTAGTGGAGCTCTTTTCTTTTATGGTGATTTCCTTGGCCAGAATAGTTAGAAAATATTTTAGGTGAATAGTTGCCTATATATTTCCAAGATATATTAAGAACTATTAAAGTGTCATTGCCCTACTCTATAGCGACTTTGTTTTATATATGATAAGAGATATAAATATATTATAGTCTTTCAAACAAATTTATAAGTTTTCCAGGTACTATCTATTCTATTTAATAAACCAACAGGGTGTATTTTTTGTTGTTTGTTTGTTTTGTCAATTGAATTATAAACTAAATTTATGTATATACTCACTTCTGTTTCTATGTTTTTCACCATTTTTTATTTTTCAATTATTTTTTCAGTATTATAGTGAATTTAAATGTTTTATACCCAATAGTTCAGGTCTAATTATTATCTCTCTTTTCTAGAATACCTGTTATTCTTCATTATTTAGCCTTTTAGATTAAATTCAATACCTTTTTGTTATGTCCCCTTAAACCTGCCTTCTAAGTAGGAAAAAAAAGGGCTTAGTTGTGTTTTTTATTTACTTTACATCCAATGTAATTATAAGCAAGGAAATGTTATTAAAAATTGTAGTTGTGATGTATACTACCACTTACTCCTCATATATTGAATCAGCCTCTGGAATGTGCCCCATTGGGACACAAACCCACAAACTGTCCTGACCAGGAAAGGAACTAGTGTCCCTTCAGTGCACAAGACCACCCTCTAACCAAGTGATCCACACTGGCCAAGGCTCAAAGAGCATTTAAATAAGCCAAGGGTGAAAAATCTATTGATTTTTAACTCTAGGTGTATGTGATCTTCAGTTATGGCAAAAGTTTTCTTTCAGAGCATTTAAATATCAATGAGTGGCATCAAAGTAAAATAAAAGGGTAAAAAAAGGAATAAAAACAAACAATAGATACCAATACTGCTAAAAGCAATATCAATGCTGTTACAGAATGGAATACCTTGATGGAATCATCAAAGGAATACAAATGCTGTTAAATAATTGGACATTTATAAATATTCCAATATCTCAGTTCCAATACAGAGTTTGTGAGAATATTTCTTTCTAGACTACTATTAATATTTATGCCAATTTTAATAAGTGTTCTTTATCATAAAAGGACAGAGATTTCCTTTTTCAAAAGTAATTTTCCTATACTAAAAGATCAAACAATTGCACATCTTCCAGAGCTTCAGTTAAAATGCATCAAATGTGAAGGACATAGGGACAGTGCAATTGTGAAACTGCTAGAATTAGACTTCAGATCCCTTAATTTCTTAGCAGGTATGAACCAAAGTAACTATATACTGTGTAAACAGGCAGAACAAGGGTTCTTCATTTGTGTGTGTGTGTGTGTGTGTGTGTGTGTGTGTGTGTGTGTGTATGTGTTTGCTTTTTTTGCATTTTGCTAACTTGAGATCTTTCTGAAAGCATGGATAAAAAGGTAAAAGTTGATGTTTGTTATTTCACTTTATATGAAAATATATTATTTTTGGATGGCAGCGGCAAAGGATAGTGGTAAGGAAAAGAGAGCATTATTGTAGAGGACACTTGCTCTCAATCCAATCTGATAACCCCTGGTTAGGCTTCTAACACCCTCCAGGGGGAAATCATAGATTTTATTTATTTTCACTTTAGAGAAATGTAACCATATTTGAGTGACTACATTTCTCTTCTAGCAGTTTTTTTTTTCTCTTAGTTCTTTTTCTGTACCTTTGATGGCACTATTCCTTTAGTACATTTTTAAAAAATATGTTTATTGATTTTAGAGAGAGAGGAAGGGTGAGGGAGAAATATTGATCAGCTGCCTCCTGCATGGCCCCCGTTGGGGATGGTGCCTACAATCTGGGCATGTGGCATGATTGGGAATTGAACCAGTGATCTCTGGGTTCCTGAGTCAATACTCAACCACTGAGCCACACTGACATGGCTAGAGCACTTTTTATACAAATATTCTCTGGGCAGCCCAAGGGACAGATGTTCAACCTCAATCAAACAGGATGAGAAGGAATGAATAGTTGAGAGCAATTTGTAGGCAACCAAGCAAAGAATGCAATTCCCAAAGTACTGTATGTGTCAATATTAGAAAATGATAAGCAAAAGTTGGAGAAAGTAAAAAGAATAAAAAATATCTCTGAGAAAGAAAGGGACATTTGTAGGTTTTCCTGAAGAAGTTTTTGGTAAGGCTGAGTGAGGTAAAAGATAGAAACTTTAGTGATTACTTTTTTGGTACTTATTTCTGCAGTTTCTTTGCATTAATCCTTACATTAAATTAATATTGTTATTTCAATACATATATGTTATTCAAGATAGAAACATTTCCTGAATTTTAGCAGATTTTAAATAAGTTAGTACAATTCAAAATGTATTTTCTATGTGTCGGTAGGCTATGCTGTATGTACTAGTATATATTCAAAGGTAAGTTGTTTTGTGTTGTTCAAACATTTCTGCCTTTCAAAAAACATTAAATAATTCACATAAAGCAGTCTTTAGCATATACTAATCAGTCAGTAAATTAGCTCATTATTATTATGATTATCACTATGTGTACTATTATTTTCTAGTTAATATTATAATGAGGATTAAATGAAATCAATGAAATTATTATTTAATTAATTAATATGTTACAGGTCAGCTGACATAAAATATCCATTAATGTCTTCAACAATGTCAGGTTCCTTAGGAGCATTAACTAAGATTTCTACCACTTCAGATGCCAGGGCAAGAAGCCATAGACTTGGTGGCATGTCTACTCTAATGTTTTCTTTTAAATATAGATCAATGATTTAAAATCACTAGGAAAAGTATGTTTGAACTTGTGGAGAGGTGCAATAGATGTTATACAGTGCCATGGAGTACAGGGACCCATTATTATATTTCATTGTCTCTTTTATTACCTAAGGGTAAGTGCAGACAATAGAACAAGGTGTCAAACTTACTTTTAACCTCTGCTAGAGGAAGAAGTTAGATGAAGAGTTGAAAGGTATTTCTAAGTTATTATCCTTAGAGACACCTCACTAGCTATCCCTTTTCAGTTACAGAGCATGAATGTTATCCAGTCTGTAGTGTCAGCCCCTCATATCAAGTTCTACTTAGTCCTGTTGAGTTCTCCACGGGGCCCTTCACCTGAGCGCCTCTGCTTTATCTAATGCATTGTAGATGAGTTAGCTTTTCCCACTGTGCAGTCTAGTTAGATGAATTGTGCTTAAAAAAAACACCACACACAATAAACTCCATTTCTAAATATGTAGAAGTTATTTCTTTCCATTATTTCATTTACAACATTCCAGCTCAAATGGAAAATTCACTGACTGTAGCACAATCACTTAAGATATATATGGTCAGATAAAAGAAAATAATATTTGAATCATTGATATTTATCTCCATTTCTTTGAATTTTTTTTATAAAGTTAATGGCAGATTTTTATAAAATCCATTGATTTTTTAAATTTAAATTGAACTTTTCAAGTGGGTCATGTTGGTTATTTGACATGTAGTATACCTACAATAGATTATGGTTATTTAGGTCTGTCAACCATCTCTATTCAGCGAGTTCTCCATTAATCTTTCCTAAGACCAAAAAGAGGGACAACCAGAACATCATGCTAATGGCAATTGCAGTGTTCACAGCATTTCTAGGTTCATGTAAATTGATTCTACCCTTTGATGACTGTGTTGTTGCTTAGTTGACTAGGATGACTGGGGTGTGAGAATACTGACAATATGAATCCATGAAATTCAGTGTAAAATTCTAGATTCAAAGTGTCTAAATTCAAATTATTTTTTTCCTTTCAACTTCAAATTCTTTACAAAGCATTACCCTGACATGAAATTTATTTAGTGTATAACTTTTGTGATTTATTAAATATCTATCTCACGTCCAGAAAGAACTAGAACAACTAATTTACCCACCACCACCTATTTTCATCAGTTTGTTTGTTGTTCTTATTACTGTTTAGTTTTTTTTCACTTTATCACTTACATTTATTTATTTTATTTTTATGCACTATCCAGGCCTTTTTATTTGCATTTCCTAGCAAAGATGTTTTAACAATCTTTCTCTATTACCTAAAAATAATAAACCTACTTTTTCAGGTAAAAGGAGCAAGTTGTGGGAATACAAACGTTCTCTCATTTTCACTCTTATTTATATTATTCCCTTTAAATAATTTTGTTTTAACACTTCTGGAACAAGGTAGTCATACAAACTGTGAAGCTTGAAGAAAATTTACTTTAAATTTAATCAGAAATAAGATTCAGATGAACAACTTAAAATATTTGTGAACAATAAAATTCACTCTTTTTATTCAGAAGAAGTAAGAAAAAAATAATACTACACATAGAAGACTTTGACAAAGACCATCTTTAATAAACTAATACTCTGATTTTAAAAACATTTACTTGATTTCCAGAGGCATTTTTTAAGCATTTAAACATTCTTTAAATTATATTATTTAATCCTGAATATAATCAATTACAGACCTAGACAATGCTTCAGACATTATTTAGTCACAATATTTAATAGATATGAATGCTCACACAATGTCATAATTCAGAGACATGATGTATTTTGACATTTCGCAGGCTAGTATTTATTTATTGCACAATTTTCTATAGCTTTATTTAATCTTTTAGAATCATTTATTCCTCTTGTATCTTTTGTTGCTGTTGCTGCTATTTGTTTTTAACCTTGGCACTTCAGTGATATACTCAAAATCAGAAATTAATTGTTGTGTGACTATATATATATCTCTGTGTGTGTGTGCCCTAGCCAAATCCATAGGAGTGAAGTACTGCTTTACCTTCTTGAAATTTAAGAAATAATTTTTATTCATAAATGTGAATAATATATCAACTTCACCAGGATTTTGTTTAGGTTTAGCTAATTAAAATTACTTAGCACATTTATATAGTACTCTGAAGTCCTTACCTTATAATGTTTCTCCATAATAGTAAACTATTTAGCTCTTCATTGGTTGTGGTCTTTGTTTTTATCAGTTTTAGTGTGTATATATATCTCACAAATTTATAAGTGCTTTTTACTCCAAAAATTGCTTTAGTTTGGGTTCCAATAAGTTAAAATTAAAATAAACATAACATTTCTATTTCCTTTGCAGAAGCGAGTAATTATAGAGCAAATGGTTATGAGAGCAGAAGCTTCTCTAAATGATAACACTTTTCACATAATACCTGCCCTAAAAGGCTGAGCTACTATTGTAGTCATAATGAGTCCTTCTTTTTTAATATTAAATAACTTAGAAATTAAAGTAATCTTTCCATTTACAAAATATTCTGTTGTGATCTGTTTTCAAATTGCTTGAACCTAAGAATGTAGACAATTTATTTTGTAATTCAGGAAAATGTTTTAAATAAAATTAAATGTAATGAAAAGAGAAATTAACAGGATAACTTTATTTAAACCTGCATTTATATTTTGAAAATATTTCAATTTTAAAAATTTGTAAAATATTTAAAAATCTGTACCAGTTACACATTTGATAACAGAAGCAAAGTACAAAAACATTTTATTTTAGTTTTACATAGGTTTAAAATGTAAACTACCTTTTTTTTAAGCAGTTTTAGATTCATAGCAAAATTGAGCAGGAAGTACAAGTTCCCATATACTCCTCATTCCCACACACATACAACCTCCCTATCACTATCCTGAACCAGATTTTGACATACTTTTTAAAATATTTTCTATGAAAAGAAAAAGAAAGCAAAGATAGATAAATAATGCAATAACAGAAAATCTATAGCAGTACTCTCTCAAATATGGTTGTTCTATTACATACTATGGTTATCCTTAACCAGTTTTATCAAAGAGAACTTCTGACAAAAGCAGTTCAAGGGATTTGAGCAGTATCTAAAAGTTGTCTTTTAGCCAAACTAGTATAATTAATTAGGATCCTAGTTCTTGAGTTACTGAGGATTCTTGTGGTGTTGCTATATCCATATCAGAGGAAAATTACCTACAGAAAAATAAATTCAGTTTTTCCATCACTTAGTTCAATGAGAATATATTCTAAGAATACATGATTTAAATAAAATGAAAAATTTTTATAAATTCTGAAATTCTTGTGGGTCTAGGAATTATAATGTGTTTCAAACCATTTGGTAAAATTTTCTAGGTTGTTGCTTTATTGTGCTGCTATATGATAATCTAAAAAACAGTTACATTAATCTAGTTACAGCAATACTGTAAATTTAAGATAAACACAATATCAGAAACATTATCGACCCCCCGCTTCACACACACACACACACACACACACACACACACACACAATTTATCTTGAATTCTTTTTTCATTCATGGCTATTCTATGTAGATGTTAATGCTTTTTCCCAAATAGGTCAAAATCTATTATAATTTTAAAAGAAAAATCCATTGTATATTTTGTCAGAGACAACATTGACTATTATGTGCTTGCTTGTTTTTGCCAGTACTATAGCACGAATAATTACGAAAATTAGCATTCTGTTCTTCACTTGCCTTCACTACCTACAATTTCAGTTTTAGGCATGGAGAAATCAGATTTTCCTTTTAGTAAAAGGTTTCTAGTTTCTGTTTAGTTATTATTTTTGTATGTGTGAGTATAATGACTACAAGTGCAATTACTTGGACCATTTGTTGTTATAAAACAAATTGAACAGTTCATGCTAAATAAGGTATTGTCTGAGATCTTGA
This sequence comes from Lasiurus cinereus, assembly GCA_011751065.1. NCBI lineage: Eukaryota > Metazoa > Chordata > Mammalia > Chiroptera > Vespertilionidae > Lasiurus > Lasiurus cinereus. The sequence continues at coordinate 38,895,362 of JAAGEH010000012.1, read as the reverse complement.
TTTAGACTCATTTAGCTAGAAAAAGGAACTAACCATTTCTTCAGTGACAAAGACTCAGTAGGTGACAAATACTATGTTGGGTACTTTACATACATTATCTCATTTAATCTTCCCAACAAGGAGCCCATTAATGTGAACTGAAGAGCAGAAAGCTAATAATGCTTCTAAAGTCACATAGCTACAAATGGTAGAGGAAGAATTTACTAAAATGCATTTGTCTGCTGATTAATTTGATAATGCTTTATGCTGTTCAAATATGTTTCCTATCATCTGTATTGAGACTGCCATCATATACTGTACTATCTGACCAGTTCTTCTTTTGTCTCATTTACTCTACATATACATATAGTCTGAGTATTTTAGATATATTACCTATCTTAAATATAATTCTTAAAATCTTTACTGAATTTGGTAATAATTTTAAATAATCCATGATTTTGAAGTAATAATCAAGAAACACCTCTAGTCCAAATACAAACTATTATAGTTCACATACAATCCAAGTGAATTCTATATCACAGTATTTAGAGGTTTTTAGGAACCTTTAAAACACTTCTTGGACACAGTTGTATTCTATAATGTCTGAGTAATTGAAATGCAAGTAACACTTGGTTGAATCAGCCACAAATGAAATACTAATGTCTACTTCTGTGCTATCATGCTCCAGTGAAGATGGTAAAAATGAACAAAACAAGTTGAAGGAATATTAGTCTTTTGGAAAAAATAACAACAGCTCTTAGCTGTTAAATAAAATATATATGTCATAAGGAGAGCCAAATGTGTCACAGTTTTTTCCATCAGCTGAGAGAGACAACTTGATTTTCAACTAAGGTTTGCTTTTAAGTTCTTAAAATATTATTGTTTTCTCATTTTAGTCTGAGACTTGGCCAGACTGTGGGCTAAAAGGACAAATTGTTAATACAACTGAAGAGAGTGGGTCATGTTTAGTACGAAGGCAGTGATGGTAACATGGTTGTGTTTTCTAAGAATGAAAAAAGATTGGGAAATTGGCCAACAGAGATTCATGATTCAAAAAACAACCTTAATGATATTTTTAAAAAGAAGATAAGGAAATTTGTGCTTGTTTTATTAAGTGTACTTATCTAGGAAAAAAGAAAACAACAACAATAACAAAACAAGCGAAAAATATCTAAGGTCTTTCTTTTTAGGCATCTCAGCAATGCTGGAGATGGTGTGTATCGGGGCATTCTGTGTCACCTCTCTTATCTTGCACAAGTTACTTAATCTTATTTCTGTCATGTATAAAGTAAACACACACACACACACACACACACACACACACACACACACATACACACACGGTTTTTTAGATTAGGATTCAGGGTTAAATGTCACAAAATATCCACAGTATTAAACATGTTGAATGCCTTCCATAAATGTCAGCTTTATTTCTTTCCTCCCCTAATTAAGCCATGAGTATTGCCTTGTTAGCAGAACCATTCAGATAGTGTTAAGCTACTTCCAGCCTGGGGGTGGGAATGATGATACCAACAAGAATAATTTTGTGGTAAATTTTTCTCAGTTACCAGCATGGGAAATTAGAATATGAGGATTAAATCGTGAAATTATTGAAATAGTTTTCACTAAGTATTCTCACTAACCCATGATTTTAATTCATTCTCATGATTACTGCAGATACTACGTAAGCATGTCCTGTTTTCCCGAATACTCAGGAGAAGTTCTGGCTGCTTGCCTTGCAGTATATTTCCTAAAACTTAATATCACAGTCGTAGACTGGAATAATATAGAGATTTTAAATTATTTAAGCAAATCTATTATTTGTTGGTGATAGAAATCCAGAGTCAAAAAACAAAAGGTCATTACGTATTTCACTTTCTCTTTCTTACCAAACCTTCCTATTCTGTATCTGATACCTTTTCTACCATCTCATCTTCCAAATTTTCTAAAGCTACAAAGTAAATTTGTCAAGATAAATTGCATAAATAATATCGGAACTAGGTAGTAATGTCACCTAGCTGCTGACAACCCGATTGATAAGTCCCGCCATAACTGTGTACACACCTTTCAGGCAGGTATTGACTACAGCAGCTAGATTTTCTACAAATCTGTTTCAATGGGTGCATTTGTTTCCTAAGGTGAAAACAGAAGCAGGTTACAGCAATTTTCATAGAAGTGATTAGCATCTTTTTTCCCCCTGAAATTTGGTATTCTGAGGTTGTTTTTGTGTGGTTCAGAGACTTAAGATTATAGTTGACAATCTTAACGTTGCACATTTAAAGACAAGTTAATCAAATTTTATTTTTCATTAATTAACAAAATTAAACTTCTTTTTTTTTTAAAGAAAATTTCTGTGAGTTTATTTGAGCCAAACTGACAATAAGTGCTGGAAAGCAAAATCTCAGTGGATTGAAATAATGCTCCAGAAAATGGCAGTTTTGCCTCTTATTTTATACATTACATTAAAAGAGGTCTCATAAGTGGGTTACTTGAAATCCACTGGTGATAGATTAGGGAGGCAGGAGAAAGCAAAGCAGGGAAACCTCTGGGATTGGATAAAAAATAAAATGACAGACACATATTTCTTTCACATAAGTGGGTAGAGGATAGTTAACAGTCAACAATTAACTCAATAACAGTGAGGGCATTTGTGGTCTCCACAGAATGGGAGGGGTCCAAGAAAAAAAGCAGAAAAAATTACTTTGACATTTCAAAGATATGTTATGATATGTGCAAAAAGACAATATAAAGACTTGGTTAAGGTAAAGATTGACCTTAGTCATGGGAGATGCCAGCCTCAGACATGACAACACACTATAAACTGTTTTAGTTAAAAATTTTAATTAAAAATAATTTCAATAACTTATATGAATATGTGCCTAGCCCATGGACAGACAATAGTGCAGTGAAGGCCTGGGAAGGGGATAGGAGTGGATTGGAGGGAGTTAATGAGGGGAAAAAAGGGGACATCTGTGATGCTTTCAATAATAAAGATAAAATTAAACTTCTTTTATAGTTACTTCCATTGGGTTTCAAATGGTAGCAAGTAACATTTTTTTTTTGGGGGGGGTCAAAATATTCTTAGCTCATATCTTATTAGTGTGATACTGATTTTGTGCGATTATTTAGTTTTGAAGTTATTATGGATTTCCCCCCCTTCTTATCTTGTGGCCTCATAGTCTGTATCACTAATTGGCTGAAATTTCAGTCACTAAATGAATCTGATTGCTGGTGGGCCTCAGAAATACTGAAGCCAATAGGAGAAACTGATTCACTTTGCCCACATTATTATTTTTCTGTGAGAAATCTGACAATGTTGTAAAAGTTAACATTACAGTTGGAGAGTAAAAGCTTTGTCTCCTAGGATATTTCTCATCGTGCTTTTTATGGGGAATAAAATGAAAAATCATAGGGGAGAAATCATGTGATTTCATGCTATTGAGAAGACAACTTTAGCAAACAAGGCATGTTACCATCAAGGAAGGCCTGGGTGGCATTGGGCACTGAAATTGCCTAATTGGTTAGGGGCAATAAACTTCGGGAAAGAGTTATGTATGAGAGTGGCAGCAGTTCACATCTCTATGGGCTCTTAAAAATGAGGTTTTTGCTTCTTTCTCTTAGGTTGTTGCCTGGACAATAATAGCTACACATACATCCAGGTACATTAATTTTAAGTCATTTTCTTTATGATTCAATGCAGGTTGAATGAAGAAATTAATAAGAATCCATGTTATTGAAGTTTTCACTTTGCTACAAATTGAGCACTATTAATTTGTACAGTCAAAAACAAGGTATCTAAAATCAAAATCTTTGAGTGATGGCAGACTTTCCCTTTCCATATGTGTATCATAAGCCAATGATATAAAAGATCTTTAATGTGGATTTTAAGATAATATAAATCTCATAAAAATAGAGCATCTCAAGTAAATGGACAGAGTGCATTTTGTTATCTTGAAGGTAAGATCAGAATGACAGTTTATTTAAAATTAATAATTTCATCATAAACCCTCAAATCATATCAGTATAGAAACTATAAAACTGTTCTTGACATATGTCCTGTATCTTAAATCTTGTTTCTATATTTTAGATATAAGTAAAACATATTTCCTTTTAAGGTTTATATTCTGTGTAGGAAAAAAAAAACTATTTGAAAAATAAGGAACCTCAGTAACTTAAACGTATTACTTAAAACAAAGACATTTATTGGGAATGAAATAACATGATTATATTTATTTCTCCCAAGTCTCTTGTGGATTGACACTGTAAATGATATGAGAAAAAATATATATAAGGTACACATGTCATAATTGAGGCAATTTTAACCATAAATTGCTAACAATTTGAACCATGCCAGAATGTTAAATACTCTGTTGATTTTGGCATGCATGTTGTAAGTTTAAGGCTTGTATACATATTAGTATCTTTAGTTTTCAAATGAGGCAACTAATAAAGGGTAAAGCAGGATCAACTGTTTATGACTTCAAAGGCAATGATCTCACAACAATAATATAGTGTGTCCTTGTAAGACATTCTGAAGTCAGAGAAGTGAAAGAAGGATGCTTTAGTACCTGTTTGTATCTGTAAAAGCAGAACTTCTAACATGCAGGACAGAAAACCATAGTGCAATAAAGAGAGCTAGAATGTTGATTAATAGCAACTGAGTTCAGAGTATATCCCTTCAGGCTAGTGAGCCTCTTTTTTGTTTGTTTTATCTGTAAGGACAAATGTTAATATCACCTTCTGGTTGATAGATAATCCTATATAATAAAAGCATAGATAGCATCTTGTGATGTTATCACAAGATGGCCACCACAAGATAGCCAGCAGGGGAGGTCAGTGTGGGTGATCAGGCTGGCAGGGGAGGGCAGTTGGGGGTGACTAGGCCAGCAGGGGAGCAGTTAGGCCTCAATCAGGCCAGCAGGGAAGCATTTAGAGGTTGATCAGACTGGCAGGCAGAAGCAGTTAGAAGTGACCAGGCAGGTAGGCAGGAGAGCAGTTATGAGCCAGCAGTCCTAGATTGTGAGAGGAATGTCTGATTGTCAGTTTAGGCCCCATCCCAGATTGAAAAGGGTATAGGCTGGACTGAGGGACACCCCTCTACCCATGCACAGATTTCATACACTGGGACTCTAGTAGTCATATAATATGAAGCATGTATTTGTCAATTACAGATATTGATTTTTGGTTGTCATTATACATATAAATTACCCCAGGGAAGTATGAATCAAGAAACCATTTTCAAAAGCACTTCACACCTGTTGTCTAAATCCAATCCTATAGTCATTCTATTTCTAAAATTATTTCTTAGGATGATTGAAGTGAAAGACATTTGTCCCAAATAATCTGGCTAATGCTAGAGAGTTAAAATATGACAAATTCAAGTGAATATGGGACAAATTAAAAGGTTGTGGCTGCATCACAGATTCTTAGCATGTAAGCTAAAATCTGTATATAACAGTAAAAGAACAACATTGGCAGCAAGTCCTGCAAGTCATGGCAACCTACACATTTAACAAAACGTGGTAATATTTGTAGTTGGAGTTTTATAAACTTTAGCTTTTGTAATTTCTACCAATGTAGATTTAAATTTGCAAAATCTACACTATATTAGCTTCATCTTTTGCATTTTTATGAAGATTTTTGTGTAGATGAAACACAGATTTTATTTTGAATTTTAGCTTTATGTACATTTGTAATATCTAAGTCATTTAAATAATGAATGTTATTTTAAATTGTATCTCACCAAAGGAATGTAGAATTTATTTAAATTAATACTGGAGTTCAAACATGTTATGAATTTACAAATTCATTGGCAAAGGAACAAAATGAAAAATTTCATGTAGCAATGGAGAAGAAACTTGAACTTGACCCAACATCACCACCATCATCTAGAAGCTTGTTAGAATTGAGATGGAGCCGAGACCGGTTTGGCTCAGTGGATAGAGTGTTGGTCTGCGGACTGAAAGATACCAGGTTCGATTCCGGTTGGGGGCATGTACCTTGCTTGCGGGCACATCTCCACTATGGGGCATGCAGGAGGCGGCTGATCGATGTCTCTCTCTCATCGATGTTTCTGACTTTCTATCTCTCTCCTTTCCTCTCTGTAAAAAATCAATAAAATATATATATAAAAAAAAGGAATTGAGATGGATGGAAGTAAATTTGACTTGAGTGGTAAACACATAATGCAACTTATAGATAATGTATTACAGAATTGAAAATTAAAAATGTATAATTTTATCAACCAATGTCACCCCAATAAATTTAATAAAATAAATAAACACATAATTTTAAAAAATGCAAATAACCAGGTCATACCCAGAAATAATGAATCAGAATGTACATGTTTATAAGTTCCCCCATATGACTCATATACATATTAAAATTTGAGAAAGACTACCCTAAAATATTTTTGCCTAACTGTAGTCTTCATTAGTAATAATTTCATGCATTCATTCAATAGATATTTAGTAAGTGCCTTGTTTGGTTTCTTGAACTTCTTCCATTCTAATGGTTTGGGATTATGGTCAATACAAAATGGCAAAAGTTAATTCGAAATGGCCAACTAAGATATCAGCAGTTTAATTACCAATTCCCTTTGACTAGGGAAGGATTACAGAAGCAATGAAAAATAAGGAAGAGCAAGTCTATATATTTTGGAGCACTATTAACTGGTTGATGGCTTGTGTGACTCACTGTAGTTACAGGCAGTTCAAAAGCTATAGGAACAAATAAAGTAAAGAAGTGATACCAGATCTGAGCTTTATACATTTTCCTAGGCATAGCTCTATGAACACCCGAAAATGGACAAAAAATTAATATTGAAATGCAGGTAAATGAAGGGGCCAATATCCATGCCCTACAGGATTTAGTATTTGGCCAGAGTTTTGTGGTGTGTGTGTGTGTGTGTGTGTGTGTGTGTGTATGTGTGTGTGTTTAATAAAAATGGCTTCCCTGTTTATTTATATAATTATATATTTATATAAAAATAATTAAATAATTATATTAGTAGGGGTTATTTGTCATGACAATTTTTTATAAAAATAAATTTATGTATTTCACAAGAGTTTATATTGCTTGAAGGCAGAATGCAAATTGTTTAACTTTCTTATATTTGTGCCTAATATAATACATGGGTATATTATATACTCACAAAAATGGTACATGATCAATAAAATCATTTTAAATGGCACTTGACTAAAGCCATTGGGTTTATTCAACTAAGGCAGTGGTCAACAAACTCATTAGTCAACAGAGCCAAATATCAACAGTACAACGATTGAAATTTCTTTTGAGAGTCGAAAACCAACTTCTGCACATGGGCCATGAAGTTTCAATTGCACTGTATGTGTGAACCCGCACGTGATATTTTGTGGAAGAGCCACACTCAAGGGGCTAAAGAGCCTCATGTGGCTCATGAGTTGCAGTTGGTCGACAACAGACCTGAGCCATAAACATATTCAGATAACTCAGAGATGTTATCTCATCACTGATAAAAGAACAATTGAGGTTATGTGCCTTGGACTTTGGAAATAAGTCTTAAGCATATAAAAATACAATCCTATATAAACAGGCAATTCTATTTTTGTACTTGTATATACTAAAAGTGGAAAAAAAGACAAGTGATATTTGAATAATTCTCCACACACACTATGTCTTTTTGTTATTACAATATTCTTCCTCTGAGTATGAAATTGAATATTAGGTAATCATGCACACATTATTAATGATCTTCACTCTTCCTGCTTTTGGCACATATAGACTAGAATAACCTTAAAACTTCACTAAATGAAAAAAAAAATTAATCGAAGTAATGAATGCACAAGAGAATTATAAGAGAAAATAGAGTATGCATGTTTAGATGTGTATATAGAGTAAATTCTATCATTTCTCTAATTATATTTTCTAATCTTATAATTTCTACTAGAGGCCTGGTGCATGAAGTTTGTGCATGGGAGGCATCCCTCAGCCCATCCTGCAATGACACCAGTGTTCCATGCCCCAGCCAGCCTCTGGCCAAAGGCCTGCTCACCCACCCTCCCTCCCTCTGCAGGCAGGGTTGTACAGGACACTGAGGCCTGTTGCTGGGCCAATGCCACCTGCATCCCAACTGCTATGGGTGCCATTATCTTTGTGATGGGGTGATGGTTAATTTGCATATTACCCTTTCATTATAATGGATTCTTAGCCTTCTTCCATGTCAGGAATTGAATATGGTGCTATTAATTCAAGTGTCAGACTGTAGTCATTGACTTCCTTACAGTGTCCTTTTCATTGAAATGAAATTAGAATTATGTTTTAAACTGCTCACTACTATTTTTAAAACCTACAGGATGGGCCCAGCTGGTGCTGCTTTGTGGATAAGTGTTGACCCATGAGCCAGGAGATCATGGTTTAATTCCCACTCAGAGCATAGCCTAGGGTTGTGAGCTTCATTCCTGGTAAGGGGTGTGCAGGAGGCAGCTGATCAATGATTCTCTCCCATCATTGATGTGTCTATCTCTCTCCCCCTCTCTCTTTCTCTCTCTGAAATCAATAAAAATATATATTTAAAAAAAAACACATACAGGATGGAGCAAAAATAGGTGTAGAGTTGTGAGTATGCAAAACAGAGTATATTATTGTATTATTATTTATTAATTATTGTATTATTTTTCATAGGAACAACTGTAAACCTGCATTTGTTCCACTCTGTATAATTGATTATGTAGCAGATCTCATTCTCTAGAGCACCTACTTCTCATCACAAGTGCTCTGAACCCTGATATCCTACGTAATAAAACTCTAATATGCAAATAGATAAAATGGTGGGACAACCAGCAAAATGACCAGTCGCCAGAGGCTGGCTCATGGCTGGCGAACACAGTGGTAGTGGCAGAAGCCTCTCCTGCCTCTGCTGCAGGCAAGCAGTAAGGAGTGAGGGGTCCCAAACTGCAAGTAGGATCATTCTGGGCTGAAGGATTCCTACTCCCTCTCAGTCCCAGTGCATGAATTTCTTACACTGAGACTCTACTTATTAATAAACACCTCTTCTGCTAGATACAGTGACAGCTACACTATATGCCTTCAGTCTTCTTCTTCTTCTTCTTCTTCTTCTTTTTCTTCTTCTTCTTCTTCTTCTTCTTCTTTTTTAAATTCTTACCCAAGGATATTTTTCCCATTGATTTTTAGAAAGAGTGAAAGGAAGGGAAGGAAGTGGAGAGTAAGAGGGAAACACTGATGTGAGAGAGACACATCAACTGCTTGTCTTCCACACGTGCCCCAACTGGGGCTGAGGATCAAACCTGCAATTGAGGTACATGCCCTTGACTGGGAATTAAGCCCCACAACCCTTTGGTCTGTGGGCCAAAGCTCTAACCACTTCTTAAGACCTCCTAAGGAATCTAAAGAATAGTGAGTAACAGCTCTCCCGCTTTGGGGGAGACCAAGTTGACCAGCCTATCAAATCTTAAAAATCATTATTTGAGATAACCCCACTGTGAGGATTCTTTTATGACTTGCCAAAATTCTAAGTTATTTTATATCAATCTCCTAAGAAAAAATCTAAGAGAAGACATAAGAAAATAAAAAACTCCCTTTGTCCCCATTGAATTCTTCATGCATGATGTATCACTGGCACAAATTAGATGCTTGATAAAATTTGGTGAATGAATAGATGGCCTATCGACTCATCTGAATTTATAAATCATCTGAGCTTGTTTGCATACCCACTCTTAGAAACTGGGTAAAACTGAATGGCAGTGTAAAATGATTTGAGAGCCAAGAGACATGGGTTAATGTAGTGCATTAAACAACTCTGACCTCATTCACAAAACTAGAGATAAATGTCACATCAAGCCATTCAAGCAGAAATTCTTGTTCTTTAGGAAGTAACTCTGGGAGGAAAGAAACCCAAATGATTAAATGGACCAAATCCCCTATATTTCACATTGCAGAGTAGCTGTGATTCCTAATAGTGAGGCTCAGCAGCTTTTGGGCTGATCAGGCTATTTTGGTGCTGTATCAAGAGAAAAATTTGACAGTCTTGGCTCACAACTTAACCTCCTTCAGAACTGTTACAATCTGGTGGGGAAATATCCATGGAATACTAAATATCTATCTTGTTTTAAAACCAGCCATTCTCTCATAAATAATAGCTGCATTTCATGCATGATCTTTTTTTGTTGTTTTTCTGTTGCTGCAGAAGCAGCCAACTAGGCAACAGAGGAAGTGAAAGTAAACTAACATATTCCCAGTTCTCTTGGCATCACTGATGAAAATGTCTATGATGCTTATAATGATCCAAAAGACATCAGAAGAAAAAACTCGTTGGCTCTGTTGTATAAGAAAAGTGCATGGAACAGGAGGATGGGGCATGGACTGCCAATGTTTGTCAATTGAGAAGAAAAAAGCTTGGAGGGAGATGGTGCTACAGACCTGAAGTGTAGAGCAGCAGTTCATGGAGACTGAGAGATGAGCATGTTAAATATTTTTAGCACTCAGAACCCGCATTTACCACTTATGTCCTAGTAATTGTTGAATTACTTACTATATTAACATTTATTTCTTTTTTAATAATCTTTATTGTTGAATATTTACCTACCCTCTTCTCCCCCATTGACCCCTTCTGGGCCACCACTGCTCCCCACCATTTCAGAAGGAAGATTAGAAAGCATAAACCATTCTTTCTATAGGCTGGAATAAAATAAGGTTCGCCATATATTTGTGATATTGGTACTAAGATTTATTTCTGTTTCCTTTATTTTTTGCTCTTGTGTCACATATCAAATGCCTTTTTAAGGTCTAAAACTCAGAAGCCTAGAGGAGAGTTCTAGGGACCACCAAAATGCCTTCTTTGAAATTCATGCGGTTCTGGTATTGCACAGTAGAGAAGGACCTTAAAATTACTATGCTAGCTGAAACTTTGCAAAGAGATATTAATAATTGAGGGGGGAAATGTAATTGTTCTGTCACCTTTTAAACAATTTTCAATACTTTGAAAACTCTTTTTTGGATGGTTAAACACATATAGGCAAATGAACAAGTTGTAAAACTAATATTTATCTAGTATGCTGTAATTTAAATTCTTGGAAACATTAAGGATTAAAGTTTTTATTTCTTTGTAGGAAATGTATCAAGTGTACTTTAAAAGAGTGCTTGCCTTTTCTTCTGGCAATATAACATAGTATGGAGTAAGCATTTGTCTATGCCTTGGTGAATTTACATATTCCTCCTTTTGGATCAGCGAACAATATTTTACCTTTTGCAGTGTCCATGTTTTGAAATATCTCTGAGAGTTCCATTATTATGAAGCTTTTTGCTGGTGTCAATTCTTCTGAGACATCCTCATCTTTTTCATCACAGCCACTTTGCTCCTGTATGTCAATAACTGTGCCTTCACTAAATTTCTCAGATTGCAGATCCAAAGTCTCTTGAACAGTAGTAGGGACAACATCACACATTCAGTTTTTTCTTCTATAACTCATTTATATTCTATGCAGATTTTATTTGTGACTACAGTGGTACCTCGAGATATGAGTGCCCTAACATACGAGATTTTTGAGATACGAGCCCTCGAGCGAGCAATTTTTTGCTTTGAAATATGAGCAACATTTGAGATAGGAGTAATTGCGCGGATCGGCCGGCTGCACATGACCCACCAGTTTACCGATATTGAGCGTCTCATAGTTTCCCATGACTCAAGGTTACAGAACGAATTAAACTCGTATCTTGAGGTACCACTGTAGAGGCCCTGTGCATGAAATTTGTGCATAGGGGGACGTGTCCCTCAGCGTAGCCTGAACCCTCTCCAATCTGGGACACTTGGAAGGATGTCTGACTTCCTGTTTAGGCCTGATCCTACTGGGAGCAAGTCTAAGGAGGCAGTCGTACATCCCTCTCACAATCCAGGACTCCTGGCTCCCAACTTCTCACCTGCCTGCCTTCCTAATTGCCCCTAACTGCTTCTACCTGTCAGCCTTATCACCCACTAACCATTCCCCTGCCAGCCTGATTGATGTCTAAATGCTCCCTTGCCAGCCTGTTTGCTCCTAACTGCTCTCCCCTGCAGGCCTAGTCACCCTGACTACCCTCCCCTGCAGGCCTGGTTCCCCCAAATGCCCTTCCCTGCAGGCTTGTCACCCCTAACTGCCCTCCCTTGCAGGCCTGGTCCCTCCCAACTGCCCTCCCCTGCTGGCCATCTTGTGGTGGCCATCTTGTGTCCACATGGGGGTAGCCATCTTGTGTATTGGAGCAATGGTCAATTTGCATATTACTCTTTTATTAGATAGGATGCTATCGCTTTTTTGCTGCATCTTCTTCTTTGTTGGCCAATTACTTTTTTAATTATCCATTTTTGTAAAATGTCACATGGGTTTATCACTGGGAGACAGAAGCAAACAGAACTATATGCTTTGCTGTCTCTGCATTTTGAAAGAAATGCCAAGATCAGTCACTGAAATATGCATAGTACTTTGTGGACTGAACAGCTAGCAGCAAAGTTTATAATGTGCACTTTGACAAAGTATATATCAGCCACTATTAATAGACTGTTATTTAACTAAACCATGGCTACTACAATTCACACATATAGGAAATGTACAAATGAGCCTGCCTATATAAATAACTTCTTAATAAGTGAAATAATGTAAATGCTTTGTACCTAAAGAATAAAATCCTTGACATTTTAATACAGGTCCTATGTTTAGGTAAAATTTACAAGAGCTACAAAATTAAAATAGAGTAAAAATCTCTTTTAAATGGTCAAATTTAAACTAATTGTTAAACTAAATTTCTAAGGGAGTGTTCCTAAGACATGCTAATAAATGGAGTTATGACACATTGATAGTTACAATCTCATAAGGGCAGGATCCAAAACAGCCCTCTTTTGCCCTGAAAAGTGGCAAGATACATGAGTGCAGTTCTCAGAGTATCTTGTACTAACATAATGTAGACTCTGACATATTCCATTCTAGGTGTCCTTTGTGCTCTGTGCTCATTTTTCTGCTGACCATTCCCTTACTTGCTTTTTCTTTTTAGTGGAATAAAAAAAAAAAAAGAAAAAGAGCACATTGGGCTATGAGTTCTCATAAGGATACTTAATAATGAAAAGTTGCAGAACTGATTATCTTCCTGTAATTCTTTGTGTATACATTATTTTAAACCATCATACTTTCTTTTCCCAGCTGCACACTGATATTTTAAATTAATATATAGTTCCCTTTTTCTTAATAATGTGCTAGTGACACACATTTTGTTGCTCTCTCTAATTACTTATTTAAAGCTAATATAAGAATACTTCCCACTGGACATCACTAAGTGTATCTAACCCAGTTCTGTTTCCAAATTGACTGTTGTTATTGTAACATGATTAAAATACCACATTAATTATGCAAAACTCTATAAAATAGAATTCAACAAAGATAATGAATGCATATTAATAATACATAAGTTATTAATCTGTGTATTCAGTTAAATGGATGCAGAATATATTTTCAATTCATAGAGATGAACTACACTCTTTATACAGTTATTTTCTTTAATCTTATCTAGCTAAAAAATGAAAACCTTTTTCAGAGTTAACCAAGATTTAAGAAATTTATCATTAATTTTTAGTGTTATAATTTAATTTTGTCAAGCGATCATCAATGGCACCAATTCAACACCAACAGGAAATCCCAATATAGGGTGTAGTGAAGAAGGAAACTTGATTCAGCGTAAAACAGCTCAATTGTGATGCATCACAGCTGTGAAAACAGTAGGCTGTAGGGAAGTTCCCTGGCCAGGTGGCCCTGAGGCCAGGCCTTTTTCTGGCTTTTGTTAATCCTCACTGGAGGATATTTTTTCCATTGAATTTTAGAATGGAAGGGGGAAAAGGAAGGGGTGGGAGGAGACAGAGAGAGACAAAGATAGAGAAACATGAATGTGTCCTGCACTTGCCTTGACTACCCAGGCTAGGATTGAACCTATAACCCAGGTAAGTGCCCTTGACAGGAATCAAACCTGCCACCCTTTAATGCATGGCCTGAAGCTGTAACTACCTAGCCATTCCTTTCAGGACAAGAGAAGGAATTTTTTTAAAACTCCAGAACATTTTGCGGAACTGAAAGATATGAGTTGTCTGACTGAAATGACCCACTGAGTACCCAACATAAGGGATAAAACTGACCCCAAATGAAAGCATATTGTCAAAAGTTCAGAACACGGAACAGATGACCTCACAAACTTTCAGAGAATAAAGTATGTCACATGTTAAGGGTCAGGAACCCGAATGACATTAGATTTATCAATGATAATAGAAGCTATAAGAGCTAAAAAAAAAAGAAAGAAATTCTTGATTTCAAGACCACCTATGCTGATATTTATTTTTTATGTATTTTATTGATTTTTTACAGAGAGGAAGGAAGAGGGATAGAGTGCACACCCCCCCACTAGTGATGTACCCACAACCAAGGTACATGACCTTGGCCAGAATTGAACCTGGGACCATTCAGTCCCCAGGCCGATGCTCTATCCACCAAGCCAAACTGGCCAGTGCATGATCTTTACGGTTTGAAATATTTTAGACTCATGGTAATTATACTACCTACATGTGGACCTTGATAACTATCCATAAGCTTTGGACTTGATCCACTATTGCAAAGTGACATATTCTGAGTTTCTTGTTTATAGACCAGATCCAGACTAACCAATGCAGAACTGTAATAGAGAATTACTCTCTGATTTACTGGAGTGATATGAAAGATTTAGATATAAATGTGAAGATGGGCCGTTGATCATAAATAGTACTTTATTTTGATATCCCAGCCTTGTACTCTTCTAATAAAGGGCCTTCATCAAATGGGTATTGAATTTCTACAGCTCTCAAGGTTCTTTGTTTACACTTTAGGAAAATACATAAAACATAGTGTCTGACATCAGAGACTTGAAGTCCAATAGGAGGAGGAGATATAATAAACTACATTTTTATAAAAGTTAACAAGTTGGAAAGATTATGAAAGGGATACACACACACACACACACACACACACACACACACACACATATGTATACTAGAGGCCCAGTGCATGAAATTTGTGCACTACTAGGGTCCCTAGAGATTGCGAGCTGCCAGCCACTGCCTTCCTTCATTCTGCACCACCCTCTGATGGTCAGTGCACATCATAGCAAGTGATCAAACTCCTGGTGGGTTGATCTCTCAAGGGGACACTTTGCATATTAAGCTTTTATATATATAGATAGATGGAAAGTTTGAGCTTTCAGTTTGTCTCTTTATGGTCAAGAAAATTTAGACAAGTAGAAAGAGAAGGAGGACATTACAAGAAGAGCAAAAACAGAGTTGAAAAAAAAAACTTTGAGGAACAGTATGTAGGGTCAAATCCTCCATGAGACAAGGGCAATAAGATGGGAAAAGACCTATAAGTGATTTATTGAAGGATACAAGGGAGAGAGCTAAAGGAGACAGAGATACTCTTGAGATCAACTCTTGTCTCACACTTGTGAAAGAAAAGGTGGGAAAGGGAGTATTGGGCAAGAGCGGCTCAGGACTCCATGCAGGTGAGAAGAACTTGGCTAGGCTGGTGGGGTAGCTGGGAGCCAGAAACTACTGTCAGTAGTTTCTGATGCTGCACTTTTCTCTGGATGGGAAGCAGCCCCAGGGAATCATGACTTTAATATTGGTAGGTAGTGGCTGGAGGCTGAGCCCACCTATGGCTCCTGAACAACGTTATGAAAGAGATCTGAGTGGCTGATGACCACCCACATTGCAGCCATCTGCAGGAATGCCTAGAAGGTGCATTGGTTGTAACATATAGAATGCATGTTCTGTATCAATGAGACTATATCAAGGAGAGCCTGACATTTCATGCTTTGGAAAGTGTACTTTTCTAACGGAAATACTTTTATAAGCTTTAGAAATATAATTTATAAAGAATTATAATTGAGAGCTAAATTAATATTCATGCAAGATTGACCACACAAACCCACACAGCACCTTTTAAAGTAGTCCCCTTATCCACAGTTTTGTTTTCTGTGGTTCTGGCTACACATGGTCAACCACAATCCAAAATATTGTGGTAAATTCCAGAAAAATTCATAAACTTTAAATTGTGCAGTTCTAGATAGCATTATCAAATCTTGCAGTCCCACTCTTCCCCACCAGTTGCAATCTGTTCCTTTATCCAGACTCTACACCCTGTATGTGCTCCTCACCTGTTAGTTACTTAGTAGCCAACTTGATTATCAGATCCACTGTCTTGGTATCGCAGTACCTTGTTCAAGTAACACTTACTTTGCTTAAAAAAATGCCTCCAAGGCACCAGAATAGTGATGCTGGCAACTCAGATATGCCAAAGAGAAGTGGTAAATGCTTCCTTTAAGGTAAAAGGTGAAAGTTTTGAGCTTAAGGAAAGAAAAAAAGTACCATATGCTGAGCTTGTTAAGATCTATAGTAAAGATGAATCTTCTCTCTATGAAACTGTAAGAAAAAAAAAAACAATTTTGTGCTACTTTTGCTGTCACATCTCAAATTGAGAAGGTAAGTGCTTAGTGAAGATGGAAAATATATTAAATATGTGGGTGGAAACATGGGCAGAAAATGTTCTGATTTATGGTCATTTGTTGTACCAGAAAGCAGTGAGACTAGTGAAATCTACAGCAAAGAATGCCCCAAAAGTAAGTGACATGAGCCATTCACTGAGATTTAGGAATAGGTTTGGCATTTTAGTATCTCACATCATGACAAGAATTGAATAAATCTACAAAAATATAGTTTGATAGAGAAATAAAGATTCACTTAACTTTTATTACAGTATATTACTATAATTCTATTTCATTATTAGCTATCACTGTTTATCTCTCACTATGTTTCACTTATAAGTAAAAATTTACTATAGCTGTGTGTGTGTATATATATATATATATATATATATATATATATATATATATATATATAATAGTATATGTAGGACTTGGTACTATTCTCCATTTCAGGCATTCACTAGATGTCTTAGAATGTAGTCCCTGTGCATAAAGGGTGAGTACTCTGCAGATTTAACTTAAAAAATTATGTCTTAAATGATAATATTAAACATTAATAGCTGTGACTAAAATGCAGTATCAGAGAAACATGTTGACAAATGATTCAAAAACTTGGGGAGAGAGAACAAGTGGGATGAAAGGAAGGGAGGAAAGGTAGTCTAAGCTGAAATCTGGATTTCTCAAAGAATGTTAATATCATCTGTTCATTCATTCATTCAAAAGTTATTGATCATCTACAACATGTGCCAAATACTATTTTAAAGATCAGAGATAGGTCAAAGAACAAAAGGAACAAAAAGTTCTTTCTAAATGAAATTTGAATTTGAACAGTATATGACTGAAAAAGTAAGATTTTTATCATCCTATCTAATAAAGAGGGAATATGCTAATTGACCCTTACACCATTGCAAACATGGAGACACCCACAGCCAATAAGGAAGGAATATTCCAATGATCTACCCCACCCTCAAAGATGAGGGCACCCACAGCCAATAAGGAGAGAATATGTTAATTGACTACCACTCCCTCAAAAATGGTGGTGCCAATATCCACAAGTAGGTGGCGCCTGCCTCTGGAGTCTCCCAGTTCACTCAGCTCTCCAGCTGCCCAGGGCTGGTCTGAGGTGCAAGCAAGCCTCGGCTGTCAGCTGCCCAGCTGCTCAGGTCTGCCCGAGGCTCAGGTAACCAGGACTGGCTGAGGCTTGCACTGCCTGCAGTGGCAGCAGCAGAAGTGTGACAGACACATCGCCTTCCCCTAATTGCTGGGTCACTTTCTGCCCCTGAGGACTCTCGAGCTGTGAGAGTGGCCAGGCCCCGCTGAGGGAACCCCCTCCAGTGCATGAATTTTCCTGCACGTGGCCTCTAGAGTGATGATAAATGTTATGAGAAAATAAAACAGAGCATGTCGAGGATTAAGGGGTATTCAGGGAGGTGAGGACAGCAGTTGCTTTTTTAAAAAGACTGATCAGGGACACCTCATCAAAATGATGATTACAACAAGAAAAAACACACACAAATATCTGAGGAAGCAAGCAAATAGGTATAAGTGGGAGAGAGAATAGGGGACAGAAGAAAAGCAATAAGGGCAAAGGTAATGAGATAGGAGGTTTCTTAACATGTTCAACAAACAGCAGGGAAGCCAGGGAGATAGAAGAAAAGAGAGTCAACAGAGCCAGAATGATAATGATTATGGGAAGAGGCAGGTATCTTATAGGTAGGACATTACAAAAAATTAAAGGTCAAAGGTATTTTTGAACAAAGGAGTGATGTAATCTCTTTGTTCTTCATCTGCTTATACTTTTGAGAATAGACTGATGGAAGACCAGTTCAGAAACAGGACAGGCTCATGCATGTCTCTTCCACTATCAGGCAAGAGAGGTGAGCAATGATTGTGGTAGGAAGGATTCAGGTTCTGGATACATTAATCAGACATAATCAGACACTAAACAGCTACCCTGTCATTACACTGCATATTTATTTCTCAAAGTTTGAAGCAATGATAATAAACATATGTCTTATGTTACTTTGAATAAGAAAATAAAATCTCTCTTGTACGTAAGTCGAAGGTAGCTAGTGATCTGTCTTGCATAAATAAGATGTGCTATATCATTCCTTTTCCAGTGTACAGAAAAACAGCTTTGTTTCTCGAAATTTTATGATCACTTCTATTAATAGTTTTCACCGAAACTAGAGGTTTTCTTTGCAATTGCTTATTCATCTGCCAGAAATGCTGTTTCCCTTCCTCATAGTATAGCTCCTGGTTCAAATATCACTTCAACGGAGCAGTCTTCCCTGCAGAGAGGTGGTGTCACGGGTTTTGGTATGACTGCTCCCATGGCCCTCTCTGTTTTGCCTGGGTGGCATCTATTCTTTATAGTGCTCATTTCACCCCTCTCTCTCTTATGTGATCCAGACTTTAAAAACAACATTTTCCTTTAAAACAATAAATTGAATTAACTCAACTTTATATTATACAAGAAATGTAGGAATTTAAAAGTAGGAAAATGAGTATAGAAGGCAATATACTAGAATCCTCTTGTACCTTACCTAACAAACAGTAATAAAAACTACATCTGTTTGTTTTCTTTAACTTTATGTAAAATCAAAATAATACCAGTTGTTTCCCCCTCTTCTCTCTTTCTTTTTCTGAACTAACTTCAATAACCTTACTTTTGTGCATACATATGAAGCGCAATAATTTTGTTCCTTGAAGAAAAACAAATGCACTAAATTTAGGATAACTGAGAAGTTTTGAGCAAAGTGAACTAGTTCAAAAGTGAAAGCTAAATGTTGAAAATGATACATGTAGGTGGATTATACTCCTTGGTGTCATGAAATTTTTATCATTTGGCTAAGCATTTTATTGGAACACAGAAGTTGCATTGTTTTTTCTTGTCTACATCACACTAACACACTAAGGGATTGAAAACAGAACTATGCATGACAACTGATCCATTCCCCATTGGGATGATGCATAGTACCTAAAAGATGTCTACAGTTAGGACAAGCAAATCCTGGCTGCACCTCAGGTTTACAGAGTGTCTGATCAGGTACCTGGGGATTCTCCTGTTCACAAGTGTCAGAATAAACTAATCCATGTTGAGAGCCATAGTCCCTTAAGATTCCTTTCTTCTTATTTTCTTGTATTTAAAACAATCTATTGCATATTAATACTAATAACTCTATCCTCTTACTTAATTCCATTTTCTCAGAGGATATACATTACACACTAAGTTATATTACATCCTTTAAAGATTTTCTCATTTTTGCGTGGCATTTATATATTCACAGTTGAGTAGAACAATTCAATAGTTCTTACCTTGAGTCTTTTTTCCCCTGGATAACCTTAGAAATGGCATTACCTATAGGTACTTCAAGAAATAAGTATTCTCTTGTCTGGTTTCAAGACAAAAATATATTGTATTAAATTTTATTTATAGATTAGATAGATAGAAAGATGATAGAGGACAGATAGATAATACAGAGATTTTCCTTCAATAAATAAAATATACCAACCAAGCTTTGCATCAGGAAGGCTATAGTGCAAAGCTTTAACTGGTCCCCAGGTTAAAGTCTCAAACTTTACCACTAGAAATTAAAAACTCATAAAGCAATTTAAAAGGTTTATTTTTAATAGAAGTACTTTATTATACTAGAAACAAAAACCTATTTTTATATTCAAAACCAGGTATCTCATGGATCTAAACAATATACATATATTAATATTATAGTATTAAAATGTAAGTAATACATATCTCATAAGCATACAAAACTATGAATCTCAAAGTATACACATTTAGAAAATATTTTATTACATATGGAATAGTTTTGTATGTAGAATAGTTATCCTGTCTAATAAAAGAGTAATATGCAAATTGACCATCACTCCAACACACAAGATGGCTGCCCCCATATGGTCAAAGATGGCTGCCCCCTTGTGGACACAAGATGGCTACCACAAGATGGCAGCAGGAGAGGGCATTTGAGAGGGACCAGGCCTACAGGGGAGAGCAGTTAGGGATGACCAGGACTGCAAGGGAGGGCAGTTAAGGGCAATCAGGCTGGCAGGGGAGTGATTAGGGGGTGATCAAGCTAGCTAGAAGAAGTGGTTAGGGTTAATCAGGAAGGCAGGCAGGCGAGCAGTTGGGAGCCAGCAGTCCTGGATTGTGAGAGGGAAGTCTGACTGCCCTTTTAAAATCGGGCCTAAATGGGCAGTTGGACATCTTTTGAGGAGTCCCAGATTAGAGATGGTGCGAGCTGGGCTAAGGACCTCACCTCCCTGTGAATGAATTTTGTACACAGGGCCTCTAGTATTATTATAATGGCTAAATTACAAAGCTATTAAATTATAAAGGTTTAGAATGTGAACATTATTGGCTGATTTTTTTTTTGCCAAATTTTTTCACTTTTAAATATCTCCTATAGTTCTTATATTTCCACTTCATTTGATAGCCTTACTTGCATATTATCCCACTCTCCATTAAATAAATTTCTAATTATATCTAATAGCTTTCATCTTTTCACTCCTATTGCTCATACTATGCAATGTCATGTTTTTCTAAAACATATCTTGTCTTTCTTCTTAATCTATAAACCCTTTGATGGTCATGAGGAGTATTTTAATTAACCATATAATAAACTCTAGTAAAATGAAATAGAACACTGTTTTAGTTCTTCCTTGCAACTTCTCTGTAGTTAAATTAATTGGATATCTGTGTTCCTGTAATAGCAAATATAGTTACTGACAGCATGAAGCAAAGATAGCCTTTATTGAAATGGATCTTGATATCTACTGTCAGATCACATTACTCAACATTCATCTGGTAGAAAATAAAACGATCTTTGGAAGATATTTGCCGAAATTCAATTAGTCCATTTTAAACAGCCTCATGTACAAAATGAACTATTTTAATTACTTCCAAGGGCCTTCTAATGAACACCAATTTATGTTGGATTTTGGAACACTTTTGTTGCTTGATATATGAAGTTTCATCCTAAGATAACTAAAGATTAACTATGTTTAAAGGAGGTCATCAGTAATACCTACTAGGATAAGTTTCCAGACCCATCAGGTTCAACTTTGTTCTGGAGTACCCTTTCTCAATTGTGATTCCCAGTCAACTTGTATGAGAATAACATTGGATACTTTATAAATATTGAAATCCTTAAGTCTCACCACAGATGATTTGGGCATGTGTGTACAGGAAGCTGCAATTTTAACAAGCTCCTTGTGTGACTATTGGGTGCCTAAAGCCCAGAGAATGGCTACTCTATGGTGTGAATCTCAGAGAATCAATTGAACATTTTTAAGTGCAGTTGTGTAGTTGTGTTACTGATCATAGTTGTCTCTGAGACCTTGGTTCATCTAGTCAAGGCAGAAAAGATTTTTAAGGTCAAGAAAAATGAAAGTAAAGCAAAGTGGGATTTATTTAAGATACACTCCAAGCGAGGAGTAGGCCAGTTGAGAGAGACATTGACTCCAAACGCCAGGGTTATATGATTTAAATGAGGGATGTTCTCAGAGGAGACTTTCATTTGCATTCAGGGATGACTGACTGAAGAAGGTTAAATAACTACTAGTGGCGAGTTTCCGTGAGCTTCTGGGAAGTCATGTGGGGAGTCTGTCCTCTTCTCCCAGCTTCCTAAAAAAATATTTCCAAATGTCCCTTCTGTGGCCAGTGTTGTGCCTTGCTGGCTGGGAGGTCCCTGGTGGACACCTTAGGCTGTGCTGAATACTTTCCACTGCCCAGAACTGGATAAGAGATGCTCAGAGGTGATCAATACAAATTTGAGGACAGAGTGCTCTCTTGACCACACCTCCACCCTTCAGATCCATTACTCTGACTTTTACCCTGATTGTCAGTCACCACCATATGGCCATTTTTATATTGCTGCCTTCTTCTGTAGCTTCTGGGTAATTGGTAAGGGATAAGATTTTATCTCCATGCCTGAGGCAAAGTTCCAGGAGCCTAGCAGCCATATCATGCTAATTCTGGTTACCCTGAGTGTCTTCACTTTATCCATTCCCCAGAGATTGTACATGTAGGTTTATTATGGGGTATGTGCCACTAGGCAAGTCCTGGATGAGCTGTGGGCATCCTTGGGCCTAATACCAGCACCACCAGGGGTCCTTCTGCAGGAGCTGCAATCCGTGCGCCTACCCACCTGCAGGAACTGCCAGAAATCCACAGGGAACTTGCGAGTTCAGATGCTGGCCAGGCCCATAAAGGGCCCAATGGGCTCACCTACCATGCTGGTGTCTGGACTGCAGTCTGTTTGCTGGAGATTGCACCTACTAGAGGTGGGAGAGGCTC